>CM060915.1:314934362-316164362 GCA_030737875.1 Allium sativum
CAATGTCATTTAAAACACGATTCACGATAAACTCAAAATCACATTCCATTCCATCAGCCTTTAACCGTAAATTAGCAAGTGGACAATTCCCTAAGTATTAACCCCGAAGGCCGAATCCAACATCAGATCAATACCCAGGAAACCATTCAACTTAATTAATCTCTAGTTAGTTTCTGATTTTCTTAACTCCATTGGGTCTAAGAATAGTATTATTAAAGATACCATTCACGAAAACCCAAATCACATTCCATTAATTATGGAATCTTCATGGAAAACAAATCAATATATAATTGATATCAATTTCCATATCCAACCAATAATATAAATGGAATAACGGCAACGCCTCTTAAATTCCATATGTATTAACAGTCTTTCTCCATAGAAGTTCACTTCGATTATTATCAAATCGAATTTCATTCAATTCCAATTTAATATATTAAATTGGAAAACGTTACCTTGGAAAATTCCCGTTAAATCTAAATAAAAAGATTTATAAATCCCAAATCACATTTCACCGTAAATCGGGTTAAAGAACGAATGTCGTTAAAAACACAGTTCACAAGAAACCCAATTCACATTAGCCTCTAACCATAAATTAGTAAGAGAACAATCCCCTAAGTATTAACCCCGAAGGCCGAAACCAACATCAGATCAATACCTAGGAAACCATTCAACTTAACTAATCTCCAGTTAGTCCCTAATTTTCTTAACTCCATTCGGTTCAAGAACAGTATTATTAAAGATACCATTCACGACAAACCCAAAATTCAATTTGATATTAAACACAAGGCTCTGAATAGAAAATATATCGGCTTATATTCAATATCAAATTCTGAAATCAAGAAATATCGTATTGGAAATAACGATATATATATATATATATCTTTCAAATTTCCGTAACAATATCTGTATTATCGCGAAATCTGACATCGAAATATTCTGAAGACAATTTCGATTCAAATCCATTTCCAGTTTATATATTGGAAATTCTGGTTATTTTTAAAACCATTTCAAATCCAATTTATTTATTTTAAAAAATATTGGATTTATTATTCTAATTCAAAACTAGTTCATTTCGATATAAATCTATTTTTATCTTTTCAAATATGGAACTTTTCATCCCAATTCTTTCCAAATCATTTCTTATGATTTTACACTAATTATTGATATTTTTAATAATTTTATCAAGGCCGGTACAGTCGATTTTCATAAACGGCCATCGAACTGCACTAACAGCGATCATTTCCAAATTTATTTAAACATAATTCCAAATCCAACCGTTAGATTTCTAATTTCTAATATTTGTTGAAAATCTATTTTCGATACGGACCCAACGGTTCCGGTTTTAGGAGAATCCGATGGTCTGATCTCCCGTAATGTCCATCCGAAGTCAAAGGTCTAAATTCGCGAACTGCCGCAGCGTGGCGCATTCTATTCAGGCCATTATATATATATATATATATATATATATATATATATATTTCATTGATTTCCATTTAAAACGTATTTTATAAATCATTTTCAAAACGATTTCAACTTCATATTCAATTTCAAATCAAAATTGAATATTCCATATCATCGATATATATATATATATAAATGATAATATTTTCAAAACATTAGATTTTGAAATCAAATCCTTTTCGATATTCATTTTAAAAATGATTAAAATCGATATAAATATCGTTCACGTCCAAGTGGCGTATATCTAATCAAAACGGCTTTATATTTTTAAATATATTCGTGTCCATCCCAAATCGGACATCAAAATAATATTTTGATTATTTTCTGAATATTATTTTAAAATATTCACTATTTTAAAATATTCGTTATTTTAAAATATTCATTCGTTCTGAATTGGAATCAGACGCAGTCAATTACCATGTAATTTGATTATATGGATTTCATACAATACATGTATACAACAATAGGGATAAATAATCATCCATCATCTAGAGTGCATTCTACACTGTATAAGCATTAAATATAAACATTCAATGCTTATACAGCCTATCAACCAATCGATTGACATACAGTTAATTATCGGAACTAGTGTATGTCATATATCATCCCAATACCCGTGTGGGGTTTCAATCAACAAATATTGGATTTTATTTGTGCAGTTGGGCAATGTGTAAAATTTATCGTCCCAATCCATATCAGTCGAATCAGTGTACATAAAAAATCATCCGATTTGTTTATAAATATTTATTTTATTTTATTTTATATACCCGTTAAAAATTATATTTTTAACTATAAAATATTGATTCCATTCCACATCACACAATCAATTTTCACAACATAATCAAACAAACAAACAAGTCGTCCATGGTCTGTGGACAACGGGTATCAGGTGCTGCTAAGCACCGTCTGCATCCTAGTATATATATCTAACTAGAAAATAAATTAAAGTGAGGAGTTCTCACCTTTGGGCTCCACTCCATCATTCTTTGCTAACCAATCTATATCGTATACGTACGTTAAAAATCATATTTTTACATCATAACCATATGTGCAAAAATCATAACTTTAACACGATGTTTACATTATAAAGATTGTATTTTTATTTCGATGTAAACAATATAAAGATCATATTTTTAAAAAACCAAAGATCGTATTTTTAAACAAACAAAGATCGTATTTTTAAACCGCTACTTCATTATAAAAATCCAATCTTCATGTCCTTAAAAATCATTACTTTATATAAACATCATAACTTTACTATGTTAAAACCATATTTTTATAGTGCTACTTTATGTATATAAAAAGCCACATTTTTCTTCACCATACATATAAAATAAAAACCTATTTTTATCCCATATTCACGTAAATAAAAATATAAACTTTATGTTTAAAAATTACTTCTTTATAGCGATGTTTACATTGTAAAATTGTAAAAATCAAATCTTTATTTCGCTCTTCACATAATAAAAATAATCTTTTTATGTAAAAATCATATATATATTTTTCAATCCTTTTACATATTAAAAATCAGATTTTTATTCATTTACAATGTTAATTAAACTAATTGTAATACTAAACAAAAAAAGGAAGTAAAAACTCACTTTTCTTTCGGTTTATGGAGGAGGGAGGTCTTCACCATCGGAGGGTGGGTTCAGAGGGGCGGCGCCGGGTCTGGGGTGGTGGGGGCGGTGCTGCATTGGCCGGAGGCGGGTCTTGGGGGCGGTTTGGGGAAGCTAGGGTTCGGTGGGGGCGGCTTGGGAGGCTGGAGAGGGAGGATCGGTGGTGAGGGGGAGGGGCGCGTCAGGTGCGGCGGAAGGCGGCGTTGACGGTGACAGTGGAGCTCCGGTAGGTGGCGCAGTTTTGTTTGTCATGGTTTTTTTTTAATTCTCCAGATCTAAAGTGAACGGGAGGGAAAGGGGAGAGAAAGATAAGGGGGTTGACTTAGTATAGGAATATATATTAATATTTTATTTATTTATTTAATTCTCATAAAGTGAATTTTCATTTTAACCCCAAATCGAACCTAACGACTGTCGCCCATAGCACATTACCCCCATTCCGAACACAATGGGATATGTATCGTAAGTTGATTCGATTGTTTCGATCAGTTTCCGCCAAAATCAAAATATAAATCTATATATTAAATTTGAACGTCCATTTCAATTTACCGGGGCCACATACGGACCCTGAAAATTTCAGAAAATTATTTCTAGCTTCGTATTGATGATACAGTCCTAACAAAACTAATTTCATTGAATTTGAAGACCGTTTGAAAAATGACCATTTTTGGTAGATCCAAATTAACTAAAACTGTCAAAACACGTTTTACTTCGCCACACTCACATATTGATTCAGAAAATTACGAATTTTGGAATCTAGCAGTAACTTGACATTACGGATCCAACAAAAGTGGTTTCGTCGAAAATGGAGGTCATTTGCAAAATTTCCATTTTTAAGGGCCAAAAATTCCATAGCGACTATTCTGAATTTTCAACTGAGCATAACTTTTTATTCCCGCTATGAAATTTCAATTTTTCGGATTTGTTGGAAATATATTCTCAAGTAGATTCTAATATTTTTGGTTTCGCTAAAATCCGGTTTATTTCGAATCCTGTACATTCATTCTAAATTTGAAATCGAATTTTCAAACTACCACGCCATTTTCAATTCCTTTTATAATTAAAAATAAATAATTACATTCTAACGTCGATTCAAATAAATATATACATTCTAATTCTACTCAAAACAAATTTCTCGTCGTTATTATTTAAAATATTTTAAATATTCAAAATTCATTAAAATTGCTAAAATAAAAATTTTAAATTGGTTCTGATTTTCCGGGTTATTATAGATGGTTACATCACCGATTAAAAAAAAGATTAATTTTTGCGTCTTGAGACAAATCTAGTCTTAACACCATTTACAATATGACGTGCTAAAAGAGTCACACGTCATCATGGGCAGTTTGAACATAGAATCCCAAACACAAAAACCGACATCAAGAAAAAGAGATTTGCTGCAAAATCTCTAATGCCGGTCAAACAAAAGATTAAGTAAGTCCACAAACAAAACGGATTCCTCTAAAATCTCATCGGTATTCTCCTCAGAAAAATCCATCCAAAGATAGCTTAATCTTCCTCTCTGAAACAATGATCGCTTTTGAAAGAACCTATTCTAACAAGGTATAACAAAGGCGGGTGTAGCACAAACAACAACTTATTCTAAGATTTTGAAGCAACTGGCCGGTGCAAATCCAACTGCCTCGACAAATATTCTTAGCCCTAAAGTGGTGAGACCTTTTGTTCATTCCGATCCAACCAAATAATCTCTCCTAAGGAGAAGACTTAAATGGTGTGGGTAAGATCGGATAGAGCAATTAGTTATTATGAACTAACAAATGGTCAGGGAGAATAAATTTAATCCTAGATTACTAGTGAGGCAAGATCTAATGCGTAAACTAACACGGAAAAAGAGGAGACGAGGCAACGACAAAGAAAGAGAAGAAGAATAGAGATATGGTTCGACAAGATGAGGAAGAGAGGACGAAAGAAAGAAGTTAAGGAGGTGACTCTGATGCAACTTTTACGATTGATTCCTAGGTTTAAGTTGCAACAAAACTCATCAACTAGTAGACCACTCTGGCATAACACTAGACGGTCAACTACTAGATGGGCTTTGGACAAATATTGAACCTTGACCTTATTAGACTGGATTAAAATATTAATCATCCCGCGTTATCTTTTAAGATTTGACGCGATCCGAAATAATTATCCTCATCACCACGGTATTTAAAGACCGTAGTTAAACTCCGAACCAACTCCAAGGATTTATAGTCTCAACAACGATGCTACAACTAAACAATGAATTAACGAATTCCAAAAATAATTCAGCTAGAAATATGTAATATGAATTAAAATGTATTTTCCCCTTACCTAGCTGACGACAAATAGACGTTTCACGAAATCAAGTACCCCAAAAATCAAGATGAAGGATTTTCCTTAGCCTTTCTAAAGAAAAATTTAAAACTTTTCCAAACACGAAATTTATTATAAACTAACGGTTTTGTACTTATAAATCCTTTTTTTATTATTATTCATATTCCAATTTATATTTCAAACTAAAAAAACCTTTTCGTGTTCAAGAATGTTAGAGCTTTAAAAACAACTAAGATTAATTTTTGTAACTTAAATAAATTATCCAATATATATAGGAAAAGAGATACTAAAAATCACAAGGAATGGATATTTATTATTCATGAGTTTAGTGGTATATTCCTTGTCATTTCTAACTCCTTTCTTCCTACCAATCGGATTACATTTATTAAAATGACCAAATGGCCATATTTATTTTTAAAACACGAATAAATTAAAATCTAAAAACCATATCTTTATAAAACTAGGCCTTCATAAAACCATTTTCCCAAACTGTATTTCAAATCTTTCAAAACCCATTTTTATTTTTCAAATAATTTTAAAATAAAATTTCCTCGAATATAAGGCCAAGAACTCAATTGAATATTTCGATAAAGGTAGATTAAGAAATTCAATGAAGTAATGAACGGATATACCTTGTAATTATGCTTTCCAAATAGATGCGACATAATAATGTGGATTTTTTCCGTTTTAGATTGAGTAATGGTCTTAACCGGAGCTGCAAAACAAAACCAGAACAGTGACTATCTCGGTTGTAGGTAGATTTTTATATCATATATTATATATTATTCTTGTTTCCAAACTCGAATTAATGGACTCCACCATATGTCGTTCCCATGCTCTACACGACAAGATTGCCAACGTACTGCGGGATATGATAGAATTGGCTAGAAACTCTAACTCAACATATTTCAACTCTTAGTCGCTTTAATCCCATTTTATATAATTAGCCCCACAACTAATTCATCGTTGAAATAAATTAAGTCGAGTAAGAAAGACAAAGAAAAACAAAAAAAATCGAATTACATTCTCTCACGAATCTGAATTTATCTAATTCCTATGATCATTTAATCTATGCTCTGATACCAAATGTAATACCCCAAACTTTTCTACGCCCAAATTTCGACAAAAATCAAAACTCAAAGACATTCAAGCATGGAGTGTGCTAATCTGGTACCTGCAATAAGTGAGCATGAGCAAAATCAAAGTACGATAGGATAACCCATAGCGGAAACAAAATAGGATAACTAATACTAAATTAATTAACTAAATTTTTCAAAATAAGTCACTTTGCCAATACCGAGCATGAGAGAGAACGAGAACCGAAAGCCAAACTAAAACACTGTGAGAACCCAATCTTCTCTAGAAAACCTGGGTGGTTGTAATGAGGAGGGGGTCAGAACAAAAAGATTCTAAAGAACATGAAATGTACAACACAAATTATAATACACATATGTATCCAGTTTGGTTCAGCCCAAGATGTATGCCTATCAAAGTTAGTGATTCTAACCTAACCTTGTAGATGTTTATGCACGACTCTACCACTCTTTCCAAAGTGGTATTCTAAGATATAATGTCAAGATAGAACGTTTATGCATATATTTAGAAAGCCCCTTTTTATGCCATGATTTAACTGATTATTAGACCAAAAAGTGAGCTCCCAGCTACGAGGATCTTCTATACATATATACCTTTCCATCCACTTTCCCTTTATCGTTTCCACCTTATTATAAATGATAGATAAGGTGGATTATCTCGATCACTTAAAAACCTAGCGGGCGTATGGGTTGGTGGACTTATTGGTCGATGAATACCTCTTGATAATTTGTTCCCCATTCTTTTAAACTAGAGAGCACTAGCTATGAGCCCTACTAGTTAAGGCTTCCGTCATTCACACATATACCCTTGCCCCGTATAAGGTGAGAGATGTATTTTATCGCTCTCTATACCTCTAGCTGACCTTATTAGATAACTCTCTTAGTCGCTTACTACTTCCCGTAGGGTTGGTAGTCATATGTGACGTTTTTAGTTTTTAGGTTTGGGTAGGCAATACACACACATGCCGTTTAAGACCCCTATACTGTAGGACCTATCCCCAGGTGGACTCTCCGACCCTTGCCACTTTAGACCCAGGAATTAGACTATACACGAAGGTTATTAGGTTCGTTGTAACGACCCGCATTCTACACATCGAAGGATCGTAGAATATTTATTTCTTTCACACACGAAGTCGTATGGTCATGTAACTTTGGGAGGCGACTATTGGGGTCATTTCCCATGTTCATGGTTTTGCCGATTTTTAAATGACCATTTCCCCTATTTAATCTTGTTTTGGCCATAACTTCTGATTGGAAAGGAGTTTTGACCTGAAACCACTTCCATTGGCTCCGGATGATGGTTTACCTTTCCGTAGAGTGGTCACATTAACCAAACGGACTCACCGTTTGGGAGATATGGCTGAAACAAGTTTCAGAAGGTGAAAAACTGCTTAATTGGGCCAAATGAGGTGATTAGTAAATGGGCCCATATTCCATTACGGAACTAGGGTTAACGGGAGGCTGAAATGAGTTAGGCTTTCATTTCATTTTAGTTTTCCAGCCGCCACAAACCCTCTCTTCAACCTAACAATGGCCTCCAAAATCTATATACACCTCTAATCACTTCTGAATAAAGTTTTGGCTTAAACTACATCAAATTAAGGAAAGAAAGCACCAAAGCAAGGTTAGAGCTGCTGTGTTACATTAGAAACAGCGCCAAACAGGGATTCATTTCAAATTTGGTATTTTATTTGTGGCCAAGGTGAGTGATTTGCATTGTGTTTCACTAATCACGGCTAATTAGGGGTGATTAGTGATAACTAGCGAAATTATAGCTCAGAAATATCTGGAAAAATTTGTAAAATTATAAAATGATATTATAGGGCTCGGATAGAAATTTGGGTTAGTTTGGTTAAGTTTTGCTAATCCTATCATTAGTTGTTGTTAAACATGATTAAGGGGAAAACATGGGTTTTTGGGTATGTTTGATCCATATAAACATGTCATATTGTTGTTTTAGTGTTTGTGGATGATTATACATGTTGCTACGACTGTATGGTATGTTTTGTGATTGCATAGAAAAGTTAGAATGGTTGAAAACGCCGTCGTTTGGCGAATGTAGCTTGCTGGAAAAACTTGCAGCAAACCGGATAGGAGCATTCAGATAGGAGCATCCAGATAGGAGCATTCAGATAGGAGCATTCGGATAGGAGCATCCAAATAGGAGCATTCGGATAGGAGCATCCATATAGGAGCATTCGGATAGGAGCATCCGGATATGAGCATTTGGATAGGAGTAACCGGATAGTGGCATCCGATCCGAACCGGATAGGGGCATCCGATCCGAACCGGATAGGGCATCCGATCCGAACCGGATAGGGCATCCGACCCGAACCGGATAGGAGCATCTGAGCACCCGAACTGAACTAGAAAGGAGCATTCAAACCGAACTAAGCAGGAGGGGGCGAACAGAACCGAACCAGAGGATCGAACACCAAGTAGACCTAAACCCGAGATGCAAAGGAAGTCCAAATGAGGAGTTATACCTCAGGATCCAGATGGGAACCAAGGAGGGAACTTCATGAGTTGGACTTTTCTGCGGGACGTGTAACACCCCACACTCGCTAAGGTCACTCACTAAGGGAATGCCTTAACTTCGGTGGAGTATTTTAAGTGAATATAGAACAGAAAAATTACAACAAGACAGATATAAATAATACTTGTTAACTAAAACATCATTTCATTGCAGCAGAAGGTAAACATGTTTGGTTACAATAAGTAAAACCATAAAACAAGAGTCAAGTTCTAAATATCCATCCTGATAAAAACATAAGTACATAATCCCACTACATAACTAATAGCCATAATAGAAAAGATAAGCTGAGCTTTACATCAACGGTCCAAGCTCCAAAAGATAGATAAAGCAATCTGATCAAAGCCCACTAGTGCTAGGCCCACTCTGAGAACCTGAGGGTTGGGAAAAAGATAAAAACAACGGGGTCAGACATAAGTCTGAGTGAGTCCTATAACTTTAACAATACAATCATTAAAGTAATTAGGGTATGATATAAACTTGGTACGGTAACGACTGGGGATAAATGACTACACTAAGCAGCCAACTAGACATAGGAAGAACGAAGATAACGGTAAAGACGCATCTACCCACCCAAGGATAATTACTACACTGCACCACACCAGTCATTCCTCATTCCTAACTTAAAGGTTGATCCCACCCAAGGACATAGAAAATTTAACTAGTAGTTTCGTGTACCCCTAGCTGACCCCATAGGTGCCGTCTGCCCCTATCTCCACTAGGTGTACCCACTACTCCCCCAAGCGATCGGCTCCCTAACGTAGATACCCGTGCTGGTCCCACAGTGGGGTGTATCATTCCCCAAAGTGGCAACCCGATACCAACACTGATGCACGGCTTATACCTACACGATGCAACAACGTCTTACCTACCAGCCCGGGTCCACACACGCATATAAAACCCGTTGGACTTGTGTTGCCACCGCTAACCCGTTTTGGCCTCTTATAGTCAAGCCCAGTACGCGTGTCCCGTCCTCGACATGGGTCGAGCCCACAAAGATACATATGGGTTACTGGTTGAAATGGGCCCCCACAAGCTACCCACATAAGCTTGCTCCCTCTAGTGTATCCCACTTAACCCTTTAATCATGTTTAATTACATGTTTCCACTTTGGTTAAGTATTCTAATCATATTTTCTATTGCCACCCAAGGCAACCACTAGATTTCCACATGCCACCCAAGGCACCCACTTAACCCCTCATGCCCCACTACATGCTTATCTGGTTAAGTGTTTCTTAATTGATTAAGACCGTAACCTTTGCAAAGACCTCTCACATTAGACTATCTTTTATGGCAGTTGGATTTGTCGGTCGGGTCCTGGCA
This sequence comes from Allium sativum, assembly GCA_030737875.1. Taxonomy (NCBI): domain Eukaryota; kingdom Viridiplantae; phylum Streptophyta; class Magnoliopsida; order Asparagales; family Amaryllidaceae; genus Allium; species Allium sativum. The sequence continues at coordinate 314,944,712 of CM060915.1, forward strand.
GCCTTACGCCATAACCGAGTCTAACCTCGTGTCTTTACACTTGTCACGTATTTAGTTTATGCCTAAGACCTCTCACATTGGGCCAATCATTTGTAGCCGCTGGATTTGTCGGTCGGGTCCGGGCAGTCTTATGCTACAAAAGGGTCCAACCTCGTGTCTTAGTCGATTAATTACACCTAATTAATCACCCCCATATTTTGAATTAATTTTCCCTAATTAATTCCAATTTAATGATGTACATAATTGACTCAATTATGTTCATCCACTTATGGTATGCAACTTCATACCAATTTCACCACAATTTTGTTAACATGAATATTAACCCCATTGTTCCCCACGTAATACGCTAACATGACATACTTAAAAGGGAAGATTCATCACAAATACAATGGGTTCAACTTAGCATAACATTAGCATCAACATGGGTTTTAAAGGTGTCAACTTGCATATATGACCATAGCATCAAACCCAACTAGCATAAATAACCAACCCAAACTTGCATGAATCACATATGTCATAAAGAGGGTAACTGCATAGATGTTCATGTCATAGACCTATCTTAAAGGGATAAACTTGCATACATGTCATAGGTCTAAAAAGGGATGAACTTGCATATGTTACTCATATCATAAAAAGGGGTAAACATGCATATATATGCATGACATACAAAGGGGTAAACTTGCATATGTATGCATATCATACAAAGGTGTAAACTTGCACATGTTACTTGCATATAATCAAACACCAAACTTGCATAACATGTCATATATGAACTTGCATATAATCAAACACCAAACTTGCATAACATGGTGTCATAATGGATCAATGTTTATCATAGTGATTTGCATAACTAGCATCATGAACATATAGCATAAAACTTGCATAACTAGCATCATGAACATATAGCATAAAACTTGCATAACTTGCATCATGAACACATAGCATATGATAACATAACTTGCATTGATCCACATACATAACCATAACCTCATTATATCCTATCATAATTAGTTTAGAAATTGCTTGCTAAAGGCATAGAAACTCACAACTTGTTGATTAGCACTCCTATGAAGAAGATTTAGTTGCTAGAGTTGATTAGAAGTTGATTTGAGAAGCTATCTTCTTCTACAATTTGATGGAGGCTCCTTCTAAGTTGCATTTTGATGGCATGATGACATTGTATCCAATTTTAGTATGAATTAGGGTAGTCTTAGGGTGTATTTATAGATTTATGATGTAATTTAGGCCCTTAGATTAACCCTAGTTTAGTTTATAGCCATCAGATTTCATCACAAGCCCCCAAACACAGCCCAAAACCTGACCAACTCACTCAAATGGTGCACCAGGCAAAACTGCCCGGCCACCTGTGTCGACTCCCAAGTCGACAGGGCAGTCGACTTGGGTCCAGTCGTGTCGACTCCCAAGTCGACTCCCCAGTCGACTTGGGGGGTGGCGGGAATTTTCCCGCCTAGCTCCATTTCTGCATTTGAAATCTGTTTTTTCGAAATTTGAATTTTCTGAAAACTTCTTCGGGCCTTAACTGGGTCATACGGACTCCGATTTACAAAAACTCGGACTCGGACGAACGTAATGGCATAGCCCGTTTCCCCTGATTCAGATTTTAAAATTTAATTCTGCCCCGTTTTATATTATAGCAAGTTATTCAACATACGGGGTGTTACATTCTCCCCTACTTAAAGGATTTCGTCCCCGAAATCTCTAAGTCAAGAAGAACGTATCCTACCATCCAAACAACCATCTACTAAACCATCAAACACTGGCATCCATTGTCCTTAAACTTTCTAATGTTGTATGAACATATGCAAAAAGTGTGTGTATATGTTCCCTGTCTAATGCAAAATCAGGCGGTCTACTGATTCAGTTGACCTCCTTAATGCAAACCATGATAGTGCCATGCATCCAATATGTATGCGAAAGAACTCTATCGACGCATACTATTTCTACATATGTGCACAACCATACACCAAAATGCATCATCCATATGATAACACAACCGTTATACATCCATTAATATAGCTACCTACACACAATTATATGCAATATGCAATATGAAGTGACTGAGCCGATCTAGTATTTAAAGTGTGTGTATATGCATCCACGAGCAACCACTAGCAAACACTTGCATCCACACGCATCCATCAATCATAACATGTCTCAAACACATGTTTCAACCATAGGTTTACCCTATCTAAAGGTCAAATGTACTAATGAGAGGACATACTAAAGATAAGATAAGCACAAGATAAGCGATAAAGGAGAATTAAAAGACATACCCTCAAAAAGGAATGGGTACAAAGAACGCATCTTCACTTCTGTCTCCCAAGTAGCGTTGCCCTCATCATCTACCCATTGCACTTTGACTAGTTGAACCTCTCTGTTTCTCAACTTCCTAGTCTCTGACCCAAGGATGCGAGTAGGAGCTCATCGAATCGTCGCATCACGCTCTACCTCCACTTCTCTAAGCAAGCTCGGCTCTACCACCTCTGCGGTCTCATGTAGGCACTTCCTCAAATGCGACACATGGAATACGTCATGTACACCACTAAGTCTCTCAGGCAACTCTACTCTATATGCCATCTATCCAATCTTTTCCTTAATAGGAAACGGCGCTACAAACCTTGGTACTAGCTTCCCAACGGACCCAAAACGAACAACATTCCGTAATGGAGATACTTTGACAAAGACCATGTCCCCAACATCAAACTGAAGATCTGTCCTCCTCTTATCCGCGTAGGATTTCTGTCTGTCTTGCGCCGCTTTCATCCTTCTTCGAATCAAATCAATCTTTTCCGAAGTTTCTCTAACCATATCAGGCCCAGGCAAGATCTTATCCGTAGATTCCCACCAACATGTACGTGACCGACAAGGCCTTCCATAAAGAGCTTCGAAAGGAGCCATACCAATACTAGACTGAAAGCTGTTATTATACGCGAACTCCACCAATGGAAGATGCTCTTCCCATGTACCTCCAAAATCTAAGATACATAGCCTCAAAAGGTCTTCTAGAACACGATTCATCCTCTCGGTCTGGCCGTCCGTCTGAGGATGATATGCGGTGCTCAAACACAACTGAGTCCCTACTGCCTCTTGCAAACTTTTCCAAAACTCGCTAGTGAAGATAGGATCTCGATCGCTCACTATGCTAGAAGGTACACCATGCAACCGAACTATCTCTCGAAGGTAAACTAAAGCTAGCCATGGAGCAGTCCTCTTACTCTTCACGGGTATAAAATGGGCGCTCTTAGTAAGTCTGTCTACCACAACCCAAATTCCTGTATTACCCTTCCTCGATCTCGGTAATCCATCGATAAAATCCATCGAGACGCTATCCCACTTCCATTGCGGAACCTCCAATGGGTGAAGCAACCCACCAGGTTTCTTTTGCTCCGCTTTCACTTGTTGGCACACCAAGCATCTAGCGACATACTCGGCCACATCTTTCTTCATACCGGCCCAAAAGAAAACTCGCTTCATGTCTTGGTACATCTTGTCCCCACCGAGATGAATGGTCATCTTCGAACGATGTGCATCATCAAGTATAGCCTTCCTCAAACCCTCATCTTGCGGTACACAAAGTCTACCGTCTCTACGCAACCACCCCTTATCATCTAGGGTGTACCTACTCAAATGGCTGGACGACTCCCCCCTTATGAGCCTCTCTACCAACTCAACCAACCGTGTGTCGTCCCGCTGTGCCTCGCCAATCCGCCCCCAAAAGAGTAGGTCTGACCTCTAAGGATGCTAGCAAACCGGGTACAAAGTCAACGGAAGGTCTGAAATCAAACATCGAGATAAATTCCAAGCTTCGTCGTTCCACGAACAATGGACTCAAGGACAACCTTTTTCTGCTTAAGGCGTCCGCCACCACGTTACCCTTGCCAGGGGTATACGCTATCTCGAAATCATAGGATGCTAAGAACTCCATCCACCTTTGCTATCTTAAGTTCAAATCCTTCTGAGAAAACAAGTACTTCAAAGATTTGTGGTCAGTAAACAATTCGAACCTTTCGCTAAGAAGATAATGGCGCCAAGTCTTAAGCGCAAAAATAATAGCGGCCAACTCTAGATCATGTGTAGGGTAATTTTTCTCATGCTTTCCCAACTGCCTTCCCCCATAGGCTATTACCCTTCCCTCTTGCATTAAGACTGCGCCTAGTCCTGTCCCACAAGCATCGGTATAAACAACAAATGGCTTACTCCCATCTGGCAACACTAAGACTGAAGCTGTGGTTAAAGCTCTCTTTAACCGTTGGAACGCATCATCACAATCTACGTTCCATGTGAAGACTAGACTCTTCTTCGTCAAGCAAGTTATTGGGGCTGATATCTTTGCGAGGTCCTTGATAAACTTCCTATAGTAGCCAGCCAACCCCAAGAAACTCCACACCACGGTAGCATTCTTCGGAACCTTCCAATCTTGGATGGACACTACCTTCGCGGGATCCACAGCTATCCGTTCTTTGGAGACCACGTGCCCTAAGAACCGCACCTCCTTCCTCCAAAAGTGACATTTAGAGAATTTAGCCTTAAGGCTATGCGCTCGAAGAGTCTCCAACACTTCCCTAAGATGTAGGGCATGCTCTTCTTCACTCTTAGAAAAGACCAAGATGTCATCCACAAAGACCACCACGAACTTATTAAGGTACTCCTTGAACACCCTACTCATCAAATCAACAAAGTATGCAGGGGCGTTCGTCAAACCAAAGTGCATCACAAGCCACTCATAAAAACCATCCGGAGTCCTAAAGGCAGTCTTGTCTATGCTATCCTCAGCCACTCTCAACTGATGAAACCCCGTGGCTAAGTCCAACTGCGAAAACACTGAGGCGCCAACCAACTGATCAAAGAGATCATCAATCCTCGGCAATGGGTGTCTATTCTTCTTTGTAAGTTTGTTGAGTTCTCTATAGTCTACACAAAGTCTGAGGGACCCATCCGCCTTCGTGGCAAAAACTACTGGAGCACCCCACTCCGATATACTTCGTCTTATGAACCCCTTCTCAAGCAACTCCCCTACTTGCTTATGGAGTTCCCTCCTCTCACGAGGAGCCATGTGGCGTACTGGCAAAGATACTGGTTTAGCATTGTCTACCAGATATATTCAGAAGTCTATCTCCTGCTTCGGAGGTAAGCCCTTCACCTCCTCAAACACATCCGAGTATTCCCGGACCACTCTAACAGATCGCAAACTCTCGACCGAAGCGTCAAGCGATTCAAGATAACTTAGCGTAACAGAATTCATGGGATTACAAGAGATCTCGAGAGTGTTCCCCAAGCGGGTCATGAGCCTAACAAATCTCCTTTTGCAATCAAGAATGGCACCATTATTAGATAACCAGTCCATGCCCAAAATTAACCCAAAGCCCGTGAAGCCCAAAACAAAAGCATCACATCTAAACTCAACGCTAAGTATGGAAATCTTCAAACCCAAACATATCATGGACAAATAAGTGGAGCCCCCAATTGGGTTTGAAACAACCAAGGGATCATCTACTAGACTGGTGTCTAAGTGCAGTGACTCAACTAATGATGATGAGATAAACGAATGTGATGCGCCAGAGTCGAATAAAGTACGGACAGGATGATCAAACAGAAAAACCAGACTTTCAACGGAAATAGTTCTACCTTTTTCCTGAATCGGTGGAACTGCGAGAGCCTGAACTTGCCACCTTGCCTGAGAGCCTGCACCTGTCCTCCTGAGGTAGATCTCGTCCTCTGCCCCTTCTTAGGGCAGTCCTTCAGTAGATGCCCTGCTTCGCCACAGTGGAAGCAGTCAGTCTTCTTCTTCTTCCGACAATCTTTGCTTAGGTGGCCTGGTGTCCCACAATTGAAGCACTTCTTCTTTCCCTTGCCACCGTTGCCTTTCCCACCCTTGTTTTGCTGTTGCTGTTGAGGTCTCTTCTGATCTCCTTTCTTCTCAGGTGCCTTATTAGCATTGGAACCCTTCTCTTCCTCATGCATGAGTGCCATGTCTACTAGCTTCTCAAAGGTAGCCCCCATAGGGATGTGAGTCATAGCCAATCCATGCATCGGTTCATTCAAGCCTTTAACGAACCTCAAAGCCTTCTTCTCCGGTGTATTCACCATGTCTATTCCAAACCTTGTCAACTGATTAAACTTGTTGACATATTCCTTCACTGATAGGTTTCCTTGCTTTAGAGTCAAGAACCTTTCCATATACAGATTTTCTTCCACCCTTGAGAGAAACTTTGCCACAAACCTTTGCCTGAAATCCGCCCAAGAGTCAACAGGGCGCTCTCCATTAGTGACCTCCCACCAGAACGAGGCCTCTCCCTTCATTAACCAAGTAGCTAACTTGACTTTCTTTCCTTCTTCCATCTCAAAGATGTCTTTCAACTCTTCCGTCTCCTTAAGCCAATCCCTAGCTTCCACAAAAGTTTCTGATCCTTGAAAAGGTTTCCCTCCCATAGCCTTAAATTCCTTGCAAGTCTTAGTAAAAGTATCCGCGCGAGGAGGAGGAGGGGGAGGAAGATCGAGTGCAACTGGTGGTGGAGGAACATTTGCTGGACCCACAGTGGCGGCCCTAGCCTCCATCAATCTCCTATACCATTCTGGTATCGCTACACCCTCCGGAAAGTTAAGATCTTCAGCCATGATGAAACGAAAGAGGAAAGATTCAAAACGGAGAATTCGAAAGATAAAGATATGGTTATTGGGGATTATGCTTTTCTTTCAAAAACTTTTCTCTTAAAAGACATGTTTTTGAAAATACTCCTTTAAAAAAATGTTTTTCTAAAAATTTTATCTGTTCCGGTAACCTTCAGCTCTGATACCACGTGTAACACCCCACACCCGCTAAGGTCACTCACTAAGGGAATGCCTTAACTTCGGTGGAGTATTTTAAGTGAATATAGAACAGAAAAATAACAACAAGACATATATAAATAATACTTGTTAACTAAAACATCATTTCATTGCAGCAGAAGGTAAACATGTTTGGTTACAATAAGTAAAACCATAAAACAAGAGTCAAGTACTAAATATCCATCCTGATAAAAACATAAGTACATAATCCCACTACATAACTAATAGCCATAATAGAAAAGATAAGCTGAGCTTTACATCAATGGTCCAAGCTCCAAAAGATAGATAAAGCAATCTGATCAAAGCCCACTAGTGCTAGGCTCACTCTGAGAACCTGAGGGTTGGGAAAAAGATAAAAACAACGGGGTCAGACATAAGTCTGAGCGAGTCCTATAACTTTAACAATACAATCATTAAAGTAAATAGGGTATGATATAAACTTGGTACGGTAGCGACTGGGGATAAATGACTACACTAAGCAGCCAACTAGACATAGGAAGAACGAAGATAACGATAAAGACGCATCTACCCACCCAAGGATAATTACTACACTGCACCACACCAGTCATTCCTAACTTAAAGGTTGTTCCCACCCAAGGACATAGAAAATTTAACTAGTAGTTTCGTGTACCCCTAGTTGACCACATAGGTGCCGTCTGCCCCTATCTCCACTAGGTGTACCCACTACTCCCCCAAGCGATCGGCTCCCTAACGTAGATACCCGTGCTGGTCCCACAGTGGGGTGTATCATTCCCCAAAGTGGCAACCCGATACCAACACTGATGCACGGCTTATACCTACATGATGCAACAACGTCTTACCTACCAGCCCGGGTCCACACACGCATATGAAACCCGTTGGACTTGCGTTGCCACCGCTAACCCGTTTTGGCCTCTTATAGTCAAGCCCAGTACGCATGTCCCGTCCTCGACATGGGTCGAGCCCACAAAGATACATATGGGTTACTGGTTGAAATGGGCCCCCACAAGCTACCCACCTAAGCTTGCTTCCTCTAGTGTATCCCACTTAACCCTTTAATCATGTTTAATTACGTGTTTCCACTTTGGTTAAGTATTCTAATCGTATTTTCTATTGCCACCCAAGGCAACCACTAGATTTCCACATGCCACCCAAGGCACCCACTTAACCCCTCATGCCCCACTACATGCTTATCTGGTTAAGTGTTTCTTAATTGATTAAGACCGTAACCTTTGCAAAGACCTCTCACATTAGACTATCTTTTATGGCAGCAGGATTTGCCGCTCGGGTCCAGGCAGCCTTACGCCATAACCGAGTCTAACCTCGTGTCTTTACACTTGTCACGTATTTAGTTTATGCCTAAGACCTCTCACATTGGGCCAATCATTTGTAGCCGCTGGATTTGCCGGTCGGGTCCGGGCAGTCTTATGCTACAAAAGGGTCCAACCCCGTGTCTTAGTCGATTAATTACACCTAATTAATCACCCCCATATTTTGAATTAATTTTCCCTAATTAATTCCAATTTAATGATGTACATAATTGACTCAATTATGTCCATCCACTTATGGTATGCAACTTCATACCAATTTCACCACAATTTTGTTAACATGAATATTAACCCCATCGTTCCCCACGTAATACGCTAACATGACATACTTAAAAGGGAAGATTCATCACAAATACAATGGGTTCAACTTAGCATAACATTAGCATCAACATGGGTTTTAAAGGTGTCAACTTGCATATATGACCATAGCATCAAACCCAACTAGCATAAATAACCAACCCAAACTTGCATGAATCACATATGTCATAAAGAGGGTAACTTGCATAGATGTTCATGTCATAGACCTATCATAAAGGGATAAACTTGCATACATGTCATAGGTCTAAAAAGGGATGAACTTGCATATGTTACTCATATCATAAAAAGGGGTAAACATGCATATATATGCATGACATACAAAGGGGTAAACTTGCATATGTATGCATATCATACAAAGGTGTAAACTTGCATATGTTACTTGCATATAATCAAACACCAAACTTGCATAACATGTCATATATGAACTTGCATATAATCAAACACCAAACTTGCATAACATGGTGTCATAATGGATTAATGTTTATCATAGTGATTTGCATAACTAGCATCATGAACATATAGCATAAAACTTGCATAACTAGCATCATGAACATATAGCATAAAACTTGCATAACTAGCATCATGAACACATAGCATATGATAACATAACTTGCACCGATCCACATACATAACCATAACCTCATTATATCCTATCATAATTAGTTTAGCAATTGCTTGCTAAAGGCATAGAAACTCACAACTTATTGATTAGCACTTCTATGAAGAAGATTTAGTTGCTAGAGTTGATTAGAAGTTGATTTGAGAAGCTATCTTCTTCTACAATTTGATGGAGGCTCCTTCTAAGTTGCATTTTGACGGCATGATGACGTTGTATCCAATTTTAGTATGAAATAGGGTAGTCTTAGGGTGTATTTATAGATTTAGGATGTAATTTAGGCCCTTAGATTAACCCTAGTTTAGTTTATAGCCATCAGATTTCGTCACAAGCCCCCAAACACAGCCCAAAACATGACCAACTCACTCAAACGGTGCACCAGGCAAAACTGCCCGGCCACCTGTGTCGACTCCCAAGTCGACAGGGCAGTCGACTTGGGTCCAGTCGTGTCGACTCCCAAGTCGACTCCCCAGTCGACTTGGGGTGTGGCGGGAATTTTCCCGCCTAGCTCCATTTCTGCATTTGAAATCTGTTTTTTCGAAATTTGAATTTTTTGAAAACTTCTTCGGGCCTTAACTGGATCATACGGACTCCGACTTACAAAAACTCGGACTCTATTTCGCGTATTTTCCCGAGACGAACGCAATGGCATAGCCCGTTTCCCCTGATTCAGATTTTAAAATTTAATTCTGCCCTGTTTTATATTATAGCAAGTTATTCAACATACGGGGTGTTACAGGACGTGTGCTAAGGGGTTGTCGATGTCTGTAACTTTAGATCACTATGTGTAGGGGGTACGTGAGCGGATTCAGGGCCACAGTGGCCTAGGCATGACTAAAGAGCTATAGATCAATGAAGTGGGGTCATTTGTAAAGGTTTGGTCATGACTCCATGAGATAAGCTTGGTAGTAGCAGTAGTTGTACAAGTCGAACTCCGACACTACTTAGATGGGTCTAGTGATTGACAGTGGTGGATATCGTATGCTTTATGCACTGAGTGAGAGATGTGAGAATGTTTGCTATGTTTGATTGTTTGTCTTCATTATGACATACACACCCCCACCCTCGTATTTTTTATACCATGTGTTAGTGGCACCTTAGAGTATTGTACACTATGTAGTGCTAACTCTTTGGTTGCAGGTCCAGGTTAAGGTATGGTTTAGTATACCTGTTATTGTTCTGTTTAGCTGCTTATCACTCATACCAGACTGTTTGTCTGACCCAGAGTTTTATGTCTCTTCTTATTACTCTGGGTGCTCTCTCGAGCAGACTAGAGACAGGTTAGTTGGTATGCACGAGTAGCTGTACTGGAGACAGGCAGGAGGCTTCCACGTATGATACATATATATAGATATTCTTCCTGTGTTGATGCAGTCACTATTTTGGGCATTAGTGGTGTACCTTTCTTTCTTTTGTTTAGAGACAGTAATTTGGAAAGTTGTAATAAGCTGTATTTGGATTTCCGCTACTCTGATGATGATGTTGATGTTGGTTTTAGTTATCAGCTTATGCACTGTCTCACCTGTTTTATGTCAAGTACATTATTACTATATTTTGTTCCATGCGCTGTGAGACATTCTACAGGGTTTCCGATTAGTTCTTTCTATTCTTTCCTTTCTTTGGCGACTGTTCCGTGCTAGTCGGGCATGTGTACAGCACACTTTCGGAGGAAATGCAAGCTGGTGTGCGGTGGGCCATCACACTTGCTATTAGAGCTCTAGGTTGCATAGTTAACCTAGGGAAAGACACCAGGGAGAGATAATACGTATATAAGAGCGCGTATTTGTGATTATTTTGGTTTTAAAAAGCTATATATACTATTAGTATAGCTAAGGATGAAGTCGCACTGCACTGACACCACAAAGAGGATGGTTAATCGTTTTCTCTTTACAGATTAAACGATGAGCCAATACGCAAGAGGTGCCGGTAGAAGAGCCAATAATGGGAATGCTGCTGACATGAGGACGATGTTTACTGACCTCATGAGAGAGATGCTTAGAGATGTTCAGAGGGCAGCTCCCAATGCTGGTAATGGTGGTGGTCCAATAGTGCCGGCGCCTAGGGCCGATTTCTCCAAGCTGAATAAGGATTATACGAGTCTTGGTGGGAAGCCGTTCCACCGAACGAAGTCGGCTACGGATGTTCAGGATTGGTTGGATAGCTGCGAGCGTATCTTCGAAGATTTGGGTATCGAGGATGCGAAGAAGAGAAGGCTTGCATCCCGTCAGCTGCAAGGACAGGCAATGAATTGGTGGAATGCTAAGGCTCGCTTTAGCGATAATTTCATTCCAGCTGCTCAGAAGTCAGTGCTGTTTATGAAATTCTTGGAACTCAAGCAGAATGGTAGAGCTGTCTCGGAGTATATTGCCGAATTCGACACTTTGTCGAAATATGGGTTATCTCTTATTGATACTGCCGAGAAGAAGAACGAGAAGTTCATAACTGGTTTGGATGGATACTTGGGGGAAAGGCTTATTAACCATATCGATTAGACGTTTGAATCGATTTTGGGGAAAGCATTGAGGTCAGAGAGTCTTTACCCTAAGTCGAAGACTAAGGTCGCATTTGCAGAGGAGTCAAAGACGCAAGCAAGCGGTGGAGGCAAGAATGGTTCTCAGAATAAGAGAAAGCAGAATCAGACCAAGGATGGCCAGAAGAAAAAGAATAAGCAAGATGTTGAGTGCTTCAGCTGCAGTAAGAAGGGATACTATGCCAAAGAGTGTCGGGCCAAGCCAGCGGATAGGCAGTGCTTCAACTGTGGCCAAGTGGGACATCACAAGGGCAAGTGTCTGCAACCCCCTAAAGAAAAGCAGATGGTGAAAGCATATTCCCTTAATGCTATTCCTTCTTCATCGAATGCCCCAACTGCGGCGGAGAAGGGAAAGAATGTCGTTATTCAAGGTACGCTTTCTATTTATGGTGTTCCTGTTAGAGTTCTGTTTGATACCGGGGCTTCCAGTTCTTTCATATCTAGTGATCTGGTAGATAGGTTGGGATTGGAGCCCGAGATTGTCGATAGGCCTTTAGTAGTGACGAACCCAATTGGTGGTTCAACTAACCTTAGCATGATTTGTCGTAATGTGGTCTTATCGAGTCATGGATGCATGTTTGGTTGTGATTGCTTTGTTTTGGGCTTTACTGGGTTTGGCATTATTTTGGGAGTCGATTGGCTCCAAATATACGGGGTGGTGGTAGACTGTGAGGGCTTTTTGGTGACAGCTAGAGAGGATGATGGGCGGAGGGTAGTGTTTGGTGGTCTACCCGGTGATGGGGTAATGGCTAGTTTTCTAAATTCCCTCAGCATCCCGCATAGTGAGTTGTCAGTGTTGCCGGTGGTTGGCCAGTATCCGGACGTCTTCGAGGAAGTGACCGGGCTTCCACCACACCGGGAGATTGAGTTCCGTATTGATTTAGTGAAAGATGCCAGACCTATAGTGATGCCACTTCGTCGTATGGCACCAAGGGAGCAGCTAGAGCTCGAGGTGCAAGTCAGTGATCATTTGAAGAAGGGATTTATCAGAAGGAGTGTTTCTGAATGGGGAGCACCAGTTGTGTTTGCTACCAAGGCGGATGGTTCCCTTCGTTTGTGTGTAGACTACCGCGAGTTGAATAAAGTGATGAGGAAGAATAAGTATCCTCTACCGCGGATAGATGATTTGTTTGATCAGTTGGGTGGCGCGAGAGTATTCTCTTAGTTGGATCTCGCGACAGGTTTTCATCAGCTTAGAGTGGAAGCTGAGAGTATAACAAAAACGACATTTCGGACGCCGTCTGGATTTTATGAGTGGTTGGTCATGCCATTCGGGCTGACCAATGCCCTAGCATATTTTGTGGATCTTATGAATAGGGTATACAGAGATTAGTTGAATAAGTTTGTCCTTGTGTTCGTGGATGATATTTTGGTCTATTCGAGGACAGAGGAAGAACACAAGGAACATTTGAGGATAGTGATGGAGGTGTTGAGAAAACACCAGTTGAAAGCAAAATTCTCTAAGTGTTACTTCTGGAGGAGGGAAGTGATATTCTTGGGCCATGTTGTTTCAGAGAATAGTATTGTCGTGGACCCTGCGAAGGTGGCACGGTACAAGATTGGTCTACGCCCAAGAATGCAACGGACATAAGAAGTTTCTTTGGATTAGCTGGATATTATCGTAAGTTTATCCAAGACTTCTCCAAGATACATGCACCGTTGACTCAGTTGACCAAGAAGAATTAAGCCTTCGTCTAGGACGAAAGGTGCGAGAATGCATTCAAGAGCCTAAAGGAAAAGTTGACATGTGCACCAGTGTTAGTCATTCCTAAGGGGAATGAAGAAATGACAGTATATACGGATGCATGTGGTACCAGACTAGGTGCTGTATTAATGTAAGGAGGTAGGGTGGTAGCTTATGCAAGTCGGCAACTGAAACCGCATGAGAAAAGATACCCTACCCATGATTTGGAATTGGCAACGATCGTGTTTGCACTGAAGATGTGGAGACATTATCTCTTGGGAGAAAGATTCGAGTTGTTTATCATAAATTGTTAAAGTATCTCTTCTCTCAGAAAGATCTAAATCTCCGGCAGCAAAGGTGGTTAGAATTCTTGGCTTCCTATGATTTCGACATCGCATATACACCAGGAAAGGGCAATGCGGTGGCTGATGCATTGAGTAGAAGACATGCCAGTTTAGAGGCTATGTTTCTAGAATGGAAGCAACTGGAGTACATCGCTGGGTATGATTTCAGATCAAAGTGCGAATTGGATCCATAAATGTTAGCAAGTTTGACGATCAGACCCACTTTGATTGAGCGGATTGGTTCCAGTCAGAGAAACGATCCTAACCTATTGGAAATCATCTCAAAGTTAAAGATGGGAATCGACGGAGATAGGAACAAGTATGGGCTTGATCGAGATGGATGGCTTAGAAAGAATGGAAGACTAGTTGTACCCAATGTCAATGGATTGAGAGATGAAGTGCTTAGGGAATGTCATCACTCAAAACTGACTATACACCCCGGTGGTAACAAGATGTACCGAGACATGAAGCAGACCTACTACTAGGAAGGGATGAAAAGAGACATTGGGAAGTTTATATCCAAATGCATGAAGTGACAGCTAGTTAAAGTTGAGCAAAAGAAGCCTAGTGGTTTGCTACAACCATTAGAAATTCCAGAATGGAAATAGGAACAAGTGTAAATGGATTTCATTGATTGGTTACCAAGGACTAGGTCGGGCCATGATAGCATTTGGGTTATTGTGTACCGATTGACTAAGAGTGCAAGGTTTATACCCGTCAAGTCAAACAGGACGACAGCTAAGTTAGCGGAACTGTATATAAAGTGGGTAGTGAGATTTCATGGAATACCCAAAGGCATTGTGAGTGACCAAGATCCGTTGTTCACTATTGGATTTTGGAGGAGCTTACAAGAGGCGTTAGGATCAGAACTACATCTAAGTACCGCGTATCATCCTCAAACCAACGGACAGACAGAGAGGGTGAATCGAGTGTTAGGAGATCTCTTGAGAGCTTGCATATTGGATTTTGGTGGATCATGGGATGACCATTTGCATCTAGTAGAGTTTGCATATAATAATAGTTACCAATCTAGTATTGGTACGGGTCCGTTTGAAGCTTTGTACGGAAGACCATGCAACTCACCATCATGTTGGGTAGAAACTGGTGAGAAGTTTGTGCTTGGACCCGATGTGATAAGAGAAACTTCAGACAAGATTAAGGTTATCCAACAGCGAATGAAGGCTACCCAAGATAGGCAGAAGAGTTATGCTGATAAAAGGAGAAGAGAATTAAAGTTCTCCATTGGCGACTTGGTGTTTATCAAGATTTCTCCGTTGAAGAGCGTGATACGATTTGGCAGGAGAGGCAAGTTAGCACTAAGATTTATTGGTCCATTCCCAGTTCTTGAGCAAATTGGGAATTTGGCATACAAAGTTGAATTACCAGAGAAGATGGCAGGAGTACATAACGTATTTCATGTTTCCCAGTTAAGGAAGTTCGCGCACGACCCAGATGTGACTATTTCACCTAATCAGTTGGATGATATCGAAGTTGAACCCAAGGCGGTTGGGAACCGCAAGCCTATGTGTATTGTTGAGAATGATACGAAGCAACTTCGAAGGAAAGCGGTGAATCTAGTCAAAGTCCAGTGGGGCGATAATGAGAATGACTGTACTTGGGAGACAGAGGAGAGAATTAGGAAGACGTATCCAGAACTCTTCGCTTGGTAAGATTTTAACTTCGATTTAGTCTTTCTGCATGCTAGGATAGGCTTGTTCATTTGTTTTGCATGTTTGATTGTTATATGTGGCTGGTAGGCATGCGGGGTCCTTTGTATGTTTTGGGTTAAGGGATTTCGGGGACGAAATTTCTTAAGGGGGGAGAGTGTAACGACCCGCATTCTACGCATCAAAGGATCATAGAATATTTATTTCTTTCACATACGAAGTCGTATGGTCAAGTAACTTTGGGAGGTGACTATTGGGGTCATTTCCCATGTTCATGATTTTTACCGATTTTTAAATGACCGTTTTACCCCTAGCTGATCTTGTTTTGGCCATAACTTTTGATTGAAAAGGATTTTTGATCTGAAACCACTTCCATTGGCTCCAGATGATGGTTTACCTTTCGGTAGAGTGGTCACATTAACCAAACGGACTCATCGTTTGGGAGATATGGCTGAAACAAGTCTCAAAAGGTGAAAAACTGCTTAACCGGGCCAAATGAGTTGATTAGTAAATGGGCCCATAACCCATTTCGGGATTAGGGTTATGGGGAGGCTGAAATGAGTTAGGTTTTCATTTCATTTCAGTTTTCCAGCCGCCACAAACCCCCTCTTCAACCTAACAATGGCCTCCAACATTTAAATACACCTCTAATCACTTCTTAATAAAGTTTTGGCTTAAACTACATCAAATTAAGGAGAGAAAGCACCAAAGCAAGGTTAGAGCTGCTGTGTTACACTGGGAACAATGCCAAACAGGGAATCATTTCTAATTTGGTATTTTATTTGTGGCCAAGGTGAATGATTTGCATTGTTTTTCACTAATCACGACTATTTAGGGGTGATTAGTGATAATTAGCGAAATTATAGCTCAGAAAAATTTGGAAAATTTTGTAAAATTCTAAAATGATATTATAGGGCTCTGATAGAAATTTGGGTTAATTTGGTTAAGTTTTGCTAATCCTATCATTAGTTGTTGTTAAACATGATTAAGGGGAAAACATGGGTTTTTGGGTATGTTTGATTCATATAAACATGTCATATTGTTGTTTTAGTGTTTGTGAATGATTATACATGTTGTTATGACTGTATGGTATGTTTTATGATTGCATAAAAAAGTTAGAATGGTTGAAAACGCCGTCGTTTGGTGAAAATAGCTTGTTGGAAAAACTTGCAGCAAACCGGATAGGAACATTCGGATAGGAGCATTCAGATAGAAGCATCCGGATAGGAGCATGCGGATAGGAGCATCCAGATAGGAGCATTCAGATAGGAGCAACCGGATAGGGGCATCCGATCCAAACCGGATAGGCGCATCCGATCCGAACCGGATAGGGGCATCCGACCCGAACCGGATAGGAGCATCTGAGCACCCGAACTGAAGTAGAAAGGAGCATTCGAATCGAACCAAGCAGGAGGGGGCGAACCGAACCGAATCGGAGGATCGAACACCAAGTAGACCTAAACCCGAGATGCAAAGGAAGTCCAAATGAGGAGTTGTACCTCAGGATCCAGATGGGAACCAAGGAGGGAACTTCATGAGTTAGGCTTTGCTGCGGGACGTGTGCTAAGGGGTTGTGGATGTCTGTAACTTTAGATCACTATGTGTAGGGGGTACGTGAACGGATTCAAGGCCACAGTTGCTTAGGTACGACTAAAGAGCTATACCCCAATGAAGTGGGGTCATTTGTAAAGATTTGGTCATGACTCCATGTGATAAGCTTGGTAGTAGCAGTAGTTGTACAAGTCGAACTCCGTCACTACTTCGATGGATCTAGTGATTGACAGTGGTGGACATCGTATGCTTTATGCACTGAGTGAGAGATGTGAGAATGGTTGTTATGTTTGATTGTTTGCCTTCATTATGACATACACACCCCCACCCCCGTATTTTTTATACCATGTGTTAGTGGCACCTTAGAGTGTTGTCCAGGTTCAGGTATGGTTTTGTATACCTGTTATTGTTCTGTTTAGCTGCTAATCGCTCATACCAGACTTTTTGTCTGACCCAGAGTTTTATGTCTCTTCTTATTACTTTAGGTGCTCTCTCGAGCAGACTAGAAACATGTTAGGTGGTATGCACGAGTAGCTGTACCAGAGATGAGCAGGAGGCTTCCACGTATGATATATATATATAATATAGACATTCTTCCTGTGTTGATGCAGTCACTACTTTGGGCATTAGTGGTGTACCTTTCTTTCTTTTGTTTAGAGACAGTAATTTGGAAAGTTGTAAGAAGTTGTATTTGGATTTCCGCTACTCTGATGATGATGTTGGTTTTAGTTATCAGCTGATGCACTATCTCACATGTTTTATGTCGAGTACATTATTACTATATTTTGTTCCATGCGCTGTGAGACATTCTACAGGGTTTCCGATTAGTTCATTCTCTTCTTTTCTTTCTTTGGCGACCGTTCCGTGCTAGTCGGGCATGTGTACAGTGCACTTTCGAAGGAAATGCAGGCTGATGCGGGGCGGGCCGTCACATTCGTTCCCCATTAGCCCTTAATACCTTTCCTATTTGGATAAAATGGGCTATTTTATTAAGCCCTTTATGTTTAGTCTCTCTTCACACAATTTATTATCGTCACGGTTTCTTATGGTTAATAATATATTTCCATTATTACCCTATTAATTCCAACTCTATTTTTAATTATAAGTTCTATATTCATTAATATAAATAAGGAAGATTACATCCTCTTTTGCCCTAGGATATTTTTCGATTTCTACCCTAATTTGGACTTAGTATTCAAACGACAATCAATAACCACTAATCCCCTTATGACACCCATTTTCTTTCATTTCTATTTTTATTGCTTTTTATGACCATAACGGTCATATTTTCTTAAGGCAACTATTTATCAGTTTCAAGGTATCTATTTGTTGTGCCCCAACAAATAATTACTATTCTTATTTATTTATTTATTAGTTGACTGTTATATATATATATATATATATATATATATATATGTATGTATGTATGTATGTATGTACATGCCTCTCACATTAAGTTGACTACTTGTGGATGTTGGATTTGCCTGTCGGTTCCGGGCAGACTTTTACTATAAGTTAAACTTAACCTCGTGCCTTAGTACATTTATATTTATGCATTAGACCCCTCACATTAAGCTGACTACCTGGGGCTGCTGGATTTGTCAGTCGGTTCCGGGCAAGCTTATACCGCAAATTGAGCTTAACATAGTGTCTAAATGCAATTATAATTCAAATTTCCTAATTTGTGGTGTATAACATTAATCCTAATAAATTTCTGGAATTATGCCCATTATCCTATTATATTTACTTCCCCCAATCAACATTGGTTATGACTGTCATTTATTGATTTGCGGTCCTGCTTATAGCAATTATTATATTGATTGCTATAGATGGTCACCACAAATATATTAATTCAATATGGATTACATTTACATATAATTTCGTAATTGAACCTTATCCAAACATTTAACAATCCATACAATGTATATATTACCGTTTTACGCTGATTTGGATGGATAATATGTATATATTTATATTTATTTTTTCGTGCGGTCAACATAGTTATTGTTTTTATTTTTTATTATTATTATAAATTAAATGATTTTGTCAAATAAATAACCAAACATTCTTTTTTTTTGCAACCAATCTTGCCAAAAGGTTCCAATCTTACAAAAAGACTTTTAGCCGCAATCATTGTAAATTATGCATATTTAGTGGAATTGGCGTATTTCAAAATCACAAGAAATATATGTAAATATATAATTTGGAATAGTTGATGCAAAATACGCACAAATATATATATATATATATTTGTATTTATACGTACATTTTCACCACTTTTCCCTTTTTGATCTTTTTATATCTCTTGTGATTTCAGAATAATGTATTTCTATGCAAAAGGGGGGAAATGACATATTTACAATAATTAAGCAAAAGCCCAACAATATTGAATACAAACATGCATATTTTTAATATTACAATCACATAATTTACCAATCGTATCTTTTTATCAAAATTCACGTAATTTCAGTATTCAACACTGAACTATAGATTCAGAATGTAACTACATATAAATGGTGTTTAATGGGACTGATTCCCAGATCTACAGTGCTTTACAACAATTGCAACATATTTTAAACATAATTGTATGAATATGCGTAAATAGGTTTAAGAATCCTACAATTAATATTATGCATAACCACAATATACAATTCACATGTTTTAATAATTTTTCATGATCGGATCTGATGGGTGTCAACCTAATTACAACAATTTATTGAACAGATCTGATAGACATAGGCATAAATATTGAGACCTATTACAAACTAGATAAATATGTTATTATAAATGTGTATATAAATTTCTCACTCACCTTATAGCATCCGAATCCAATGTTTGAACCCTTTAGGCGTACAATCCCCAAATTCTTATATATCTACAATTTATCTGGAATAGGAAAATTCCAGATCTGTAGAGATGTAAGAAAATATGAAGAGAGGGCAGAATCTGATTTGGAGCGTCAATTTGCATTCTTTTCCATTAGATCTGCAAATCCTCACAATTTGATATGAATTGGATTTGATTTGTTATCTAAGAATATATTTTAGATTAAGAAGTTTGGTTTGGAGAAGGAGGAAAATGACAGAGCTTCGCTGTTTCCCATAGATTTGTGTGGAAAAGAATGAGGTCTTACCCCTTTATTTATAAGGGTGGAATTGGCCTTGGACCGTTGGATTCATTTTTATTCATCCGTCTATTCTTTTTATATATATCACAAACTAAACCTTACCAACCCTAGCCGTCACTGGGAAAACTGATGCCCAGTAGGTCGATTGTGGCGTTCAACCGCCGACCGACCGCCTGGGTCGTCAAATTCCCAGGTCAGCTAGTAAAATATGGTAATTTATATTTATAAATTCTAATTTATTTATTTTGCGTTCATTTTTGTATTTTGTCTGTAACTTTTTCATGTGGACTCCGTTCGCGAAACTCCAAACATGAAAGGTGACCAAAATTTCAAGACGAACGCATCGATTAAAGTTTCATGGCTAAATTTCATCATTTGCAGAAACTCCTATTTTTGAAATTCTAATAATTAATTTATATTGTCAAAATTCCAGGTTGTTACATCAGAGCTTATTGAAATGAGCTAGAGGGTTGAGACTCTCTTCCTTACTTTCGTTTATCTTCCACTGTTTATTCTTGTTGTAGTTATCAACATTTTAAAGGACATGTATTATAATTGTCTAGGGCTAATAATAGATTAGTAATGTACTATGGTATGTGTACGTATATAAAAATTTTGTTTTTATAAGGAAGTGTTGTAAGATATATTATTCGTTGCGTTTGTGAGATTTTGTTCCGTCTTCTATTTCTTTCACCCCAACAATCTGTCTTTTCGACAATTAGATATTCAACACATGAATTGTAACACCCCACACCCATTAAGGTCACTCACTAAGGGAATGCCTTAACTTCGGTGGAGTATTTTAAGTGAATATAGAACAGAAAAATTACAACAAGACAGATATAAATAATACTTGAAATCTAAAACATCATTTCATTGCAGCAGAAGATAAACATGTTTGGTTACATATCAAAACCAACTAAAACAAGAGTCAAGTACTAAATATCCATCCTGATAAAACATAAGTACATAATCCCACTACATAACTAATAGCCATAATAGAAAAGATAAGCTGGGCTTTACATCACGACCCAAGCTCCAAAAGATAGATAAAGCAATCTGATCAAAGCCCACTAGTGCTAGGCCCACTCTGAAAACCTGAGGGTTGGGAAAAAGATAAAAACAACGGGGTCAGACATAAATCTGAGTGAGCCCTATAACTTTAACAATACAATCATTAAAGTAATTAGGGTATGATATAAACTTGGTACGGTGATGACTGGGGATAAATGACTACACTAAGCAGCCAACTAGACATAGGATGAACTAAGATAACGGTAAAGACACATCTACCCACCCAAGGGTAATTACTACACTACACCACACCAGTCATTCCTACTTAAAGGTTGATCCCACCCAAGGACTTAGAAAATTTACCCAGTAGTTTCGTGTACCCCTAGCTGACTACATAGGTGCCGTCTGCCCCTATCTCCACTAGGTGTACCCACTACTCCCCAAGCGATCGGCTCCCTACCGTATATACCCGTGCTGGCCCCACGGTGGGGTGTATCACTCCCCAAAGTGGCAACCCGATACAATCAATGGTGCACGGCTTATACCTACACGATGCAACAACGTCTTACCTACCATCCCGGGTCCACACACGCATATGAAACCCGTTGGACTTGCGTTGCCACCGCTAACCCGTTTTTGGCCTCTTATAGTCAAGACCAGTACGCGTGTCCCATCCTCGACATGGGGTCGAGCCCAATAAGATACATATGGGTTACTAGTTGAAATGGGCCCCCACAAGCTACCCACCTAAGCTTGTCCCTTTTTCTAGTGCATCCCACTTAACCCTTTAATCATGTTTAATTACATGTTTCCACTTGGTTAAGTATTCTAATCGTATTTTCTATTGCCACCCAAGGCAACCCACTAGATTTCCACATGCCACCCAAGGCACTTACTTGATTTCCACATGCCACCCAAGGCACCCACTTAACCCCTCATGCCCCACTACATTCTTATCTGGTTAAGTGTTTCTTAATTGATTAAGACTGCAACCTTTGTAAAGACCTCTCACATTAGACTATCTTTTATGGCAGCTGGATTTGCCGGTTGGGTCTGGGCAGCCTTACGCCATAACCGAGTCTAACCTCGTGTCTTTACACTTGTCACGTATTTAGTTTATGCCTAAGACCTCTCACATTGGGCCAATCATTTGTAGCCGCTGGATTTGCCGATCGGTTCCGGGCAGTCTTATGCTACAAAAGGGTCCAACCTCGTGTCTTAGTCGATTAATTACACCTAATTAATCACCCCCATAATTTGTATTAATTATCCCTAATTAATTACAAATTTAATGATGTACATAATTGACTCAATTATGTCCATCCACTTTATGGTATGCATAATCATACCAACTTCACACCATTTCATTAACATGAATAATAACCCCATCGTTCCCCACGTAATTCGCTAACATGACATACTTAAAAGGGAAGATTCATCACAAATACAATGGGTTCAACTTGCATAACATTAGCATCAACATGGGTTTTAAAGGTGTCATCATGAACACATAGCATATGATAACATAACTTGCATTGATCCACATTCATAGCCATAACCTCATTATATCCTATCATAATCATTTCAACAATTGGTCATTAAGGCTATAGTACTCACAACTTGTTGATTAGCACTCCTATGAAGAGGATTAAGTTGCTAGAATTGATTTGAGAAGCTATATTCCTCTTTAATTTGTTGGTGGCTCCTTCTAGTTGCATTTGGATAGCATAACGACGTTGTCTCCAATTTTAGCATGAATTAGGGTAGTCTTAGGGTGTATTTATAGATTAGTTAAGTGTTTTAGGCCATTAGATTAACCCTAAATCAGATTAGAGCCGTCAGATCTCGTCACTAGCCACCAAGCACAGCCCAAAGATCAAACCAGTGCACCCAGGTCACACAGACCGACAGGGGGGGTCGACCCCTGGGTCGACCCATGGGTCGACCCCTAGGGGGGTCGACACCCATGTCGACCCTAGGGTCGACACCCTCTGTCTGGCGGGAATTTTCCCGCCTCTTCTGAATTCTGTTTTGAATTTTATGAAAACTTCTTCGGGCCTTAACTGGGTCATACGGACTGCGATTTTCGAAAACTCAGACTCTATTTCGTGTATTTTTCCGAGACGAACACAATGGCATAGCCCGTTTCCCCTGATTCAGATTTTAAAATTTAATTCTGCCCTGATTTATATCAAAACAAGTTATTCAACATACGGGGTGTCACATTCTCCCCTACTTAAAGGATTTCGTCCTCGAAATCTCCAAGTCAAGAAGAACGTATCCTACCAACCAAACAACCATCTACTCAAACCAACAAACACTGGCATCCATTGTCCTTAAAGTTTCTAATATGTATGAACATATGCAAAATGTGTGTGTATATGTTTCCTGTCTAATGCAAAATCAGGCGGTCTACTGATTCAGTTGACCTCCTTAATGCAAACCATGATAGTGCCATGCATCCAATATGTATGCGAAAGAATCCTATCGACACATACTATCACTACATGTGTGCACAACCATACACCAAAATGCATCATCCATATGACAACACAACCATTATACATCCATTAATATAGCTACCTACACACAATTATATGCAATATGCAATATGAAGTGACTGAGCCGATCTAGTGTCTAAAGTGTGTGTATATGCATCCACGAGCAACCACTAGCAAACACTTGCATCCACGCACATCCATCAATCATAACATGTCTCAAACACATGTTTCAATCATAGGTTTACCCTACCCAAAGGTCAAAGGTACTAATGAGAGGACATACTAAAGATAAGATAAGTACTAGACAAACGATAAAGGAGAAGTTAAAAGACATACCCTCAAAAAGGAATGGGTACAGTGAACGCATCTTCGCTTCTGTCTCCCAAGTAGCATTGCTCTCATCCTCTCCCCATTGCACTTTGACTAGTCGAACCTCTCTGTTTCTCAACTTCCTAATCTCTGACCCAAGGATGCGGGTAGGAGCTCGTCGAATAGTCGCATCACGCTCTACCTCCACTTCTCTAAGCAAGCTCGGCTCTACCACCTCTGCGGTCTCATGTAGGCACTTCCTCAAATGTGACACATGGAATACGTCATGTATCCCACTAAGTCTCTCGGGTAAATCCACTCTATATGCCATCCGTCCAATCCTTTTCTTAATAGAAAACGGTCCTACAAATCTGGGTGCTAACTTCCCAACGGATCAAAAGCGAACTACATTCCGTAATGGAGATAACTTGATAAAGACCATGTCCCCAACATCAAATTCAAGATCTGTCCTACTCTTGTCCGCGTAAGATTTCTGCCTGTCTTGCGCTGCTTTCACCCTTCTTCGAATCAAATCAATCTTTTCCGAAGTCTCTCTAACCATATCAGGCCCAAGCAAGATCTTATCCGTAGATTCCCACCAACATGTAGGTGATCGACAAGGCCTTCCATAAAGAGCTTCGAAAGGAGCCATACCAATACTAGACTGAAAGCTGTTATTATACGCGAACTCCACCAATGGAAGATGCTCTTCCCATGTACCTCCAAAATCTAAGATACATAGCCTCAAAAGGTCTTCAGAACACGATTCACCCTCTCGGTCTGGTCGTCCGTCTGAGGATGATATGCGGTGCTCAAACACAACTGAGTCCCTACTGCCTCTTGCAAACTCTTCCAAAACTCGCTAGTGAAGATAGGATCTCGATCACTCACTATGCTAGAAGGTACCCCATGCAATCGAACTATCTCTCGAAGGTAAAATGAAGCTAGACATGGAGCAGTCCTCTTGCTCTTCACGGGTATGAAATGGGCGCTCTTAGTAAGTCTGTCTACCACAACCCAAATTCTCGTATAACCCTTCCTCGATCTCGATAACCCATCAATAAAATCCATCGAGACGCTATCCCACTTCCATTGCGGAACTTCCAATGGGTGAAGCAACCCACCAGGTTTCTTTTGCTCCGCTTTCACTTGTTGGCATACCAAGCATCAAGCGACATATTCGGCCACATCTTTCTTCATACCAGCCCAAAAGAAAACTCGCTTCATGTCTTGGTACATCATGTCCCCACCGGGATGAATGGTCATCTTCGAACGATGCGAATCATCAAGTATAGCCTTCCTCAAACCCTCGTCTTGTGGTACGCAAAGTCTACCGTCTCTACGCAACCACCCCCTATCGTCTAGGGTGTACCTACTCAAATGGCTGGACGACTCCCCCCTTATGAGCCTCTCTACCAACTCAACCAACTGTGGGTCGTCCCGCTGTGCCTCGCCAATCCGTCCCAAAAGAGTAGGTCTGACCTCTAAGGATGCTAGCAAACCGGGTACAAAGTCAACGGAAGGTCTAAAATCAAACATCGAGATAAATTCCAAGCTTCGTCGTTCCACGAACAATGGACTCAAGGACAACCTTTTTCTGCTTAAGGCGTCTGCCACCACGTTACTCTTGCCAGGAGTATACGCTATCTCGAAATCATAGGATGCTAAGAACTCCATCCACCTTTGCTGTCTCAAGTTCAAATCCTTCTAAGAAAACAAGTACTTCAATGATTTGTGGTCAGTGAACAATTCGAACCTCTCTCCAAGAAGATAATGGCGCCAAGTCTTAAGCGCAAAAACAATAGCGGCCAACTCTAAATCATGGGTAGGGTAATTTTTCTCATGCTTTCTCAACTGCCTTCCCCCATAGGCTATTACCCTTCCCTCTTGCATTAAGACTGCGCCCAGTCTTGTCCCACAAGCATCGGTATAAACAACAAATGGCTTACTCCCATCTGGCAACACTAAGACTGGAGCTGTGGTTAAAGCTCTCTTTAACCGTTGGAACGCATCATCACAATCTACGTCCCATGCGAAGACTAGATTCTTCTTTGTCAAGCGAGTTAATGGGGCTGACATCTTCGTGAAGTCCTTGATAAACTTCCTATAGTAGCCAGCCAACCCTAAGAAACTCCTTACCTCGGTAGCACTCTTCGGAACCTTCCAATCTTGGATGGATACTACCTTCGCGGGATCCACCGCTATCCACTCCTTAGAGACCACGTGCCCTAAGAATCGCACTTCCTTCCTCCAAAAGTGACATTTAGAAAATTTAGCCTTAAGGCTATGCGCTTGAAGAGTCTCCAACACTTCCCTAAGATGTAGGGCATGCTCTTCTTCACTCTTAGAAAAGACTAAGATATCATCCACAAAGACCACCACGAACTTATTAAGGTACTCCCTGAACACCCTACTCATCAAATCAACAAAGTATGCGGGGGCGTTCGTCAAACCAAATGGCATCACAAGCCACTCATAGAAACCATCCAGAGTCCTAAAGGCAGTCTTGTCTATGCTATCCTCAGCCACTCTCAACTGATGAAACCCCGTGGCCAAGTCCAACTGCGAAAACACTGAGGCGCCAACCAACTGATCAAAAAGATCATCAATTCTCGGCAATGGGTGTCTATTCTTCTTTGTGAGCTTGTTGAGTTCTCTATAGTCTACACAAAGTCTGAGGGACCCATCCGCCTTTGTGGCAAAAACCACTGGAGCACCCCACTCCGATATACTTCGTCTTATGAACTCCTTCTCAAGAAACTCCCCTACTTGCTTATGGAGTTCCCTCCTCTCACGAGGAGCCATGTGGCGCACTGGCAAAGATACTGGTTTAGCATTGTCCACCCGATATATTCGGAAGTCTATCTCCCACTTCGGAGGTAAGCCCTTCACCTCCTCAAACACATCCGAGTACTCCCAGACCACTCTAACAGATCGCAAATTCTCGACCGAAGCGTCAAGCGATTCAAGATAACTTAGCATAACAGAATCCATGGGATTACAAGAGATCTCGAGAGTGTTACCCAAGCGGGTCATGAGCCTAACAACACTCCTTTCACAATCAAGAACGGCACCATTATTGGATAACCAGTCCATGCCCAAAATCAACCCATAGCCCGTGAAGCCCAAAACAAAAGCATCACATCTAAACTCAACGCTAAGTATAGAAATCTTCAAACCCAAACATATCATGGACAAATAAGTGGAGCCCCCAACTGGGTTTGAAACAACCAAGGGATCATCTACTAGACTGGTGTCTAAGTGCAGTGACTCAACTAATGATGATGAGATAAACGAATGCGATGCGCCCGAGTCAAACAAAGTACGGACAGGATGATCAAACAGAAAAACCAGACTTTCAACGGAAATAGTTCTACCTCTTTCCTGAATCGGTGGAACCGCGAGAGCCTGAACTTGCCCCCTTGCCTGACCTGGTGCCATAAGAGCTTGCACCTGTCCCCCTGAGGTAGATCCCGTCCTTTTCCCCTTCTTAGGGCAGTCCTTCACTAGATGCCTTGCTTCGCCACAGTGAAAGCAGCCCGTCTTCTTCTTCTTCCGACAATCTTTGCTTAGGTGGCCTGGTGTCCCGCAATTGAAGCACTTCTTCTTTCCCTTGCCACCGTTGCCTTTCCCACCCTTGTTTTGCTGTTGATGTTGAGGTATCTTTTGATATCCTTTCTTTTCGGGTGCCTTATTAGCATTGGGACCCATCTCTTCCTCATGCATGAGTGCCATGTCTACTAGCTTCTCAAAGGTGGCCCCCATAGGGATGTGAGTCATAGCCAATCCATGCATCGGTTCATTCAAGCCTTTAACGAACCTCAAAGCCTTCTTCTCTGGTGTATTCACCATGTCTATGCCAAACCTTGTAAACTGATTAAACTTGTTGACATATTCCTTCACTGATAGGTTTCCTTGCTTTAGAGTCAAGAACCTTTCCATATACAAGTTTTCCTCCGCCCTTGAGAGAAACTTTGCCACAAACCTTTGCCTGAAATCCGCCCAAGAGTCAACAGTGCGCTCTCCATTAGTGACCTCCCACCAGAATGAGGCCTCTCCCTTCATTAACCTAGCAGCTAACTTGACTTTCTTTCCTTCTTCCATCTCAAAGATATCTATCAACTCTTCCACCTCCTTAAGCCAATCTCTAGCTTCCACAAAAGTTTCTGATCCTTGAAAAGGTTTCCCTCCCATAGCCTTAAATTCCTTGCAAGTCTTAGCAAAAGTATCCGTGCGAGGAGGAGGAGGAGGAAGATCGGGTGCTACAGTTGGTGGAGGAACATTTGCTGGACCCACAACGGTGGCCCTAGCCTCCATCAATCTCCTATACCATACTGGTATCGTCACACCCTCCGGAAAGTTAAGATCTTCAGCCATGCTCAAACGAAAAGGGAAAGATTCAAAACGGAGAATTCGAAAGATAAAGATATGGCTATTGCGGATTATGCTTTTCTTTCAAAAACTTTTCTCTTAAAAGACATGTTTTTGAAAATACTTCTTCCAAAAATGTTTTTAGAAAAATAGTTTTTCTAAAAATTGTATCTGTTCTGGTAACCTTAAGCTCTGATACCACGTGTAACACCCCACACCCATTAAGGTCACTCACTAAGGGAATGCCTTAACTTCGGTGGAGTATTTTAAGTGAATATAGAACAGAAAAATTACAACAAGACAGATATAAATAATACTTGAAATCTAAAACATCATTTCATTGCAGCAGAAGATAAACATGTTTGGTTACATATCAAAACCAACTAAAATAAGAGTCAAGTACTAAATATCCATCCTGATAAAACATAAGTACATAATCCAACTACATAACTAATAGCCATAATAGAAAAGATAAGCTGGGCTTTACATCGCGGTCCAAGCTCCAAAAGATAGATAAAGCAATCTGATCAAAGCCCACTAGTGCTAGGCCCACTCTGAGAACCTGAGGGTTGGGAAAAAGATAAAAACAACGGGGTCAGACATAAGTCTGAGTGAGCCCTATAACTTTAACAATACAATCATTAAAGTAATTAGGGTATGATATAAACTTGGTACGGTGATGACTGGGGATAAATGACTACACTAAGCAGCCAACTAGACATAGGATGAACTAAGATAACGGTAAAGACGCATCTACCCACCCAAGGGTAATTACTACACTGCACCACACCAATCATTCCTACTTAAAGGTTGATCCCACCCAAGGACTTAGAAAATTTACCCAGTAGTTTCGTGTACCCCTAGCTGACTACATAGGTGTCGTCTGCCCCTATCTCCACTAGGTGTACCCACTACTCCCCAAGCGATCGGCTCCCTACCGTAGATACCCGTTCTGGCCCCACGGTGGGGTGTATCACTCCCCAAAGTGGCAACCCGATACAATCAATGGTGCACGGCTTATACCTACACGATGCAACAACGTCTTACCTACCAGCCCGGGTCCACACACGCATATGAAACCCGTTGGACTTGCGTTGCCACCACTAACCCGTTTTTGGCCTCTTATAGTCAAGCCCAGTACGCGTGTCCCGTCCTCGACATGGGTCGAGCCCAATAAGATACATATGGGTTACTGGTTGAAATGGGCCCCCACAAGCTACCCACCTAAGCTTGTTGTAACACCCCGTGTATTCTATAACCGTGAAATTCACAAATTAAAGTATAACTAATTTCAAATCAGAGAATTAAGGGAAACGGGATATGCCATTGCGTTCGTCTCGGAATTCTACTTGAGATAGAGTTTGAGTTTGCGTAAAACGGATATCGTATGAAGAAGATATGGACGAACGAAGTTGGGTGAAAAACCAGAAAACGGGTCAGAATGCACTGGCGCACTTGGGAAGTGCGCCAGAACAAAAATGAACTGGCGCACTTGGGAAGTGCGCCAGTACATTTTTGACCTGGCACACCTGCCAAGTGCGCCCAGGTCAAAAATGACCTGCTGGTCAGGTCTGGTCAAGTATTGGCTGGCCAGGTCTATGTTTGGTCGATTTTCTGAGCCTTGCCTTGTCACTAGGGCTAGGTGTCAGCTACTTGTTGGTCTCTCCTTCAAACGAACGGCTATTATTGAACCAAGCTTCATCGACGGTCTAAATCAACTCACAAACTCTATAAAAGGACCTAAGACTAACCCTAATTCACATGAACTAAAATGGAGATGAGACCGTCATGCTGCTGAGGAGAGACTGAGGATAGCCATCAGAAATAGAGAGACAACTAGGAGATAATTCAAAGCTTAAAGCAACGTTAATAAAATCAAAACAACGCCTACAACAAAGGATAGCATCTCCAAATTCAGAACTCAGATTCCTGAATTGAAGATTCATCATACGTTGTAAGTAGAGTGCTATTCCGATATGAATTAAATAATTGTGTTGATTTGTGTAAAGAAAGAAATGGAATTGTGGCGATAATAATCTATATTTGTATGTTGCTTTGATGCTAAACGATTTGGGAATATTGTGGTATACGATTGGATATTTGCAAGTACGTGATTTGCGAAATGGAATTGTGGCGATAATAATCTATATTTGTATGTTATTTTGATTCTAAACGATTTGGCAATACTATGGTGTACGATTGGATTCATACAAGTATATGATTTATGTTGACAACCACGTGTTGTGGAATTTTAATTGGGATTCATGCAAGCATATGATTCATATTGAAAACTACATGTTTGTGGTAGTTATTTACAACACCCATTGGATAATTGCAAGTATATGATTCATGTTAAAAGTAACAACTATATGTTGTAATAGTTTATTTGAGATTCATGCAAGTATATGATTTACTGTTATGCCAACATGATGTATAATTTTATGGTCATATTTAGTGTAATTTGATCCACTTAAGTATTATGATTCATATGAAGGTTATGTTGGAATTGGCATCATAGTTCAAGTATAAAAATCATGCTTTTATGATAGTGACAAAAGCACGCATCTTTGTGAATTTGTATTAATTTTATGAACATGACTAAACTATGATTCGTTATTATGCCCAATTGAAAAACATGTTTTTAGGCTTATGTTGTTATCATAATCATATGATAATATATGTGACACATAAGTTACATTAGAATTACATTAGAATTACATTCCACTTGCGAGTTACATAGATAGAATAAAAACCATGATTTAAGTTTAGGTATGTTTATGCTATAATTCTATAAATGGGTTAAAAACCATGATTCATATAAGAATTAGGTTGTGATAATTCTAGTTGAACCATACTTTTGTATTAGTGACAAAAGTAAGTACCTTTTTGTTAACATGTAGTGGTTTTATGAACATGATTAGTTTATATTATGCCTAAATAAAAATATAGACTTATATTTCTAGTCAAGACCATGTGCCAATAATAATAATGATATCTAATTTAGTTAGATTCTTAATTTCAAGTTTACATGGTTAGTTGAACCTATGATTCATGTTTAAGTATTGTCTATGCATTAACCATATGAATAGAATGATTCATGTTTAAGTATTTTCTATGCCATAACTAGATGAATAGAATGATTTATGTTTAAGTATTGTTTATATGAATAAAATGATTCATGTTATGCCATGATTATATGATGTTACAATTGCAAGTTCACATTTGCCTACTTTATGTTAATTGAATCGTTCATTGCAAGTTCATGCGTTCACACTCTCCTCTTTCATGTTATCTTATAAACACCATGTTATAAGCCTCCCCTTTTCATTTGGCTAAATTGGGTTTAAGTATTAAACCCAACACACCTTACATTGGAGCGAACGTGTAAAACGGGGGTACTGACGTTTGGGCTAAAATATAGAACATATGTGTTGGCCTGTTTGGCGCATGCCAACGACCTTGAAAAGCAATTAAGTGGCATAAATAAATTTTAATCAATAAAGATGAATTTGAATAATAGGCCGCAAATATTTACATATAAAAAGAAAAGAGACAAAATATGTAAATGTAGAAAATACGATGTGTTTAACCCGAGGTTGGATTGAGTTGTGATGTAAACCTGCCCAGAACCGCCCGGCTGTCCAGTAGTCACAACAATACCTATCCAATGTGGGTGGTTAAACACGGAGCCCAATAAGGACCCGAGGTTAGACTGAGCTGTGGCGTAAGACTACCCGGACCCAACCGACAATAGGCAGCCACAACAATACCTGTCTAATGTGAGAGGTCAAGGCTTTAATAAGACAATTAAGGCTGAGTCCGGATTGATAGGATCAAGTAAACTAAATTAATACTTAATCAGAATGGAACATGCTAAACTAAACAGACTGATTGGGGGGTTAGGTTTATATAACACTTAACCAACTTAGCATGTTGGCTAGAAATAGAAAACCTAGTAGCGGGGGACCCTTTTCAGCAGTAACCCTATAAGGTATCATGATACCCTGAAACTAGGCAGGGTGGGGCATGATTACTGGGCTGACTGTAAGAGGTCAAATCGACGGCGGTGGTGCAGTAGTGTAGGTTCTAACGGGTGTGGGCGTGCACACACTCCGGCGTAGAAAAATAAGGCACTGGGCACCAGTAGCATACCTGTGCATTCTAGGATTGTGTCGGGCCGCCACCATGGGACTTGATACACCCCATGGTGGGACCAGCATAGGTAACTACAACATCGGGGGTCGTAAGACACATGTAACTATGCGAGTAGGAGCCGATCATCATAAAATGGATCACTTCACCCTGATTATGGGGTGCCCGTTGGGAACTAGTTTATATGGGTACAGAGATTAATATGGGGTACGATAGTATATTCGACCCTAGACAACTTAACTAAGTTTATGGTGCTTTCCCATTTCTAGTTTATACTTATCATACCCAGTTCTTTATTCATAGACTGAATAGTCCTAGACTTACTCAGGCTTTATGTCTAACTCTACTTTTCTTTCGTCTTCTTTTCTTCCGTTCCCCCCCCCCCCCCCAGGTCCACAGGGAGGGAATACCGCAGCTTGACCAGCCTTCATATCCATCTTGAAGAGAAAGAATGTATTGCTTTGATATTTTCATTTTGGACTATGGCTTTAGACAGAAATTATGGGACTTTTGCAGTTTATTTATGTTTTCTTTATGCTTCTTTAATTAATGTAATCAAGACAGTTATGAAGATGTTATGTTTTTGGAAGTATTGTAAGACAATTATGGTATGGTTGGTGTAACACGTATTTTAATGAAATAAAAGTTGTTGTTTTCCGCTATTCAAAAATATGTATTCTTATATCTGTCTTGTATATCTGTGACTTATACTTATAAACCTCCACCAAAATTAGGGCATTCCCTTTGAGAATGACCCTAACGGAGGTGGGGTGTTTCACTTGGTATCAGAGCATAGGTTTACCAGATAAGATAAAAAGTTTTGAAAATTTATTTTCAAAAAGGAAATTTAAAGAAGCATTTTTAAAAGAAAAATATTATTTTATTTTAAAAAAGGCAAAGTCCCCCCCAAAGCCATAGGAACTATCTCTTATCCTTCGTTTTGAATCTATCCTTTCTGTTTCAGCATGTCTGGAGACCTTACTCCCCAGCTGCTGACGCTTTCACTCCTCCTCCTCCACGTGAACCAGCAAGCGGAAGAGTCCCAGAGTAGGAAGACGAATAATAGTCAAACAAGAAAGGATCGTAACAGTAATAACAAGAAACGAGAAAAAAGGAAATGCAATTTTTGTGGTACGGAAGGGCACATAGCCAAGGATTGTATAAAGAGGAAAAGAAAGCAAGGAGAATGTTTTCATTGTCGGGAGACTGGACACATCAGCAAAGACTGCCCTGAGAAGACAGACTCTAAGAAGGGCGGGAAAGACAGCAAGTCCCAAGAGAAGAGGAAGTGTAAATTCTGTGACAAAGTGGGGCACTTAGTGAAAGATTGCCGGAAAAAGAAGGCCAAGATGAAGGGTGGGTGCTTTTCTTGCGGTGAGATAGGCCACATGGCTAAGGACTGGCCAAAGAAACGAGGACAGGGGCAGAGGGCTGTATCCACTACAGGGGCACAGGTTCATGTGCTAGAAGCGCCATCTCTGCAACAGCGAGGTATAAATACTTCTGTAGAAAGTTTAGCTTATCTTTATGATCACCCCGTTCGCACTTTATTTGATTCTGGCCATCACACTCCTTTATCTCGTCTGCTTTAGTAGAATCTCTGCACCTAAAAACTAGTATGGTAGAGGACCCCTTAATTGTTTCAAGCCCAATTGGGGGCCCAGCTCATTTGTCTATGATCTGTGTGGGTTCTATTCTAAGCGTAGAGTTTAAATGTAGTGCCTTTGTTTTGGGCTATTGGTCGATTCTAGCGAGGGAGTGGTTATCCAGTAAGGGTGACCATCTCGGTTTCGAAAAGAGGGTAGTTAGACTCTTGACTTGCCTCGGTAATACCCTCGAAGTCGCAGGTAACCTTTAGGGTTCTATCATGATTTGTTTCCTAGAATCTTTTGACACATTTATTGGTAATTTGTAATCCGATCGAGTAGTGTTCGCCACTAAGGCAGAAGGTTCATTTCGCTTATGCATGAGTTGTAGAGAATCACCTTAGTAAGTACATTTGGCAACATGGTTGGCATTTATTTCCAACAGATAGTTCTTCTATGTGGAATACCTGATAGTAAGTGGATGAGATCTAAGATTCACTAGTGAAATTTGGAGAGCTTGCATGAAACCATGAGTACGCCGTTATGTTTGAGCTGAGTACATTAGAAGTAGAGTAAGTGAAACAGGAACAAGAGGCAACAGTGAAATAGGTTCCAACTCATATTTTGGAAACAAGAATTAAGAAGCTACGAAATTGTGAAGTTAAAGACGGACAAAGCATAAAGGAGTTAAGCTCAAGGAAATGCGACTTAGAAGATTGAAGACTAGATTCGTGCATCATATCTCTTCTTAAGAGTATATCTTTGATCCCTCTCTTCCTGTAGAGCTTACTTGCGTTCTATCTTTTGTGTATATCCTCTCGGTCCCATTCTCAATCCACTTTCTGTTGCAAACCCTATAGGGAGTATGACTCATCTGTTAGTAACACATGTTGGGGCTGGAGGGTGTTCGTTGGTTTGACTAAACTTTTTGGGTTTTATAGAATAGGGGTTGGTCTTAGGGAGGGACTTCCTTGTGACCTAAAAGGAGTCCATCATGCTTAGTTTCATAGAATCATATATAGTGGTTGGGTTGAGTAATTCTTTGGGTGTCAGTCTGATGTTGATTTCGGTCTTCGGGGCTGATGCTTAGAGAGTTCTTTTCCTAATCAATATATATGTGGCATAGATTTCCAGTTTTGACATTGCCTAATGGGCACAAAGTTTTTACTTGCTTCTATCATTCGACTATACCTTTAGATAGGAACAATTGGGAAAATGGCCTATAGATTAGAGCTACCCGAAAGATTGGCCGGAGTTCACAACGTTTTTCATGTTTCACATCTCCGAAAATGTCTACATGAGTCTGCTGAAGTGGTAGAGCCAAATATCCTAGAAGAAGCTGAAGTGGAACGCAAAGCAACCGTGAGGAAAGTTCCAACCCACATATTAGGAACGGAAGTGAAGAAGCTACGCAACCGCGAAGTCAAGCTCATCAAAGTTCAGTGGAGCGACGCCGGGGGAGACGCAACTTGGGAAACTGAAGCTAGAATACGCGCTGCCTACCCTTTTCTTTTCGAGGGTACATCCTTGATCTTTCTTTTTCCTTAAGTTGCGCTTTTATCTATCTTTTTAGGTATATCTCCTCGACCTTATCTTTTAGGTAGAAACCCTTTGGATGAAAACATGTAATTGAAACATGTTATGGATGATGATTGCAAGTGGTTGCAAGTGATTGCTAGTGGTTGCTCGTGGTTTCATATACACACACAATCTAGGTTTTAGATCGGCTCAATCACTTCATATTGCATATGCATATATGTTTGCATTCGTATATGGTTGAAGTTTAATATGTTGTCATATGGATGTTGCATTTGTATGAATGATTGTGCACTCATGTAGAATCATGAATAGGAGGATTTGAATACATAATGGATTCATAGCACTTACATAATTCGCATTAAGGAGGTCAACTGAATCAGTAGACCGCCTGATTTTGCATTAGATAAGTACATGTACACACACACTTCGCATATGATCATGAAGCATTAGAAGTCTTTTAAGGACAATGGATGCTCGTGTTTGATGGATGAGTAGATGGATGTTTGGATGTTAGGATGTACATTCTTCCTGAACTTGAAGATTTTGGGGACGAAATCCTTTTTAAGTGGGGGAGAATGTAACACCCCGTGTATTCTATAACCGTGAAATTCACAAATTAAAGTATAACTAATTTCAAATCAGAGAATTAAGCGAAACGGGATACGCCATTGCGTTCGTCTCGGAATTCTTCTTGAGATAGAGTCTGAGTTTGCGTAAAACAGATATCGTATGAAGAAGATATGGACGAACGAAGTTGGGCGAAAAACCAGAAAATGGGTCAGAATGCACTGGCGCACTTGGGAAGTGCGCCAGAACAAAAATGAACTGGCGCACTTGGGAAGTGCGCCAGTACATTTTTGACCTGGCGCACCTGCCAAGTGCGCCTAAGTCAAAAATGACCTACTGGTCAGGTCTGGTCAAGTCCTGGCTGGCCAGGTCTGTGTTTTGTCGATTTTCTGAGCCTTGCCTTGTCACTAGGGCTAGGTGTCAGCTCCTGGTTGGTCTCTCCTTCAAACGAACGGCTATTATTGAACCAAGCTTCATCGACGGTCTAAATCAACTCACAAACTCTATAAAAAGGACCTAAGACTAACCTTAATTCACATAAACTAAAATGGAGATGAGACCGTCATGCTGCTGAGGAGAGACTGAGGATAGCCGTCAGAAATAGAGAGACAACTAGGAGATAATTCAAAGCTTAAAGCAACGTTAATCAAATCAAAACAACGCCTACAACAAAGGATAGCATCTCCAAATTCAGAACTCAGATTCCTGAATTGAAGATTCATCATACGTTGTAAGTAGAGTGCTATTCCGATATGAATTAAATAATTGTGTTGATTTGTGTAAAGAAAGAAATGGAATTGTGGCGATAATAATCTATATTTGTATGTTGCTTTGATGCTAAACGATTTGGGAATATTGTGGTATACGATTGGATATTTGCAAGTACATGATTTGCGAAATGGAATTGTGGCGATAATAATCTATATTTGTATGTTATTTTGATTCTAAACGATTTGGCAATACTATGGTGCACGATTGGATTCATACAAGTATATGATTTATATTGACAACCACATGTTGTGGAATTTTAATTGGGATTCATGCAAGCATATGATTCATATTGGAAACTACATGTTTGTGGTAGTTATTTACAACACCCATTGGATAATTGCAAGTATATGATTCATGTTAAAAGTAACAACTATATGTTGTAATAGTTTATTTGAGATTCATGCAAGTATATGATTTACTGTTATGACAACATGATGTATAATTTTATGGTCATCTTTAGTGTAATTTGATCCACTTAAGTATTATGATTCATATGAAGGTTATGTTGGAATTGGCATCATAGTTCAAGTATAAAAATCATGCTTTTGTGATAGTGACAAAAGCACGCATCTTTGTGAATTTGTATTAATTTTATGAACATGACTAAACTATGATTCGTTATTATGCCCAATTGAAAAACATGTTTTTAGGCTTATGTTGTTATCATAATCATATGATAATATATGTGACACATAAGTTACATTAGAATTACATTAGAATTAAATTCCACTTGTGAGTTACATAGATAGAATAAAAACCATGATTTAAGTTTAGGTATGTTTATGCTATAATTCTATAAATGGGTTAAAAACCATGATTCATATAAGAATTAGGTTGGGATAATTCTAGTTGAACCATACTTTTGTATTAGTGACAAAAGTAAGTACTTTTTTTGTTAACATGTAGTGGTTTTATGAACATGATTAGTTTATATTATGCCTAAATAAAAATATAGACTTATATTTCTAGTCAAGACCATGTGCCAATAATAATAATGATATCTAATTTAGTTAGATTCTTAATTTCAAGTTTACATGGTTAGTTGAACCTATGATTCATGTTTAAGTATTGTCTATGCATTAACCATATGAATAGAATGATTCATGTTTAAGTATTTTCTATGCCATAACTAGATGAATAGAATGATTTATGTTTAAGTATTGTTTATATGAATAAAATGATTCATGTTATGCCATGATTATATGATGTTACAATTGCAAGTTCACATTTGCCTACTTTATGTTAATTGAATCGTTCATTGCAAGTTCATGCGTTCACACTCCCCTCTTTCATGTTATCTTATAAACACCATGTTATAAGCCTCCCCTTTTCATTTGGCTAAATTGGGTTTAAGTATTAAACCCAACACACCTTACATTGGAGCGAACGTGTAAAACGGGGGTATTGACGTTTGGGCTAAAATATAGAACATATGTGTTGGCCTGTTTGGCGCATGCCAACGACCTTGAAAAGCAATTAAGTGGCATAAATAAATTTTAATCAATAAAGATGAATTTGAATAATGGGCCGCAAATATTTACATATAAAAAGAAAAGAGACAAAATATGTAAATGTAGAAAATACGATGTGTTTAACCAGAGGTTGGATTGAGTTGTGATGTAAACCTGCCCGGAACCGCCCGGCTGTCCAGTAGTCACAACAATACCTATCCGGTGTGGGTGGTTAAACACGGAGCCCAATAAGGACCCGAGGTTAGACTGAGCTGTGGCGTAAGACTGCCCGGACCCAACCGGCAACAGGCAGCCACAACAATACCTGTCTAATGTGAGAGGTCAAGGCTTTAATAAGACAATTAAGGCTGAGTCTGGATTGATAGGATTAAGTAAACTAAATTAATACTTAATCAGAATGGAACATGCTAAACTAAACAGACTGATTGGGGGGTTAGGTTTATAAAACACTTAACCAACTTAGCATGTTGGCTAGAAATAGAAAACCTAGTAGCGGGGGATCCTTTTCAGCAGTAACCCTATAAGGTATCATGATACCCTGAAACTAGGCAGGGTGGGGCACGATTACTGGGCTGACTGTAAGAGGTCAAATCGACGGCGGTGGTGCAGCAGTGTAGGTTCCAACGGGGTGCGGGCGTGCACACACTCCGGTGCAGAAAAATAAGGCACTGGGCACCACTAGCATACCTGTGCATTCTAGGATTGTGTCGGGCCGCCACCATGGGACTTGATACACCCCATGGTGGGACCAGCATAGGTAACTACAACATCGGGGGCCGTAAGACACATGTAACTATGCGAATAGGAGCCGATCATCATAAAATGGATCACTTCACCCTGATTATGGGGTGCCCGTTGGGAACTAGTTTATATGGGTACAGAGATTAATATGGGGTACGATAGTATATTTGACCCTAGACAACTTAACTAAGTTTATGGTGCTTTCCCATTTCTAGTTTATACTTATCATACCCAGTTCTTTATTCATAGACTGAATAGTCCTAGACTTACTCAGGCTTTATGTCTGACTCTACTTTTCTTTCGTCTTCTTTTCTTCCGTTCCCCCCCCCCCCCCCCAGGTCCACAGGGAGGGAATACCGCAGCTTGACCAGCCTTCGTATCCAGCTTGAAGAGAAAGAATGTATTGCTTGGATCTTTTCGTTTTGGACTATGGCTTTGGACAGCAATTATGGGACTTTTGCAGTTTATTTATGTTTTCTTTATGCTTCTTTAAATAATGTAATCAAGACAGTTATGAAGACGTTATGTTTTTGGAAGTATTGTAAGACAATTATGGTATGGTTGGTGTAACACGTATTTTAATGAAATAAAAGTTGTTGTTTTCCGCTATTCAAAAATATGTATTCTTATATCTGTCTTGTATATCTGTGACTTATACTTATAAACCTCCACCAAAATTAGGGCATTCCCTTTGAGAATGACCCTAACGGAGGTGGGGTGTTTCACTTGTCCCTTTTTGTAGTGCATCCCACTTAACCCTTTGATCATGTTTAATTACATGTTTCCACTTGGTTAAGTATGCTAATCGTATTTTCTATTGCCACCCAAGGCAACCCACTAGATTTCCACATGCCACCCAAGGCACTTACTTGATTTCCACATGCCACCCAAGGCACCCACTTAACCCCTCATGCCCCACTACATGCTTATCTGGTTAAGTATTTCTTAATTGATTAAGACCGTAACCTTTGTAAACACCTCTCACATTAGACTATCTTTTATGGCAGCTGGATTTGCCGGTCGGGTCCGGGCAGCCTTACGCCATAACCGAGTCTAACCTCGTGTCTTTACACTTGCCACGTATTTAGTTTATGCCTAAGACCTCTCACATTGGGCCAATCATTTGTAGCCGCTGGATTTGCCGGTCGGTTCCGGGCAGTCTTATGCTACAAAAGGGTCCAACCTCGTGTCTTAGTCGATTAATTACACCTAATTAATCACCCCCATAATTTGTATTAATTATC
This sequence comes from Allium sativum, assembly GCA_030737875.1. Taxonomy (NCBI): domain Eukaryota; kingdom Viridiplantae; phylum Streptophyta; class Magnoliopsida; order Asparagales; family Amaryllidaceae; genus Allium; species Allium sativum. Next base: position 314,984,969 of record CM060915.1, read on the forward strand.
CCTAATTAATTACAAATTTAACGATGTACATAATTGACTCAATTATGTCCATCCACTTTATGGTATGCATAATCATACCAACTTCACACCATTTCATTAACATGAATATTAACCCCATCGTTCCCCACGTAATTCGCTAACATGACATACTTAAAAGGGAAGATTCATCACAAATACAATGGGTTCAACTTGCATAACATTAGCATCAACATGGGTTTTAAAGGTGTCATCATGCACATAGCATCAAACCCAACTAGCATAAATAATCAACCCAAACTTGCATGAATCACATATGTCATAAAGAGGGTAACTTGCATAAGCTACTTATGTCATACAAAGGGGTAAACTTGCATATGTATGTATGACATACAAAGGTGTAAACTTGCACATGTTACTTGCATATAATCAAACACCAAACTTGCATAACATGTCATATAAGAACTTGCATATAATCAAACACCAAACTTGCATAACATGTCATATATGAACTTGCATATAATCAAACACCAAACTTGCATAACATGGTGTCATAATGGATCAATGTTTATCATAGTGATTTGCATAACTAGCATCATGAACTCATAGCATATGACTTGCATAACTTGCATAACATCATGAACACATATCATATGACTTGCATAACTTGCATAACATCATGAACACATATCATATGACTTGCATAACTTGCATAACATCATGAACACATAGCATATGACTTGCATAACTTGCATAACATCATGAACACATAGCATATGACTTGCATAACTTGCATAACATCATGAACATATAACATCGAACTTGCATAACTAACATCATGAACACATAGCATATGATAACATAACTTGCATTGATCCACATTCATAGCCATAACCTCATTATATCCTATCATAATCATTTCAACAATTGGTCATTAACGTTATAGTACTCACAATTTGTTGACTAGCACTCCTATGAAGAGGATTAAGTTGCTAGAGTTGATTAGAAGTTGATTTGAGAAGCTATCTTCCTCTTTAATTTGTTGGTGGCTCCTTCTAGTTGCATTTTGACGGCATAACGACGTTGCCTCCAATTTTAGCATGAATTAGGGTAGTCTTAGGATGTATTTATAGATTAGTTAAGTGTTTAGGCCATTAGATTAACCCTAAATCAGATTAGAGCCGTCAGATCTCATCACTAGCCACCAAGCACAGCCCAAAGATCAAACCAGTGCACCCAGGTCACACAGCCGACAGGGGGGGTCGACCCCTGGGTCGACCCCTAGGGGGGGGGTCGACACCCATGTCGACCCTAGGTTCGACACCCTCTGTCTGGCGGGAATTTTCCCGCCTCTTCTGAAATCTGTTTTGAATTTTCTGAAAACTTCTTCGGGCCTTAACTAGGTCATACGGACTCCGATTTTCGAAAACTCGGACTCTATTTCGCGTATTTTTCCGAGACGAACGCAATGGCATAGCCCGTTTCCCCTGATTCAGATTTTAAAATTTAATTCTGCCTTGATTTATATCAAAACAAGTTATTCAATATACGGGGTGTTACATAAATATCATGGATGTATAAATGCTGATTACTAAGAATTTAAGATGTGGGTCATTGCATCAATTATGAGCCACACTTAGCTTTCCGTGGCAATAAGAATAGGATGGCTAGGTTAGCCAATTTTCCCATAACGTAGTATGTTTATGTTTGTTATTGATTAATGAATGGAATAGATTTTTTTCATTTATTTTGAATAATTCATATCATCCTTGATATGGTTATATTTTTAATAACAGTTGTAATATCTTTGTATCTCAGAATTTCTACGTAAACATAAACTTCTCGAATCAAAAACGTAAACTTCTCAAAATTTCCGTTTATTTTCGAATTATATCTCAAATATAGTTGAATATACTCGACCTTAATTAATACTAGATTTTTGACAGCCAAAAAAAAGTAGATCTGTTATATTTTATTACTTGATCAATTGTTTTATTCTTTAGCTAAAACTTTTCTACCTTAATTAAAATGCATGTTTTTCACGAGCTAAAACCCAGTCAATCAGCTTTATACATAAAACTGCTCATGCTTTAATTGAAATCAAAAAATTTATTTGTTCAAAGTCCGAATTTTCATATGTTGTAACCGAGCTAATCTTATATCATAATTAAATTTAAATTATATATTAATTTGTGCATTTATAAAAATCAAATTCATGTGATAAACATTTGACATCATCATGCAAGATACGTTGTCATAATGTCCATCATCATAAGTATTAGGGTGAAAGAGAAGAACAAACTAAATAACAACAATAAATATTGGCACGTTATCCATGTTTCTTTTTTCTCAACAAGAATCTGAGTTAAGAGTTTTTCCTCTGTAGTACTTTATTCCTAGCTGCCTAGTTCTTCATTTGAACATCGACCCCTGGTCCACTGTTTAGGTCAATATACTTTGGCCTACATTAGCGTGTGCGTGCACAGTTGTCTAATTCTACCATAACTCTGTTCTTAATTACATCACGATGATCATCTAAGGAGCTTACTCATGTGCCGCTTGGCAAAGTTATACTTAACCTTTTTGAGACAGAGCACAGTGGTTAAAATAATTGCCAACTCCCCTGTCAAGTTCATTACTTAAGATTTAAAACGAGTTATATATGCGATTACTATTAGTATAGCTTTACAGTCAAAAGTGCTAGTGTGATTATTACTAATATTCGAATGTGATTATTACAACTTGGTGATTAGTGTGACAAGCATAATAGATGAGTGCAATTGAAGAGAAAAGCAAAAGGTCGTACCATATAGTATTTAGGTAGCTATCCCTTATCCATGGTGTCTTAGAGATCTTTATGTTTTATTAAAATTCATGTGAGATGTTTCCTAGAAGCAAAAACTGTAACGAGTTCTTATCGATTTCATCGTAAATTGCTTCAATCAAAATTTGAATTGTGAACGGCGATTCTATTCCACAAATGGACTTTGTGATTAAGCTGTTATACAGCTAGCTACCTATGGCTGTATATAAGGACAGATGAAGTTGAAATGCAAGCTATTCTATTTGCAAAAACGAGTACAAACTACTTGTTTTACATTTACACAAGCCAACAACATTGGCATTCTGTCTTTATCCTACACAATGCAGAGGGGACGACAATTATAGAATCATTGCCTAATTGTGTCATAATCAAGATGAAATTCATGTAAGTAATTAAGAAAACAATCACCGTTCATGTAATGTTATGACTTTTTTTTTTGTGTTTTACATCGACCGAGCTATTTATTGCTATAGCCAAATAAGTCAAAAAGCAAAACTTTTGAAAAAAAAAAAAAAAAAAAAAATTGCTCGCGTCTTCAATAAATGATATAGCACGGCTCTTCAGTTTGACCACTATTTACTATTTATGTGAGTTCATTTCATTAAGTTCTCGTTAACTTGTGGAGTTCTTGTCATTTTTTCCAACACAACAACTACTACAATAGTATTTGCAGAATAAAATATCAAGTTGCCATTTTTATATTCAAAGTACTCGAGTTTCCACTAAAATATTGAATCAGGTGACTGATTCTCATATAGTTTCTAAACAATTGCATCTCAAACCTTGGTGTAAAGAATGAAGAGTCAATAGAGAAATCCACAGAATGGGATGTTTTTGCTTCTTAATAGAAAAATTGCTGAATAAACAAAAAGCAACTCCAGTTTCAGAATCAACATCATGCTACACAACCAATTCAGCTTCTGATTCAGTATGCTCCTTTAGAAGCACACCGTATATATTCGAAGATAAAAGCAATAATTTGAGGGTTTTTGAGTACAAAGAGCTGAGAAATGCTACTAACGACTTCAACAGACTGCTTAAGATAGGTGAAGGTGGATTCGGGTCTGTCTACAAAGGTCTGATCAGTTCTCTGAATTCAAAAGAGGATCGTACTACAGTTGCAGTGAAGAAACTTGATCAGAATGGATTGCAGGTTTGCCATTATATTTGTTAGATATTTGAAAATTCATCACTATACATCAGTGTAAGCTGAAACAGAAAATATGAATTGTAAACCAGGGGCATAGACAGTGGCTAGCAGAAGTTCAATTTCTTGGAGTTGTGGAGCATCCAAATTTAGTAAAACTCATCGGATATTGTGCAGTGGATGATGAAAAAGGAGTGCAAAGGCTGTTAGTTTACGAGTATGTGCCTAATAAGAGTTTAGATGATCACTTGTTTAATCATACATACCCAAGCCTGGAATGGAACACAAGGTTACAGATTGCATTGGGTGCTGCAGAAGGCCTTGCATATCTACATGGACTTGAAGTTCAGGTCTTCATCTTTTTCACAAATGCTTCATATTCTATTTTTATTTGCTACAAAGTGTGTTAATTTACATGCAAGGATTTACTGATACTTCTTAGTTGAAATAAAAAGCTTTATTTTTTTAATGAGAAAACCGAAACGATATTTGTGTAACTTGATTACATTTGAAATGAGAATCAATATGGAAAAATGTTTTTGTGTGCAGGTAATATACCGTGATTTCAAAGCATCAAATGTTCTACTAGACAAGGATTTCAGGCCTAAACTATCAGATTTTGGATTGGCTAGGGAGGGGCCATTAGCAGGGGATACTCATGTGTCCACAGCGGTAAATTTACATTTTTTGCAATATCTAGAGCATTGACCATGTCTCAAACTCAATAATTAGCAAAAGAAACTGATTGTACAAGGTTCAATTAATTATGCCTAACTAAAATGACAAAATTATTGTTAATGGTTTTTAATTACTCTATCCAATTCATGTCAATTCAATTTCTATTACTCTTATCTAATTTATAATTTCTATTAGTCTTCTTGTCTAAATTCTGTAATTTCTACTATATCTAATCTATGCTATAACTAATAACAACTTTTAACCTGATGGTTAACACAAACTATTTTCAAATCAAACATTACTACTTACCTTTTTTTTATGTGTTGTAAGTGAAATTTGCGCATGTTAGTTTGAGAAAATTATAAATTTTACAACCTTGTTGATACCATCTATTTGGTTGATTATTAATTTTGACCTTGGGCATTCTGCCTTATATGCAGCAAAACCATTATTCTAGTCTACTATATTCGAATAGTTCCATAAGAAAGTACATGTGGGCATTGGTTAATCTGTTTTTATTGTTGTTGATATCCTATAGCCTATAGGAATGGCCGAAGTAATCCTTCATAATTCATGTCTCCAACTATATCCCAACAAAACTTAAAACACAAACAACGATATCCAAGCAAAATTTATAACAAAATCAGATAATCATCACTACACCAACAACACAGTGTATCAAAAATTTCCATGTGCAAAGCAAGGATCTAATACTAGTTATTCAATGATAAATGATATCAGGTGATGGGAACTTACGGGTATGCAGCACCGGATTATATCGAGACAGGTCATCTAACAGACAAAAGCGATGTATGGAGTTTCGGTGTAGTGTTGTACGAAATTCTCACAGGCAGGAAATCGATGGATAGGAATCGCCCTAGGCACGAACAAAAGCTCTTGGACTGGGTGAAGCGATACCCAGTGGAGAGCATCAAGTTTGGTAGAATGATGGATCCTAGGCTTCAAAATCTATACTCCATGAAGGCGGCCAAAGAAATAGCAAAACTGGCAAATGTTTGTCTATCAAAACATGCAAGGGATAGACCAAAGATGAGAGAAGTAGTTGATGGTATAAAACAAGCCATGCAGTACACAGAATTGGATGGTCATGCTCATGCTCATGTGCTCTATGATTGTGAGATTGATGATGAAAGCAAAGAGGAGGATGGGAGTACTAAGAACAATGAGTCGATGAAGAGGAGAATGAATCATTTGTCTAAGTTGAATGAGAGTTCAAATGATGTCGGAAGGAGAAGACTCTTCATGTTGTTGAAGATAAATGACTAATTTCTTGGTTTTATAATCGTTCCTTGTTTATTTTGTTGAATATGAGCAAAGGAGCATTAATATTGCTGGATTTAGGGGCTTCATATATCTGGATGATTAATTATAGTGACAGAGTATATAGAATTATAGATAACAGTTTTCTTTCGATCCAAATGATCATTGTTCTTGGCTTCTTGCACCTTGGCTTCTTCACTAAAATAATCTTTGCCTCCAGTTCCACAAATGACACTCAGTAATAAATCAGAATGATTAAAACGTACACAACACAACTGTCTACTGAGATATTGGAACACCAAAAAAAATGTGCTTGATACTAGTTTCAAAATTCTCTTTTCCCTTTGGCTTGGATCACTGCAAATTCAAAATTTTCAGTTCCGTTTCAAATTTCTCGAAGTTTCTACTTTAATTTGGATTTGAAAATTTCGGTATTTGCTTATATACAGATACATCAATAATTCAATACTAACACAAATTAATCCAAACATTTAATTTATGCAAACTAATAACTCAAATTCCTTGGTATAATTTTTTTCTAATCTAAGGTAGCATTTTTTTCGTATTCTATGCGTCAGAGTCGTTGGGCATGAGTCCCACTTAACTGCTAAATCAAACAAAACATTGGGATTTTATCCGTTCGCGTCAAATGGGAACAGATAAAATCCCAACAGTCATATCCTTTCATCCCCTATATGTACAATCAAAATTCATTTCCTAAATCATCAAACTATACACGTACAATCCGAAAATTCAAGAATTTTTTCAAGTTTCGTCTTCGATTGTTTTAAATAAATAAAAAAATGTTTGTGTTTTTCATATTCTTATTTTTCATATATAATTTTTATGTTTCTTCTAAATTATTTTTTTTCTTTTTCTTTCGGAATGTCTAACCAATCTTTTATTTCATCCACCCACACCATTGTCGACTGGAACGCCGATCGTATAAATGCGTTCATCGTTGTTTATTTCGAAAACATCGATACGGGTGCTCATCGTGTTGTGTAGTGGTACCAGGAGATTACTGTTGTATTCAACGAACGAACTGGCCAGGAGTATAACGCTAGGCAAATGAAGAACAAGTTCGACAATTTAAAATGTGAGTGTAGCCCTGGAACATGCTGCTACATATTCAGGTGGTTACTAGAATGAGGAACATGACACGGTCGGTGGATCTGATGACTGGTGGGATATAGCTGCATCTAGGTATCACAAATACAAACATGAAAGTGACAGTTCAGACAAGATTGCAATGTAGGGCGAATTTCGTACCCTAGGTGACCTGTATTTCACCCCAAGTCGACTGCCAGGTCGACCTAGAGTGAGAATGTAATAACCAGGAAATCTGAGCCAATTTAAAATTTTTATTTTGGCAATTTTAGCGAATTTTGATTATTTAAAATGAATTATTTTAAATAATAATGACAAGAAATTTATTTTAAAAAGAATTCGAACGTATATATTTATATACGTCGTCGTTAGAATATAAATATTTATTTTAAATTATAAAAGGAATTGAAAATGGCGCGGTAGTTCGATAATTTGATTTCAAAATTCAAATGAATGTACCAGGTGCAAAATAAACCGTATTTTACCGAAACCAAAAATATTTGAAACTATTTGAGAATATCTTTCCAACGAATTCAAAAAATTGAAATTTCATAGTGGGAATCAGAAGTTATGCCCAGTTGAAAATTCAGAATAGTCGCTATGGAATTCTGGCCCTTAAAGATGAGAATTTTGCAAACGACCTCGGTTTTCGACGAAACCACTTTTGTTGGATCCATGATGTCAAGTTATTGCTAGGTTTCAAAATTCGTAATTTTTTGAATCAATATGTGAGCTTGGCAATGGAAAACGCGTTTGACCAGTTTCAATTGATTTTAATCGACTGGAAAATGGTCATTTTTCAAACGGTCTCAGAATTTGATAAAATTAGTTTTGTTAGGACCGTATCGTCAATACAAAGCTAGAAATATTTTTTTGGGAATTTTTAGAGTTATGTGGCCCCGGTAAATTAAAATGCGCATTTGAATTTAAAATATATTGATTTATATTTTAAATTTAATGAAAACCGTTCGTTTTAGCCAAATTGGTTTATGAAACATATCCCATTGTATTCGGAACGGGGGTATTTGGCTAGGAATGACAGTTGTCGGATTTGATTTGGAGTTCGTGGCAAAAACTGATATTATGGGAATTAAAAATAAAATAAATTCTTATATATATACTCCCCCACTAAAGTCAAACCCTATTCAATTTCTTTCCATGGTCAAACCCTATTCAGCGGCTCCCCAAATAAACGAACGAAATCGTTCGATGCTTCCTCTCCAATTCCCACTAAATCTGAACAGTAATCAAAGGGGGTTTCTTTACGAAAATGGCAGAGCTAGGTGAGCTCTTCCAGTTCGACGGAGGTGATCGTGTTCTAACAACCGGGGTGGCCTGTCTTCCTTCTCAAAGTCGCCGGAATCGTGCTCGTCCTCATCGCCGTAGGTGAGCTCGAGTTCGCCATTGCTTTGGGGGATGGTCGGCGTCATGAGGGGCTTCAACATGGCAGGGTCCGATGGCACTCCGGTTAGACGATGGTGGCGCAGCGACGAAACCCTAGGTGGCGACGCATTTTGCTCCCCCGTGACCTGGAACGAGGTTTGACAGAGAAGGTAACGGATTTATTTTAATTATGTTTTAACGTTATAAAAATTTAGTTAATTATTTATTTAGTTAATTAGTAAGTGTTAATCATATTGCATTGTTCTTGAAATTAGAAATATACATATGTTTTTGGAAATAAAAATAGCATTGTTTTATATATAAATCAGTTTTTTTATATAAAATTGATTTTTATAAAGGAAAATATACGTTGTTTTAAAAGAGGAAAGTATAAAAGACTTGATTTTGAAAAATATAAAATACCCTTGATTTAAAAACATGAAAGGTTTGATTTTTAGTCAATCAAATAAAAAAGGTCGGATTTTTTATATAGTGGGAAATATAAGAATATGATTTTTATAACGTAGAAGTATTAAAAATATGATTTTAATATAATAGAGAATATAAAAATAATATCTTTATAGAAGTAGCAAGATAAAAACATGATTTTTATATTATAGAAAGAATAAAAATATGATTTTTATATAATAGAAAGAATAAAAATATGATTTTTATATTATAGAAAGAATAAAAATACGATTTTTATATTATATAGATAATAAAAATTCGATCTTTATATAAGAAGTAGAAATATAAAAATATAATTTTTATATAGAAACGAGCGTAGTAAAAATATATGAAGTAGAAATAAAAATGTGATTTTTATTTATTAGAGCGAGGCAATAAAAATATAATTTTTATATATGAACAGCGTGAAAAGAACTGCATTGGAATTTCAAACAAATCCAAACGGTTCAGAAGTTCAGAAGCAAAACTGGCGGAGTGGATCCCAAAGGTGAGAACTCCTTACCTTTAATTTATTTCTAGTTTGAAATATATACTAGGATGCAGACGGTGTTTAGCAGCACCCGACACCCGTCGTCCACAGACCATGGATAACTTGTTTGTTTGATTGTTGTGTTGTGAAATTTTATTGTGTGATGTGGAATGAAATAAAATATTTTATAGTGGAAAATATTTTATAGTTAAAAATATAATTTTTAACGTGTATATAAAATAAATATTTATAAACAAATCGGATGATTTGTTTATATACACTGATTTGACTGATATTGATTGGGACGATAAATTTTACACATCGCCCAACCACACAAATAAAAAACGTGTTTGTTGATTTGTAACCCCACACGGGTATTGGGATGATATTTGACGTGCACTAATCCCGATTGTTTAGTCGTATGTCAATCGATGGGTTGATAGACTGTGTAAGCGTTAATTATTTATATTTAATTCTTATGCAGTTGTGTGGTGCACTCTGGATGATGGTTGATTATTTATCGTTGCTATTATATACATGTGTTGTATGGAAATCCATATAATAAACATTATATGGTAATTGATTGGGCCTCATTCCAATATAGAAATATAAATTCATGTGTTGAATAGAAAATAAATTCATGTGTTGAATTGAAAATAAATTCATGTGTTGAATTGAAAATATATATTCATGTGTTGAAATAAAATATATATTCATGTGTTGAATAGAATAAAAATTCATGTGTTGAAGAAGATATTCATTTGTTGAAGAGAATAACGAAGTTATTGAAATATATATAAAACCGTGTTGATTAGATTGACGCCATTTTAACGTGAACGATATTAATATCGATTTTATTCATTTTTATAATGAATATAGAAAAGAAAGTGATTTCAAAATACAATGTTTTGAAAATATTATCATTTGTATATCGATGATGTGGAATATTCAATTTTGATTAGAAATTGAATATGAAGTTGAAATCATTTTGAAAACGAATTTAAAACGATTTATAAAATATGTTTTGAAAGGAATTCGACGAAAAATATATATTATACATATAATGCCTAAATAGAACGCGCCGTGCTGCGGCAGTTTGTGAATTTCGACCATTGACTTCGAAAGGATATTACGGGAGATCGGACCGTCGGATTCTCTTAAAACTGGAACCGTTGGGTTCGTATCGAAAAGAGCGTTCTAACGAATATTAGAGATTTGAAATCTAACGGTTGGATTTGGAATTATGTCCAAATCAAATTCAGAAAAGGTCGCTGTAAGTGCAGTTCGATGGCCGTTGATGGAAATCAACTGTACGGGCCTTGATAAAATTATTAAAAATAGTAATAATTTGTGTAAAATCGTAAGAAATGATTTGTGAAGAATTGGGATGAAAAACTCCATATTTGAAAAGATAAAAATAGTTTTTTATCGAAATGAACTAGTTTTGAACTAGAATTATAATTCCATCTATTTTTAAAATAAATAAATTGGATTTGAAATGATTTTGAAAATAACCAGACTTTCCAATAATTGAATTGGAATGGATTTGAATCGAAATTGTCTGTGGAATATTTCGATGCTGGATTTCGTGATTATACATATATTGTTATGGAAATTTGAAAGATATATATATATATCGTTATTTCCAATACAATATTTGTTAGTCGTAGAATTTGATATTGAATATAAGCCGATATATTTTCTATTCAGAGCCTTGTATTTAATATCAAATGTGATTTGGGTTTGTCGTGAATGGTGTCTTCATTAACACTGTTCTTAAATCCAGTTGAGAAAAAGATTAAATCTTTTTATTTAGATTTAATGAAGTATACCAATTAAATGGTATTTAATTGGAATTGAATTTGAATTGATTTTTGGGTTTATCGTGAACATTGTTTTAATTAACACTTTTTCTTTAACCCGATAATTAATGAATGTGATTTTGGGTTTTTTGTGAACCGTGTTTTAGATGACATTGGTTCTTTAACCCAGTTAAAGACAGGATATTGATTTCTGTGAAGATTAAAACTAAGTGGGGTTTTAATGAATCTTTAATTAGATTGAAATGGTCGAGAATGGAGTATCACCAGTTTTGCTCCAGGCGATAGTAAATCTTTAATTAGATTTGAACGTGAAATGGTAATTGAATTTACCGATAACACCATGGTGTTAGATATGAAGTATGACCAGTTTTACTTCATGGGATGAATAGGTTGGGATTGGGAAATAAAATAAATGATTACTTCGGTGTGCTTCGCTAATCCCGACTAGTTTGAATTGATATTCAAGGAAGATTAAAGAATAAATTTAAAGAATTTATCTTTGATAAAATCAATGGGAACCTTTCCCAAAGTATGAGAATATTTGAATAAAAGAATATTCTGAATTGGAATGAGGCGTATGTTGTGTTTGTGTAACACTTGTTTATTATATACGCGAGTTATTCAGAAAGACCGGGTTTATCCCATTCTGAATAACTGATTAGACGTGGTGACGAGGATGAAGATGGTAGTCGAAGACCGGAGGTCTTCACCTCGTTTGGGTGATTACTGATGATCTTGATTGGGCCGTACACCCAAAAGGAGGGAATCAGTTAGTGATCGTCCAGACGTACTTGGAGATCGATGGATATGCGGGGTACTAGGTGCCTACGGTTTCGTTCAGACCCAGAACGAACTTGTAAATGGACTGTGTGTCTGACATTGGATTTTATTCTGTGTGATTGATTTATATTAAATATATATTTGTTTGGCGGCGGAGAATTTATTCTCTTGCTTAACGCCCTTCTCTGATACGTACGAGCTCAGAGGTTATATATTGATGGATATCAAACGCATGGAGTGAATTGCCTGTGTGGCATGCCTAAGTGGCAATATGATCAAGGCTTCTGTTGAAAAGCAAAGTCTTGTGGTTGATGATCAAAGCACGGCCTATGTGGCATAGCTTTGTGTAGCATTGATTCGCGAGCCTCTCACCCCGGTTGTGAACCAGAAACGGGAGAGGACATCAGGGAGGGCATGCGTTTCTTTCTAGCTAGAAGTGGCGTCAGTGGTTTTACACGCCCTGACGAGTTTGACTTATGTGGTTGTTGCTGTTGCGAGGCTCCTCAGATATATTGGTCGATCCGGGACCGATGGAGTCATTGGACTCATTTATGCCCCAAAGGGTGGGGAAACGCAGTGTTCAGGCATTTTAATCCAAATCGGTGGACCGGCCCGGACGATCCAAGGGATCACCTGAGTCTGGGTCCTGAGACTCGGGCTAGACAGTCTCGAATCGGTAGATGACTATCTTTTTCCTTGGTTCACAGATGGAAATCCAACTTCCAAATACGTGACATTTGCGGTTTTGATTGTAGAGCCTAGTATGGCGACATGATATATGGTACCCATGCCGTCTATGATTGATATTTATGATTGAAATTGTTTTAACACTATACACTTATAGTAATAAAAAAGATGAAATTTAGCGTATTAAGCATTCTTTGGCTATTATAAGGTAAAACCATATCCCCCGGCTTGTGTTGCATTGTGTGATGGGACCTTGGTCTTATAATAGCTTCATTTTTCTTTATTTAGCATTGCACTGTTGTTTTATGCACTGGTGTTCTTGGGAGGAAACTTGATCCGTGATATAGGCGTGGTCCCTTGATTTACCTAACTCTAAAATAAAGATTAATAATTGTTTTAGTTCTCACACCAGTCCCATGACTGACCTGGAGTTTATTGTTTTAACCTAAACTATGGGTGCCCTTATTTTGACACGGGCAGCTAGTAGTTTTGGTTTTGCAGATTTATATTCACAGGATCCTGGTCTACAGCTGGAACGATACTCGGAAAGCTCTGTATCCGTGTATTACTTTCAGTTGTGTATTGTATTATTTTCCACTGCTATGTAATGTATTATAATCTCTGATATTTTTCTGTTGTGTAATATTTATTCATACTCTGTATATTCTTGTATTCTGATGGAATTGTTGTAATTAACAATGAAATGTTCTTCTGTTTGCGTTCTTTTGTGTGTTGTTCTCAAGGTAATCCGTTCGCTTTCCTTACCGGGGAAGTTACGGTTCATCACAGAGAAGAGGTCGACTTGGCCTTTGTAAGTTTGGGTCAGAACGTATTTTGATGCATTTGGGCCTGACTTGTGTATGTTTGGTTCCTAGACTTGATTTCGGTGATTTTGGCACATCTATTGCTTGTTTTTCAAGTACTAATTCATGTGAAAACTTTGTGGCTTGATGCATTCATATACAAGCCAACATTCGTATTGTATCCGAGTTTCAGATTTTTGTTGTTTTTGTGTGAATTTCATGCTTTATTTGTTTAGTGACTTCTTGAGATTTTCCACACCATACATGGTTGTGAAACAATTCTAGGTAAGAAATATATATATATATATATATATATATATATTGATAATTGGTATGCTTTTTATTAACTTAAGAAATACAAGTACAAGGCAGATTAAAATAGACATACATGCGGAATGGAAATAAAGCAAAATACATATAAAACATAACAATAAAATCTAGATAAGACACATGATGAGGTCAGCTCTCCAAGGCTGGAGATTGTCCCACTTGCTGCACCATTTTTTTATTTTGTTTCTAAATAAACCGTCTCAAGGAAATACTATACGTTATTTTTCAATATATAAAGATTTTCAAAAGAACAAGTTGAATCGTTTCAAAATTGTTTTTCTCAAATACAAATACATTTTCTTATATATAAAACCATACATTTTGGCACTCTTTAAGAAGCATGATTGTGATTAAACGATGTAGTAAAGCTCGTAGTATGGGACATAAAGGTATATTATATCAGTTAATTCCAGGTTCATTGATTGAAGCAATTATTGTTGTTTTCCCGTGTGAAGTAGACTAACTTATGATGAATCGATTAGTAAAACGTGCGGTATAGGATATATCGTTTTCACTTTTCAAGTTATTGTTTTGAAATCTGTGGCACATTCCTTGTGGTGCCAGTACTTGGGACTACTGGGTCATATATGTATTTAAATTTACATATAAAGTTGTTTGGTGTTTGGTGATGGTTAAGGTTGTTAGGTTAGAATAAAGGTTGTCGGGTCTCCTATTTATATATCGAGCTATTAGGTTTCGATAGAGAGCTGTTGAATCTCTCAATTTATGGTGTTGTCGGGCTGACGGGTCACAATTGAAGGCTGACGGATCTCTCAATATAAAAGTACTTGTGGGCTTCGGCCATTATTTGATGTTCATTTTTGATGCACATGCAATATTATGTGGTTTCAGATCCGAATTGTTGCTTTGATGAATTTGTTGTTTTGGATCCATATTGAAGCTTTTGCTGACTTTATTGCCTTCGTTATTTTGGATCTACTTTGATGCTTCATTGGCTTTGTTGTTTGTGTAGCTTTGGATCCACTTTACGTTGATTTGTTGGTTTGTAGCTGTTTGATGCTTTGGATTCGATTTATGTTGGGTTGTTGCTATTGAAACTCATTTATAGCCTTAGAGCTAATTTGATGTTTATCTAAATGAGTGCTCGCCTTTAGTCGAATAAACACATATACGAGTTTATATATGGTCATTCAACGGAGTTTTTGTGTTATTCCTTGATGCTTTATTTGTGTGCTTTGGTTTGATTCATAGCATGTTTTGTTAGAAGTAAACCCTTACTTATGGTCATTTATCTGGTTCATAAGATCTTATACATTATTTAGCTCTATTTATCCCATGGACTAATTGTTGACATGGGCTTAATTTATTCCTTTTCTATGAAAGGAATTCTTATCTATATGACTTTACATTTGCCCGCCCTATTATAACTGATATGTGTAAACTAGACTGATTCATGAATGTAATACACGGGTCAAATCAAGTTGTTTTAGGTTTTAGCTTACATTTGATTCATGGTCGGATGATCTATCTTGGACTATCCCATTGAAGTTATTATCTTAGTGAGGAGTTGTCTATTCATATATTCACGTCATTTGTACATTGATTCATTTGGAGATTGTTGTATCTATATATTGTTTATGGCAAACCGCTCGAGTTTGCAGCACATGTATCTGTTGTATTCTGTCATTGTATCGATATATATTATATTCTGTGATCTGTTATTTGTGATGTTTTGTAGTTTGTTCTCAATATGATCATTAGCCATCGTAGTTTTATATTAGATGAATTGAATATGTCAATCCACTTGAAGTAAGAAAGAAAAATTTATACACCCAATCAACATATTCGATACTCGTCTTATACAAGATTACGGATGATCGCTCCTAACCAGTCCTATTCACCTCTCTAATAAACAGTATTACTTTGTAATGCTCTTTCTTAGAGTGGGCATCGGGGTAGGGCATTATAGATTAACTAGTGTGAACCCATGCTACGCACATGGGGTTGTTTAAAGGGTTTGTTAGAAACATGTATTTTCAATATTTTACATATAAATGGTTAAAATAAATAACTACAGGTTTTTTAAACAATATACAGTCTTTTCACAAACTAAAAATTCATATTAACAACTTAATTTTCATATGGCTATTGTGTTTCTCAGTACTAATGAGGAATAAGACAATGGAAACAATAAACTTATATATTTAAAACATAGTTCTATACAAATCTATAAAAACCTTTGATTTCTATTTCTCCTCAAGGATAAGGTTTACTAAATATGGTCCAAATAACTCTACCGAAATAGTAAAAAATAATTTTAGTATATGAAAATTTCAAACTGTAAAATTAATATATTACGATATAAATTTTTTATTATTAGGCATTAAGTACTGAAAAAGCAAGTTACATCCTAAACGTTTTTTATTATTATGTGATAAATATTGCATATGTTAGTTTAATGGTGACAAATTGTTTACAAAATCCATTTTGATATGTAAACAATGAACAATAATAATGGGTAATTATTAATATTTTGTAGTTCTTTAGATAACAATCTATTATGAATATTTCAGACATGTGAAATTGGTATGACACCACTTATGTGTTTGCTAACATAGAGTGATTCAAATCATCCAACTTGTTTGTATAAACCATGCAATTAAACTCAATTCCTAACATGTGTATACGACTGCTAATGCATGCTTATTAGATGCATGAAAAAAAGCTTTCTTGATTTGGACAGTATAGGTAACCTTTGGGTTCGTTTTCGAAAACCCTCTATTAAACAACACAAATTTCAAACTTAGCAGGTAATTGCATAATATACTCAATGTGTATAGTAATATTTGGTACATAACAAAATAATTTTAGACTCGAATATTGTTAAAAAAATCAGCAATATGACTAAAGAGAATAATTATCTTAATTTTTTGACACTTTACATGTTTACAAAAAAAAAAAAAAATGAATGACACGTTAACACAATTAGTAGTGTAGACTGTAAAAAAAAATGAAGTACATTTAGTTATTGGATTAAGTTACCCAAGTCAGTAACATCTCAATGCTTTGCTTATTATAAGTTGGACATCCACCACAATTGAGATTATATGTAAGATTCTACTAAATTTTGGGATCCTTGAAGGAAATTGTTAATATTGGTAATAGATAAACCAATATATAGAATGTTACTTGTGAAAACATTTTGAAGACACTGTCACACTGGTAACAAATAAAACGACGGATAAATAAACTATTCAACTTAGGGGGAAAATTTGTTCAAGCAACACTCGTGCGTCTGTGATTGGAAACTGAAGTTTCTGGCTCAAGAGTTTCATATGCATACTGCTATAGAGGTTGCTACATGGGTTGAAATTTCTTTACTTCATGAGTTAAGTCTTGCTAAGAAATGCTTTTATTTTTCATGATGTGATTTTAATCGTTTAGGGAAAAGTTTATGGCTTGAAATTCTAAATTATTTGAATAAAGTAATATTTTTCATCCTATATGTATATGAGTTAAAACTGCATATTCTTAAAATCAAGTTGTCCTAATCAGAAAGCGCAATGTTAACTACAGACGTCACGTCATAATGTATAAGTACTTGTCATACGGTATAAAACCAAAATATTGTGCTTGATGTATAGCACCGTACAGCCACGATAAAGGTAGCCAAAGTAAACAGCACATAAGCAACATAAGGCGCCGTATTATATAAATTTGCATGTGGGCGGTATTATTGCACCATATTCATATTGCATTAAATGTTGTTAGATACCTAAGTCAGTAGCTAATACAAACAGAGCAAAGCTGATATAACCATTGTCGTAAAAAAACATGAAAACTTTAGTAAATGATAGAAAATAGTATGAACCAAAGCCAGCAGTACATTTTTTCAGAGATTAAATGGTTTGCTCCTTTTTTTATTAAACACAAAGTGCGAACCCATGCTGCGCACATGGGATTCGTCATAGAATTTTTTTAACATTGTATTCTTTGAGTTGTCTATTTAGGGAAAAACTTATATTCCTGTATTGTAATTTTTCTTGTAGCTTTTTATTAAACATTACTAACAAATTATTGCTAACAAATTAATTAAGTAATTTCGAATACAAATGGCACAATGGCTTAATTAAACCACTGTTAACATCAAGTATAAAACAAAATGTTAAAAGTTGGGGTGAATTTGCACTATTCAAGTATTTTATCCTAATGGTTATTTGACTTCTTAAGGTCATTGCACGGTTTAATTTTCAAAAAGTTGAATAAAAACACATTTCATATTTTAACTATCTAATATAACTTATATCCCTTTTGTGAAACTCAATCAAAATAGAGAAATGAAAAGTTTAAGAGTTATCATCATTTGACATGACACCTAACAATTTCCATAATTTACTGAAAACATATGAATTACTAGCCAACTGGCATATGGTATTAGGAGTCTAAAAATTATAATTATAGATACAATGTTCAAAAAAATAATAGTAATAAAAGTTTCCTTTTCATTTAAACAACTGACTTTTAATCAACGAAAAAAATATACTTGTTATTGAAAAACCAATGAAAAAATAAAGTCACCCAAAAACCAAAGGCAGATGTGGTGAAACATTAATTAATCCACAGAAAAAATATACTTGTTATTGAAAAACCAATGAAAAAATAAAGTCACCCAAAAACCAAAGGCAGATGTGGTGAAACATTAATCATTCCATTAAACTAGATAACATATAGCTGGCCACTTCTGTAAGTAGCTGTCATCAGAATTTGATTAGTATATAATTAACATCAAAATTTTATTAGTAAAGATATAACAATAGTCCATAAACTTGCTTTTATAAACATAAACATTATGCATAACCCTTATTTTGTCTGCTGAATATTTTCTCTGCTTAAAGTAGTACAATACGCATACATGATATTTAGCTATACATCTTCAACAAACTCAGCTTCTCTTGTTTGTAATGAATACGAAAGTTATGTGATTTTGGATGACCTACACGGAGCAGTATTCATTGATTAATGACAATTCCTGTTTTATAATGTAGTCTTAGGGATATATAAAATAAAGTAATCATTCATAAAAACCATACATGAAAAGTTAAAGACACTTAACTGTAATAAAATATTCAAGAGCAGAAAACCACTATAAATCTCTGAAAAGCATCTTGAAAAGATTAAAAATAATGTATTTGCTGACAACAAAGCACAATCTAGTAATACGTTGGTGAAGACCACATGCAGAGCACATCATGCCATTACCATGTTAAAAGCTTGATTGCGAGGTTAAAAGCAAATTTCCTTAGCATGACAATAAGATCACTAAAATTTGGTGGAGTTTCCACCTCAAATTAAACTACTTTAATAAAATTACACTAAATGACATGTAGCAACGCATGCACTGTAAGAAAAGAAAAAGAGTAAAATAAACTCCGAGATATCTAATTCTATTTTTCTATCTATCTGTGATATGTATCCATATAAGTAAAAAAATTCCTTTGAATTTTGAGACTTCCTCAAACTTCCCCTTAATGCCAGTTAGATACTGAAAAATACAATAAGACGCATTCTGATGTAACGCAAAAAAATATGTCTAAGCTAACTGTCCCTGTTTCTTACTTCTAGGTTCTTGTGGAAGAAGATCAGAAATATATAGCTGAATTTTGCAAGGAAGAATGTCATGTTCAGCTAGCGAATGAGGTATCTATCATTTTCCTTCTATACTAATGAGAAATGAGCTTCAAAAATCATTATTCTGATACTTGTTTCGACTCCAAAGAAGTTTCTTAATTGACACAACCTAAAATCATAGTCGCTGACTTCTAAAATTTGCTATAATTAAAAAAAAGAATAAATCAAAAAAGGTTTCCTTTAGTACTTACTTACCATTTAAGGCATTTGATCATTCTCATAAAACATCATGTAGTAGGCCTTTGAGTGTTGACACACAACAATCCTTTTGTTCCTTTAATAGGTTCAAATATGTAGATATGAAACAAAACCAGTTGGTAAGAACAAACATATATAATCAATTCTGCATAATGTAGTAGAACTTATGTATGAACTCATTTTAATCAGTTTAAAAAACTGCCCATTTGTAGAACTCTCAACCATCCATGATAAAATAATAATACTGAAGTATATATTATATATTCTAAATACTTGTTATTATTGCTAATAGTACCACCCTTTTGAGCTAACAGAAACATTTGTTTGATGATTTTAAGACTATTAAATTTGATTATTTGTAGAATATGGAAAGGAAGTTAAGAAACCGAAAACATACAATTTCCGTTCCACCGCATATTTTTCGATTTATGGGCTCTATTTCAACGGCTTTTCAGAGAAGAAAAAAGGGCATTTCTTGTTGGAAATTAAATAAAAGCACAACATCAGAGACCCACTTGATGTTTAAGAAAACCATACTAATGTTTTTCTTCACAGTTGTGATTTCTACACAATTCAAAAATGGGGAATTGGGGAATAAAATAAAAAGTTTATGAGAATTAGGTTGAAATATGGATTATAAGTGCTCAATTACTTGAATAAGATACTGCCAGATAATTAAACTGAATTGGAAATCAAATTTCTCATAGGATGAAGTCACAACGGTTCAAATATGAAGCATTTGGAAATGAGAGCAGGAACCAGAAATGTTGTCTGAATTAAATTAAAACGAAAATTAGATTTCTTGGAATATACATCACAAATGAAAGGGGAAGCAATAGAAAAAGAAAGCTAAACATGAAAAATGTTGTCATAATCAAAGAGATTCAAAACATTTATGGAAATGAAGTGTCAAATTAAACGTATTGTGATTAAACTGGCAAAAAGGGGAACTCATCAAATATAATGACCCGGGGTTTTCGCGATCTTGGATATCGACATACAACACTATGTGGACTATTCAAGCATCGGAAATACCGGATAGTCCATGAAAGAAATTAGAGGGTGAGAATAGATAAGATAGAAACTTAGAATAGAAGAAGAAGAAGAACATACAACATCATAGTAAACACGAATCTCACAGCGGAACGAATAAATATATTTCATAACATAACTTTGAAATAAAACAGTATCTGTATACAATACCATTATTTGAGTATAACACTTACAACACAGCGGAAATAACAATAGCTATATAATCCGGAAGCCTCCTGCTCCAACTCTTCAAGTATCTGTAAAATCCCGACTACTTGACTGCCCGTACAAAATTGGGCACCCAAGAGTTTAGGAAAAACAAAACAAAATAAACTCTGGGTCAGTCATGTGACTGGTGTGAGTAAACTCAAATCACTTGATTTAACTTTCAAAATCCTTTTGAAACAAAGGATAATCATAAGACCGATCCACACATAAACACGGATGGCTTTAACCTTATGATAACCCAAAATGTTTCTAAAACGATACTTGTCTGATATTATAATAATGTCTAGATCAAGTAAATATAAATTTAGCAGAAACGCTTGCATCTAGCGTTCTACATATAAAATATACAATCAAAACCGCGGGATCTTATATGGGAAATGGATTCCAACTATGAAAAGGCATTGATCCACCTTCCGATCAGTATACTCTAAAAGCGATACACTGGAGTTCAACAAGAATATCTTGCAACTCGGCCACACATGACCGACCACTCATTTCGTTTGAGTGTATCGAATATATTGTCACCTTACAATTGGTAAACCAATATAACCATTCACGAGAGGTAAATAATTGAAAGAAGTAACAAATATGAATATTCTCTAGATGGTGATAATATACCCTACTTGGGTGCGGCCCACTTAGCCATGTTGCCTGCCCGATTTCTGTCATTTCCCAGTTGATGAGGCTGGATGTCATAACGTATCTTTCAACAGATTACTCATTCATTTACTTTGAATGCCACATCGTCATACCCATCAAATCACAATTGATTTCCCCGAAAATACCACGGGTATAAGCTAAGAGAAACGAATTCCTCCGCCACCAACGTAAATACGTTTGAAACGATCAACTTACGTGATCTACCAGATATACTATGTCAAACATTCGTCCATTCAAGTTGTCTTGGGAATGGATAAAATGAAGTCACTATTCTGTAAATCCATCTTAGGCAATTTCTACCTAGGATTTCCAGAATAACCCTTGTATAAACTCCATCTTCAATTTGTCTTCGATCTATTTGATTCGAAACGCTAACGCCCATACGGAGTGGTTCTCGGATAATAATCCAACCGGTCTCTTCGTACTGACAAAGGAAAAATGGTCAAAACTTTGATAGTCTTTGATTTAACTATCCAAGAAAAACACGTGTGCAAACAACGATATTATTTCTAGATGGAAATTATATCGATCAATCATCATTTAACATTTATCTCTTTAGTTCATTAATTTACTTATCTCCTGTTTCCATATATTCTAAATTCTTATTTTCTATTATCAGAAAACATTTCTGATTCTTATTTGGAAATCATTTCAAAAACTCCTTCACTGGATTTAAACTGATGTTTAAATCAAACATCGACATGCCAACTCAAAGCATTTCACTCATTAACTAAATTCACTTAACCATCCTTTACTATCAAACCTTAGCCATTTCTTAATTAAGAAGGAAGTCAATCAAGTTGGGGTATAATTACCTCTCAGACCTTAACTGAACAATGTTTTAACTTCGGAATAGACAAAGTTTATCTTTTAAACCTTTAACAAACTTCCTTACGTAACTCTCGGATTCTATTTACGTATCTACTTCTTTATTGAAACATGGATTATAACTATCGCACTATAATCCCTACTATCGAAATATCTAACTTCGAATGTAACTTTTATTCTTTAATTTGAATAAATAAATAAATAAACACCTAATTTATAAATAAATAAATCTTGATTTAAAAACCGAAAAGTATAAATACTTTCCCGAATTCGACGATTAATTCTCTTCGAATAACTTATATCCAATTAACTCTCTTCGAATAACTAATATTTGAATATCTCTCTTCGAATAACTAATATTCGATTATCTCACTTCGAATAACTAATATTCGATTATCTCACTTCGAATAACTTATATTTCGATTTAACTCTATTTCAAATAAACGATATTCGATTAACTCACTTCGAATAACTTATATTCGATTTCTCCTTTCGAACAAACTAATATTCGATAACTCCTTTTCAATTAACTCTAACTCTAATCAATTAACTCTAATACAAATCGATTAACTATAATTCGATTAACTCTAACTCTAATCAATTAACTCTAACTCTAATCGATTAACTATAATTCGATTAACTCCTCTAACTCATTTTGATTAACACATTTTGATTAATACCTCCGTCCATATTCATTTTCAAATATCGATGTTGAAATCGATTCTTACTTCTTTATATAAGTCTTGACTTATATATTTTATTTATCCAATGATAAATATTTTATTTAATTTATAAAATATTATTTATAAATTAATCTTCTCAGTCTATCGGTTAGAACGGATTCTTTTTAAATCCTTTGCCTTAAATCCATATCATGTTATACCCGTGTGCGAAGCATGGGTCTAAACCTTTTAAACGTAAAATTCTCTTTTTTATAAAATTCTATTTGTTTTTATAAGTATTTCCTTTTATATTTGTTTTACAAATATTTCTCTTTTATATTTTTTTTACAAATATTTCTCTTTTATGTTCTATTTATTTTTCCAAATAAATATCCCTTATAATATCTTATTTATTTTCTAAATAAATGTTCTTCTTATTATATCTTATTTATTTTCTGCATAAATAATCCATTTATACTTATATTTATTTTCAATATAAATAACCCTTTTATAAAATTCTATTTATTCCATAAATAAATATTCCTTTTACTTTTTCTATTTATCTTCTAAATAAATATTTCTTTTCAATTCTATTTATTTAACAAATAAATATTCCTTTTATAACTCCTTTGATTTTATAATTATTTTCTTTTATAAAACCCCTTTCCTTTTATATATAAAATCCATTGATTTTATATAAATAATTTATTTTCAAAATACACTTTGAAAATCCCCTTTTCTATATCCTAGTATTTCTTACGGTATTTAAAATACCACTTCACAATGGTCGCTATCATTCAAACACACATAATCAACAACAGATTATATATCACATCATATATTAAAATATATGAAAAGAACAGTATTATAAATTTTGAGGAATCCAGTTGGATCCCTCCAACATATTTCCCTGCATTACAGATGTTAAACAATATAATTAACATCACTTCGTTTCAATATGAAATATTCTGATAACAGAATCAATATTTGATTAACGATATATATATATATATATATCATTATCTATATTTCAACCAATCCCTTAGTAGTTCAACCAAATAGTCAACACCCAAAATCAATCATCATTTATCAGTTCTAAAAATACGTTATAAAATTATGAACTGATAGAGTTGGTGAGTTTTACTCACATTGGGTGATCATCGTTAATAACGATAACCATCGCTTGATTCAGACGGACAGTTTATTTTGCTATAAATTGTAACAAGCTCTAGTTTGCACCCAGTCAGTTCCATTGTGGAGCCACCGTCCATACGATCCCAACGGATCTTGTTTCGCTGAATTCTGTTATAGTACGAATGAGATATTACTCCTACAGGTTCGTACAATTATAATTATGATTAATAATAATTACCCCCATCTTAATTATGAATTAAAAACCCACTTATTCTTGGCATTACCGTGTCCTAGACGGTTGTTAATTACTTCTTCGTTATAAACCGGCGTCTCCAGTACAAGCTCTTTCCCTTATCGAATTTCATATCCCATTTTTCTTGATTAAACTCAATGTAGAAATCACCACACACTTCCCTACCCCCACACCTCAATTGTTTCTTCTCCAATGTAAAATGACACTTTCCTTTCTTTCTTAATAGCCGCTCCCTATTACTCTTCTTCTAGCAAAGTGCGGATCCCATTTCCCAGAATTTAAAACCCCGTCCTCCCCACTTTAATCACTTTACTCAAAAAAACATTAAACATATGTACCAACGTGCTCCTTTTTCATCCTATTACCCTGACTGGAAACTCACGCCACCCGCCTAAAGCCGCCTTGAACCCATCCCTTGCTGTACAGAGAGAAACAACGGAATCGAACCCTTCCAAATCTCCCTCACAAAAAAAATACAGTCGAACTCTTCTTCTATAAAATTCAAAATAGGAAAACTCCGCCTTCTTCTCGATCAAACATAACTCCAGTACACAAACTCCTTCCAACCCATAACCGCATCATTTATAACTCTATCCCTCCTCCATTACACCCTTAAAAATTCCAATACAAGTCACCCAATAACTTCATTTCAGAATCTCTACCTCACTATACAAATTTTGAAAAACTCAGATCTAATATTTCAACTCGCGTTAAAAGCGGCTTCGCACGCACAATACTGTTTTGTGCGACATTTATAATTATGAAATCACGTAAAAGTTGAACACGAGTTGCTAATCAAAGCTATGACTCGAACCTAACATCCATTTCATGAATCGAACCCCAAATTTCACAAATCGTGTAACCCTAACTTCACGGCTAGTCTTCGCATGTTGAAAAATCTACATCACACCGAGTAATATGAACACGAAATCGCACCTCTTCTTTCCAGTAATCCATAGAAATTAACGTAGTAATTTACATAATTCTGTTTGATTTTATCTTAATTTTCAAATGTTGCGTTTTGGGTTTTAGAGGAGAACCGATGGAGGCGGATTTCAGTTGACTGTGGAATGAAATAGTCTAGGTTTAGGGAAGGATAATGGTTATTTATAAGGATAGGATATGAATTTTATATTAATTTCTAAGGTATCGCTATAGGTATTTGCCTTCTAAAAATCTGTGTAGTCACATATGAGATCCAAATATCACGAAACTGGACATGCAACTACAGTTCGACATTACAGACCCAACGAATCTGGTTTCATCGAATTCCGACTCCGTTTGCTCACACGTCGTATTTTCAACCATCAAAATACTATTTTTCACATTAAAAATCCATACGGCCACATACTGACCCCAAAAATCACGGAAAATGAAATCTAGCAATAATTTGATATTGCGGATCCAATAAAATTAGTTTCGTCGAAACGCAGGTCGTTTGCAAAACTGGCTATTCTTAAAGCTCTAAATAACCCATTTAAATATATAAATATATTTAAAAATAATTAAATTTAATATTTAAAAATAAATATTATCGTATATATTCACAATAGAATATCATACAGCTCCACTGGGATTTATAACTCGATATTTCAAAGTTCTTAGTTATATCGATATTCGATTTATATTTAAATCCTTTTTAAAATATAAATAAATCATTATAAATTATAAAGGAATTCCATAGCGACTTTTCTAAAATTTGATTTGGACATAAATCAAAATCCACACAATGAAATCCCGATTTTTCTCTTCCATTAGAAAAATATACATCACCAGCTCCGAACGTTTCTTGTTTCACAGAAATCCGATTTACAATAGACCCTGTACATTCAGTTGAAGTTCAAATCGCCAAATAACGAACTGCCGCACCATTTCAAGCTCAATTTTAATTATAATATAATTATACATTTTACTATCGTTTATATAATATATTCGTTAATATAATTCAACTCTAAACTGAATTACATATATTTTAAATTGTCCAGTTCACATTATATTGTCAATAAACTGTTTCTGACTATTTCAGAAATAAATATATTATTCTATTATTTATATTAATTAAATATTCACTATTATTTAATTAAACAACCTTTAAATTACTAAACCATTATTTTGAATAATTAAATAAATTAATTATTATACTGGAGAAATACGGGATATTACATTCTTTCCCCCTTAAAATAATTTCGTCCTCGAAATTGCTAAGGTATAAAACAAACCCTATTGACGGGTTAGAACTTATTTGTTCAATTCTTCATTTCAGTTTCAACTGAACCAATTTAATTTCAATTAAATATTTATTCATTTCTACGAACAAAAATTTTCAAAAATTCTAAAAATATTCTAACACCCGAAATTTTCGAAAATTTTCGCCAGCACCCCCTTTGTACTGGTAAATCGGTACAACTACAACTCGCCTCTCTAGGCCATCTCCAACCCAAAAGAAAATCGAACAACCAAGCGGCTTGCCAATTCGGCTCATAAAATGTCATATCCAATATGAAATGTAAACTTGTACCTTTTTGTTGGGCATATCATTATATTCTTTCCATCTGTTGTTAATTCAGCATATACCAATGTCATCCCAATCAAACTCCAATCAGTTCATCCTCAACACAATCGTTTGTTTAAATCAAAGTCAAATTCCATTCAAACTCCAATCTAAAATTCCAAACTCTTAACATATCAAATCAATTCCATTCCAAGTTATTCTCTAACCAAATCCAGCTTTATTTAACTTATCTCAAGTTAAATTATAATTTATTTACTTATCTTTACAATCTTGATTTATTTAACTTAATAAGTTAAATTTTGAATTTCAAGATTTAAATTCCTAGGTTTTTATTTCAATTCCATTTTGAAATCATAATAACAATTCAAAACATTTGAATTCCTTGAATAACTTGTTTTCTCAAAACACTTTAAAAACAAAATATTTGGTAGTAATCCGTCACTTACAACTCAAAAATGAACACTAATGATGTCGCAATTCATCATCAGGGTTATTTCCTAGCTATCGAAGTGAGTTCAATACTATATAACTTTTAAAATCACTTTTAAACTATTCCATTTTAAAATTCATTTCAAAATATCATTCACATTGTTTGTAAAAAAATTTAAAATCTCCTTGGATTTTAAAATTCTCATATATTAAATCCAAATCCATTTACAAATTCCTTTCCAACTTTCCAGAGTTGTAATTTCAATTCTGATTTAATTTTAGATTTAATCCATCTAATTCCATATATTACACTTATACGAATTCTACTTGGTAAATATAAAACCATTTAATTTATAATCTTACTCGATTATAATAAAAACCAATATATCCAATATATTATAATTCCAATATATATATATTTTCTCTATATCAAAATATACTTTGGGTAAAATTATTTTCATTTACCCTCTTTTCAAAACATATCGTGTCGACCCATCGTATTCAAGTGTTTATAAACCCTTACCGATACAGTGGATTAAACTGATCGATCAGAACCTTAAACAACTCAACCAATAAATCTACACAATATAAAACCATTTTATATCAAATAACAAATACGTTCACTTGTATTTATACACTCAACTCAATCTAGGGTATTACTAACCCCATCTCCACTGAGTCACGCCAAAGAGCCAAGGTAATTACTTAACCTTAAGCTCTGATACAACTGTAACGACCCGGGGTTTTCGCGATCTTGGATATCGACATACAACCCTATGTCGACTATTCAAGCATCGAAAATACCGGATAGTCCATGAAAGAAATTAGTGGGTGAGAATAGATAAGATAGAAACTTAGAATAGAAGCAGAAGAAGAACATACAACATCAGAATAAACATGAATCTCACAGCGGAACGAATAAATATATTTCATAACATAAATTTGAAATAAAACAGTATCTGTATACAATATCATTATTTGAGTATAACACTTACAACACAGCGGAAATAACAATAGCTATATAATCCTGAAGCCATCTGCTCCAGCTCTTCAAGTATCTGTAAAATCCCGACTACTTGACTGCCCGTACAAAATTGGGCACCCAAGAGTTTAGGGAAAACAAAACAAAATAAACTCTGGGTCAGTCATGTGACTGGTGTGAGTAAACTCAAATCATTTGATTTAACTTTCAAAATCCTTTTGAAAAAAAAGAAAATCATAAGACCAATCGACACATAAACACGGATGGCTTTTACCTTATTATAACCCAAAATATTTCTTAAATGATACTTGCCTGATTTTATAATAATGTCTAGATCAAGTAAATAGAAATCTAGCAAAAACGCTTGCATCTAACATTCTACATATATAATATACAATCAAAACCGCGGGCTCTTATTTGGGGAATGGATTCCAACTATGACAAGGTATGTATCCACCTTCCGATCAGTGTACTCTAGAAGCGATACACTGGAGTTTAACAAGAACATCTTGCAACTCGGCCACACATGACCGACCACTCATTTCGTTTGAGTGTATCAAATATATTGTCACCTTACAGTTGGTAAACCAACATAACCATTCCTGGGAGACACAGAATAGAAAGAAGTAACAAATATGAATATTCTCTAGATGATGACAATATATCCTACTTGGGTGCGGCCCACTTAGCCATGCTGCCTGCCCGATTTCTATCATTTCCCAGTTGATGAGGTTGGAGGTCATAACGTATCTTTCAATAGATTACTCGTTCATACACTTTGAATGCCACATCGTCATACCCGTCAAATCACAAATTGATTTCCCCAAAAATACCACAGGTATAAGCTAAGAGAAACGAATTCTTCCGCCGCCAACGTAAATACGTTTGAAACGATCAACGTACGTGATCTACCAGATATACTCTGTCAAACATTCGTCCATTCAAGTTGTCTTGGGACTGGACAAACCGAAGGCACTATTCTGTAAATCCATCTTAGGCAATTTCTACCTAGGATTGCCAGAATAACCCTTGTATAAACTCAATCTTCAATTTGTCTTCGATCTATTTGATTCGAAATGCTAATGCCTATATGGAGTGGTTCTCGGATAATAATCCAACCGGTCTCTCCGTATTGACGACGGAAAAATGGTCAAAACTTTGATAGTCTGTGATTTAACTATCCAAGAAAAACACATGTGAAAACAACGATATTATTTCCAGATGGAAATTATATCGATTAATCATCATTTAACATTTACCTCTTTAGTTCATTAATTTACTTATCTCCTGTTTCCATATATTCTAAATTCTTATTTTCTATTATCAGAGAACATTTCTGATTCTTATTTGGAAAACATTTCCAAAACTCCTTCACTGGATTTAAACTGATGTTTAAATCAAACATCGCCATGCCAACTCAAACCATTTCACTCATTAACTAAATTCACTTAACCATCCTTTACTATCAAACCTTAGCCATTCCTTAGTTAAGAAGGAAGTCAATCAAGTTGGGGTAAAATTACCTCTCAGACCTTAACGGAACAACGTTTTAACTTTGGAATAGACAAAGTTTATCTTTTAAACCTTTAACAAACTTCCATACGTAACTCTCGGATTCTATTTACGTATCCACTTCTTTATTAAAACATGGATTATAACTATAGCATTATAATCCCTACCTTCAAAATATCTAACTTCGAATATAACTTTTATTCTTTAATTTGAATAAATAAATAAACACCTAATTTATAAATAAAAAAAATCTTGATTTAAAAACGAGAAAGTATAAATACTTTCCCAAATTCGATATAATAGAATTCGATGTTCAACTCTCTTCGAATAACTTATATCCGATTAACTCTCTTCGAATAACTAATATTCGAATATCTCTCTTCGAATAACTAATATTCGATTATCTCACTTCGAATAACTTATATTTCGATTCAACTCTCTTTCAAATAAACGATATTCGATTAACTCACTTCGAATAACTTATATTCGATTTCTCCTTTCGAATAAACTAATATTCGATAACTCCTTTTCAATTAACTCTAACTCTATCAACTGACTCTAACTCAAATCGATTAACTATAATTCGATTAACTCTAACTCTAATCAATTAACTCTAACTCTAATTGATTTACTATAATTCGATTAACTCCTCTAAGTCATTTTGATTAACACATTTTGATTAACTCATTTTGATTAACACCTTCGTCCATATTCAGTTTTAAATATCGATGTTGAAATCGAATCTTACTTCTTTATATAATTCTTGACTTATATCTTTTATTTATCCAATGATAAATATTTTATTTAATTTATAAAATATTATTTAAAAATTAATCTTCTCAATCTATTGGTTAGAACAAATTCTTTTTAAATCCTTTTCTTTAAATCTATATCATGTTATACCCGTGTGCGAAGCACGGGTCTAAACCTTTCAAATGTAAAATTCACTTTTTTTTATAAAAATCTATTTTTTTTAAGTATTTCCTTTTATATTTGTTTTACAAATATTTCTCTTTTATATTTGTTTTTATAAATATTTCTCTTATATATTCTGTTTATTTTTCCATATAAATATCCCTTATAATATCTTTTTTATTTTCTAAATAAATGTTCCTCTTATAATATCTTATTTATTTTCTATATAAATAATCCTTTTATACTTATATTTATTTTCTATATAAATAACCCTTTTATAAAATTCTGTTTATTCCATAAATAAATATTCGTTTTACTTATTCTATTTATTTTCTAAATAAATATTTCTTTTCAATTCTATTTATTTAACAAATAAATATTTCTTTTATAACTCCTTTGATTTTATAATTATTTTCTTTTATAAAACCTTTTCCATTTATATATAAAATCCATTGATTTTATATAAATAATTTATTTTCAAAATACACTTTAAAAGTCCCCTTTTCTATATCCTATTGTTTCTTACGGTATTTAAAATACCAATTCAAAATTATCGCTATCATTCAAACACACATAATCAACAACAGATTATATATCACATCATATATTACAATATATGAAAAGAACAGTATTATAAATATTGAGGAATCTAGTTGGATCCCTCCAACCTGTTTCCCTGCATTACAGATGTTAAACAATATAATTAACATCACTTCATTTCAATATGAAATATTCTGATAACAGAATCAATATTTGATTAACGATATATATATATATATATCGTTATCTATAATTTCAACCAATCACTTAGTAGTTCAACCAAACAGTCAACACTAGAATCAATCATCATTTATCAGTTCTAAAAATACGTTATAAAAATATGAACTGATAGAGTTGGTGAGTTTTACTCACATTGGACAATCATCGTTAATAACGATAACCATCGCTTGATTCAGACGGACAATTTATTTTGCTATAAATTGTAACAAGCTCCAATTCGCTCCCAGTCAGTTCCATTGTGGAGCCATTGTCCAAACGATCCCAATGGATCTTCTTTCGCTGAATTCTGTTATAGTACAAATGAGATATTACTCCTACAGGTTTGTATAATTACAATTACGAATAATAATAATTACTCTATCTTAATTATGAATTAAAAACCCACTTATTCTTGTCATTACCATGTCCTAGACGGTTGTTCATTAATTATTCTTCGTTATAAACCGGCGTCTCCAGTACAAGCTTTTTCCTTATCGAATTTCATATCCCATTTTTCATGATAAGACTCAATGTAGAAATCACCACACACTTCCCTACCCTCACACCTCAACAGTTTCTTCTCCAATGTAAAATGACACTGTCCTTTCTTTCTTAACAGCCGCTCCCTATTACTCTTCTTCTAGCAAAATGCGGATCCCATTTCCCAGACTTAAAAACCCCGTCCTCCTCACTTTAATCACTTTACTCCAAGAAAAACATCAAACATATGTACCAACGTGCTCCTTTTTCATCCTATTACCCTGACTGGAAACTCATGGCACCCACCTAAAGCCGCCTTGATCCAATCCCTTGCTGTACAGAGAGAAACAACGAAATCGAACCCTTCCAAATCTCCCTCACAAAAAAAACAGTCGAACTCTTCTTCTATAAAATTAAAAACAGGAAAACTCCGTCTTCTTCTCGATCAAACATAACTCCAGTACACAAACTCCTTCCAACCCATAACCGCACCATTTGTAACTCTATCTCTCCTCCATTACACTATTAAAAATTCCAATACAAGTCACCCAAGAACTTCATTTCATAATCTCTACCTCACCATACAAATTTTGAAAAACTCGGATCTAATATTTCAACTCACGTTAACAGCAGCTTCGCACGCACAGTACTGTTTTGTGCGACATTTATAATTATGAAATCACGTAAAAGTTGAACATGAGTTGCTAATCGAAGCTATGACTCGAACCTAACATCCATTTCATGAATCGAACCCCAAATTTCACAAATCGTGTAACCCTAACTTCACGGCTAGTCTTCACATGTTGAAAAATCTACATCTCACCGAGTAATATCAACATGAAATCGCACCTCTTCTTGCCAGTAATCCATAGAAATTAACATAGTAATTTAAAGAATTCTGTTTGATTTTATCTTGATTTTCAAATGTTGCGTTTTGGGTTTTAAAGGAGAACCGATGGAGGCGGATTTTTGTTGACTGTGGAATGAAATAGTCTAGGTTTAGGGAAGGATAATGGTTATTAATAAGGATAGGATATGAATTTTATATTAATTTATAAGGTATCGCTATAGGTATTTGTCTTCTAAAAATCTGTGTAGTCATATATGACATCCAAAAATCACGAAATTGGACATGCAACTACAGTTCGACATTACAGACCCAATGAAACTGGTTTCGTCGAATTCTGACTCCGTTTGCTCACATATCGTATTTTTAACCGTCAAAATACTGACTATTTTTCACATTAAAAATTCATACGGCCACATATTGACCCCAAAAATCACGGAAATTGAAATCTATCAATAATTTGATTTTGCGGATCCAACAAAATTAGTTTCGTCAAAAACGGAGGTCATTTGCAAAACTGGCTATTTTTAAATCTCTAAATAACCCATTTAAATACATAAATATATTTAAAAATAATTACGTTTAATATTTAAAAATAAATATTATCGTATATATTCACAATAGAATGTCATACAGCTCCACCTGGATTTATAACTCGATATTTCAAAGTTCTCAGTTATATCGATATCCGATTTATATTTAAATCCTTTTTAAAATATAAATAAATCGTTATAAATTATAAAGGAATTCCATAGCGACTTTTCTAAAATTTGATTTTGACATAAATCAAAATCTACACAATGAAATCCCGATTTTTCTCTTCCATTAGAAAAATATACTTCACCAGCTCCGAACGTTTCTTGTTTCACAGAAATCCGATTTAAAACAGACACTGTATATTCAACTGAAGTTCAAATCGCCAAATAGCGAACTACCGAGCCATTTCGAGCTCGATTTTAATTATAATATAATTATACATTCAACTGCCGTTTATATAATATATTCGTTAGTATAATTCAACTATAAACTGAATTATATATATTTTAAATTGTCCAGTTCACATTATATTGTCAATTCACTATTTCTGACTATTTCAGAAATAAATATATTATTCTATTATTTTTATTAATATAATATATTCGTTAATATAATTCAACTCTAAACTGAATTATATATATTTTAAATTGTCCAGTTCACATTATATTGTCAATTCACTATTTCTGACTATTTCAGAAATAAATATATTATTCTATTATTTATATTAATTAAATATTCACTATTATTTAATTAAACAACCTTTAAATTAATAAACCATTATTTTGAATAATTAAATTAATTAATTATTATACTGGAAAAATACGGGACATTACATTCTTTCCCCCATAAAATAATTTCGTCCTCGAAATTGCTAAGGTATAAAACAAGCCCTACTGACTGGTTAGAGCTTATTTGTTCAATTCTTCATTTCAGTTTCAACTGAACTAATTTAATTTCAATTAAATATTTATTCATTTCTATTAACAAAAATTTTCAAAAACTCTGAAAATATTCTAACACCTGAAATTTTCGAAAAATTTCGCCAGCACCTCCTTTGTACTGGTAAATCGGTACAACTACAACTCGCCTCTCTGGGCCATCTCCAACCCAAAAGAAAATCAAACAGCCAAGCGGCTTTCCAATTCGGCTCATAAAATCTCATACCCAATATGAAATGTAAACTTGTACCTTTTTGTCGGGCATATCATTATATTCTTTCAATCTGCTGTTAATTCAGCATATACCAATGTCATCCCAATCAAACTCCAATCAGTTCATCCTCAACACAATCATTTGTTTAAACCAAAGTCAAATTCCATTCAAACTCCAATCTCAAATTCCAAACTCTTAACATATCAACTCAATTCCATTCCAAGTTATTATCTAACCAAATCCAGCTTAATTTAACTTATCTCCAGTTAATTTCTAATTTATTTACTCATCTTTACCATCTTGATTTATTTAACTTAATAAGTTAAATTTTGAATTTCAAGATTTAAATTCCTGGGTTTTTATTTCAATTCCATTTTGAAATCATAATAACAATTCAAAACATTTGAATTCCTTGAATAACTTGTTTTCTCAAAACACTCTAAAAACAAAATCTTTGGTAGTAATCCGTCACTTACAACTCGAAAATGAACACTAATGATGTCGCGATTCATCATCAGGGTTATTTCCCAGCTATCGAAGTGAGTTCAATACTATATCACTTTCAAAATCACTTTCAAACTATTCCATTTTAAAATACATTTCAAAATATCATTCACAATGTTTGTAAAACAATTTAAAATCTCCTGAGATTTAAAAATTCTCATATATTAAATCCAAATCCATTTACAAACACTGTTCCAACTCTCTAGAGTTGTAATTTCAATTCTGATTTAATTTCAGATTTAATCCATCTGATTTCAAATATTACACTTATACGAATTCTACTTGGTTATATATATATATAACCATTTAATTTATAATCTTACTCGATTATAATAACAACCAATATATCCAATATATTATAATTCCAATATATATATTTTCTCTATATCAAAATATACTTTGGGTAAAATTATTTTCATTTGCCCTCTTTTCAAAACATATCGTGTCGACCCATCGTGTTCAAGTGTTTATAAACCCCTACCGATACAGTGGATCAAACTGATCGATCAGAACTCTAAACAACTCAACCAATAAATCTACACAATATAACACCATTTTATATCAAATAACAAATACGTTCACTTGTATATATACACTCAACTCAATCTAGGGTATTACTAATCCTATCTCTACAGAGTCACGCCACAGAGCCAAGGAAATTACTTAACCTTAACCTCTGATACAACTGTAACGACCCGAGGTTTTCGTGATCTTGGATATCGGCATACAACACTATGTCGACTATTCAAGCATCGGAAATACCGGATAGTCGATGAAAGAAATTAGAGGGTGAGAATAGAAAAGATAGAAACTTAGAATAGAAGAAGAAGAAGAACATACAACATCAGAGTAAACACGAATCTACCAGCGGAATGAATAAATATATTTCATAACATAACTTCAAAATAAAACAATATTTGTATAAAATACCATTATTTGAGTATAACACTTACAACACAGCGAAAATAACAATAGTTATATAATCCTGAAGCCTCCTACTCTAGCTCTTCAAGTATCTGTAAAATCCCGACTACTTGACTCCCTATACAAAATTGGGCACTCAAGAGTTTAGGGAAATCAAAACAAAATAAACTCTGGGTCAGTCATGTGAATGGTGTGAGTAAACTCAAATCATTTGATTTAACTTTCAAAATCCTTTTGAAACAAAGGATAATCAAAAGACCAATCCACACATAAAAATGGATGGCTTTTACCTTATGATAACCCAAAATATTTCTAAAATGATACTTGTCTGATATTATAATAATGTCTAGATCAAGTAAATAGAAATCTAGCAAAAACGCTTGCATCTAACGTTCTACATATATAATATACAATCAAAACCGCGGGCTCTTATTTGGGGAATGGAATCCAACTATGACAAGGTATGGATCCACCTTCCGATCAGTGTACTCTAGAAGCGATACACTGGAGTTCAACAAGAACATCTTACAACTCGGCCATACATGACCGACCACTCATTTTGCTTGAGTGTATCGAATTTATTGTCACCTTACAGTTGGTAAACCAACATATCCATTCCCAGGAGATACAGAATTAAAGGAAGTAACAAATATGAATATTCTCCAGATGGTGACAATATACCCTACTTAGGTGCGACCCACTTAGCCGTGCTGCTTGCCCGATTTCTCTCATTTCTAAGTTGATGAGGCTGGAGGTCATAATGTATCTTTCAATAGATTACTTATTCATTTACTTTGAATGCCACATCGTCATACCCATCAAATCACAAATTGATTTCCCCAAAAATACCACGGGTATAAGCTAAGAGAAACGAATTCCTCCACCACCAACGTAAATACGTTTGAAACGATCAACTTACGTGATCTACCAGATATACTCTGTCAAACATTCGTCCATTCAAGTTGTCCTGGGACTGGACAAACCGAAGGCACTATTCTGTAAATCCATCTTAGGCAATTTCTACATAGGATTGCCAGAATAACCCTTATATTAAGGCCGTCTTCATTTTGTCTTCGATCTATTTGATTCGAAACACTAACGCACATACGGAGTGGTTTTCGGATAATAATCCAACCGGTCTCTCCGTATTGACGACGGAAAAATGGTCAAAACTTTGTAGTCTGTGATTTAACTATCCAAGAAAAACACGTGTGCAAACAACGATATTATTTCAAGATGGAAATTATATCGATCAATCATCATTTAACATTTATCTCTTTAGTTCATTAATTTACTTATCTCCTGTTTCCATATATTCTAAATTTTTATTTTCTATTATCAGAGAACATTTCTGATTCTTATTTGGAAAACATTTCCAAAGCTCCTTTACTGGATTTAAACTGATGTTTAAATCAAACATCGCCATGCCAACTCAAAGCATTTCACTCGTTAATTAAATTCACTTAACCATCCTTTACTATCAAACCTTAGTCATTCCTTAGTTACGAAGGAAGTCAATCAAGTTGTGGTATAATTACCTCTCAGACCTTAACTGAACAACGTTTTAACTTCAGAATAGACAAAGTTTATCTTTTAAACCTTTAACAAACTTCCTTACGTAACTCTCGCATTCTATTTACGTATCCACTTCTTTATTGAAACATGGATTATAACTATAGAGTTATAATCCCTATTTTCGAAATATCTAACTTCGAATATAACTTTTATTCCTATATTGGAATAAAAAAATAAACACCTAATTTATAAATAAATAAATCTTGATTTAAAAACCGGAAGTATAAATACTTTCCCAAATTCGAAATAATCGAATTCGACGATTAACTCTCTTCGAATAACTTATATCCGATTAACTCTGTTCGAACAACTAATATTCGAATATCTCTCTTCGAATAACTAATATTCGATTATCTCACTTCGAATAACTTATGTTTCGATTTAACTCTCTTTCAAATAAAAGATATTCGATTAACTCACTTCGAATAACTTATATTCGATTTCTTCTTTCGAACAAACTAATATTCAATAACTCCTTTTCAATTAACTCTAACTCTAATCAATTAACTCTAACTCAAATCGATTAACTATAATTCGATTAACTCTAACTCTAATCAATTAATTCTAACTCTAATCGATTAACTATAATTCGATTAACTCCTCTAACTCATTTTGATTAACACATTTTGATTAACAAATTTTGATTAACACCTTCGTCCATATTCAGTTTCAAATATCGATGTTGAAATCGATTCTTACTTCTTTATATAAGTCTTGACTTATAAATTTTATTAACCCAATGACAAATATTTTATTTAATTTATAAAATATTATTTATAAATTAATTTTCTCGATCTATCGGTTAGAACAAATTCTTTTTAAATCCTTTGCTTTAAATCCATATCATGTTATACCCGTGTGCGAAGCACGGGTCTAAACCTTTCAAATGTAAAATTCTCTTTTTGTATAAAATTCTATTTGTTTTTATAAGTATTTCCTTTTATATATTTTTTACAAATATTTCTCTTTTATATTTGTTTTACAAATATTTCTCTTATATATTCTATTTATTTTTCCAAATAAATATCCCTTATAATATCTTATTTATTTTCTAAATATATGTTCCTCTTATAATATCTTATTTATTTTCTATATAAATGATCCTTTTCTACTTATATTTATTTTCTATATAAG
Source organism: Allium sativum (assembly GCA_030737875.1). Lineage (NCBI taxonomy): Eukaryota > Viridiplantae > Streptophyta > Magnoliopsida > Asparagales > Amaryllidaceae > Allium > Allium sativum. Next base: position 315,023,634 of record CM060915.1, read on the forward strand.
TAACCCTTTTATAAAATTCTATTTATTCCATAAATAAATATTCCTTTTACTTATTCTATTTATTTTCTAAATAAATATTTCTTTTCAATTCTATTTATTTAACAAATAAATATTCCATTTATAACTCGTTTGATTTTATAATTATTTTCTTTTATAAAACCCCTTTCCTTTTATATATAAAATCCATTGATTTTATATAAATAATTTATTTTCAAAATACACTTTGAAAATCCCCTTTTCTATATCCTAGTATTTCTTACGGTATTTAAAATATCAATTCACAATAATCGCTGTCATTCAAACACACATAATCAACAACAGATTATATATCACATCATATATTACAATATATGAAAAGAACAATATTATAAATATTGAGGAATCCAGTTGGATCCGTCCAACCTGTTTCCTTGCATTACAGATGTTAAACAATATAATTAACATCACTTCATTTCAATATGAAATATTTTAATAACAGAATCAATATTTGATTAACGATATATATATATATATATATCGTTATCTATAATTTCAACCAATCACTTAGTAGTTCAACCAAACAGTCAAAACCCAGAATCAATCATCATTTATTAGTTCTAAAAATACATTATAAAAATATGAACTAATAGAGTTGGTAAGTTTTACTCACATTGGACGATCATCGTTAATAACGATAACCATCGCTTGATTCAGACAGACAATTTATTTTGCTATAAATTGTAACGAGCTCCAATTCGCTCCCAGACAGTTCCATTGTGGAGCCATTGTCCATACGATCCCAACGGATCTTGTTTTGCTGAATTCTGGTATAGTACGAATGAAATATTACTCCTACAGGTTCGTATAATTATAATTATGATTAATAATAATTACCCTATCTTAATTATGAATTAAAAACCCACTTATTCTTGTCATTACCTTGTCCTAGACAGTTGTTCATTACTTTTTCTTCGTTATAACCGGCGTCTCCAGTACAAGCTCGTTCCCTTATCGAATTTCGTATCTCATTTTTCTTGATAAAACTCAATGTAGAAATCACCACACACTTCCCTACCCCCACACCTCAATAGTTTCTTCACCAATGTAAAATGTCATTGTCCTTTCTTTCTTAACAGCCGCTCCCTATTACTCTTCTTCTAGAAAAGTGCGGATCCCATTTCCCAGACTTTAAAACCCCATCCTCTTCACTTTAATTACTTTACTCTAAAAAAAACATCAAATATATGTACCAACATGCTCCTTTTTTGTAACGAATTGGGATTTTTGACCTAGAAAATCAACATAAAACCCATGTTAATTATTCAGGTATCGAACATTCCAGATCATTAATAGAAAGAAGTTAGAAGGTGAGAATAGATAAGATAGAAAATTAGAATAGAAGAAGAAGAAGATCACCACAGAACAGAATCAGAGTAATACGAATCTCACAGCGGAACGAATAATATAGAACATAGCTTTGAAATAAAGCAGTATACAATAACAATATCAGTGTACAACACTTACACACAGCGGAAATAACAATAGCTATATAATCCTGAAGCCTCCTGCTTCAAGCTCCTCCAAGTATATCTGTAAAGACCTGAACTACTTGACTGCCCATACAAATTTGGGCACCCAAGAGTTTAGGGAAAACAAAACAAAATAAACTATAGGTCAGTCATGGGACTGGTGTGAGTAAACTCAAATCATTTGGTTTAACTTTCCAAAATCCTTTTCAAAAGAAAAGATAATCGTAAGACCGATCCACACATAAACACGGATGGTTTTTACCTTACGATAACCCAAACAGTTTTGGAAATCAATACTGCTCTGATATTATAATAATTTCTAATCACAAGCAATTATCAATCTAGTAGAACGCTTGCATCTCACGTTCCACATATATAGTATACAAACAAAATCGCGGGCGCTTATTGGAGATTGGATTCCGACTATGACAAGGTATGGGACCACCTGCCGATAGTGTATCTCTAGAGGCGAATACACTGGGTTCAACAAGAACGTCTTGCAACCCGGCCCACACATGGCCGACCACTCATTTCGCTTGAGTGTATCGAATGTATATCACCAACGGTTGGGAGCTACCCACCGTTTCCCGAAAAGGGACAGCACCGATCATAGATAAAAGATTGAAATGGAATTTCTCTAGATAGGTGATATACACCCTAATGGGTGCGACCCACATAGCCATGCTGTCTGCCCGATTTCTGTCATTTCTCGGCTGATGAGGCTTGAGGTCATTGCGTATCTTTTGAAACATTTGACCACCATTTCACTTTAAATGCCACATCGTCATACCCGCCAAATCACAAATTGATTTCCCTAAAAATACCACGGGTATAAAGCTAAGAGGATCGAACTCCTCCTCTACGAAACGTAAGTACGTTTGAAGAGATCAATTTACGTAATCCATCAGATATACTATGTCAGACGTTCGTCCATTCACGTTTGCCTTGGGACTGGACAAACCGAAGGCACTATTCTGTAAACAGGATACCTCTTGCATAACTCCGTCTCCAATTATCTTCATCATATTTGATCGCAATGCTAACGTCTATACCGAGTGGTTTTCAGGTAATGCGTCTGATCCCGGTCTCTCCGTATTGACGACGTAAAAATGGTTAAAAACTTTGATAGTCGGTGATTTAACTATCAAAGAGAAACAGGTGTACAAACCACGATATTATTTCCAGATGAACTTTCTATCGACCAATCATCATTCAAAGGTTTATTTTTTTATATATTAAATCATCTTTAATTTAGCCATTTCCTATCTATATATATATACATATATGTAAATTCTTATTTTATAAATTTAGAAAATATACTTTATAAATCATTTGGAAAACATCACCATATTTACTTCCATTTCTTATTTCCTATATTGAAAACATTTCTGGTCCTTATTTGGATAACGTTTCCAAATCTCCTTTACTGGATTTAAACAGATATTTAAATAAAACATCGTTATGCCAACCTAACCCATTACGGTCATTAACTCAATTTACTTAACCAACTTTCACTATCGAACCTTATCCACTTCTTAGTTAAAACTGAAGTCAATCAAGTTGGGATAGAATTACCTCTCAGACCTTAACTGAACAAAATTTCTAACCTCGTAATAGACAAAGTTCTCCTTTCAAATCTTTTAACACACTTCGAATAACTTATATTCGATTACTCTTCTCGAATTAACTATATTCGATACTCTACTTCAAATAAGTGCTTATTCGATTAATTCCTTTTTACTAACTCTATTCAATTTACTAATACTCGACTAACTCGAACTTGATTAACTCCATTCGAATACTCTAATTCGATTTAACTCCAATCGATTAACTCTAATTGATTAACCATAACTGGTTAACTCTACCTGATTAACTCTAACTGGTTTACTCTAACTGATTTAACTCTAACTGGACTAATTCGACTTATTTAACTCTAACTGGACTAACTCTACTTATTTAACTCAACTTGACTAACTCGACTCGATTAACTAATATTCGATTTAACTCCATTCACTTGACTCTAGATCGCAACGATCACAATGGTTACGCCTAATTCCCTCAGGAAATATCCGACTGCCGTAAGCTATCTGCAGCCCTGCGAATTACGCTAGCAGTCGTACGAAATGGAACTCATCCTGAATAACTATGTTTGACTAACTCTATCTCAAATAACTATATTCGATCAACTCTAATTGAATAACAAAATATTCAATTAAATCCTAATTCGATTAATTATGTTCAATTTACTCTGTTCGACTAACTCTATTCAATTACAAATACTTCCTTTTCTATTTGTCTATATTTATTTCATATAAATATTTCCTTTTCCAACTTTATTTATTCCTAAAATCTTATTTCCATTTAATCTATTTCCAAATATTTTACAAATATTTCCCCTTTAAATCCTACTTGTAAAATGTTTTACAAATATTCCTCTTCCCAATCCCATTTGTAAATGTTTTACAAACGTTCACCTTCTATTTTATTTGTAATGTTTTACAAATATTTTCCTTTAATTCCCTTTTAACTATTTGATTTTCTTTAAACTTTCCCAATTTTATAACCACTTCAAATTTTCCTTTTTATATAAATCCTTGATTTTATACAAATATTTTATTTCAAATTATAGTTTGAAATTTCTCTTTCACATCCCAGTTATTTCCTTTGGTATTTAAAGTTATCAAATAACCGCGATCAACATACCAAATCAACAACGGATTATAATCACATCATATATCACAATATATGAGAAACAGTAAAATAAATGTTGAGGAACCCAGTAGGGTCCCTCCAACTTGTTTCCCTGCATCCACAGATGTCAATCAACATAAATAACACGAAAATGAAATATTCTGATAACAGAAACAATATTCGATTAACGATATATATATCGTTATCGATATTTTTAACCAATTGATTAACAGTTCAACCAAACAACCAACACACAACAAATCAACCAATATTTGTCAGTTTTAAAAATACGTTATAGAAATATAAGTTGAGCATAGTTAGTGAGAGTTACTCACATTGGCCGGTGATCGTTAAATAACAATATATCAGTCATTGATTTGATCCAGGCGTTTAATTTCACCATACATCCAAACGAGCTCCAATCTACTCTCGGTAGGTTCCATTGTGGAGCCCTCATCCATACGATCCCAACGGATCCAAATTTGTGTAATTCTGACAACCTATGATTTAGTTATGCAATTTAATAAGTTATACATGTTTTTAAATATACAAGTTATTGTAGTTTAAGCGTTATTGGGCCTTACCATTATCATCTCAGCCTAACCTCATTTATTACCCAGACCGCAATGCTTCTTCTCCATCCTCCTGTTAACCGTATCCTCATTTTCGTTGGCCATTCCCCAAATCTTAAATCATCGTTTCCCCCTAATCTATAAATGATTTTCAAAACTAAAATCTTCTTTGAATTCTCCTTAAGTTTCTCTACGCAATCATCACAATATAAAAGAACTTGACATCCCTTTGTTCACCACGTCGAACAGTAAAAACCACGAAGCACAGTAAATCGAACGACATTTTTATCACCGAAATCGCCCAGAAAATTCAACGAGGTGCTATTCGATCCCCTGATTCCCAAAGTGAACTCGAATTCAAGGATTAATGATCCATTCGAACAAAATTCCCAACCCTAGGACCACGCTTCCACCATTCTAACTCCAGAAACTGTATCGAACTATCCAAAATTGGTACCAGCACGAAGAGAATTGGAACCAGACCTCAAATAAATTTGTATTTTGATTTATCGATTTCCCGTTGAATTTATATTGATTTTTGGAAGTGGGATTTTCACGTTTGCAGAAAAAGAGGTGGAGACCGGTTTCTGGTTTCATAAAAAAGTGGTTTAGGGTTAGAAAGTTAGTCACATATTTATAGGAGAGTTTAATAAAAAAATTATTCGATTTTTATATTTAATTTTTAGCAATCGCTGCTTGTATACGCAGTCTAAAAATCCTTGTGATCACATACGATAACCAAAAATCACGAAACTAGACATGCAGCTACAGTTCGATAGTGCGGACCCAACGAAACTGGTTTCGTCGAATTCCGACTTCAGTTTCTCACACAGCGTATTTTTAACCGTCAAAATACTGATTGTTTTTCACATTAAAAATCCGTGCGGCCACATAATGACTTCAAAAAACATGGAAATTGAAATCTAACAATAATTTAATATTGCGGATCCAACAAAATTAGTTTTGTCGAATTCTGAAGTCATTTGCAAAAGTGGCTATTTTTAAAGCTCTAAATAACCCATTTAAATATATAAATATATTTAAATATAATTAAATTTAATATTTATAAATAAATATTATTGTATATATTCACACTAGAATACCATACAGCTCCACTGGGATTTATAACTCGATATTTCAAAATTCCCAATTATATCGATATTCGATTTATATTAAAAATCCTTTTATAATATAAATAAATCGATATAAATTATAAAGGAATTCCGTAGCGACTTTTCTAAAATTTGATTTGGACTTAAATCAAAATCTACACGACGAAATCCTGAATTTTCTCTTTCACTAGAAAAATATACTTCACCAGCTCCTAACATTTCTTGTTTCACAGAAATCCGATTTAAAACGAATCCTGTACATTCAGTTGAAGTTCAAATCGCCAAATAGCGAACTGCTGCGCCATTTCGAGCTCGATTATAATTATATTATAATTATACGTTCAAACTGTCTTTCAAATAATATATTTGTTATTATGATTCAATTTTAAACTGAATTAAATATCACAGATGATCCAATTCACACCATATTGTGAATTTCACTATTTCTGACTACTTCAGAAATTAAATATATTATTATATTATTTATTTTAATTAAATATTCAATATTATTCATTTCTGGTCATTTTAAATAACCAAACCATTATTTAAATAATTAAATAAATTATTTATATACCGTAGAAATACGGGTCGTTACATTTTTCATCCTATCATCCTGATTGGAAACTCACGGCACCCGCCTAAAGCCGCCTTGATCCCATCCCTTGCTGTACAGAGAGAAACAATGGAATCGAACCCTTCCAAATCTCCCTCACAAAAAAATACAGTCGAACTCTTCTTCTACAAAATTCAAAATAGGAAAACTCCGTCTTCTTCTCGATGAAACATAACTCCACTACACAAACTCCTTCCAACCCATAACCGCACCATTTATAACTCTATCCCTCCTCCATTACACCCTTAAAAATTCCAATACAAGTCACCCAAGAACTTCATTTCAGGATCTTTACCTCACCATACAAATTTTGAAAAACTCGGATCCAATATTTCAACTCGCGTTAACAGCAGCTTCGCACGCACAGTACTGTTTTGTGCGACATTTATAATTATGAAATCACGTAAAAGTTGAACACGAGTTGCTAATCGAAGCTATGACTCGAACCTAACATCCATTTCATGAATCGAACCCCAAATTTCACAAATCGTATAACCCTAACTTCATGGCTAGTCTTCGCGTGTTGAAAAATCTACATCACACCAAGTAATATGAACACGAAATCGCACCTCTTCTTGTTAGTAATTCATAGAAATTAACGTAGTAATTTACAGAATTATATTTGATTTATCTTGATTTTCAAATGTTGCGTTCTGGGTTTTAGAGTAGAACCGATGGAGGCGGATTTCTGTTGACCGTGGAATGAAATAGTCTAGGTTTAGGGAAGGATAATGGTTATTTATAAGGATAGGATATGAAATTTGTATTAATTTCTAAGGTATCGCTATAGGTATTTATCTTCTAAAAGTTTGTGTAGTCACATATGACATCCAAAAATCACGAAACGGGACATGTAACTATAGTTCGACATTACAGACCCAATGAAACAGGTTTCGTCGAATTCCGACTCTGTTTGCTCACACATCATATTTTTAACCATCAAAATACCGACTATTTTTCACATTAAAAATCCGCACGGCCACATACTAACCCCAAAAATCATGGAAATTGAAATATAGCAATAATTTGATATTGCGGATCCAACAAAATTAGTTTCGTCGAAAACGGAGGTCGTTTGCAAAACTGGCTATTTTTAAAGCTCTAAATAACCCATTTAAATATATAAATATATTTAAAATAATTAAATTTGATATTTAAAAATAAATATTATTGTATATTTTCATAATAGAATATCATACAGCTCCACTGGGATTTATAACTCGATATTTCAAAGTTCTCAGTTATATCGATATTCGATTTATATTTAAATCCTTTTTAAAATATAAATAAATCATTATAAATTATAAAGGAATTCCATAGCGACTTTTCTAAAATTTGATTTGGACATAAATCAAAATCTACACAATGAAATTCCAAATTTTCTCTTCCATTAGAAAAATATACTTCACCAGCTCCGAACGTTTCTTGTTTCACAGAAATCCGATTTAAAACAGACCCTGTATATTCAGTTGAAGTTCAAATCTCCAAATAGCGAACTGCCGCGCCATTTCGAGCTCGATTTTAATTATAATATAATTATACGTTCAACTGTCGTTTATATAATATATTCGTTAATATAATTCAACTATAAACTGAATTATATATATTTTAAATTGTCTAGTTCACATTATATTGTCAATTCACTATTTCTGACTATTTCAGAAATAAATATATTATTCTATTATTTATATTGATTAAATATTCACTATTTAATTAAACAACCTTTAAATTACTAAACCATTATTTTGAATAATTAAATTAATTAATTATTATACTGGAAAAATACGGGACATTACATCAAAATTATAAGGAAATATTTTATATTCCTAATAACATAATAAAAGAAGGGTAACATATTCATTTCTGTATATTACAATAGACATAAAAGTAAACCTCAGGTAATGTAAGGAGAGAGTTAGATATCTTTCAATCTTCGTAGAGGATTTCACTGGTTCACTCTCATTTGTTCGTTTTTAATAAAAGGGAATTCTAGGGATTTATGAATAAAGAAAGAATGGGGTAGGTGGGATTTCTTGCTTTTTGTGACATTAGCGTGCACATGTGCGTACACACACACACACACACACACACACACATATATATATATATATATATATATATGTGTGTGTGTGTGTGTGTGTGTGTGTGGAGAGAGAGAGAGAGAGAGAAAGAGAGAAGTAAAACTATGTGATGTAAGGAAAGAGTTAGATACCTTGCCATCTTTGTAGAGGATTTGCTGGTTCACTCTCATTTGTCAATGTAAACATAATGGGATCTTCAACTTTACTTTATATTTTCTTGATTTGCTCCCTTAAATAGGAGTTGGATAATTTGGCTGTTTTAGATCACAGCATAATTATCAAGTAGTCAAACATTAACATGATTAATTAATACCTCAATCAACCAGAAATATACACCTTCAATCAGTTATGTAGGAAAAATAACTTCAAGGACACCTTTGGTAAATTCATAATATTCGTTTCCACTTCGACAGCTAAATAGGTACATTTGTTTTATATCATTTTTGGATACTTTTTTATCACCCACCAAAGTAAGAAAATCAAAAGGTACACATCAACATTGCATAAATGAAAAATACATAAAAATAATATGTATTATAAAGCAAAAAACATATTTACTACTTGAAACTGTGGAATCTACACAATCAAAAATTGATCCAAGTGAAGCATAAGATTAATACATGAAAATGTAAGATGATGGAAGCTATTGGATAATTGTATATTATGGGGAACCATACAAAGGAGAAGAACGAAATGACATACCAAAGGAAATTCATAGTCAAACACCATGCATAATGAGAATCATCAGGCATAATTCCAGGGATCTATTGGTAAAAGATAGAATGGGCCTAGGTGCAACTTCTTGCTTTTTATGACATCGATATTATCGTTAATTGTCTGCAATTTATGCATGTTAATAGAGGAATCTAAAAGAAATATTCAAATGAACACTGATTAGACTAATTATAAATTAGATGACAGTCATCAAACAGGCAGGCAAACAAAGATGCAAACATCAAAACTAAGGACTATGAATTGAAATTGTGTAGCATAACTTTCAAATTTCACTTCTTTTTCAAGACTCAATTATTAAACTAACCATTTTGCTCATTTAATAAAAATAACTATTAATGGCAACAATTTAACTTATTAATGTTAGTAATTTTAAGAATGATCTTTACTATTATTTAACAATAAATTTTTAAAAAAAGAGTTGGCATGAAATATTATATTTTATACATGTAGCATAAGCTTCAGTGTCACTTTCCAAAATCAAAGATAGGTCATTGGAACAATACCACCTTGAAACATGGACACAATATAAGAAGTGAACCTGTTTAGGTACTTTCTGGGCAAATACCCTCACAAACTATGGCTGAATAGTCCTAACATAATAAACCAAAAGAATTTTCCTCCTACTCTTCGGTTGCCAAGTGCCAAAATCACTCTACAAACTATTTACAAAAAAATTGTACAATTCTTACACAGAAACACATTTAGAATGTTCGTCGAATGTGCAATGAAATGTAAGATGTAAAGCTAAAGAAAGTTGTGTTGTGAAAGGCCAAGATACCAGTATATGTTCTTCCTTGCATTGGTTGATTGGTTAATTGAAGAGCATAAACACTTAGAGAAGAATGTTTGGAGTAAGGAAATTAAGACGGTTTCTAAGGCCAACGATTCGCAAATGGCAGTAAATCTAGTTTTGTGCCATTAGTGATACCTCCAAAAATAAAAAAACTTTCATGCCATACGACATAGCTCCAATCAAGTACTGGAGTTATGTTTGGCTGAAACTGGAGTTATGTTTGGCTGAAATCTAAAAAATTTTGCAAATTTTATTTAGTAAGTTGATATACTTAATAAGTTAGGAATGGATGCATAAATCCAAAATAGTCACAAATTTGTTCACATTCAAAAGAAGGCAACAATAAGTAAAAACTACAAACTGGTCCCACCAAATTAATTATCAAAACATACCATAATTAACAAATCATTAAATAATATTACCTTAACATCTCCATTGGATGATTTGGTGTCTTTTTTGTTTGTATCCAAAATGTTGGTGGAACTATTTTGCAGTTTTGAAATTCTGCAGAAAGTATAGTTTCTTTCACATTATGAGCATTTCGAAAGATATATTAGCTTTGATGGAAAAAAATAGATCTGATACATGTTCCCAAATTAGTCACTCACAAACGCAACAGTAGATTGTTGGACCATATACATGCACCAATATTCAACATGCCAATTTTGATCAGTTTAAATATATTATCTTAAAACAAACCAAATTAAAAAAACATCAATAATATTTATCTCTCAACATTGTATTTTACTGTCGGTAACTTGAACTGTAGTAACCCGTAACTCCCCCGGTAAGGAAAGAACGAATTGCTTTGAGAACAACACACATCGGAACGCAAACAGAAGAACATTTCATCGTTTATTACAACAATTCCATCAGAGTACAAGAATATACGGAGTATGAATAAATATACATTCGACGAACATCAGAGATTTAAATTACATTTATATACATTGCAGCGGAAAAATAATACAAAACACAACTGAAGATGATATACGGATACATAGCTTTCAGAATATCATTCCAGCTGTAAACCAGGATCCTGTGAATATAAATCTGCAAAACCAAAGATACTAGCTGCCCGTGTGGAAAATAGGGGCACCCAGAGTTTAGGTTAAAACAATAAACTCCAGGTCAATCATGTGACTGGTGTGAGAACTAAAACAGTTATTAATCTTTATTTTTAAAGTTAGGTAAATCAAGGGACCACGCCGTATAACACGGAACAGGTTTCCTCCCAAGAATACCAGTGCATAAAACAAACAGTGCAATGCTAAATAAAGAAAAATGAACCTATTATAAGACCTAGGTCCCATCACACAATGCAACGCAAGCCGAAGGATAGGGTTTTACCTTATAATAGCCAAAGAATGCCTGATACGCTAAATTTCATCTTTTATTATTACTATAAGTGAAGAAAACAACTTCAAATATAAATTTATCAATCATAGACGGCATAGTATCCCATGCTACTATGTCGCCATACTAGGCTCTACAAATAAAACCGGATGTCACGCATTGGAAATTGGATTTCCGTCATGAGTCAAGGCAAGGGGCAAGCTCCTCTCTGTTCGAGACACTCTAACAAATGTCTCAGGACCACACACAGCGATCCTTGGAACCTCAAGGCCGGTCCTGTCTTACTTTTGAGGATTAGTATTCCTGAACACACGTTTCTCGGTCCTATAGGACCTATATCCGAGGCGCCTCGCATCCAACAACCACACAGGTAAAAATAATATAAATGTCAGGGATGGTAGGTCACTGACATCACCCATAGCTAGAAAGAAACGTCGTGCACTCCTCGGGTCCTTATCCCTTTTTGGACTCACACCGAGGTGTGAGGCTCGCGAATTAACACCATACACAAAGCTATGCCACACAGGCCGTGCTTTAATCATCAACCACAAGACTTTTCTTTTCAACAGAAGCCTTGATCATTTGCCACTTAGGCATGCCACACAGGAAATTCATGCCATGCGATTGATATCCATCAGTATATAACATCTGAGCTCGTACGTCTCAGAGAAGGGCGTTAAGCAAGAGAATAAATTCTCCGCTGGAAAACAGTTATATATTTAATAGAAATCAATCGCATAGAATAAAATCCAATGTAAGACACACAGTCCATTTACAAGTTCGTTCTAGGTCTGAACGAAACCGGAGGAACCTTATACCTCGCATATCCATCGATCTCCAAGTACTTCTAGACGATCACCAACTGATTCCCTCCTCTTGGGTGTACAGCCCAATCAAGATCATCAATAATCATCCAAACGATGTGAAGACATCCGGTCTTCAACCACCGTCTTCATCTTCGACTTATCGTCGAATCGGTTATTAAGAATGGATATAAACCTGACCTTTTCGAATAACCCACGTATATAATAAACAAGTGTTACACAAACACAACATACGCCTCATTCCAATTCAGAGTATTCTTTTATTCAAATATTCACATACTTAGGGAAAGGTTCCCATTAATTTTATCAAAGATAAATTCTTCTAAATTAATTCTTTAATCTTCCATTGGATACCATTTCAAACCATGTTAAGGTTTTCCAAACTAGTTGGGATTAGCGAACCGCACTGAGGTAATTATTTATTTTATTTCCCAATCCCAACCTATTCATCCCATGGAGCAAAACTGGTAATACTCCATATCTAATACCACGGTGTTATCGGTAAATATTAATTACCATTTCACGTTCAAATCTAATTAAAGATTTAACTATCGCTTGGAGCAAAACTGGTGATACTCCATTCTCGATCACTTTAATCTAATTAAATATTCATTAAAACTCCACTTAGTTTTAATCTTCCCAAAAATCAATATCATGTCTTTAACTGGGTTAAAGAACCAATGTCATCTAAACCACGGTTCACGATAAACCCAAAATCACTTTCCCTTGTTAATCGGGTTAAAGGTGTTATTCAAAACACCGCTCACGATAAACCCCGAAATCCAATTTAAATTCAATTCCAATTAAATACTAATTAACTGGACAATTTCATTAAATCTTAATTAAAAGATTTATTCCTTTCTAAACTTGGTTCAAGAATAGTGTTATTTAAGACTCCACTCACGACAAACCCAAAATCCCATTTGATATTAAATACAAGGCTCTGAATAGAAAATATATCGGCTTATATTCAATATCAAATTTTGAAACCAACAAATATCGTGTTGGAAATAACGATATAAATATATCTTTCAAATTTCCACAACCATATCTGTATAATCACGAAATCCAACATCGAAATATTTTGATGATAATTTCGATTCAAATCCATTCCAATTCGTATATTGGAAATTCTGATTATTTTTAAAACCACTTCAAATCTAGTTCAAAACTAATTCATTTCGATAAAAATATATTTTATCCTTTTTAAATATTGGATTTTTCTTCCCAGTTCTTTCCAATTCATATATTATGATTTTACACAAATTATTAATATTTTTAATAATTTTATCAAGGCCCGTTCAGTCGATTTCCAATAACGGTCGCCGAACTGCACTTACAACGACATTTTCCAAATTTGATTTGGACATAATTCCAAATCCAACCGTTATATTTCAAATTTCTAATATTCATTGGAAAGCTCTTTTCAATACGAACCCAACGGTTCTGGTTTCAGGAGAATCCAACGGTCGGATCTCCCGCAACGTCAATTCGAAGTCAATGGTCGAAATTCACGAACTACCGCGGCGCGTTCTATTCTAGCCATTTAATATATATATTATATATACTTCGTAGATTTCAATTCTAAAAGTATTTTATAAATCGTTTTGAATTCGTTTTCAAAACAATTTTAACTACATATTCAATTTTAAATCAAAATTGAATATTCCATATCATTAATATATAAATGATAATAATTTCAAAATATTAGATTTTGAAAACACTTCCTTTTCTATATTCATTATAAAAATGAATATAATCGATATAAATATCGTTCGCGTCAAAATGGCGCATATCTAACCAACACGGCTTTATATATTTCAATAACTTCGTTATTCTATTCAACAAATGAATGTTTTCTTCAACACATGAATATATTTTATTCAACACATGAATATTCTCAACACATGAGTATTGTCAACACATGACTATTTTTGTTATTCAATATATTTTATAAAATTATGATTTCTATCGTTTAATTCTTAATCAGACTCTAACCGTAAATTAGTAAGAGAACGATTCTCTAGGTATTAACCCCGAAGGCCGAAACCAACATCAGATCAATACCCAGGAAACCACTCATCTTATCTAGTTTCCAGTTAGTTTCTAATTTTACATATGATAAAGATGTAAATTTTATTGTTAAAATATTTCGTTCAACACATGAATATTCTCAACACATGAGTATCGTCAACGCATGACTATTTATTCTATTCAACACATGAATCTTTATTTTATAATATTCTTTATTTTCCAAATTGGAATGAGGCCCAATCAATTACCATATAATGTTAATTATATGGATTCCATACAACACATGTATATAATAGCAACGATAAATAATCAACCATCATCCAGAGTGCACCGCACAACTGCATGAGCATTAAATATAAATATTTAATGCTTACACAGTCTGTCAACCTATCGATTGACACACAACTAAACAATTGAGATTAGTGTATGCCAAATATCATCCCAACACCTGCCTATCAATACCAAGATTCATAACAATACTAAAAATCTAAATTATCAAAAATTAAAAAAATTCCTTTTTTGATTGGATGGGAATGAATCAAAAAAAAATTTATCGTGTCATATCAAATCTAGAACCTTGGTTTTTCCCAGAATTTTTACTACTTTTTAACATGACCAATTAGGGTCTGGACAAAACTTTTTTTTCTGTCACCCCATTTCGAGGACTCACGGAAATACCTTGGATAGTACCACAATCTTTCTACGTACAATAATGTGTTGAACTACTTCAAGTAGCGAAATTCCTTGTCGGGTAAGTTCCGACCCGCACGAAAGGCGTAACGATCTGGGCACTGTCTCGGAGAGAGGCTCGGTGAAATAGACATGTCTGTGAAGATGCGGACTACCTGCACATGGACAGAAAGACCTTATGAAGTGTGGGTTTCAAATCAACAAACACAGATTTTTATTTGTGCAGTTGGGCAATGTGTAAAATTTATCGTCCCAATCCATATCAGTAAAATGGGTGTACATAAACAAATCGTCTGATTTGTAAATGAATATTTATTTATTCACATTCACGTTAAATTTATATTTTTAACGATAAATAATTTATTTCAACACACGAATATATTTCGTATTCAACACATGAATATATTTCCATCTATTCCACATCACAATCAATTTTCACCACACAACAAAATCAAACAAGTCGTCCATGTTCTGTGGACAACGGGTGTCGGGTGCTGCTAAGCACTGTCTGCATCCTAGTATATATCTTTAACTAGAAAACAAGAATTAAATTGAGAAGTTCTCACCTTTGGGATCCACTCCGCCATTCTTTATTTCTGAACGGTTCGAATTTGCTCGGCGTTCAATGCAATCCTCTACACGCTGTTCATAGTAAAAGTCACATTTTTATTATCACTGCATGTACATAAAAATCATATTTTTATTTCCACTTCATATATATATAAATCGAATTTTTATCGCTACTTCATATATATAAAAATCACATTTTTATATATAAAGATCGTATTTTTATATCTCTACTACATATGTAAAAATCACTCCTTTACACCACTACTTCCATGATAAAAATTATATTTTTATCTTCCTTGTAATATAATAAAAATTATATTTCTCTACATACATAAAAATTATATTTTTACCTTAGTATATATATAAAAATTGTATTTTTATTATTCTACATAAATAAAAATCATATTTTTATTACTCTACATAAATAAAAATCATACTTTTTACTTACATAAAAATCCCATTTTTCCATAAATAAAAATCTTATTTTTATTCTCATACCAATAAAAAATCCAATATGAATTTACAGTAAAAACTGAAAATAAACTCAAGCTTATTCACCTTGTCTAAACGCGTTTTACACCTCGTCTTCCTCGTTAAACCTTCGTCGTCATGCTATGGTGGGTGTGGCGCATCGCTGGACATGAAGGGGCTGCTTTTCTACAAATGGGGGCCCCACTGGTCAATCGGATGCGGAGGGAAAGGTGCTGCTGGCGGCGGCTGCCTGGTGGTGACCGGTGGTGGACTGCAGAGGGCTGCGACGACTCTCATTGGCTGAAGGCGCGGGATGGTTGAGTTTTAGGGGCACTGCATTCAGATTGGGGAAGGAAAGAGAAGGGGAAGGGAGGGGGATCGAAGGGGAGGCGTCCTCCTGGAGGCCGGCGGCGGTGATGGGTGGGTGGCAACGGACCACGATGGAGCAACGGGTGGTTTCCCCCTTTTTTTTATTTAACATTGGCCAATTTTGAAAAGTGAGGGAGAGAGAGTGTGAGTGGTGAGGGTTATATTAATATATATATATTATTATTTTTAAATTCCAAAAAGCCACTTTTTATTTTGAACTTGAAATCGAACCCACCGACTGTCGTCCCTTGCTAATTACCCTCATTCTGAACACAATGGGATATGCCTCGTAAGCCAATTCCATCGTTTCGACCAGTTTCCATCAAAATCAAAATATAAATCTATATATTGAATTTTGAACGCACATTTTAATTTACTGGGGCCACATACCGACTCTAAAATTTACAGAAAAATTATTTCTGGCTTCGCATTGACGATACGGTCCTACTAAAACTAATTTCGTCGAATTCTGAGACCGTTTGAAAAATGGTCATTTTCCAGTCGATTAAATTCAACTGAAATTAGTCAAACATGTTTTCTTTCGCCATGCTCACATATTGATTCAGAAGATTATTCAAATTGGAATCTAGCAATAATTTGACATTCCAGCTCTAACAAAGGTGGTTTCGTCGAAAACCAAGCTCATTTGCAAAATTGCTATTTTTAAGGGCCAGAATTCCATAGTGACTATTCTGAATTTTCAAATGGATGTAACTTTTTATCCCCGCTATGAAATTTTAATTTTTTGGATTCGTTGGAAAGATATTTTCAAATAGATTCTAATATTTTTGGTTTTGCCAAAATCCGGTTTATTTTGAATCCTGTACATTCATTTGAACTTCGAAATCGAATTTTCAAACTACCGCGCCATTTTCAATTCCTTTTATATTTTAAAATAAATATTTATATTCTAACGTCGATCTATATAAATATATATGTTCTATTTCTATTCAAAAGAAATTTATCATCATTAATATTTAAAATAAATCATTTTAAATATTCAAAATTCATTAAAATTGCCAAAATAAAAATTTTAATTGGCTTAGATTTCCGGGTTGTTGCAATCTCCCCCACTTAAAACTTTTCATCCCCAAAAAGGAACAAAGCTGAAAGTTGTTTTACAAACCAACTCCACTTTCATTATTTTCTTTACAACTTAAGTTCTTCATATTTTCAGTTTCTAAGAACTTTTCAAATTTTTCAAAAATTTGGCTAACACCTTAAATTTCCGAAAAATTTCGCCATAACCTCCCCTGCACCGGGAGCTTCGGGATATTTCAAATAGCCTCCCATGGCCCTCACCAATCCAAAAGAAAAAGAAAAAGCCAATCGGCTCATAAAATCATCAAAACCCCCAAGAAATACAATAAACATGTACCTATTTGTCGGGCAAACAATTTTATTCCTCTGCTCTAGCCTCCTTGCTATGACCTGTTCACACATATATATGTACATGCATGCATTTTCAAACAATTTTCAATACAGTTCAATATTAGGTTCAATTTGGCATAATGGTTCAGAATTTTAATAAATGAAACCAATAATCAAACAACACAACCAGCAATCTATTAGTGAATTAACGTTTCAAAATCATAATTTTGATATATATACAGAAAATCATGTTTTTGATGCCAAATCACAACAATAAACCTATCTAGTTTTGGTTCTCACACCAGTCTAATGGAAATATATAGATATCCCACCTTCGGCACTCGAACATCAGCTCTGATGACGGTGCATCAATCATCAAAATCATCTTCGGGCTACTAGAGTGTGATTCTATATCTATCCAGTATATTAAAACTTTGAATATACGTTCATGACGCGTATATGCAAAATCTTTATATACTCGATTGTCCAAATTCAATACAAATAAAATATTCAAATACGTATACTTGAATTTAACTTTCAAAACAAAATTTGTTTTCAATTTTTATTTTTAAAAATATACTCTTTACACTCGTTCTAGGACACTACTGATCCCATCACTAACGAGTCATTCTTATTGGATATTACTAATCCACTCTCTGACGAATTCTTTCATTCGATTCTAATATGTCTTGTTCTCGAGCTCTGTAAACCAAAGCTCTTATACCACCATAGTAACCCGTAACTCCCCCGGTAAGGAAAGAACGAATTGCTTTGAGAACAACACACATCGGAACGCAAACAGAAGAACATTTCATCGTTTATTACAACAATTCCATCAGAATATAAGAATATACAGAGTATGAATAAATATACATTCGACAAACATCAGAGATTTAAATTACATTTAAATACATAGCAGCGGAAAAATAATACAAAACACAACTGAAGGCGATATACGGATACAGAGCTTTCCGAATATCATTCCAGCTGTAAACCAGGATCCTGTGAATATAAATATGCAAAACCAAAACTACTAGCTGCCCGTGTGGAAAATAGGGGCACCCAGAGTTTAGGTTAAAACAATAAACTCTAGGTCAGTCATGTGACTGGTGTGAGAACTAAAACAGTTATTAATCTTTATTTTTAAAGTTAGGTAAATCAAGGGACCACGCCGTATAACACGGAACGGGTTTCCTCCCAAGAATACCAGTGCATAAAACAAACAATGCAATGCTAAATAAAGAAAAATGAACCTATTATAAGACCTAGGTCCCATCACACAATGCAACGCAAGCCGGAGGATAGGGTTTTACCTTATAATAGCCAAAGAATGCCTGATACGCTAAATTTCATCTTTTTTTATTACTATAAGTGAAGAAAACAACTTCAAATATAAATGTATCAATCATAGACGGCATAGTATCCCATGCTACTATGTCGCCATACTAGGCTCTACAAATAAAACCGGATGTCACGTATTGGAAATTGGATTTCCGTCATGAGTCGAGGCAAGGGGCAAGCTCCTCTTCGTTCGAGACACTCTAGCAAATGTCTCAGGACCACACACAACGATCCTTGGAACCTCCAAAGCCGGTCCTCTCTTACTTTTGAGGATTAGTATTCCTGAACACACGTTTCCCGGTCCTATAGGACCTATATCCGAGGCGCCTCGCATCCAACAACCACACAGGTAAAAATAATATAAATGTCAGGGCTGGTAGTTCACTGACATCACCCATAGCTAGAAAGAAACGTCGTGCACTCCTTGGGTCCTTATCCCATTTTTGACTCATACCGAGGTGTGAGGCTCACAAATTAGCGCCATACACAAAGCTATGCCACACATGTTGTGCTTTTATCATCAACCACAAGGCTTTGCTTTTCAACAGAAGCCTTGATCATTTGCCACTTAGGCATGCCACACAGGCAATTCATGCCATGCGATTGATATCCATCAGTATATAACCTCTGAGCTCGTACGTCTCAGAGAAGGGCGTTAAGCAAGAGAATAAATTCTCCGCTGGCAAACTGATATATATTTAATAGAAATCAATCGCACAGAATAAAATCCAATGTCAGACACCCAGTCCATTTACAAGTTCGTTCTGGGTCTGAACGAAACCGGAGGAACCTTATTCCTCGCATATCCATCGATCTCCAAGTACGTCTGGATGATCACCAACTGATTCCCTCCTTTTGGGTGTACAGCCCAATCAAGATCATCAATAATCATCCAAACGATGTGAAGACCTCTGGTCTTCGACCACCGTCTTCATCTTCGACTTATCGTCGAATCAGTTATTCATTATGGATATAAACCTGGCCTTTCCGAATAATCCGCGTATATAATAAACAAGTGTTACACAAACACAACATACGCCTCATTCCAATTCAGAGTATTCTTTTATTCAAATATTCACATCCTTAGGGAAAGGTTCCCATTAATTTTATCAAAGATAAATTATTCTAAATTAATTCTTTAATCTTCCTTTGGATACAATTTCAAACCATGTTAAGGTTTTCCAAACTAGTCGGGATTAGCGAACCACACCGAGGTAATTATTTATTTTATTTCCCAATCCCAACCTATTTATCCCATGGAGCAAAACTGGTAATACTCCATATCTAACACCATCGGTAAATATTAATTACCATTTTACGTTCAAATCTAATTAAAGATTTAACTATCGCTTGGAGCAAAACTGGTGATACTCCATTCTCGATCACTTTAATCTAATTAAAGATTCATTAAAACTCCACTTAGTTTTAATCTTCCCAAAATCAATATCCTGTCTTTAACTGGGTTAAAGAACCAATGTCATCTAAACCATGGTTCACGATAAAGCCAAAATCACTTTCCGTTGTTAATCGGGTTAAAGAACAGGTGTTATTCAAAACACCGCTCACGATAAACCACAAAAACCAATTTAAATTCAATTCCAATTAAATACTAATTAACTGGACAATTCCACTAAATCTTAATTAAAAGATTTATTCTTTTCTAAACTTGGATCAAGAACAATGTTATTTAAGACACCATTCACGACGAACCCAAAATCCCATTTGATATTAAATACAAGGCTCAGAATAGAAAATATATCGGCTTATATTCAATATCAAATTCTGAAACCAACGAATATCGTATTGGAAATAACAATATAAATATATCTTTCAAATTTCCCCAACCATATATGTATAATCACGAAATCCAACATCGAAATATTCCGATGATAATTTCAATTCAAATCCATTCCAATTCGTATATTGGAAATTCTGATTATTTTTAAAACCACTTCAAATCTAGTTCAAAACTAGTTCATTTCGATAAAAATATATTTTATCCTTTTTAAATATTAGAATTTTCTTCCCAGTTCTTTCCAATTCATATATTATGATTTTACACAAATTATTAATATTTTTAATAATTTTATCAAGGCCTGTTCAGTCGATTTCTAATAACAGCTGTCGAACTGCACTTATAGCGACCTTTTCCAAATTTTATTTGGACATATTTCCAAATCCACTGTTAGATTTCAAATTTCTAATATTCATTGGAAAGCACTTTTCGATACGAACCCAACGGTTCCAGTTTCAGAAGAATCCGACGATCGGATCTCCCGCAATGTCAAGTCGAAGTCAATGGTCGAAATTCGCGAACTACCGCAACGCGTTCTATTCTGGCCATTTAATATATATATATATATATATTATATACTTCGTAGATTTCAATTCTAAACATATTTTATAAATCGTTTTAAATTCGTTTTCAAAACAATTTCAACTTCATATTCAATTTTAAATCAAAATAGAATATTCCATATCATTAATATATAAATGATAATATTTTCAAAATATTAGATTTTGAAATCACTTCCTTTTCTATATTCATTATAAAAACGAATATAATCAATATAAATATCGTTCGTGTCAAAATGTCGCATATCTAGTCAACACGGCTTTATATATTTCAATAACTTCATTATTCTATTCAACAAATGAATATTTTCTTCAACACATGAATATATATTTTACTCAACACATTAATATTCTCAACACATGAGTATTGTCAACACATGACTATTTTTGTTATTCAATATATTTTATAAAATTATGAATTCTATCGTTTAATTCTTAATCAGACTCCAACCGTAAATTAGTAAGAGAACGATTCCCTAGGTATTAACCCCGAAGGCCGAAACCAACATCAGATCAATACCCAGGAAACCACTCATCTTATCTAGTTTCCAGTTAGTTTCTAATTTTACAAATGATAAAGATGTAAATTTTATTGTTAAAATATTTCGTTCAACACATGACAAGTTTCAACACATGAATATTCTCAACATGTGAGTATCATCAACACATGACTATTTATTCTATTCAACACATGAATCTTTATTTTATAATATTCTTTATTTTCCAAATTGGGATGAGGCCCAATCAATTACCATATAATGTTAATTATATGTATTCCATACAACACATGTATATAATAGCAACGATAAATAATCAACCATCATCCAGAGTGCACCGCATAACCGCATAAGCATTAAATATAAATATTTAATGCTTACACAGTCTGTCAACCCATCGATTGACATACAACCAAACAATTGGGATTAGTGTACGCCAAACATCATCCCAACACCCGTGTGGGGTTTCAAATCAACAAACACAAATTTTTATTTGTGCAGTTGGGCGATGTGTAAAATTTATCGTTCCAATCCATATCCGTAAAATGGGTGTAAATAAACAAATCGTCTGATTTGTAAATGAACATTTATTTATTCACATTCATGTTAAATTTATATTTTTAACGATAAATAATTTATTTCAGCACATGAATATATTTCCTATTCAACACATGAATATATTTCCATCTATTCCACATCATAATCAATTTTCACCACACAACAAAATCAAACAAGTCGTCCATGATCTGTAGACAATGGGTGTCGGGTGCTGCTAAGCACCGTCTGCATCCTAATATATATTTTTAACTAGAAAACAAGAATTAAAGTGAGAAGTTCTCACCTTTGGGATCCACTCCGCCATTCTTTATTTCTGAACGGTTCGAATTTGCCCGGCGTTCAATGCAATCCTTTACACGCTGTTCATAGTAAAAATCACATTTTTATTATCACTACATGTACATAAAAATCATATTTTTATTTCCACTTCATATGTATAAAAATTGAATTTTTATCGCTACTTCATATATATAAAATCACATTTTATATATAAAGATCGTATTTTTATATCTCTACTACATATGTAAAAATCACTCCTTTACACCGCTACTTCCATGATAAAAATTATACTTTTATCTTGCTAGTAATATAATAAAAACTATATTTCTCTACATACATAAAAATTATATTTTTACCTCTATATATATATAAATTATATTTTTATTACTCTACATAAATAAAAATCATATTTTATTACTCTACATAAATAAAAATCATATTTTTACTTGCATACAAATCCCATTTTTCCATAAATAAAAATCTTATTTTTATTCTCATATCAATCACAAATCCAATATGAATTTACAGTAAAAACTGAAAATAAAGTCAAGGTTATTCACCTTGTCTAAACGCGTTTTACACCTCGTCTTCCACCTTGAACCTTCGTCGTCGTGCTATGGTGGGTGTTGCACGTCGCTGGAGATGAAAGGGATGGTTTTCTACGAATGGGGGCCCCACAGGTCAATCGGATGAGGAGGGAAGGGTGCTGCTGGCGGCGGCGGCCTTGTGGTGACCGGCGGTGGACTGCAGGGGGCTGCGACGGCTCTCATTGGCTGAAGGCGCGGGGTTGTTGGGTTTTAAGGGCACTGCGTTCGGATTGGGGAAGGAAAGAGAAGGGGAAGGGAGGAGGATCGAAGGGGAGGCGCTCTCCTAGAGGCCGGCGACGGTGATGGGTGGGTAGCGACAGACCACGATTGAGCGACGGGCGGTTTCCCCCTTTCTTTTTCTTTCTTTTGTTTTAACGTTGACCAATTTTGAAAAGTGAGGGAGAGAGAGTGTGGAGGGTGAGGGTTATATTAATATATATATACTTTTTATTATTTTTAAATTCCAAAAAGCCACTTTTTATTTTGAACTCAATATCGAACCCACCGACTGTCGTCCCCACCTAATTACCCTCATTCTGAACACAATGGGATATGTCTTGTAAGCCAATTCCATCGTTTCGACCAGTTTCCGTCAAAATCAAAATATAAATCTATATATTGAATTTTGAACGCATATTTTAATTTACTGGGGCCACATACTGACTCTAAAATTTCCAGAAAAATTATTTCTGGCTTTGTATTGATGATACTGTCCTAATAAAACTAATTTTGTCGAATTCTGAGACCGTTTGAAAAATGGCCATTTTCCAGTCGATTAAATTCAACTGAAATTAGTCAAACACGTTTTCTTTCTCTATGTTCACATATTGATTCAGAAAATTATGCAAATTGGAATCTAGCAATAATTTGACATTCCGGCTCCAACAAAAGTGGTTTCGTCTAAAACCGAGGTCGTTTGCAAAATTGCTATTTTTAAGGGCTAGAATTCCATAGCGACTATTCTGAATTTTTAACTAAATGTAACTTTTTATCCCTGCTATTAAATTTTTTTGGACTCGTTGGAAAGATATTTTCAAATAGATTCTAATATTTTTGGTTTCGCCAAAATCCGGTTTATTTTGAATCCTATACATTCATTTGAACTTCGAAATCGAATTTTCAAACTACGGCGCCATTTTCAATTCCTTTTATATTTAAAAATAAATATTTATATTCTAACATCGATCTATATAAATATATACATTCTATTTCTATTCAAAATAAATTTCTCATCATTAATATTTAAAATAAATCATTTTAAATATTCAAAATTCATTAAAATTGCCAAAATAAAATTTTTAAATTGGCTCAGATTTCCGGGTTGTTACATGAACAATCTATATGTTTCAAGAACTATTATGATCATTATGGATAAATGTCGAAAGAAGGTGAGTTTACCCTCTTTAATGGCATAATAATTGAGTTCTTACTTGAATATGGAAAGAGTAATAATTATTAATTGTCGAAGGGTAGGAAAAGGGTATAAATAGTGAATTGAATATAAAGAAGGAAATCTTTTATCATCCAATAATTCGTGCATTTGCATTTATCAAACTTGGCAAGTAATTTAATTGTAATATTTAAGAAACATGCAAATATAGCTTTTTAACCTATTTGATCACTGATATATAAATATATATATAATTATATTTTTAATTAAAGGCATAAATGATGATAGTCCATAATAAGATGAAAAATATTATTAAAATGAATAAATACAAATATTTTCATCACTGCAGTAAATTGTCATTGGCTGCTAATTCAAAACTACACACACACACACACACACACACACATGGTACAAACCAAATGGAAATTTGAAAACTTAAACAGAAAAAAAAATAACTCACCATGTATCACTTTCTTTTGTAATGGCCTTGGAGATGAGACTTTGTTATCTACATTTGCAAGCATA
This sequence comes from Allium sativum, assembly GCA_030737875.1. Lineage (NCBI taxonomy): Eukaryota > Viridiplantae > Streptophyta > Magnoliopsida > Asparagales > Amaryllidaceae > Allium > Allium sativum. The sequence goes on from CM060915.1 coordinate 315,048,956, forward strand.
ACATAATGTGAACGAAATTAACAAAAGATAGCATAATATGCATATATGTAAACAGTAGAAATCTGGAAGGAATTTTTTTACAAATGAAGTACAGAAAATAAAACCAGTAAATCATGTATAATGCAAGGGTAAAGCTAATTTTCACCATAAATGCTATTATAACATAGTAAGGTCTAACATTTGAAATCTCTGTGTAATGAATTGTGTACAATTATACTTGTTGAAACAAAAGGTTGGCTGATAACTACTAAATACTAAAATAAGTGTAATGTCACCACAAATGCCATTTAATTCTCATAAATATAACTGAATGTCTAATTATAACTTTTACAGGATGAATTTAAAAAAAGGTAATTCTAAGAATGATCACATTATTTCATTGCACAAATTTTCCATGTAGCAAATAAACACCAATATACAAATTTTGAACTATAAATGTTGGTCGACTCAAACAACCGAAGCACATCCACTTGGTAATAAAGGATTTTAAAAAAAAACCATAGTTATACACTAAATATGTTAACTCCAGTTTAGGTTTATTGTCATATAAATGATAGAGTAGTGCTAGAAAGTAGAAATTATTATTTTTCATAAAAATAAATATTAGGATGGATATAGAATATTGTGGTATATATTTTGGACAATGATTAAGTTGTGTGGTTTGGAGACTGATTAACTAAAAAAATTCTGTTAACTTAAGTTGTTTTTGATTTTATAATACACACTATCTTTTCTTTAAAAGTCGATGCTAGTCTAGTCATCTTATTTTTCTCATCCATTTCCAAGTATTTGCACACAGATAATTATTAAACAATTTAGATTACAATAGTACTTACTTTATGCTTAAGGGACCTAACATCGTACCCTTATTATTTTGGGATCAAGATGAGTAAAAAAACTCTAATTACTAAGTAAATTTAAGCAACTATATTGATTATCGGACAAACAACATGTAGGAAAAGGCAAAATCAAACCAATATATAAATTATCTAACAAATGACATAAGTAATAGATAATGTAATTGTAATAAAATTAAAGTAATATGACCCAAGTATTCAGACCATGCCTTAATCGTAAGATCAACAAAAGTAATAGCTAATTTTAATTAATATTTTTATAATCTATAGTTAAATGCATATGTCTTAGACAATGGAATGTAGTCAAAATTAATCCTAAATATAACACGCAAATTATGAGTTTATTAAAAAAAGAAACTGAAATGGAACCTAATTGAAAACAACCCAGCCATCCATGTATTTTAAGAAAAATAAAAATGGAAACTATTTAAGACTACCTTTTATAGCATTTGCAAAAACATCGAACATACTAATATCAAGTACGAAAGGAAAGCATTATTCAGGTATAAAAAATAAGATTGCACATTAATTTAACAGTCCATGACTGACCGATTAATGTAGTATTTAATAATAGATGTTCTCGTATTAATGAATCAAATATGAATTACTAACTAGCAATAATAGGAAAGGAGAAAACTAAACATTAATAAACATGTTTGAGAAAATGGAATGCTTCCATTATTTGGAAATTTGTGCTCTGAATTCTTCACATTAGTTAATCGATTTATTTTGTGTGGTCTACACCTTTGGAAAATGAAATATACTCTAAATTGTTTATGTTATACAATATATGTATTTTTGTTATTCATCACTGCTAATCGTATTATATCCACTCAAAAGTCAGTCTATCGCAAACATACGGATACAAAGGAAAGGAAAAAACTGCCATTTAACCTATTCTAATAGTCATTAGTCATTATCCAATCACTATTAGAATATTAATTCTTCACACACACACACACACACACATATATATATATAAATCTGCAACTTGAATAGTCAAAATAACATAAAAGCGACATTTTTTTCTAATATATTGTAAGTGATAAAAGTTTGAATGTATCGTCTAGTCCGCTATAAGTATGCAGTCTGCAACTTTTTACATTAAAACATGAACTATTTACAGTCATGTATTTCAATACTAAATTACTAAACAGAGAGAAAATTTACCTGTATAAGGAGTGGCCAATTACCGTACTCCTCATCACCATTTGATACCATGATACGGGAGCTTTGCTGAACGTATCTGGCTATGGAAAAAAAATTAGATATCATTTTCAAATATAAAGTCACCTAACAAATATAACATAGGGGACAAATATGAGAAAAGGTAATTACTCTGCATAATACAAAAGCCAAACTAAATACAAACTTTTTAAACATATAATCATCTCATACCTACTCAGAAGATAGAGTCATCCTTATTATCTTGTTATCCTACTAAATGGAGCAAAATACCAATAATAAGAATCGAAATATAGTCAGCAAGTCCACACAAAATCTATTAAGCTTAATACAGAAAAGGACCTTTCAGGTGCTTTAGATTTCTACCAAAATATAGTAGTTGTAGGAAAAACAATAAATTAAATTCACAGCTAGCACCATGGATATGTATAGGGAAATTCCAAATACTAAAGCTAAAACAGCAGTAAAATTTAGTAAAATATAGCTATTTAAAAATCAAGAAATATGTTCAAATTTTTTCTTAGTTTCAATTCCACCACACACTTTATCTTAAGGAAAGAACAAATGTTTACGGTGATGTCAGATAATCTGTTAATTATCGGATCACAAACTCGAGCATTCCAAAACATAGAACAAATTATTTAATAGTGGCTAAATAAATTTTTATATGCTACTCACAACTATTACAACCTATCCACATTTCTCATCTTAACTGATAAATACACTGTATTATTACTTAATTTCCATGACATTAACAATCCCATAAGTTAATGGTTTGATAATATACCTTGTCTTCAACCCTAATCAAATAACCTACCAGGGTTTAAAAAAGTTGAATATGTTGGGAGAAATGAACAATCCTAATTCGAGGAAAATATGGAGATAAGAGTTACCAAACTAATCTAAACCTAACGCAAAAATAAGTAGCAATAGGTGCTTACATCTGAAGAAGAGGCAGCATTAAACCCTTTCATGAACTGATTTCGAGCACCCGTAAGATAGGATGGAAAATTGGTGGTTGGCAAGAGAAAGGAAGGTGGAGCGGATGAGTATCAATTGGTGATAGATGTTATCGTGTAGGTGAGGAGAAAGGAAAAAAGGGGGAGGACATGTGCGCGCGTAGAGATTGAAGCCAAATCGGACAGCGAGAGGAGGAAGAAAGAAAAGGGTTAGACATAACTAAAAGAAAATTAGAAACGCTACGCGTTGTTGTGTTTAGATCTTGAGAGAGGTCCACTCAACATTCCACGTGGCATGCTAAGATGTGCTTCAAACAAAAATTTGAGGTTGTTTGTGAGCTATCCAAACATAACTCAGCTTTAATAGTATAGTATAGATTTTTGTAGTATACCATTAATATAACAACAATGTATACTTATATAATGAGTGCATTGAATATATCAAAGAAAAATTATAATTAAAAATCAATAAGTAAATTATTATAATTTAAAGTACACCCTATGTGGTAGGGTTTTCATTTAAAGGCTTTCCAGATTAATAGAATTATTTTAAAAGTATAAAGGATGGGTAAACATCATAACTCTAAAATAAATATTCTTTTTAATAAGAAATCTAAAACTTTCAACAAAACTTATTCCTTCGCGTAGACAGAAGGGCATAAAGGGAGGATCAAAGTTGGAGCCTGATAAAGATAAGGTCATGAGAACTTTAACAGAGAGCTTCTTATTTCTATATGGGATGTAGGGGTAGGAGTTTATAGAGAGGAAGATAGACTCGATTACTTTCAACATTTTCTCATGACAAAGATGAATAAGCGAATTCATGATATTTTGCATCTTTGTATTAACAAACTATGCTTTTTGTTTTAACAATTAAAGAGAAAACATTATTCATACGAACAAGAAAACATTATTTATACTAAGGATGATAAAAGTTAGAAGAATTAAATTACCTAGCATTTGATGTCATGTAGATTTTTGAAAGAAAAAAAATTGAAAACAAAAGGTCTTAGAAATTATATTGAAGGAGGCATAAGAGCTTTTTTAGCCATAGTATTATACTAAATGGATATGTAGCAAGCGCTCAAATTTCTACAAAAACGGAAACAAAAAGGCATATGAGTTGAACTCGACTTTCATAATATAATTTAATATAGTATATAATATATAGATTAGCTTTAACCTATGGTTGATATATTATTGAGGATAAATTAAAAAATGTTAACATGGATGTCTGAAAGGTAAATCATGTTAATAATGAAACAAATCAAAAAGGAAGAAAGAATAAGAAACCGAATCATGAACTTTTAGAAAATTAGGTTCCATTTAGAAGTCATAGAAAATTAGACAAAACTTATAGGAAATCGACAAAGATTCACTTTGATGAGATAAGCGATTTGATGTAAACATTAATTGCAAAATAATTGAAGATTAGATTGATAAGCAGAAAGAAAATGATGCCTTTTGAAATTGGTAGATACTTTTCTATTTTCAAATGAAAGTGAATGAAAAGATAAAAAAATGAAATCATATGTAGAGAAAATAAATGGAGCCATGAAATTAGAAGTGGAATCGACAACTATCATAGCTGTTAAAACTTGCAAATTAACTAAAACGAATTGGAGGGGTGTAAATGAAAATAAATTATGAAATCAATAAGAGATTAGTGTATGACATGAGATTGAATGAAAGAGAAAATTTCAAAGGGTTAGTTATTGAGCTTTATATATAATAGAGTAGATTATGATGCTTCAGTTCTTGAGATTTTTGTTATTCGAGGAATTGATTTTTTTTCTTTTTTTCATAAATGACACTAATGTTTAATCGGTTGTAATGACCCAGAAAATCTGAACCAATTAAATTTTTTTAAATTGGCTAAAATAATGGATTTCAAATATTTAAAATAAATATTTTAAATAATAGCGATGAAAACTGAGTTTGAATCGACAATTGAAAACGAATATAATTAATTATAATTATAAACAAGGCCTGAAATGGCGCCGCAGTTTCAAAAATTGAATTCAAACTTTGTCGGACTGTACCGGGTGCAAAACAAAACGGATTTGAGTGAAACCAAAAATATTTTAATCTGTTAGTGAATACCTTTCTAACGAATCTGAAAAATCGAATTTTCATAGCGGAAAGCAAAAGTTATGGCCAAATCAATTTTCAGAAAGGTCGCTATGTAATTTATATAGCCCGTGAAATTGACCATTTTGCAAACGACCTCGGAATTCGACGAAACCACTTTTGTTGGATCCGGGATGTGAAGTTATTACTAGGTTTCAAATTTCATAATTTTTGAAGCTAGTATGTGAGCGTGGCAAAGGAAAACGTGTTTTGGTCAATTACAGTTAAATTGGATCGACCAAATATGGGCCTTTTTGCAAATGGTCTCAGAATTCGACGAAACTAATTTTGTTGGGACCGTATCGTCAAAACATAGCCAAATTTATTTTTTCTGGAATTTTTCGAATCAGTTTGTGGCCCTAGCAAATTGAAATGTACGTTCAAATTAAATATTGAATGTTTTATATTTTAATTTGAAAGAAAACTAACTGAAACATTCAAATGGGCCTACGAAACATATCCCATTGTGTTCGGAATGGGGGTAAAACGCTAGGGACGACAATCGTTGGGTTTAGATTGGTGGTCGTATCAGAAAACCCCTTTAAAACTTCCCCGACCAATCAGAATTTAAAAAAGAAAAAAAAAAAGAAAATACTCTTTCTCTCTCCCCGACGTCAAAGGCGGAAACACGTTCAGACCTTCCCCCTCATTTTCCGATCAATCCACGCCGAATTAGCTCGTGCCACAGTTGAACTTTTTGAAGATCTTCTCGAGATCTTCAAATCCATATAGAGTTTGGTTTTTTTTGGTGAGTATTGGGGGAGATCTCGGGCTCGAAAGTCGAGCCGTTCAACCCGCCGCCGCCGCCGCTTGGGACCACCGAACTGGCCCCACCTCCTCGTGCACGTGCGCCTCTCCTCCCCCTTCGACACTGCGTAGCCCGATCGAGCTATCGATTCACGGATTGCACGAAAACTTCAAACCTAGTTTTGAAGATTTCAGAAAGGTAACGGCTATTTAATTTAAAACTGATTTTAACAGTTTAAAACCATTGCAAACTTTGTAAAACCATATCTTTTTCATTTCTTTTCGAAATTCAGTGAAACAAGAGATGGTGGACTCTTGTGGACGTCTTCTACTTGCTAGAGGAGACCGCATATTTTTCTGAGCCTTCTGCTATTTTTGGTGGAGTGGAACCCATTGTGAGATTTCTAATTTATAAACGATAGGGAAACGACGATGTATAAATTATATAGTCGATGTATGAGTTATATAAGCGTTGTACACCTCTTGTATAAGCGTTGTATAAGTTGTACGTTCGATGTATAAGTTATATATGCGTTGTAAAATTTATATATGTGTTGAAATAGAAGTGAATTGCTATATATATATATATATATATATATATATATATATACGCCCCTCGTCCACAAACCATGGACGATATTTATTGGTTGTGATTGGTGTGAAAATTGATTGATAGCGAATGGTTGAATGGAATTGTTTGTGGTTGATATTGATTGGTTGTGGTTGAAAAAAAATACCCATTGGTGATTGAAATGAATTGGAAATATTTGTGGAAATAAAAATAAAACATGCCGCCTGCGTGCGAATTAGATGTATGAATCCCCATTGTCAAAAACCACGAGGTTTTAAGGTAGAGCGAGGAGCCGTACTAGGGACGGTCCAGGTTTTAACTACCCTGCCGTTATACTGCCGAAATTTTGAATAATCTTTATGTGTTAGAACAATTTTCATATATTAAAATTATTTTCATGCGTTGAAATTAAAGTCATATGTTGAAACTATATCCATGTGTGGAAATGTTCATGTGTTGAAAAGTGATGTGTGAAAATTAAATTCATTTGTGAATGAATGAAGTGTCTAAACAATAAAAATCACATTTTTATAATATATATGAAGTATGTAAAAAATTCGCCTTATATATAAATAGCTTCAACAACAAAAATTCTATCTTTCTTATATGAACAATATAAATAAAATATCCATTTGTGGAAATGCTCATGTGTTGAGAAGTGTGTGTGTAGTGGAAAAGTTCATGTGTTGAATAAAAAGATCGAACAATAAAAATTACATTTTTATTGAAACTATGAAGTGTTGAAAACATCTATTTGTCGAATAAATATTTTAAATGATAAAAATATCATTTTTATCATCTATGTGATATGCTAAAGATATGCGGACGTTGAAATAAATATTTTAGAATAAATATTATTTTCAACATGCATAGGAACTAAAGAAAATAGTCATGTGTTGAAATGTGTTTTAGTTTGCAAAAATTATCATCTTTGAAATGTGAAGTGTTAAAAATAGCCACTCGTTCAAATAAATATGCATGAGTTGAAATATTCATTAATTAGCTAATGATATGATTTTTGCCTATGCATGCAACATTAGAATGTATGGTGTTTTTAAACCAAATGGAATCAAATATGAAGTTGAATGGAAAATGATAAGTGATAAGAACTGTATATATGTACATGCATATTTGTTGAACAGGTTTTAGCAAAGGGGCTAGAGAAGAGGAGTAAAATTTTTGTGCCCGACAAATAGGCACACATTTACTGTTTTGTTTGGGTTATGATTTTATGAGCCTGTTGGCTTTTTCTTTTTCTTTTTGACATGAGACGCCCGTGTGGCTATTTGGGAATTTTCCCAGCCCCTCCCGTTCAAAGGAGGTTATGGCGAAATTTTCCAAAATTTAAAGGCGTTAGTGAAATATTTGAAGTGAAAAGGATATTGAAATTGTTGAATGAAATATATTTATATAAATATATAAATATAAATAAAATTAAAATGAAACATGGTCGTGCAATTCGTGTTTTGAAACCGTGATTTCAAACGACTAGTGCGGGAAATCCGACCATTGGACTTTCCCGAAACCGCAACCGTTGGGTTCGCCTTGGAAATATCTTTCCAACGGCACCAACTTTTTAAAAATCGAACGGTTGGATTGTCTGGAATGTTTAATTCAAATCTGAAGAAAAACAGCGCCAGAAAAGATTATATTTATATATATATAAATATAATTATATTTAATCGAATAACGACGCTGTAGTTCGTATTTTGAAATCGAAACTTCAAATGATGATACCGGGAGATCCGACCGTCGGATTTTCCCAAAACTGGAACCGTTGGATTCGTTTGGAAAAGATCTTTCTAATGATGTAAATTTTGTGAAGATGCAACAGTTAGATTTTTAGATGTGTGTAAATCAAATATGAAGAAAAATAGCGCCACGGCCGCGTTATGGCCCGAAGCTTCGCTTTGACTAAATTGGCTATTTTAAATTAAATAAAAATAGCGATAAATTGTTATAAAATATCATAAACGATATGGAATGGAAATAAACTGAATTTGCTCGATTTATGTGGTTTTTGATGGTTGAATGTGTTTGGTGTGAAAAATACATTAAAGAACAAATTGGTGTTGTCGACTGATTTAACCATTGAAATAAATTGATTTGAAATTCTAAAAATACGTGAATTATTTGAAAAGGCCGAGTTAATTCTCATTTCAAATAATTGACCGACGATTGAAAGTCGAAGATGAAGATGGTGGTCGAAGACCGGAGATCTTCACCTCGTTTGGATGGTAACCGAGGTCCTGATTGGTAGGCATCCCGAGATATGGATAATGAGTGGTGATCGTCCAGACGTACGTGGTGATCGATGGGTTTGCAAGGTATTTAGTGCCTCCGGTTTCATTCAGACCCAGAACGGACTTGTAAATGGACTGTGTGTCTGACATTGGATTTTATTCTGTGTTGATTGATCTCCATTAAATATACTTCTGTTTGGCGGCGGAGAATTTATTCTTTTGCTTAACGCCCTTCTCTGAGACGCACGAGCTCAGAGGTTGTGTATCGATGGACATTAGTCGCATGGCATGAATTGCTAGTGTGGCATGCCTAAGTGGCAAATGATCAGGGCTTCTATTGAAAAGCAAAGTCTTGTGGTGATGATCAAAGCACCGCTTGTGTGGCGTAGCTTTGTGTATAATGTGAATTCGCAAGCCTCACACCCCGGTATGAACCAGAAACGGGAGAAGGACCTCAGGGAGGGCATGCGTTTCTTTCTAGCTAGGGTGGTGTCAGTGACCTACCAACCCTGACATTTATATACTTTTCACCTGTGTGGTTGTTTCTATTGCGAGGCGCCTCGGTTAGATCGGACGATCCCGGTCCGATGGAGTCATTCATTGGCTCATTTGCGCCCCATAGGGCGGGGAGACGTATTGTTCAGGTATAATAATCCACATCGGTGGACCGGCCCTGACGATCCAGGGGGCAGTTGCGGCTGTTCCTGAGACATGGTTGGCTAGATTGCCTCGAATTCGGTAAGGACTATCTTTTGCCTTGGTTCATGACGGAAATCCAATTTCCAAATACGACATCGTGCGGTTTTGATTGTATATATATATGGCGACATGATATATGGTACCCATGCTGTCTATGATTGGTTGTTATGATTTAAATTGTTTTTGAAACATATAAACACTAGTAATAATATCAAATGCTTTTGTTTTATCTGTATCAAGCATATTTTGGCCATTATAAGGTAAAACTCTATCCTCCGGTTTGCGTTGCATTGTGTGATAGGAACTGAGTCTTATAATGGCCTCATTTTTATAAAAAGCATGGCGTTGTTTAAAAGAAAGATTTGTTTTTAAAGCACTGGCAATCCCATGGAGTAAACCCATTCCACGAAAGTGGCGTGGTCCTGTGATTAGCCATATTATAAAAGTGTTGAGTAGATTTCTCATAACAGTCCCATGACTGAATCGTAGTTTGTTTCACTTTCAAACTCGGGTGCCCTTTTTCTACACGGGCAGCCTTGTATTCAGGTTTAGCTGGCTTCCTCTGGATAGCTGAAGCTGAAGATGGATTCTATCATTTATCTCTTTTTATGTTGTTCAGCTCATATTGTACATATTTTGTTTGTTTCCGCTGTAGACATTTATGTATAGCTGCACTATATTTGTACTAAGTAAGATCCTGTGTACTGTGTAACTCTGATGATTACGTTTATCCAGTATATTCTATTGTTCATTGTCTGGTGTATTTATTTAATTCTGTTCTGCTATTATCTGTTTCTGTGTTATATTCCAAAGATTACCCTTTTCTCCGTCAGTACGAGAAATGGGGTCGTCAAGACGTGGTATCAGAGCTTTGGTTAAGCTTAGTGCTGGAATATAACATATTAACAAACTCGTCAGAAATAGAACCAAAAGTGTTCTGGGATGGGTAACTCATTACAGATAGGATCAGTAATATCCTAGTATGAGTAAAGCAGAATGAAATTACACCTCGATAGACACATTTACATTTGAAGTATGTGTTTCTACATTTTAAAATATCCACGAGATTGTACTTGGGAAACTGAGGAGAGCATTCAGAAAGCATATCCTAGATGTCGAGTGGATATCTCTGATTGACTCCGGTGCAAGGTATATTTACCATACTTTGCATTACCATTTAATTCTCTACTCTGTTGTTATTTTCTTTCCATGGATGTGCACTTTTAACTCTATAGCTTGAATGACTTTAAAAGAGAATAGGAATTAATTTGTATGATTTTGAAAAGTTAAAAACAATTTGATTGTTGGTTGTGTTGGGTGACAGTAGATTTGATTAATTGAATTATTGAAACAATAGTTAATTTAATCAACGATAGAATTATGGAGAAATTTTTCAAAAATTCCGGGTGTTAGCCAAATTTTTGAAGAATTTAAAAATTCTCAGAAACTGAAAAGTTGGAGAATTGAAGCCAAATCGAACGTAGAGTTGATTAATCAAACCACTTCTGACTTTGTTCCTTTTCGGGGACGAAAAGTTTTAAGTGGGGGAGATTGTAACGACCCAGAAAATCTGAACCAATTTAAAAATTTTAAATTGGCTAAAATAATGCATTTTAAATATTTAAAATAAATATTTTAAATAATAGCGATGAAAACTGAGTTTGAATCGACAATTGAAAAAGAATATAATTAATTATAATTATAAAAAAGGCCTGAAATGGCGCTGCAATTTCAAAAATTGAATTCAAACTTTGTCGGACTGTACCGGGTGCAAAACAAAACGGATTTGAGTGAAACCAAAAATATTTAAATCTGTTAGTGAATACCTTTCTAACGAATCTGAAAAATCGAATTTTCATAGCGGAAAGCAAAAGTTATGGCCAAATGAATTTTCAGAAAGGTCGCTATATAATTTATATAGCCCGTGAAATTGACCATTTTGCAAACGACCTCGGAATTCGACGAAACCACTTTTGTTGGATCCGGGATGTGAAGTTATTACTAGGTTTCAAATTTCACAATTTTTGAAGCTAGTATGTGAGCGTGGCAAAGGAAAACGTGTTTTGGTCAATTACAGTTAAATTGGATCGACCAAATATGGGCCTTTTTGCAAATGGTCTCAGAATTCGACGAAACTAATTTTGTTGGGACCGTATCGTCAAAACATAGCCAAATTTATTTTTTCTAGAATTTTTCGAATCAGTTTGTGGCCCTAGCAAATTGAAATGTACGTTCAAATTAAATATTGAATGTTTTATATTTTAATTTGAAAGAAAACTGACTGAAACATTCGAATGGGCCTACGAAACATATCCCATTGTGTTCGGAATGGGGGTAAAACGCTAGGGACGACAGTCGTTGGGTTTAGATTGGTGGTTGTGTCAGAAAACCCCTTTAAAACTTCCCCGACCAATTAGAATTTTTTTAAAAAAGAAAAAAAGAAAATACTCTTTCTCTCTCCCCGACGTCGAAGGCGGAAACACGTTCAGACCTTCCCCCTCATTTTACGATCAATCCACGCCGAATTAGCTCGTGCCACAGTTGAACTTTTTGAAGACCTTCTCGAGATCTTCAAATCCATATAGAGTTTGGATTTTGTCGTTGAGTATTGGGGGAGATCTCGGGCTCGAAAGTCGAGCCGTTCAACCCACCGCCGCCGCCGCCTGGGACCACCGAACTGGCCCCACCTCCTGGTGCATGTGCGCCTCTCCTCCCCCTTCGACACTGCGTAGCCCGATCGAGCTATCGATTCACGGATTGCACGAAAACTTCAAACCTAGTTTTGAAGATTTTAGAAAGGTAACGGCTGTTTAATTTAAAACTGATTTTAACAGTTTAAAACCGTTGCAAACTTTGAAAAATCATATCTTTTTCGTTTCTTATCGAAATTCAGTGAAACAAGAGACTGTGGACTCGTGTGGACGTCTTCTACTTGCTAGAAGAGACCACATATTTTTCTGAGCCTTCTGCTATTTTTGGTGGAGTGGAACCCAATGTGAGATTTCTAATTTATAAACGATAGGGAAACGATGATGTATAAATTATATAGTCGATGTATGAGTTATATATGCGTTGTACACCTCTTGTATAAGCGTTGTATAAGTTGTACGTTCGATGTATAAGTTATATGTGCGTTGTAAAATTTATATATGTGTTGAAATAGAAGTGAATTGCTATATATATATATATATATATATATATATATATATATTCGCCCCTCGTCCACAAACCATGTACGATATTTATTGGTTGTGATTGGTGTGAAAATTGATTGATAGCGAATGGTTGATTGGAATTGTTTGTGGTTGATATTGATTGGTTGTGGTTGAAAAAAAATACCCATTGGTGATTGAAATGAATTGGAAATATTCGTGGAAATAAAAATAAAACATGCCGCCTGCGTGCGAATTAGATGCATGAATCCCCATTGTCAAAAACCGCGAGGTTTTAAGGTAGAGCGAGGAGCCGTACTAGGGACGGTCCCGGTTTTAACTACCCTGCCGTTATGCTGCCGAAATTTTGAATAATCTTTATGTGTTAGAATAATTTTCATATGTTGAAATTATTTTCATGCGTTGAAATTAAAGTCATATGTTGAAACTATATCCATGTATGGAAATGTTCATGTGTTGAAAAGTGATGTGTGAAAATTAAATTCATTTGTGAATGAATGAAGTGTATAAACAATAAAAATCACATTTTTATAATATATATGAAGTATGTAAAATATTCGCCTTATATATAAATAGTTTCAACAACAAAAATTCTATCTTTCTTATATGAACAACATAAATAAAATATCCATTTGTGGAAATGCTCATGTGTTGAGAAGTGTGTGTGTAGTGGAAAAATTCATGTGTTGAATGAAAAGATCGAACAATAAAAATTTCATTTTTATTGAAACTATGAAGTGTTGAAAACATCTATTTGTCGAATAAATATTTTAAATGATAAAAATATCATTTTTATCATCTATGTGATATGCTAAAGATATGCGGACGTTGAAATAAATATTTTAGAATAAATATTATTTTCAACATGCATAGGAACTAAAGAAAATAGTCATGTGTTGAAATGTGTTTTAGTTCGCCAAAATTATCATCTTTGAAATGCGAAGTGTTAAAAATAGCCACTCGTTCAAATAAATATGCATGAGTTTAAATATTCATTAATTAGCTAATGATATGATTTTTGCCTATGCATGCAACATTAGAATGAATGGTGTTTTTAAACCAAATGGAATCAAATATGAAGTTGAATGGAAAATGATAAGTGATAAGAACTGTATATATGTACATGCATATTTATTGAACAGGTTATAGCAAAGGGGCTAGAGAAGAGGAATAAAATTTTTGTGCCCGACAAATAGGTACACATTTACTATTTTGTTTGGGTGATGATTTTATGAGCCTGTTGGCTAGCCGCTTGGATTTTTCTTTTTCTTTTTTACATGAGACGCCCGTGTGGCTATTTGGGAAATTTTCCCAGCCCCTCTTGTACAAAGGAGGTTATGGCGAAATTTTCCAAAATTTAAAGGCATTAGTGAAATATTTGAAGTGAAAACGATATTGAAATTGTTGAATGAACTATATTTATATAAATATATAAATATAAATAAAATTAAAACGAAACGTGGCCGTGCAGTTCGTGTTTTGAAACCGTGATTTCAAACGACTAGTGCGGGAAATCCGACCATTGGACTTTCCCGAAACCGCAACCGTTGGGTTCGCCTTCGAAATATCTTTCCAACGGCACCAACTTTGTAAAAATCCAACAGTTGGATTGTCTGGAATGTTTAATTCAAATCTGAAGAAAAACAACGCCAAAAACAATTATATTTATATATATAAATATAATTATATTTAATCGAATAACGATGCTGCAGTTCGTATTTTGAAATCGAAACTTCAAATGATGATACCGGGAGATCCGACCGTCGGATTTTCCCGAAACTGGAACCGTTGGATTCGTTTGGAAAAGATCTTTCTAATGATGTAAATTTTGTGAAGATCCAACGGTTAGATTTTTAGATGTGTGTAAATCAAATCTGAAGAAAAACAACGCCACGGCCGCGTTATGGCCCGAAGCGTCGCTTTGACTAAATTGGCTATTTTAAAATAAATAAAAATAGCGATAAATTGTTATAAAATATCATAAACAATATGGAATGGAAATAAACAGAATTTGCTCGATTTATGTGGTTTTTGATGGTTGAATGTGTTTGGTGTGAAAAATACATTAAAGAACAAATTGGTGTTGTCGATTGATTTGACTATTGAAATAAATTGATTTGAAATTCTAAAAATACGTGAATTATTTGAAAAGGCCGAGTTAATTCTCATTTCAAATAATTGACCGACGATTGAAAGTCGAAGATGAAGACGGTGGTCGAAGACCGGAGATCTTCACCTCGTTTGGATGGTAACCGAGGTCCTGATTGGGAGGCATCCCGAGATATGGATAATGAGTGGTGATCGTCCAGACGTACGTGGTGATCGATGGGTTTGCGAGGTATTTAGTGCCTACGGTTTCGTTCAGACCCAGAACGGACTTGTAAATGGACTGTGTGTCTGACATTGGATTTTATTCTGTGTTGATTGATCTCTATTAAATATACTTCTGTTTGGCCGCGGAGAATTTATTCTTTTGCTTAACGCCCTTCTCTGAGACGCACGAGCTCAAAGGTTGTGTAACGATGGACATCAGTCGCATGGCATGAATTGCTAGTGTGGCATGCCTAAGTGGCAAATGATCAGGGCTTCTGTTGAAAAGCAAAGTCTTGTGGTGATGATCAAAGCACTGCCTGTGTGGCGTAGCTTTGTGTATAATGTGAATTCGCAAGCCTCACACCCCGGTATGAACCAAAAACGGGAGAAGGACCTCAGGGAGGGCATGCGTTTCTTTCTAGCTAGGGTGGTGTCATTGACCTACCAGCCCTGACATTTATATACTTTTCACCTGTGTGGTTGTTGCCGTTGCGAGACGCCTCGGTTAGATCGGACGATCCGGGTCCGATGGAGTCATTCGTTGGCTCATTTGCGCCCCATAGGGCGGGGAGACGTATTGTTCAGGCATAATAATCCACATCGATGGACCGGCCCTGACGATCCAGGGGGCAGTTGCGGCTGTTCCTGAGACATAGTAGGCTAGATTGTCTCAAATTCGGTAAGGACTATATTTTGCCTTGGTTCATGACGGAAATCCAATTTCCTAATACGACATCGTGCGGTTTTGATTGTATATATATATGGTGACATGATATATGGTACCCATGCCGTCTATGATTGGTAGTTATGATTGAAAGTGTTTTTGAAACATATAAATACTAGTAATAATATCAAATGCTTTTGTTTTATCCGTATCAAGCATATTTTGGCCATTATAAGGTAAAACTCTATCCTCCGGTTTGCGTTGCATTGTGTGATAGGAACTGAGTCTTATAATGGCCTCATTTTTATAAAAAGCATGGCGTTGTTTAAAAGAAAGATTTGTTTTTAAAGCACTGGCAATCCCATGGAGTAAACCCGTTCCACGAAAGTGGCATGGTCCTGTGATTAGCCATATTATAAAAGTGTTGAGTAGATTTCTCATACCAGTCCCATGACTGACTCGTAGTTTGTTTCACTTTCAAACTCGGGTGCCCTTTTTCTACATGGGCAGCCTTGTATTCAGGTTTAGCTGGCTTCCTTTGGATAGCTGGAGCTGAAGATGGATTCTATCATTTATCTCTTTTTATGCTGTTCAGCTCATATTGTACATATTTTGTTTGTTTCCGCTGTAG
This sequence comes from Allium sativum, assembly GCA_030737875.1. Taxonomy (NCBI): domain Eukaryota; kingdom Viridiplantae; phylum Streptophyta; class Magnoliopsida; order Asparagales; family Amaryllidaceae; genus Allium; species Allium sativum. Next base: position 315,065,128 of record CM060915.1, read on the forward strand.
ACATTTATGTATAGCTGCACTGTATTTGTACTAAGTAAGATCCTGTGTACTGTGTAACTCTGATGATTACGTTTATCCAGTATATTATATTGTTCATTATCTGGTGTATTTATTTAATTCTGTTCTACTATTATCTGTTTCTGTGTTATATTCCAAAGATTACCCTTGTCTCCGTCAGTACGAGAAATGGGGTCGTCAAATCTGTGCATGATATCATTGTTAAAAATGGTAATTAAAATTTAATTATTGTTAAAATAAATTTGAGCAATATAGCGTAAATTATCAATTAAACAAAATTATAGATTAAAAAGATAGTTTATTTCTTCCTAATTGCATATTTCATTAGGATTAATGTCGTTTGTATGCGTGTACATAATTTGTTACAACTATATGTTGTTAAGTAGTTGTGTTATGTGATATACATGTATTTTCTATATATGAATGAAAAAATAATTTAGTCATTTTCTTGCATTTTCTGCTTGCAGTTTAGTTTTTTTGTTCGTTGTTACAAACACTTCCCCGTTGATTGTGTATTTCTGATATAAGTTTCAAATCATTTTTGCTATAAACAATTTATTTTATCACAATTCTAAAATTTATATGAAAAATGGAAAAACAAATTGTAGTTCAACTGAATGCATATTTGATTCTATTACGGAGTATTTACATGCCATTTTTCATTTTCATATGCTAGCACATTTGTATATTTATTTTCTTACATTTGTTTTATCTCTATTTTTGCACATCACTTTGTCAACTTGAACTTTTGCAACCATAACACCATACTTGCTGCACCTCCAACAACAAAACCGTCTCTCCAACTTGAACTATAGTTTCAACTCGTTATCACCCAAACAACCTCAATCACCAAAACAAGCAAGCAACTGCCTGTCCCATTCCTCGACCATCTCATTGCAAACCCGCATTACCAGTCAAAATTTCCTCCAGTATACACCTAGCAACACCACTTGATCAAACACCTCATACCATAACTCATACTTGCACTCCCACTGCATTATCCACATTGTTGCAACTCCTCGCTTCCTCAATTCTTTACATCTTTACATCATCTCCTTCTCCTGCACATTAAACCATCAATAGTCCAATCCCCCTCCGACCACCCTATCGAGACTGAGCTTCCCATCACCATACATCTCCATTCTCATCTTTACATTGCAACCCATTAGTTCCAAAACCGTTTCCAACCAATAACCGTTCAACCTCTCTTTACTTCAACCTCTAATGCATTTACATCATCACCATCATCAAAAGTAGCTCCAACTCTTTCATCAGCAAACCACAATTCTACTCATGCACGTTCAATAGTGAATCGGTCCCAAATTATGAATACAAACAACCGTTCATCTCCTATCTACATCACACAACTAAAGAAAACCCTCTAATCTACTTCACTACACCTATGACGACCCATCTTTTGGCCCGATTAAAAACGATGACTAAACCGATCAACAAGACGTATCACTTGGGGTTGCAACTAATAAGAACTGAACAAAACAACTTTTTCATTATCATTTCAATAACTTCTACATCAGAGTACAAGAGATATCAGAGTACAGAAATAAATACATGCACAACGGAAATAACAATATCAGAGTGTAACATGTACACAGCGGAAAACATAACCCTCAGCGGAAAAAATAGAATGCTCTTGACACAGCTTTAGCTTCAATCCAGCACATGCTCTATAAAATATCCACTAACCAAAACTACTAACTGTCCGTATGGAAATTATAGGCACCCACGGTTTAGGTAAAGAACAATAAACTCTGGATCAGTCATGAGACTAGTGTGGGAACTAAAATAGTTATTACTTTATTTTAAAGTTGGGTAAATCATAGGACCACACCGTATAATACGGAACTTGTTTTCTCCACATGAATACCAATCATAAACTACTCACAGTGCTTTTTGAAAATGAAGCTACAATAAGACTCGCATCCCATCACACAATGCAACGCACACCAAAGGATCAAGTTTGGCCTTATGATAACCAAATATGTCTGGTACGCTAAAGTCTCTTTTATTATTACTAGTGCATAGTGTGGAAATCACTTTCGAAAGTAAATGTATAAACCATAGAAGATGTAGGTACCTATATATTATGTTTATATACATATAGTACAACTAAAACCATAAAAGGTTTGTAGGTGAAGATGATTCCATCAATGTCCAAGGAAAATGATATTCCTTAACCATTCGGAACATCTTTAGAGGGATGTCCTAGGACTCAACAAATGATCCTTCGGAGCGGCAGAGCCAGCCAACATTAACAAGCTGGTTAGAATCTTACTAAACATAATGTCCCCAGTCGTATTTGACCATTCTAAGGCGCCTCAGTCCATCATCCATATAAGTAAACTTGCCAAGGCTCTATACCATGGCATCACTTTTTAGTTAGAAGGAAACGTATGTCCTTATCTCTATGATCCATCATCCTGTTTTTGGCCATTTACGGGTTGTGAGACTCTAAAGTCATGTTTTAACACAAAGCCATGTTATATCAGCCATGCTTTGATCATCATCCACAAAGCTCTGCTTTTCAACAAAAAACATTGTTCGACTCAGCACTTAGCATGCCACATTGTCAATTCACAACATATAACCGGTGTCTACTAATATATAACCTTCTGAGTACATAGCCCAAAGGAGGGTGTTACGCTAAGAGGATAAATCCTCCGCCACCAACTGACATATCATCAATAGAAACCAATTCGTTATGTTGTAAAATAAAACATCAGACACATATCCATTTACAAGTTCGTTCTAGGTTGTGAACGAAATCGAAGGCACCTTATTCCTCGTCCAATTAAGAGAGAGGCCTTTGCAAATCCAAACAATCAACAAGTATGTCCGGACAACTACCACTTAAAACCTCGCCTTCGGTGTACCTCCTAATCGAGACCTTGACAATCAATCCAAATGATGTGAAGATCCCCGGTCTTCAACCACCGTCTTCAGTATCTTCAATACTTGTCGTATAGTTATTCAGAATGGGTCGAAACCTGGTCTTTCCGAATAGCTGGCGTATCTTAACAAACCATAATTGATATATAAAATATCATAAGTCTCATTCCATTTCAGAATATTCTTTTACTCAAATCATTCTTTACATTGGGAATTACTCCCTTAAATCTTTCCAAAGATTTATATACTTTAAACTCTTGTTTAAATCTTTTCCTCGGAAATCCTTTCAGAAAATTATAAAATACTTCACAAACTTAACTCAAACCAAATTTTCTACACATTATCGAGACTATTGAATTCCATGAAAAAGGTAATTTCTCAAATCATTATCCCATTCCCATCTTATTCATCGCGTGGAGCAAAACTGGTGGTATTCCATATCTAATACCCCTCGTATTTTGGTAATTTTAATTACCCTCTTTCATTTCAAATCTGATTGAAGTTTTCAATTATCTTTACGGGAAAAACATATTTATCCCAAACCCAACCCCTTCATTGATCACTGATTAAGGTTCATTACTTTATCTTTCCTCCATTCTATCTCTGGCCCAAAATCATGCTTATGATTTCTTAATCTTATCGCTTATGCGAAAAGCACATTTATCTTCTTTTAAGCGATTCTTATACTCATTCTATTATCATTTGTTTGAGAAAACTCTTTCATTAAATCTATATACTTTAATTAAATAAATATTTAATTCCAACTCGTCTTGGAAAATTATCTTTTCCTTTACATGGGTTACAGAACTAATGTTATTCAAAACATCGTTCACAACAAACCCAAAATCATTTTGTCATTATAAATGAAATCTTCACGGAAATCACATCATCTTATAATTGATATGAATTCCCATACCAGATTAATACTATAAGAGGAATAACGACAAAGCCTTTTAAATTCCTTAAATGGTAAAGGTCTTCATCCACAAAGACTCATCTCGATTATCATTAAATCGATTTCCATTTAATTCCAATATAATTCATTAATTAGAAAACTCTACTTTGGAAAACTCCATTAATCTTAATTAAAAGATTTGTTCCATAAACTTCATCTTTAACTAGGCTAAAGAATGATGTTGTTGAAGACAGCATTCACGAAAAATCCCAAACCAATTGATATTAAATATAATATATAAGCAGAATTTAAATCAAATTATATTCAAAAACAATTCTCATAATCAACGAATACTATAAGTGGAACAACGATATAAACACATTCCAAATTCCTCAAATAGTAAACGCCTACACAACGATAATCAATAAAAAATATCAGAAGATCATTTCTATTCAAATCCATATTCCAATTAATCTAATTAAAAGATTTCTCAAAACTCATCTTTCAAATCCAATTAAACTAATATTCATAAATTTTTAGTTCATTTAACTTGAATTCCCAAAACATCATTTTACCGTATTGAGCAAGTAAGACTGAAAATATAAAAATTGAAATATAGTTCAAAACTTCATATTTATTTTCACAATCACTTTAAAATCATTTATTATGATTTATCATAATTTTTCATATTTTTAATAATTTTTATATGGCCATTTCGATCGATTTTCAATTACGGTCGTTGAACTGGATTTACAGCGACCGTTTCAAAAATAGATTTAAACATAACTTGAAACCTATAAGCTATCATTAATAGAAAACAAACGTTTCTAGTTTCGGGGAAATCTAATTTAAACTCCATTAGTTATGGTCGTTTGAAGTTCATGGTTGAAATTCATGAACTGTCGCTGCGCGACACGTCCTATTCAAATCGTATTATAATTTAAAATAAAACTCCTTGATTCAGTTGGAATATATTTTATAAAATGTTTATAAAATCGTTTTAAAGTGATTCCAAATTCAAATTGAATTTTAATAAAAATTGAATACTCTATATTATTATAATAATAAAATAATAATATTTTTCAAAATGTAATATTTTGAAATCCAGACTTTCTTGAAATCCATTATAAAAATAAATAAGATCATTGGATCAATCATTTTGAGTTAAAATCATTGTTTATATATCTAACTCGAATTCACTCTTGAATTTATTATTCAAAATCCATTTTTAATTAGAACAAGTCATTTCTAATTCAAAAATCTTTCAAATCCATTTCAACCTTTTCAATAGTTGCTTGAAATCATATTAATTTCATTTTCAAATCGTTTCGAAAATAAAAATCCAATTTTCCATTTTCATGTCTTATTTCACTTAAATGAATATATCGTTCATTTAATATTCCAATGGAAGTTGGCTCAATCAATTCCAAAATTATTTAATATTCGTGGTGTGAATTGTGTGAACAATTATAATAACAACCACACAGTTATCATCCATCAACAACAGTCATAAGATAAGCGTTTATAATTGTTAACAATTAAATGTACATAAATGGTATAAATAAAACTTTAATAAACATCCATCATCCACGAAGCAATCATAACAACCATAAGCAATCAATATATAATTAGATAAATTATAAAAACTTTTCAAATTAGTCGAGAAGTTCTCACATTGATTTTTGATTGTTTAAATTATAATTGCATTTGAATTAAATTAAACCGGTTTTAACTTAACCCAAAATTCTAACTACAATCTCGTCCAAATCGGTTTGTACACGAAGTATTCTCCACCACAATTCCAAGAATCCAGTTTCATTTGATTTTGAGTTCGTATGAACAAGATATTATTGCCCAAACTTTAAACACATTAATTAAATTAATCATATATTATAACCATAACATTTCTTCCTCAATCTCATTCAACCCCGTGTTCCCCTTCATCCAAGTGCCACCGCGATCATCAGAACCCGCCTGGGAGCCGACAAACTGCACCGTCGCCTCCCCCATCTAAGCCACTGCCACGCCAGTCGTCCCCCTTCCAATCGCCATCGACAATGAGAATTTCACAAAACACTCAAATCCACGTCGATCCAAAAATCTAGCCCATCCGACCACCATTCGCCATGCCACCACCACTGTTGGCCTCGCCATGTTCCCCCTTCTAATTCTCTGTTGGCTACTTCACTTATAATCGCCTCAAATCGTTGGAATTCGCCAATATAAGTTCATTGCTCCATCAAAACCCACGTCTTCGATCATGTCAAAAATACGACCACCACAGGCCTTTTTAGACTAAACCCCAGCTACAAAATTGTAGCCCTCTCTTCCCTCTCCAACTTCCTAGTTGGCACCGTAGGCCAACTCTTGACTATTTGCACGCAAACCCAAGTAAACTGAAACTTCCTTCCTTCGCTATCATGGCGATTTTCGGCCACCTCGTGTGTCCATTGGCCACTAAATTTTACTTGTAGGTAGTACTCGATATACTCTACAACTTTCATGTTGGAAGTTTCCTCCAATTCTCACTCATTTGGAAGATAAAAAATTCAAAATGGAAGAGGGACTAAATTGCAAAAATGGAAGGCTGTAATTTGGGGGTTAGGGATTGGGGAATTTGGGGTTAATTACAGTGTAGATATTTTGTGTTCATTATTATTCTATTATATTATTATATTAGTATGTTCCTATCACCATCTCCACTCGTCGTTTAAAAATTCGCATGGACACATACGAACTCCGTTCAGGGTGAAAATTTATATATAGCTACGGTTTATCATTATGGTCCTAATGAAACTTGTTTCATCAAAATCCGAGTCCGTTTACTCAAATAACACTTGTTCGAGCTCAAATTATTGACATATGTATTTATATTGAATGTTTATAACTCGCATGGCCACGTACTAACTCTGATTGGTTTGAAATTTGAAATCATACAATAATTTATCATTACGAATCTGATAAAATTGATTTCGCTGAAATCCGCGATCGTTTGCAAAATGGCTATTTTTTCATATTAAATTTAAATCGAAAAGAATATAACTTAAATTCAAAATATTTTAATTTTCGGAAAACAAATTTTAATTATCGTATATACCCAAACATAATCTTACGTAACTTCAAGATAAACTATATTGGATTTTAAACTCGATACTTCCATTTTCAAGCTAAATCATATTCAATCTATAATAAAATTCCTTATGTTGGATCCGATACATTCATTTAAAGTTCGGAACATAATATTAAGAACTACCACGCCGTTGTGAGCTCGTTTTCAATTATATTATAAACTGTATGTTCAAACTCTAAATTAAATAAATTTCAAGTTATTAATTCTTAAAATAAATCGTTTTAAATATCTAATATTCATTAAATATTTCTTAATAAAATCAGGGTCATTGCAATCTCCCCCACTTAAAAAGATTTTGTCCTCGAAATTAAATACGAAACTGAAGGTTGTTTACTTAACCAATAAAGCTTTTATTCTAACTAACTTAAGTTATTCGACTTTTTGGTTTCTAAGAAATTTCTCAACTCTCGAAATCAAGCTAGTGCCTTAATTTTTTTGAAAAATTTCGCTATAACCTCATTTGTACGGCTTAGTCGATACAACTCGTCTCTCTAGGCGCTTACCAATCAGAAGAAAATCCAAAAGCCTAACGACTCATAAAAATGTAACGACCTAGAAATTTGGAACCAATTTAGAACTTCCAAATTCCATAAGAATCAAAATAAAACTAAAAATGGGTACTGATATAATTGGAACAGGGTTATAATAATGAGTTTTAATATAAAATAGCACGTTTATAAAGGAAGTATAAGAAATATTTATTTCCTGACCCTGAAACCAGTTCCATTGAATCCGGAATAATGAAATTAGGTAACTAGCTAAGTTTGGCAAAAGACATAATCCGTTTAATATTGATTAAAGATTGAAAGGTTAAAATGTAAACTAAAAACTGGCGATTTTAAGGATAACTTGAGAACGGGATATCGCTAGATCATGAGACTACCTCCGTTGGATACCGAATGGTAAATTTTAGTACTTAGGGAAGTTTCACGTAAAACGACATCCGTATGTGGAAAAGAAAAAATAAAAGGACAAAATTTAAACTAAATTTTGAAGGTAATTGGAATTTAATAGTGCTAACGGCAAAACTAGAACCTGAGAGCTATCCAAAAAAATTCTAAACCTAGGGTTTTAGCTATGTATAAAGTCTGAGAAAATTTCTTATCAAATATAAAATGTTATTAACAAAACAAAACTAAAATAAATTATTTGAAAATGAAAACAAACTCAAATTTCATATTTGAACACATAGGACTGAAGTATTTTAGAAACCGAACCTTATGATTAAAGAATTTTTGGGAAACCTTATTGGTTGATACTCCGATGCGAGGGTGGAAGGTGCTTGAGAAAACATAAGTTACTATTCCTAAGGATAAGTATGAATATGGACCACTTAATTTTCCATGCTTATCCATAAGACACATGTCATTAATCTATGCATTACCCCTTTATTATATATACCTTATTCCTTCCATATCACTCCATTCTTCTTTTTGGAAAATTGTTCCTCCCCTCTCCATGAATTGCTCACGTTTTTGACCCATATTAAATAAAAAAGATATTTTCAAGAAAATAAATAAGAAAGGAAGGAAAAAAGCTAGGAGAAGGATTATACATCCTAGGCAAAGTTCTGGAAGCATCCGGGGTGAGAAATCATGTAGTTTAAAAGGTTTATTTCCTTATTTTTAACATGTATACAAAGTGTTTGTAGAAACTACTAAAGGAAAACCTAAGTAAATTTGTGGTGAATATTCATGGATCAAGGTTGTAGTTAATAGCTTATCACTTCCATGAAGTTTATATGTGAATTTGTTGAGATTAGAAGTTAGATCCTGAAGGTAGAAAGCAAATTCTATTAGAAAATTTGAGTATGGAAGTAGAAAATGGTAATAGATAAAGTTAATATTCCTAAGTGAAAGAATAAATGATTTTAGTATAATTAACACCTATGTAAAGTATTGATGTCATTGGAGTTGAGTTAGGAATGAAAATCCTAAAGGTAATAAGATAATTACCTATTTAAGTGATTAGCAAAATTAGGTGTAATATTGTGAAAGCTATAAGGACCTTTGAAAATTGTAATCATGAATTTAAGTTAGCTAAGTCCATGGAGAAGCTATTCCTATGTATGAATATAGTTAGGTTTGGAAATAAATACATATTTAAAAGTATATTCATGTTAATTAGAAAAGGTATTAATATTACAAGGGCTAACGTTAATTATAACCCTTAATGGCTTGGTTATTAAACATTCGAGAGAGAGAGCGCAAAGCTGTAATGGTCCTACCATGAAGGAATTGAAGAAATCTACTGGGATGGTGAGTGGTTTATCCACTCACATTTGCTTGTGGTATTTGTTTGTGTGAGATGATTTCATGCATGTTGTTGTGTGGCTTGAAATGTTTGATATTGTAAAACCCTACACAGGTCGTGGGATGAAATTACACTAGTCCCATGTGTTTATTACACGGATTTCTTTTTATTAGTAAACATCTACACAGGGTATTGCGATGATGACCCACACCAGTCCCAAGTGTTCACTAAATTGTGTATGTGGTTGCTTTGCGGATGTTGTAGTGGTTGATGTTTGGATTGGGTTGACCAATGGTTATGAACACCATTTGGTTTGATATGTGATTTGGATGGCCTTTTAAGGTAATAGTGTGGTTATATCGATGCTCCCGTATAGGGGAGGTTATGACAAAATTTTCTAGAAATATAGAAACCAAATTGACACTGACATTATGTAGTTAAAGCGCTCAGCGAATCTAATGCGGTGGAGATGCAAAAAGTTGTAGTGGGGATAAAGCGAGGATATAGAGGATATGTCTAAAATAGCATATAAAACTCGTATTAATTGCTTTTTCAAATATATAAATGATAAATAAATGGAAAATTAACATTAATCTTAATTATAATTAGTACATTCTTAACTTTAAAGAAAAACATAAGCAAATATATGTAAATAAATGTAAATTATTATTTAGTTTGATTAAATATAATAGAATATTATAGTATTTATATTCTGAAAAATATATGTTAAAAATTTATATTAAAAAAACTAATCTTATAATTTATGAAGTTCATTTTTAAATTCATTTTTTATTTAAGATATAGCGGAATATAATTGAAATAATGGGATATATCGGGAATATTGGAATATAACTGGGCTTAACGCGGAAAGGCAATTTTAGAGGCTATACGGAAATAGCGTAGCAACAGAAATCCGCTACACGATATAGCGGGGATATGGCGGGGTAATAATGGGGCATTAACTGCATAGTACTGACATATATGGTTAAATAGCTAACAAGTTTAGTTGCAACTCGTTAGTCACATGACATCTTGTTTATATTTATTGGATGTTTGTATATACCTAAATTCTCGGGTTATACAGGATTTGAACGAGACTCATTCCAGAAATTGGATTTTAAACGAATATTTTAATAATAAAATAGTCATGGAAAATAAAAGTTTGAATTTAAGTTCCAATACTTTTCGGAAATGAAATAGAGTTCACAACAATGAACTTTTGCAAAAGAATGAACTGGTTTTGAAGAAGTTAAGAACAAGTTACGGCTTATCGAATATAGAAACGAATAGTAAATCGATTTTACAAGGAATAATAAATTGAAGTTGCGTTTGCCTAACAAACGAACTCGATTTTGCGAAATTATGGTTTCAATGTTCTTACTTATTTTTATAATGGGCATCAGACAACTTTGAGACTTTAATAATAATTTTTGAAGAAGAATATTATTTTAATGATTTAAATATTAATTAAAAAAATAAAAAGTGGAATAATTGATCTAAAGGTCAAAAATGTGGAAATTGAATTCCAAAAGTTATTTAATATGGTTTGAATAATTTTTGAACTTATTTTGAAGTTTTTCGACTCAGTTTTAATAGTAAGTCACTTTTGGGTTCGAATAAGACTCGTTGCGTAGCGACAGTTTGCGAATTTCGACCCAAAATTTGAAATTCCGGGAGATCTGACCGTCGGATTTTCTTGAAACTCATCATGTTTTGTTCGAAATTTTAATAACTTTTCAAAAAAATAAAAAGAAACATTTTTCAATGGTCGGATTTTCCTACAAGTCTAAATCAGTTTGACCGGAAAATCCAGTTTCGGTAGTTCAAGAGCCAAATTCGTATTTTTCGTAAAAAGGTGTTTATAAATTATATAAAAATATGGAAAAATCATGAAAAATAATATTAAATGATTTAAAAGTGTTTTGGACCAAATATATTAATATTTGGTAAGATAAAAATGAATCGTGTTTAAGTGAGTTATTTAGCAACTAAAGTGAAGCCTTCAAGAAATTCGGTTTTGACATTTAATAAGACGTTTATTTAAATACAAAGGTGTCTTCAGTTGATCTATCCAATTCGTAAGGAAGTGGCTTCCCACTGATATGGATGTTTTCTGGGGAACCCAGGCGAAACCATTGTGCATTTGCACTCCATGAATAGTTCACCTGTCGACATCAATATAATCCAGTTTAAACATTTAATAAGATTTTCATTTAAACATAAAGGAGTTTATTTATTAATAAATGAGACTATTAATAAGGGTAAATTATAATGCAAGTTTCCAATCTATTTAATTAAATTGAAATTGAATAGAAGCCAGATTGGTCATTGACTGAGACAAGTCTCCATGGATGATGACTTAGACTATTCGAGGGATTTAAAAGGTTGTGTCGTTACCCCGCTTATAGTGTTTGTTGGATATGGAGGTTTATATCAATTATAAACCAATATGATTTATGTAGAGATTCCAATATAGAAGGAAATATGATTTTGGGTTTGTTGTGAATGATGTCTTCAATAACATTGTTCTTTGGCCCATGAAAAGGTAAGATAATTTTCCAAGTTAAGCAAATGAAATCTTTATTTATAAAGATTTTTAGGAAAGGAATGAACACGTTTTTACATGAGGCAAATGGCGAATAATCAATAAGGACTATTGGAAAGATTTAACTTGTAATTTGAAGTTAAGTAATCAGAATATTTGATTTGAAATCTTTCAACAAGATTTGAAGGAACAGGATTTGAAACATAATTAAAATTACTGAAACATAAGATGATTAAAAATAGAGTATTACCAGTTTTTCTCCATGAAATAGAAATGAAGAGTTTTGATGTCTTAAAACTTAAGATAGTTTTAATGAATGGACTGAATAAAAGAATGAGTTGAGGTTCATGAGATCCTGTAAACCGATTGGTTTTAAAAGATGCACTAATTATTTTGAAAGATCGGGTTTTTTCTTATTCCGGATAATTATACGATGTGAAAGGATTAAGTTCTCAACGATAATGGCTGAAGATCGGTATTATTCACATCGGATGGATAGCCTGTTGATGCCTCGGGGTCGCTCCTCAAGAGGTTAAAGTAACGGCATTATCTGACCATACTTGAAGCGTATCAGATTGCAAGGACTGGCACTCCCAGGCGGGGACGTGGAATCAAGTGCCTTCGGTTTCGTTCCTATTCCCGGAACGGACTTGTGGATGGATTGCATGTATGACATGGAATGACCATGGGGCATGCTAAGTGTTTAGCAATGATCAGGTTTTTTTTAAAGCAGGTCTCTATGGTGATGATCAAAACATGGCTTAATTGTGTTGCTTTGTGTACAATGGGACCTCGTGATAGCCTCACACCTTGGTATGATGGTATGATGATAGTCAGATCATCATGACTTTATGTTTTGCATGGATTCGGTCGACCTAGTAGGTGAGGTGACCTACCTACTGATAGGTTATAGGGATTAAATCTCGCTAACCTGAGAAAATCGGTGCGGTGTTGTGTACAAACATGGTATCCACTGAATGCCCAAGAGATCTTTCGAATTCGTAATTATCATGATGGAATCCAAACTCCAATACGAACCCTTTTACGATTTTCAGTTGTATACCAATGTAGCCAACATAGTGGTATGGGACACTATGCGAGCTAAGATTTATAAGTTATTTTCGGAAGGATTTTCCCACACCCTAGACAATATTATAATATGAAATGTTTTGTTCAAACTATATCAATCATGTTTTGTGATTATAAGGCAAACCCCCATCCTCCGGCTTGGGCTTGCATTGTGTGATGGGGCCTGGGGATTATAATTGTGCATTTTTCTAAAAGTCATGTTTTCAAACCTAGTTTATGGTTGCTATGGACGAATGGTTTCTGTGTTTTGTTATGGTCACCGTGGTTAGGTTTGATTACATTATTTTATAACTGCATAATGCAAGCCTGACCCAAGTGTTTTCAGGATGATAGCTTGAAGACTTGGAATCCCGCAGATAATCAGGGCTTTATATGAAGGCTGGACGTACTCTATTATTATTATATTATGTTAAGTCGACAAAGGTATGTAAAATTAGACTTTTATTTTAAAGTGTTTTTGTTTCAAAAAAAATTCCGCCATGATGATATTTTCATATTGTATTTTATCTGTTCCTCTATGAGTTTTGTATTCCGCTGTGTTTTGCTCTGATGAATCCTAACGAAATGTATTTTTGATTGTGTTGAATCGACGTGGGTTTGGGTTTTTGTCAGTTTGAAGTGAGTAAAAATGCAGGTCATTGCAATTGAAATCAGAGCTTAAGGTTAAGCGATAACCTTGGCTCTGTGGAATATAGACTTGTCAAAGATAGGATCAGTGGTATCCTAGAACAAGTGACTCATTAGAGATAGGGTTAGTGATACCCTAGAATGGGTTGGATGTAAGTGTGTATGTGTGTGTGTATATATGAGAGACGCATTTGTAATTTGATATACAAATGGTTTTATGTTGGATTGATTTGTTGAGTGAGTTATGAACATTAGTCGGTGCAGTAAGGTACCACTGTATCGATAGGTGTTTCTAAACACTTAAACAGAGCAGTCTAATCCTGTTTTTATGAAATAATTTTATCCTAAAGTATATTATCGTAAAAAGGATATATGTTTTGATGAAAGTTATGTTTTGGAAAATATAATCCACCAACTGATTACTGGAGATAATAATTAATATAACTAATTAAGAAATTTGAATTCTCAACGATTTTGGGCAGTCGAGGTATTTATTAAGGAATTATAAAACTCATTTGATAAAATATTAAATGTTGTAGGGTATGGATAACTACAATCCATCTGGAGTTAAACCTAGAAAGATGACTCGAAAACAAATGAGAAGGATTTATGAGCAGATAGAAGAAGAAAATAGGTTGTACCTATGCAAGTATATTCGTAGCTATTTCAGAAAAGATAACATAAAGGAAATTTGTAGATGTTTGCTGTTATAAATGCCATAAAGAGGGACATTATGTAGTCCTGTGCCCAATGAAAAACAAGAATAAAAAGGAGAGCAAGGAAAAGGTACAAAAAGACATAACTTGTTTCTGATATAAGTAGAAGGGGCATTATGTCCACAATTGTCCAGAAAGGAAAAAAAACCAGAGGGGAGGTAAGATGCTTCCGGTGTAGGGAAGTAGGACATACTGTCAAGTACTGTAATAAAGAAAAATCGAGTTTACCACTTAATGACGAATTAGGATAAGAATCTTGGGGTAGGCCATAAGGAAATGATCATTTAATTAATAATATTATCCTGAGGTTAAAACTAATATTTTAAGAATGTATGTAAATATACAAGGAAGTTTGCTCGGATGTATGTATTTGAATGGTTGCATGTACATATATATATATAATATTATGGTATCTTTTTGATAAACTTTGTTATAACATGATTGAGTAGACAATCTCTGGTTCCGTCTTCGATTTTGAGGACAAAATCTTTTAAGTAGAGGAGAATGTAACGACCAGGAAATTTGGAACCAATTTAGAACATCCAAATTTCATAAGAATCAAAATAAAATTGAAAATGGGTAATGATATAATTGGAACAGGGTTATAATAATGGGTTTTAATATAAAAATAGCACGTTTACAAAGGAAGTATAGGAAATATTTATTTCCGGACCCTGAAACTGGAGGTAACCAGCCAAATTTGGCCAAAAACAGAATCTGTTTAATATTGATCAAAGATTGAAAGGTTAAAATTTGAACTAAAAATGGATGATTCTAAGGATATCTTGAGAACGGGATATCACTAGATTGTGAGACCACCTCCGTTGGATTCAGAAAAGTGAATTTTAGTACTCAGGGAAGTTACGCATAAAATGACATCCGATATGTGGAAAACAAAAAATAAAAGGCCAAAATTTGAATCAAATTTTGATGGATAATTGGAATATGATAGTGCTAATGGCAAAACTGGAACTTGAGAACTATCCAGGAAAATTCTAAATGTAGGATATTAGCTATGTATAAAGTCTGAGAAAATTCCTTATCGAATATAAAAAGTTATTAACAAAACAAAACTAAATCAAATTATTTGAAAATGAAAACGAACTCAGATTTTATATTTGAGCACATAGGATTGAAATACGATAGAAACCGGACCTTATGATTAATGAATTTCTGAAAAACGTTATCATTTAATACTCCGATGCGAGGTCGGAAGGTACTTGAGAAAACACAAGTTACTATTCCTGAGGATAAGGATGAATATGAGCCACTCATTCTTCCATGCTTATCCATAAGACACATGTCATTAATCCATGCATTACCCCTTTATCATATATACCTTATTCCTTCCTTATCACTCTATTCTCCTTCTTGGAAAATTGCTCCTCCCATGTCCATGAATTGCTCATGGGTAGGTTTGATTACATTATTTTATAACTAATATAACCTAAGCCTGACCCGAGTGTTTCCAGGATGAAAGCTTGAATACTTGTGTAACAACCCGGATTTTCGGATAACCGGAAAATGCATATTTACTAGGCTTTGTAATTCTTAAGATAATATGTTGTTGATATGAGTTTGTGAGACTAACTCGTATAACATTTAAATAAAAAAAATAAAGTTTTGAGCATTTGTTAGAACTAAACATTTGGAATAAATTATATAATTTTGTTATAATAAAAGTTTATTCCAATCTATAACCATAAGATCATAATTTAATAATTAAAGGGGATATTGAAAATATATTTTGGGAATCTATATTTAAGGGGAAATGTATTTTCAATGTCAAAGGGCAAATCATTGATTTAATTATCAAATTACTAATTGGGGTTTCAAATACAAGTTGTATAACAATAATATTTATAAGGAATTTAATTTAATTTACATAGTGAATTTAAAGTGCACACGTGATCTTTAAAATGTTAATCAATGAATAAATGGTTAGTTGATTGTACGAGGATATAAATTTAGATGTGAATCAATATATATTATTTTGGTGCATTTTATTATCATTAATAATAAATTTAACTGGATGAGTTAATAAATGTACTACAACGTTGTTGCATTGATAAATTGGAAAATTTGTGTTTTTAAATAACAACAATACATATTAATATATGTGTATTGTTGTATTGAAATAAAAAGGGATAAAAGTGTTTTATATAACAGTTATTGAGTTAAAACCCTTTTCATTATAGTTTTATAGCAATAATCATAATATTTGAGTAATAGAACAATTGTGTAATTTTGGCACATAAAAATATTTTTGTAGAAACCTTAATTGGTGCAAATAAATAATAAATCTAAGAATATGTGTTTTAACATGTTAATGATTTATTTTGTTAAAATAGAACATTGTTGGCAATTGTTTTGTTGTCTTGTTGAAATTGCACAAGTATAAATAAGGATATTTTGATAAACATATTTATTTGATGTATTACGTTGAATTTGATAATTAAAATAGTGAATATGTGTTTTATGTGTTAATATGTGTGTTGAAATGTTAAAATTAGCACAACTTGATTAGTGTTTGTGTTTGTGTGTGTGTGTGTGTGTTAAGTGGTTTAAGTTGTGTTGGGTGTGTTTAATTAAGTGTTAAACATGTATTTTATTTCTAAATAGGAGAACTTGAGTTAATTAAACTAACTAAACATGGTTTTGGGCCTTTTTGGGTTAATTAGCCCATTTCTCTAAGCTTTATTACGTTCTGGAAAGAGGAAAAAGAAAGGAACGACATCTTATTTCTTCTTCCTTCCAAGCTTCTTCCAGTGCAAAAACATGGCCTACATCTATCTCAAAATTCAATCCTTTAACCCAAATCATTGTAATAAAGATGTAAAACTCCTCCTCTTCCAACTAGAATATGTTTCAATCAATATATCAAGCCTTCTCTTCCTCTCAAATAAAAACCCTAAGCTGTTCGAAAAATCAAATCAAATTCCAAAAATTCTAAAATTTAGATATGTTGTTGCTAGCACATTCCAGCACCACTCCTCCAATTTTCGTGGCAATTGGTTTAGTTTTGATGGATGAAACATCTTCTTTTCTCAAGCAAATTTTTGGGTCAGATCTGGGCAGAAAACGAAGGTTAGTAGAAAAATAATAACTAATTCTAGAATTTTTTTTTTTAAATTTGGATATGTTATTCTCAACTCAATAACGCATCTTCTGCAAAAATTTCATAGGAAAATAATTAAGTTTGCTACGTCAAACCATTGTTGCAACAGAGGCTAAATATGCGGTTTATTTGGGAAATTGATGATGAGTTGAGGCTTGCATGCTAGCTCATGAGGATAAGGTGAGTTGTTACACTCACACATTCTAGTTCAAACATTTATCTTTGCATGCGGCTTGAGTTTGTTTGAATTTCATGCCAATGTTTAGTTTTAATGAAATCAAGTTTGGATGTTATTTGCGTGTAGTTTTTCTCAATTCCGACAACGGAATGTTGCCGGATTTTCTTCGATTTATAGTTCATGTGTTATGGTATAAAGGAGAAGTGTGAGTTGCTTTGAATGGAAACCCCGGTAAACGGCGGCAATAACTCTAACTGTCCTAAGGTAGCGAAATTCCTTGTCGTGTCTATTGGCATAGAATATGGAATCCACGTAAGCTGGTTGTAAAAACTATGTTATACATGAAAATTTATGTGCAAAAATACTTCGTTTGATATCTAAAACCTTTGCAGTGAGATCAATTCGGCCACAAGATTTTGCAAGTGCACGTTTTGTTGCTGCAAACATGGCATGAGTCCATTTTTGAGTGTCCATAACTCTTTCATATCAAGTCTAAATTCATTGATTCTTTTTTTATTGGAAATCTAAGATTTTCTACAATGTGCATGTCAGTTTTTAGATCATTTAGAGGTCATTTGAATGCTTTAAACTGACCTCAAAGTCTAACTTTGGTCGTATTTCAGACCTGCGTTTGAATTTCCAAAGCGAAAACAGCGCAAAGACCTAACTTTGGGGTTCTATATCTCCTTCTTTATCTATCTGTTTTGAGTGATTTTTTTGTGTTATAAAGTTTGGGAGCTTGTCTATATGCTTGCAAACTTTTAGGCTAATCCGAGATCGTTTGTTTGTTGAAACCTAGTCGCAAAGTTGGACCTGGAAGTGATTTCAGCCCAAGATGAAATTCAGTCCGAAGTCCATGTTTAGAGCCCTATATATATTTTGTGCGATGTCAGAATTTAGTGAATCCTTAATCAGTTAAAAGTCAGGCATTTCTAGTTTGTGCATATAAAGTTCTAGACCATTCATAGATCGTTTGGTCATTCAAAACCATTCTGAAAGTTGCAACCCTGACTGATTTTTGGACGTATTTTTATGCCTTAGTGTTAATTTGGACGTATTTTCTTAAGTGTTTTCATGATTTCCTTGATCTAGTTTTAAGCCGTAATTTTTGTGTTATATTTTGGCTGGCTTTATTAATGGAGAAGCCTAAATTGTCACTAATGCATAGTTTCGGGTTTATGTGTTTAGTGATGAGTTTTGATAAGATTTGAGCACACATTGCACAATTTTAACTAGTTTTTGATATATGCATAAATTAAGTTTTCACTATAGTTTTGAGGCTAAATGAGATTTATGATTTTAGTTTTTACACTAAGTGGCCTCGAAACAATAATAGAAAATCCATCTTCAAATCTATTGCTTTCCAAGAAAGAAAACTATTGATTTCGTAAAATATTTTATAACTTGTATTGAAATCAAGTATTTACTTGTATATCAACTACACAATGTTGCACCATTCAAGATAACATATTGGATTTTATACGACATTGTACACTCCGTGGTATGGGACACAGAAGTATACAAAGTCGGTTAATTCCATTATAGTTAGATTGAATCTGATGATTTGGTGTTTCCAACGATTTGATGTTTTCGATGATTTGGTGTTTTCAATGATTTGGTGCTTTCGATGATTTGGTGTTTTCGGTGTTTTTAATTGCGAAGCTGAAAGACAACTAGTGAACCAGTAGTGAGAACGTGTGGAATGGGACGCATTGTTACCACCACTCGGGTTACTGACTTGAGTGAGTGACACATATTTTGTTTTTTAAGCCAGTACTTTGCTTCCGGGGGAAGCTGAGACTCGGGGAGAGTCATGTATACATATCCACTTGACCGGGGGTGGGGGGGGGGGTCAAGATACACTCGACCTGTAACGACCCAGAAATTTGGGCAATTTAAAATAGAAATTTATTAAGAATTTAACTGAAAACAATTAATTTTGGATCTGAGATTAAAAATCAAAAGAAAAAAATGTGTTTAAATAAGAATTGATATTTAATTCAGAATGGATAATCGAAAATCAAATCTTTATTGGTAACTAGTCGTGAATAAATTTGATTGATATTTGAATTTGATTTGAAATTTCGTTTGGAAAATATCCATGGTTGTATTTAAAAATATACGATTTAATTTCGAAATAAACGTTGTTAACATCAAGTAAAATTGAAGATTTTATCGTTGAAATATATGAGAAATTGTTGGGATATGTGTGCAGTTGTGGAAATAGAATTTAACATTTTTTTTGATTCAGAATGCGGAAACGTAGCAGTACGTTAAGTTTTGTAGCAGTTGGGGTTTGTTTGTGATGGAACAAAAATAAATGTGTAACGTAAATTGCGGTAGAACTAAATTACGAAGGGTTCACACTTTTATTTTACTCATCACCAAGTATTGTCGTACCTCTATACCTTGCTTTCCACGGTGTTCAGAAACACCCCCCCAATATAAGCCTATCTCAATTCCTTGGATGCCACGGTTTCCTCTCTATAAAAATCAATGAAATTTCCCCAAATCACTCATTCATCTTCCTCCACACAAAATCCTCCCCTTTTTTTTATGGCCGAAGCCTTCCTCGTTAGAATTGAAAATCGGTTCCTTTCTCCTTCATTTACTCGCAGGCCTCCTTGAGTCGCCAGTCACCATCATCACAAAATCGAAAAGTTGTCCTTTCAAAGGAGCATCGCCTCCAGCAAAGTGAAGTAACTCAGACCCACCGTGAAGCCAACCTTCTCCAAATCAAATCGAAGCCGCTGCCTCCCATCTGTTTCGTCTTCGCTTATTCAAGGTGAATACTCACTCACGATTAATCATTAATTCAAGTTTGTTAACTTCAGTGATTAGCTTAAATAAAATAGTTAATCCGCGCTGTTTGGGTTGAATTACTCCACTCCGTGTTGCTGCCTTGTTGATATTCACTTGATTTAGGGGTTTTACTGCATTCTTATGGTAAACATCTCGCGCTTGTACCCTATTCTGATAAGAAATAGTACTAGATTGATGCTGCTCTTCTGACTTACCTGACTAGTTTGAACACTTGCGTGGATTGTGCTATAACTCAGTACAACTAGAGAAAATGATTGAGCCGAGCAAATAACCTATTGGTATAAAATTTGTGAACCATGTTTGATAAACTTTGCATATCCTTATATATTTAAAACTTATGCCGGCTGTTTGTATCTTGTTCCTTCACATCAGGCTCACCATTTGCACTCATGTCTATCTTATGTATTCACAGTATATATGTGTACCTCACCTTTCTAAAAGTGGCATGCAGTATCTTTTTGAGTAGGCTTCATATTCCTGTGTATGTCTTGGTTGCACTTATGTTCTTTAGAGCCAACCATTTTTGTGATCTAAAAACAACTTATTTCCTGATGATTATGCGGTAGCTCGACACATATATTTGGAATCAATATCACATCTCAGCCAACTTTGAATCAACAAAACAAGGAACAGTGCTTAGGTTACTTTAAGTTTCAAAATGAGGAAAGATGAACTTTTGAAATCAATAATATATCCACTCTAGATGTTCTTTATGTTTGATTACTTTGCGTTTGATTGCAAAGAATACAAAAATAATTATGGAGTTTGTTTCTAAAAGCTTTGATCCTCTTTGTCAATACATGATGTAGTCTTTACGTATTCATTTGCATACTGGATGGGCTTGGTGCATGTCCGTATCTCTTGGTTCATTGAATGTTAAGTGATGATCCGAACATTCTTTTGCTCTCTGCCATTAGCATGTCGTAAAGAGGATGTAACTTAGACAGTATGATAAGTTGGACAAGTATTACAGTCTCATTTGTCAGCATGACCTATTAAATTCAATCCACTTCAGTTTGGCATACTTAAAAGTCGGGTGTGTAAAGTTGATGTACATGTTGGTTAGCTTATAAATACCCCATTCCTAGCGAACAACGACTTGCTTAAAAATCTGGAATATAGTTTTATTTGAGCAACATGTATTTGAAGTGCTTGGCATTCTCACCAAGTTGATTATTCAGCTGTAGGATATGTTCGAGTTATAACTGATTTACAAAATATTAACAGTCCGAGCAGTGGAATTCTCTTATTTTTCCGAATATTAAATTTTTTCAAAATATACTGTTACTATGCCACTCATTCATAAAGAAAAGAAAAATAAACTTTGTCTTGTATATATTACTGATTTCTGTATTGCTACTAGTGTTCTATATGTATGTGCTCTCAGGGTTTTCTGTAATGGAGAGAACAAAACTTTCATTCATTTAAGGGACTTGATACCTCTTGAACTAGTGCATGCATAATGTATCGCTTCCTATTTCTTTTGTAGATTTGTTAAACAACGGCCAGTCCCTGGAATTCATCACCTACTAGCGAATTTACTTTGTTAGTATGTCTTTGATCAAGTAATATTTAGGAAAAAGTAAAAATATACATTGTTATCACTCATTTCTATGTTCTCTATTTTGTCTCTTAAGTCTTGATGCATATTGGCTAAATTTACACTTAAGTCATAGTTCTGTTGGGAATTATTATTCTCATTTGGTGATGTGGAAATAACATGTGTTTGCAGCATGATCGTATTTATCACTATTTGACATCCAAGTCAGTAATCAACATTATAATGAAAGTTCATATGAATCTAAATTTACATATTGTCATCATAATATTTCACTTCGTATTACTATTGCTCCTTTGCTAAGTCAGCACATACATTTTTCATTTTGAGTAATAACTGATTTAAGAATATTCGCAGTGAAGGAAAACATTTAAAATCATATCAAATTATAAGTTTGCTTCTTTCAAATAACCTGTTATGTAACAAAGGAATATGTTGCATTATGTACCTTTGTTTTATTATGGTAGCCTTCTTTTAGTAAACTTGTTGCATGTACACCTGTGTGTTCTCATAAGATGGTATAACAAAACATACCTACACTAGTTGACATGTTTTCAAGTTACATGTACCATGCTAGTTATCTTAGCAAATATTTAATGTAATTGTGCTTACACTATTATCCCACTTTTGGATCAAAACCATTACAAAATCCAAACAAATTGTATGCATGCGAATTGGACCAATCATGCCACTGGTTTATCATAACTGAAATGCTGCGTATTTAACAATTGTATGCATGCAAAAATTAGACCACTAAGGGTACTGTTTTTTCATAGTTCTTGCACTATACTTATTTTCTGTCTAGCTTAAGACATGGAAATTTAATTGGGTGCCTACAAAAAATGTTTTTTTCCTGCTCTTTGCTCCACTATATCGAGGCAGCAAACTTCGTTTTCCTGTGTTGCTCTTTTAGCCATTGAGTAAGCCCATTTTCACTTGTACCTGAACCTGAATACATGCTACACCCTGTTCATAGCTTGTTCAATCTGGTTTTGGCATGTGAAAGTTTATGCTGTCCATATATGCAATAGACATTAGCCATGTCTCATGTTTACTGACTTACCTAGTTGCATGTGTAATACTTGTGTACATGCCCAAATGCTGCCAGTTTTTCCGCATATTGCGAGCAACCCATGGATCTTACCATACCTGTTATTGGTGGTTGCGGGATGCTGGGGCAGTGCACACGCGTACCTGTATACGAGTGCTCATGCAGGCTTCCGTGACCGTCTGTCCTTGAAATAAAAACTTATATGTACACAACCTTTATTTTGTGTATATTTCGGAAGTTAGTTAACTATTATATTTAAGTTTACATTGAAGTTAATTTACTTGAACTATGATTAATCCTGACTCAAGTATTCTTATGTTTTGCATGGAATGCTCGAGTCAGACTCGAGCAATGCAGAATTTAAACATTTCAGTCAGGATTCGAAGATCGACGAAGATGGGGATTTCAAGCTGGCGCGCTCTGAAGATTTGTACAGTAAAGATTTTCTTGTATTCAAAGTATATTTTATATTCCGTCGTAGAAAAATCCTTGTATTCAAAAATCATGATTTATAAATGAAAGTTTTATTTTTATACCGTGTTATTTATTATTCTGTATTCTCTGTGTTGACTCTGTTTCTAAACTCTATAAGCTAAATACGCTCCGTCAGTTTGGACGTTTTAAGTTGGGTTTAATCACCAATTTGAAGCGGCCAAAATGGCGGGACGTTACACGACCGGGGGATCATAGTGATAGACGCCTAACTTGAATATGTATAAGTACTGAGCTAAGCTCAAGGGGAGCTATATTATTAAGTGCTTGCACGTGCATATTTAATTCTAATGGATCCATATTGTGATGATATTTTGTTATTTGATCTATACGATCATACATTGAAGATTATTGGTTTATAAATTTACATAAACATTTGTGATTTTCTATGTTGGAGTATGATGCTCTTTCTCTGATATTTGACTCACTCGAGTTATATGATGATTTTTGATTATTTTCATTTGATGGTACATAGCTATTGCTCGAGATGAGCTACATTATAGCTTGTGATGGGCTTTATTATTGTGGAATGTGTACATTTCTTATGATTTCTTTTATGATTTGGGTTTGATGATTCTTACTCGATCGGGGTGATCGTACATTTGCGAAGAGCAATTAGATTTCTAATCCAACATATTTTGAGACTTAGATGTTTTGGAGTAGGATACTCCCTTTATTGATAAGTTAACTCGTTTGAGATGTATATGATAATTTTGATGATTTTGGTGTTATGTTTCCATTGTGGCTTGAGTATGGTGATATACTCAGCCTAAATCTTGTCCTTGAGGCTTGTATATTTATCCCTTCTATTATGTCATGTAACTGAAACTAATTAATCCCTTTATGTCATCATATTCACAGCTCTTAGGGTAAAGAGTTGTATATCTTGTGTTTATCTACTTCTTATATTGATTTGTAAACTAGACTTACCCGTGTGTGTATTCCTCGGGTCAGGCCGAGCTATTTCAGGTGTAGTTGCTAAGCTTGGGGTTAGCAGGTTCTCTTTAGTCCATATTCACCGTAGCTTCATTCACTTGAGCTTATGTAGTCGAGTTCGAATAGTAGGGCTTTCTATTATTTCATTGTTGTATCATATTGTATGCGAGAGAAGTTTATCTATTCTTTTTGTAGCATGTGTAATTGTTGTACTCTAACGATGTAATATTATGTAACTGTTCTGTGATCTGTGATGGTGTAATAATATGTACCGTGTTCTGAGATGATTCTGCAGCCACCGTAGAATTGTACCACGTAAAGTATTAAGTATGTCGAGCCTCTAGAAAAAAATAGCAATCACTTTATCGACATACTTAAGACTTGCTAATGCAAACCTATGAGTCGTCGCCCCTAACCAGCCCTATTCTCCGCTTTAATAAACAACATTACCTAGTAATGCTCTTTATTAGGGTAGGTCTCGGGGTGGGGTGTTACAAAATGGTATCAGAGCAGAAGTTTAGAACAAAGTACATTAGACACAGAATATAACCAGAATAGTACATATGTTACGACATGGAAGGATAACAATCATGCCTACTTTATCATTTTCCTTTGTTAGCCTATCTTGAGTTTCTTATCCGAGAGTTATGGGGATCCTCGTGGTGAGGAATGCATCTAGGAATGAGGGGTTTATTCCATAAGTATTCTATTGTTCATATCTCTTTCTGTAATGCGATTGGGTCAAAATGTCTTTCCATCCTCTTTATCTTTAAAAGTTTGAACCTTTGGGAAAAATTTTGGGAAATTTTTCATCTACTCCTTGATATTTGAGTTAGTTGTTGGGTTTGGTAAAAGTGAATTTGAGGGAATTTGAAACCTAAATTTAGAGGTGTTTTTTTTACTTTAAGGATGGAATGTTAGAGTTTAAATAAAGTAAATCAGAGTGCGCAGCGGAAGCAGGAGAATCACTTTGGTTGTGTTAAAATTTTGACGTAATTAGGAATGTGATAAGGGATGAGAATAATGAGGAATTACAAATATCGATGAACTAATTACTTTGTAAACCGATACTTAAAATTAAATTGGAAATTATTTTAGGTGTGGAATGGTCTGATGAGTATCTTAAGGGTTTTGGTCGATACGTCTGATCAACGATATCGATAAAAGATATTTAAACACTTATTCGAGACTATCTGACACTAATGATGAATAGTAAAAGTTGGATGCAAAAATAAAATAAGAGGTTACCACGTTGGAATAGTGTTAAAACACTATGTGGGATGTGGAGTATAGTGACTCTGACGAGGCAACGACGACGATTTGTCGACATCGTAGCCAAGAACTTAGAAGGATTGATGGAAAATAGTGGTTTAATATTATTACAATTAAATTGTTAAAGAAAAACTAAAATGGGTTGAATATAATAGCGTTTTAAATATACATTCTAAAACAAGCGCGTCACTTTTGAGATACACATTCATAATTACATTCACTTGGCTAGTTGCCGCCATAGAGATGGATATAAACCTCGAGAAATGGTGAGGCTATTTGATGATTGAAAAGTCCAAGTTGCAGCCGTACTTTGAGGAAATTTAGATAACTTCTATGGTAAGGTAGCATCAAGTAATGAGGGGGAAGCGAAAAATCTTAAGTGTGTATTTCAAATAACGCCTTGTGAAAGACAAGTTGTGTTGATTAAAGCTTGATATTAGTGAGTTAATGAATATAATTAAAGCTTTATATAAGATTTGGAAAAATTCAAGTGAGAGATGTTGAGGCTAAAAATTTTATATGATGAAAATTTCTAAATTACATGTGTTAGCTTCCTAAATCGAGAAGTTTTTAAGAAGCAAATTAAAAAAAAAATCGTAGAATCTGAATTGATGAAGAACTAATCTTAACAAATTGCGAGGACGCAATTTATTTAAGGGGGGAAGTCTGTAACAATCCGGATTTTCGGATAACCGGAAAATGCATATTTACTGGGCTTTGTAATTCTTAAGATAATATGTTGTTGATATGAGTTTGTGAGACTAACTCGTACAACATTTGAATAAAAAAATAAAGTTTTGAGCATTTGTTAGAACTAAACATTTGGAATAAATTATATAATTTTGTTATAATAAAAGTTTATTCCAATCTATAACCATAAGATCATAATTTAATAATTAAATGGGATACTGAAAATATATTTTGGGAATCCATATTTAAGGGGAAATGTATTTTCAATGTCAAAGGGTAAATCATTGATTTAATTATCAAATTACTAATTGGGTTTCAAATACAAGTTGTATAATAATAATATTTATAATGAATTTAATTTAATTTAATTTACATTAGTGAATTTAAAGTACACATGTTACCTTTAAAATGTTAATCAATGAATAAATCGGTTAGTTGATTGCACGAGGATATAAATATAGATGTGAATCAATATCTATCGTTTTGGTGCATTTTATTATCATTAATAATAAATTTAACTGATTGAGTTAATAAATGTACAACAACATTGTTCCATTGATAAATTGGAAATTTTGTGTTTTTAAATAACAACAATACATATTAATGTATGTGTATTGTTGTATTGAAACAAAAAAGGGATAAAAGTGTTTTATATGACAATTATTGAGTTAAAACCCTTTTCATTATAATTTTTTGACAATAATCGTAATATTTGAGTAATAGAACAATTGTGTAATTTTGGCACATAAAAATATTTTTGTAGAAACCTTAATTGGTGCAAATAAATAACAAATTTAAGAATATGTGTTTTAACATGTTAATGATTTATATTGTTAAAATAGTGCATTGCTGACAATTGTTTTGTTGTGTTGTTTAAATTCACAAGTATAAATAAGGATATTTTGATAAACATATTTATTTGATGTATTACGTTGAATTTGATAATAAAAATAGTGTATATGTGTTTTATGTGTTAATGTGTATGTTGAAATGTTAAAATTAGCACAACTTGATTGGTGTTTGTGTTTTTGTGTGTGTTAAGTGGTTTAAGTTGTGTTGGGTGTGTTGAATTAAGTGTTAAACATGTATTTTATTTCTAAATTGGAGAACTTGGGTTAATTAAACTAATTATACATGGTTTTGGGCCTTTTGGGTTAAGTAGCCCATTTCTCTAAGCTCTATTACGTTCTAGAAAGAGGAAAAAGAAATGAACGACATCTTATTTCTTCTTCCTTCCAAGCTTCTTCTAGTGCAAAAACTATGGCCTCCATCTATTTCAAAATTCAATCCTTTAACCCAAATCATTGTAAGAAAGATGTAAAACTCCTCTTCCAACTAGAATATGTTTTAATCCTTATATCAAGCCCTCTCTTCCTCTCAAATAAAAACCCTAGGCTGTTCGAAAAATAAAATCAAATCTAATTCCAAAAATTCTAAAATTTAGATATGTTGTTGCTAACACATTCCATCACCTCTCTTACAATTTTCGTGGCAATTGGTTTAGTTTTGATGGATGAAACATCTTCTTTTCTCAAGCAAATTTTTGGGTCAGATCTGGGCAGAAAACGAAGGTTAGTAGAAAAATCATAATTAATTCTAGAAAAATCTAAAAATTCTGAAATTTGATATGTTATTATCAACTCAATAACGCATCTTCTGTAAAAATTTCGTAGGAAAATAATTAAGTTTGCTATGTCAAACCATTGTTGCAACAGAGGCTAAAAATGCAGTTTATTTGGGAAATTGATGATGAGTTGAGGCTTGCATGCTAGCTCATGAGGATAAGGTGAGTTGTTACACTCACACATTCTAGTTCAAACATTTATCTTTGCATGCGGCTTGAGTTTGTTTGAATTTCATGTCAATGTTTAGTTTTAATGAAATCGAGTTTTGTTGTTATTTGCATGTAGTTTTTCTCAATTCCGACAACTGAATGTTGCCGTATTTTCTTCGATTTATAGCTCATGTGTTATTGTATTGACACATGAAAATTTATGTGCAAAAATACTTCGTTTGATATCTAAAACCTTTGCGGCGAGATCAGTTCGGCCACAAGATTTTGCAAGTGCACGTTTTGTTGCTGCAAACATGGCCTGAGTCCATTTTTGAGTGTCCATAACTCTTTCATATCAAGTCTTAATTCATTGATTCTTTCTTTATTGGAAATCTAAGCTTTTCTACTGTGTGCACGTCAGTTTTCAGATCATTTAGAGGTCATTTGAATGCTTTAAACTGACCACAAAGTCAAACTTTGGTCGTGATTCAGACTTGTGTTAGATTTTCCAAAGCGAAAACAGCGCGAAGACCTAACTTTGGGGTTCTATATTTCCTTCATTATCTATCCGTTTTGAGTGAATCTTTTGTATTATATTGTTTGGGAGCTTGTCTATATGCTTGCAAACTTTTAGGCTAATCCGAGAATGTTTGGTTGTTCAAACCTGGTCGCAAAGTTGGACGTGGAAGTGATTTCAGCCCAAGCTGAAATTCAGTCCAAAGTCCATGTTCAGAGCCCTATATCTTTTTCGTGCGATGTCGGAATTTAGTGAATCCTTTTTTAGTTAAAAGTCAGGCCTTTCTTGTTTGTGCATGTTAAGTTCTAGACCATTCCAAGATCGTTTTCCATTCAAAACAATTCTAAAAGTTGCAACCCTGATTGATTTTTGGACGTATTTTTATGGCTTAGTGTAAATTTGGACATATTTTCTTAAGTGTTTTCATGCTTTTCTTGATCGATTTTTAAGCTGTAATTTTTGTGTTATATTTTGGCTAGCTTTATTAATGGAGAAGCCTATGTTATCACTAATGCATAGTTTGGGGTTTATGTGTTTAGTGATGAGTTTTGATGAGATTTGAGCACACACTGCACAATTTAAACTAGTTTTTGATATACGTATAAATTAAGTTTTCATTATAGTTTTGAGGTTAAATGTGTTTTATGATTTTAGTTTTTACACTAAGTGGCCTCGAAACAATAATAGAAAAACCTATCTTCAAATCTATTGCTTTCCAAGAAAGAAAATTATTGATTTCGTAAAATACTTTATAACTTGTATTGAAATCAAGTATTTTCTTATATATCAACTACACAATGTTGCACCATCAAGATAACATATTAGATTTTAAACGACATTGTACACTTCCTGGTATGGGACATAGAAGCATACGAAGTCGGTTAATTCCAGTATAGTTAGATTGAATCTGATGATTTGTTGTTTCCAATGATTTGATGTTTTCGATGATTTGGTGCTTTCGATGATTTGGTGTTTTCGATGTTTTTAATTGCGAAGCTGATAAACAACTAGTGAATCAGTAGTGAGAACGTGTGGTATGGGACGCATTGTTACCACCACTCGGGTTACTGACTGTGAGTGAGCGACGCATATTGTGTTTCTTAAGTTAGTACTTTGCTTCGGGGGAAGCTGAGACTCGGGGGAGTCATGTATACGTATCCACTTGACCGGAGGGGGGGGGGTCAAGATACACTCGACCGGGGGGTCGCAGTGATAGGCGCCTAACTTGAATACGTATAAGTACCGAGCTAAGCTCGGGGGGAGCAATGTTATTAAGTGGTTGCACGTGCATATTTATTTCTAACGGATCCATATTATGATGATATTTTGTGATTTGATCTATACAATCATACATTGAAGATTATTGGTTTATAAATTTACATAAACATTTGTGATTTCCTATGTTGGAGTGTGATGCTTTTTCTCTGATATTTGACTCACTCGAGTTATATGATGATTTTGATTATTTTCATTTGATGATACATGGCTATTGCTCGGGATGAGCAACATTATAGCTTGGGATGGGCTCTATTGTTATGGGACGTGTACATTTCTTATGATTTCTTTTATGATTTGGGTTTGATTATCCTTACTCGATCGGGGTGATCGTACATTTGCAAAGAGCAATTAGATTTCTAATCCAACATATTTTGAGACTTAGATGTTTTGGAGTGGGATAATCCCTTTATTGATAAGTTAACTCTTTTGAGATGTATATGATAATTTTGATGATTTTGGTGTTATGTTTCCATTGTGGTTCAAGTATGGTGATATACTCAGCCTAGATCTAGTCCTTGAGGCTTGCATATTTATCCCTTCTATTATGTCATGTGACTGAAACTAATTAATCCCTTTATGTTATCATATTCACAACTCTTAGGGTAAAGAGTTGTATATCTTGTGCTTATCTATTTCTTATACTGATTTGTAAACTAATCTGACCCGTGTGTGTATTCCTCGAGTCAGGACGAGCTATTTCAGGTGTAGTTGTTGAGCTTGGGGTTAGCAAGTTCTCTTTAGTCCATATTCAACGTAGCTTCATTCACTTGAGCTTATGTAGTCGAGTTCGAATAGTAGGGCTTTCTATTATTTCATTATTGTATCATAGTGTAAACAAGAGAAGTTTATCTATTCTTTTTGTAGCACGTGTAATTGTTGTACTCTAACGATGTAATATTATGTAACTGTTCTATGATCTGTGATGGTGTAATAATATGTACTGTGTTCTGAGCTGATTCTGGAGCTACTGTAGAATTGTACCACATAAATTATTAAGTATGTCGAGCCTCTAGAAAAAAATAGCAATCACTTTATCGAAATACTTAAGACTTGCTAATGCAAATCAATGAGTGGTCGCCCCTAACCAGCCCTATTCTCCGCTCTAATAGACAACATTACCTAGTAATGCTCTTTATTAGGCTAGGTCTCGGGGTGAGGCGTTACAACTTAGAATCCCGTAGAGAATCAGGGCTTCATATGAAGGTCGAACGTACTCTATTATCAGTATATTATGTTAAGTCGACAAAGGTATGCAAAATCAAACTTTTATTTTAAAGTGTTTTTGTCTCAAAAAAAATCCGTTGCAATGATATTTTCATATTATATTTTATATGTTCCACTGTGAGTTTTGTATTCCGCTGTGTTTTCCTCTGATCAATCTTAACGAAACATATTTTTGCTTGCGTTGAATCGACGATGGTTCAGGTTTTTGTCAGTTTGAAGTGAGTAAAAATGCGGGTAGTTATGTAAAATTATCAAACCCAATTAGTATAATAAATATGTTCCTTTATGTCAGACATACAATTTTATTCATCTTCGTACCTTCCATTCAATAACCTATCCAATATATATATATATATATATGTGTGTGTGTGTGTGTGTGTGTGTGTGTGCGTGTGCGTATGTGTGTGTCCAATTCCAACTAATTTCCAATGCAATTCAACATTAACATTAAATTTGTCTTATCTTAAATTATTTTCCATTTTTATATAGGTTTTATGATTCCAATTCGACATGATATAAATCCAATCCCATTTTATTTAACTTCACTGAAGTTAAATTTTAATTTGTTTAATTCACTTTTATCTTCTTAATCTATTTAACTTGTACCAGTTAAATTTAAAGATCAAATAATCTTAACCATTTTTGCCAGATTACAAACATTAAATTTTAACTAAGTTCTTAGCTTAAGGTTGTTGTTTCCTTTATCTTAGCTATTCAAATCATTTTTGAATACTTATCTAAATGGGTTTAAGCATATTTCGACATTTCAATTGGAGTCATGTAGTCATCCTACTTTCGAAAATAAAAAATAAACACTAATGATGTTGCAACAATCACCAGAATCATCCCCAAGCGACTAGAGTGTATTTTATATCTATTCACTATATTTGAGACTTCGTATATATGTTTCCAAGGCATAGATTCAAAATCTTCTTATACTTGATAGTCCAACATCGAAATCAAAGAAAGCACTTAAATTCTTATTATAAGAAAATCAGGTAAGTTAACCATATTCATTTTTATATATACACAAAATCGTTCCCTTCTATATATAATACTCTTTAAACTCATTCTAGGGCATTACTAACCCTATCTCTAATGAGTCACTCTTCTAGGATATTGCTAATCTAACTTACGATGAGTTTATTCCTTCTGTTCAAACGAGTCGTATCCCAAAGCATTGTATAAACCATGGCTCTGATACCAAATGTGACGACCCTTCTTTTTGCCCGATTCAAACCAATGATTAAACCGACTTAAACCAATCAACAAGACATATTGCTTTTTCAATAACTTTTACATCAGATTACAAGAGATATGTGCAGTTAAAGCGCTTAGCGGATCCAATGCGGCGGAGGTGCAAAAAGTTGTAGCGCGGATAAAGCAAGGATATAGCGGATGAGTCTATAATAACATATAAAACTCTTATTTAATGTTTTTACAAATATACAAATGATAAATAAATGATAAATTAACATTTAATTATAATTATAATTATTACATTCTTAATTTTAAATAAAAGCATGTGCATATATATATATATATATATATATGTGTGTGTGTGTGTGTGTAAACTTTTATTTATTTTGATTAAATTTAATAGAATATTATAGCATTTTCTATTATGAAAAATATATGTCAAAAATTCTATTAAAATACTAATTTTATAAATTTTACAATGTAGTATCCATTTTCAATGCATTTTTTATCGAAGATATAGCGGAAATAGTGGAGTATAGCTGAAATAATGGGATATATCGGGAATATCGGAATATAGCGGGGCTAAAAGCAGAAAGGCTATTTTGGAGGCTATGTGGAAATAGCGTAGCGGTAGAAATCGGCTACATGATATATCAGAAATATGCTAGGGTAATAGCGGGGTATAAACTGCACAAAAGAGATATCAAAGTACAAAAATAAATACATGCACAGCGGAAATAACAATATCAGAGTGTAACATGTACACAGCGAAAACATAACTCTCAGCTTAAGAAATAAATGCTTTAGACACAACTTTAGCTTTAGTCCAGCACCTGCTCCATAGAATATCTACAAACCAAAACTACTAGATTTCCCATGTGGAAAATATGGGCGCACAAAGTTTAGGTAAAGAACAATAAACTTCAAATCAGTCATGGCACTAGCGTGAGAACTAAAACATTTATTACTTTATTTTAAAGTAGGGTAAATCACAGGACCACGCCGTATAACATGGAACCAGTTTTCTTCACATGAATATCAATCATAAACTACTCCCAACGCTTTTTGAAAATGAAGATACCACAAGATTCGCATCCCATCACACAATGCAACGCACACCAGAGGAGCAAGTTTTGCCTTATGATAACCAAATATATTTGGCACGCGAAAGTCTCATTTATTATTATTAGTGCATAGTATGGAAATTACTTTCAAAAGTAAATGTATAAATCATAGAAGATGTAGATACCCATATATTACGTCTACATACATAGAGTACAACTTAAATCGTAAAACGTTCATGTTGGAAGTTGGGTTCCATCAATGACCAAGGCATAAGATCTTCCTTAACCGTTCGGAACACCTTGAGCGGGATGTCCTAGGACTCAACAAATGATCCTTCGGAGCGGCAGAGCCAGCCAACATTAACAAGTCGGTTAGAATCTTACCTGGACATAGCGTTCCTCGGTCGTATTTGACCATTCTAAGGCACCTTGATCCATCATCCACATGAGTAAACTTGTCAGGGCTCTATACCATAACATCACTTTTTAGTTAAAAGGAAACGCATGTCCTTATCTCTGTGGCATATCATCCTGTTTTCGACCATTCATGGGTTGTGAAGCTCTAAAGTCACGTTTCAACACAAAGCTATGCTATATCAGTCATGATTTGATCATCATCCACAAAGCTCTTCTTATCAACAAAAAGCTTTGTTCGGCTCAACACTTAGCATGTTACATTGTCAATTCACAACATATAATCGGTGTCTATTAATATATAACCCTCTGAGTACATAAGCCCCAGAGGAGGGTGTTAAGCTAAGAAGATAAATCCTCCACCACCAACTAATATATATCATCAACAGAAACCATTTGGTTATGCCGTAAATTACAACTTCATACACACATCCGTTTACAAGTTCGTTCAGGGTTGTGAATGAAACCGAAGGCACCTTAAGGAGAGAGGCCTTTCCAAATCCAGACAATCAACAAGTACGTCCAGACAACTACAACTTAAAACCTCATCTTGGGTGTCCCTCTCAATCAAGACATCAACAATCCATCCAATAGATGTGAAGATCCACGATCTTCAACCACCGTCTTCAGTATCTTTAATACTCATCGTATAGTTATTCAGAATGGATCAAAACCCAGTCTTTTCGAATAGCTAGCGAATTTTAACAAACCATAATTGATATATAAAATATCATGAGTCTTATTCAATTTCAGAATATTCTTTTATTCAAATCATTATTTAAATTGGGAGTTACACCCTTAAAACTTGTCAAAGATTTATGTATTTTAAATTCTTTTTTAAATCTTTTCCTTTTAAATCCTTTCAAAAGATTACAAAATCTTATTTCACAAACTTAATTAAAATCAAGTTTTCTATGCTTTATCGAGATTACTGAATTCCACGAAAAAGATAATTTCTAAAATCGTTATCCCATTATATTCATACCATGGAGCAAAACTGGTGATACTCCATATCTAATAACCCTCATATTTCGGAATATTTAACCCTCTTTCAAATCTAATTGAAGATTTCAATTATCTTTATGGAGAAAACATATTTATCCCAAACCCAACCCATTCGTTGATCATTGATTAGGGTTCTTTACTTTATCTTTCCTCCATTCTGTCTCTGATCCAAAATCGTACTTATTATTTCTTAATCTTATCGCTTACGCGAAAATCAAGCTTATCTTCTTTTAAGAGATTCTTAAACTCGTTCCCATTATTGTTTGTTAGGGAAAACTCTTTCATCAAATATTTATATTTGAATTAAATAAATATTTCATTTCAACTCATCTTGGAAAATTATCTTCTCCTTTACATAGGTTATAGAACAAACGTTATTTAAAACTTCATGACAAACCCAAAATCATTCTTTCATTATAAATGAAATCTTCACGGAAATCATATTAGCTTATAATTGATATGAATTCCCGTATCGTATTAATACTATAAAAGGATTAACGGCAAAGACTTTTAAATTCCTTAAATATTAAAGGTCTCATCCACAAAGACCCATCTCGATTATCACTAAATTGATTTCCATTTAATTCATTAACTGGAAAATTCACTTCGGAAAACTCCATTAATCTTAATTGTAAGATTTGTTCCATAACT
Organism: Allium sativum; assembly: GCA_030737875.1. NCBI lineage: Eukaryota > Viridiplantae > Streptophyta > Magnoliopsida > Asparagales > Amaryllidaceae > Allium > Allium sativum. The sequence continues at coordinate 315,100,553 of CM060915.1, forward strand.
TCGTCTTTAACTTGGCTTAAGAAGGATGTTGTTAAAGACACCATTCACTACAAATCCCAAACCAATTGATATTAAATATAAGATTTTAACATAATTTACCTCAACTTATACTCAACACCAATTCTCGTAATCAACGAATACTATAAGTGGAATAACAACATAAAAATCTTCCAAATTCCTCAAATAGTAAACGTCTACACAACGATAATCAATAACAAATATCCGAAGATCATTTCTACCCAAATCCTTATTCCAATTAAACTTAATTTAAAGATTTCTCAAAATTCTTGTTTCAAATCCAATTAAACTAATATTGGCAAAATTTTAGTTTATTTAACTTATGTAACACCCCGTAATTTTATAACATTAAAATTCACAAATTAAAGTATACTTAATTTTTAGAAAAGAATTAAGTGAAATGGGTTGCGCAGAGAAATATATATATATATATATATTGATATATATATATATTAAAAATTAAATAAATAAATAAATATGCGAAAAAGTTCAAAACAGCGAATTGGGAGGTGGAATAACCGAACCGGCCCAATTTTGAGGTCGACCCAAGCCCCGCTGGGTCGACTAGGGGTTAATCCAGGGTGTTTGGCTGTCAACCCGTCGGCCGATTCGCTCAAATGCAGATTTTGCATTTGATTGGTTCTCATGGTTCAGGGTTAATCTAATGGTCCTAAATAACTTCCTACACCTATAAATACATCCTAATGCTAACCCTAAACCTAATTAAAATATAATAGTTACCGTCATACCATCGCCATGGAAATCAATGGAGCCGCCGCCAACTAAGAAAGAAGAAAAGCAAATTCAATTCTAATTCTCTCAACCCTAAAGCATAGCAAAACTCTCTCTTTTCTTCTCTAAATTGTGAGTATGATGATCTTAACAAGATTATTATCATTTTAATTAGGTTGAGTTATGAATGGATTATGAGTAGATGATGTGAATTATCATATATGTTGTTGTAAACCCTTTTGCTATCATGTATATTGTAAATCCAATGTTATGTGATGATGATATCTTATATGCTGTAAATCATGCTATGATGATGTTATGTATGTTGAAAGTTTCTATGCTAAGTTGTGAGGAATCATACATGTTAAAAAGGCCATGATGTTACCATCTATGCTAGTTAGTTCATATTAATTAAATCATCATGTTTGGGTTATGTTGATCTATATGATAAGTCACATATGCAAGTTAGATTGATTAGAAAAGTTATGAACATATGCCAAGACATCTATTATGACATCTAGAATTATGCTATGACATATGTGATATCCTATGCTAGTTCACACCATCATTATGTTGCCTAAGAACCCCATATGCAAGTTTATGTATAGATTTGGGCTATGATCATATCATGTAAATTGAGACATTTAACAAGTTGACACCTTTTGATCCTTAACATGTGTAGTTTATGCAAGTTTCACCCCTATTATGATTAGATTTATTTTAATTGTCTATATGTTGTGATAATTTATCTTTGTGCTAGGTGTTAGACTATACAAGTCTAGCCTATATTATGCGTTGAATAAACGAACGTATAAACGTGGGGTAGGGGTAATATTAAGGATTTAATATTAAAAAGTTGGGGTGCAATTGATATGATTTTGCATGCCATAAGTGGATGGCCATAATTGAGTCAATTATGGACATCATTAAAAGTTGACTTAATTAATAATTTGAATAGGTAATTATTAAAACTGGGGTAAAAGATTTTAAGTGTTAATCAATGCTTAGGACACGAGGTTGGACTCGTTTGTGACGTAAACCTGCCCGGACCCGCCCGGCAAAACCAGTGGTCACAAATGTCAGCCCAATGTGAGAGGTCCTGGGCCTAAACTAAAGCATAACGGTTGTAAAGACACGAGGTTAGACTCTTTTATGGTGTAAGACTGCCCGGACCCGCCCGGTAAATCCAGCTGCCATAAATGCCAGTCTAATGTGAGAGGTCTGTAACACCCCGAATTTCAATTAACACTAATAGTTAGTAATTAAAGTTTAATTAATCTCAGATGGAAGAACCAGGGGAAACGGGCTGCGTCATTGCGTTCGTCTCGGAAAAATACGCGAAATAGAGTCCGAGTTTTCGAGAATCGGAGTCCGTATGGCCCGGTTATGGCCCAAAGAAGTTTTAGGAAGTTTAAATTTAAAAAGCAGATTTGAAAAACAAGTTTGGAGCCAAAAGAGGAAAGGGGGGAAAAATTCCCGCCTAGCCCCGTGTCGACAGCCATGTCGACAGGGGTGTCGACAGGGGTGTCGACAGCCCTGTCGACAGGGGTGTCGACACAGGGTGTCGGCCCTGCTGGTCTGGGTGCACCAGGTTTGGTCTTGGCTGAGTCTTGGGCTATGTTCTAGAGGGTTCCTAAATCTAAGGGTCCTAATCTAATCTAGGGTTAATCTAAGGGCCTAAAACACTTTCTAATCCTATAAATAAGACCCTCACCCTACCCTAATTCATTCATAATTAAACCTAGTAACTAAACTATGGCAAAATGCTAGCTCTCATGGCCTCCACTTATTTTATGAAGAGGGTTGCATGCTAATCACTCTCTAATCAACCTCTAATCTCTTCTTAGCATCTTAATCTTCTTTATTTGGTGTGCAAAGTTGCTAGTTGTGAGTTTCTATCACTTTGATGATCTTTTGGTAAACTAATTAGATGAGATGTGATGAGATTTATGGTTTTGTATGTGGGTTAATGAGTTTTGAAATCATATGATATGATGTTAGCATTAATCTTATGTTTATGCATGTTGAGTATGTATGTTTATGCATGTTGAGTATGTAAGTTTATGCAAGTTTAATATGATGTATGTTATGCATGATGCTAAATATGCAAGTTGTGGGCTATGTAATCATATGCATGTTATGCAAGTTCATAGTGATATGCTATGCAAGTTACATGTTTGTTAATATGCAAGTTACATGTTTGTAAATATGCAAGTTACATGTTTGTTAATATGCAAGTTACATGTTTGTAAATATGCAAGTTACATGTTTGTTAATATGCAAGTTACATGTTTGTTAATATGCAAGTTACATGTTTGTTAATATGCAAGTTACATGTATGTAAATATGCAAGTTACATGTTTATTTATGTGCAAGTTACATGTATGTAAATATGCAAGTTACATGTTTATTAATATGCAAGTTCATGATGACACACTATGCAAGTCTATAAGCTAATATGCAAGTTTGTTATGCAAAATGAATATGTAAGTTATGTGACATATTATATGCAAGTTATGTGACATGTTATGCAAGTTCATACGCAAGTTATGTGTTTATTAATATGCAAGATGGCACCTTTGAAACATGTTCATTCATATGCAAGTTGACACCTTTTATATGTGTTATATCATGAACGAAATTACGTGGGAACGATGGGGTAATTAAATGCATAAGTTAATAAGATTGTGTGAAATTAATATAATTACGCATAACACAAAAGTAATAAACATAGTATGGGAATTTGCCTATTTGGTTAGGTGTACCCATACTATGTGTTGGGAATTTACCTATTGAGTTAGGTCTACCCCATGGGAATTTACCTATTAAGTTAGGTCTACCCATGTTAAGAAAACTTGATTAATTAGGGATAATTAATATAAAATTATGAGGGTGATTAATTAGGTGTAATTAATTGACTAAGACACGAGGTTGGACTCAGTTGTAGCGTAAAACTGCCCGGACCCAACCGGCTTAACCAGTTGCTACAAATGTTAGCCCAATGTGAGAGGTCTTAGGCACAAACTAAATACGTAATTAATGTAAAGACACGAGGTTAGACTCTGTTATGACATAAGGCTGCCCGGACCCAACCGGCTTAACCAGCGGTCATAAAAGACAGTCTAATGTGAGAGGTCTTTACAAAGGTTACGTTCTTAATTAATTAATTAAGAAACACCTAACCACATTAGCATGTAGAGGGACATGAGGGGTTAAGTGGGTGCCTTGGGTGGCATGAGAAAAATCTAGTGGTTGCCTTGGGTGGCAATAGAAAATACGATTAGAATACTTAACCAAAATGAAACATGTAATTAAAACATGATTAAAGGGTTAAGTGGGATATACTAGAAAAAGGGACAAGCTTAGGTGGGTAGCTTGTGGAGGCCCATTTCAACCAGTAACCCATATGTATCTTTGTGGGCTCGACCCATGTCGAGGACGGGACACGCATACTGGGCTTGACTGTAAGAGGCAAACGGGTTAGCGGTGGCAACGCAAGTCCAACGGGCTTCATATGCGTGAGTGGGCCCGGGCTGGTAGGTAAGCCGTTGTTGCATCGAGTAGATATAAGCCGTGCACCGTTAGTTTTATCAGGTTGCCACATTGGGGAATGATACACCCCACGGTGGGGCCAGCACGGGTATCTACGTTAGGGAGCCGATCGAATGGGGAAGTAGTGTGTACACCTAGTGGATTGTAGGGCCCCGTGGCGCCTACTTGGTCACTTAGGGGTACGCAAGTACTATTTAGTTAATTTTATAAGTCTTTGGGTGGGATCAACCTTTAGGTTAGAAACGACTGGTGTGGTGCAGTTTAGTAATTTACCTTAGGGAGGGTAGATGCGTCTTTATCCTTTATCTTAGTTCAGTTGGCTGCTTAGGGTACCCATTTATCCCTATATGTTACCGTATATCAGTTCATATCTTCTCTGGTTACTTTAACGATTGTATTGTTAAAGTTATAGGACTCGCTCAGACTTATGTCTGACCCCGTTGTTTTTATCTTTTTCCCAACCCTCAGGTCCTGTGGTGGATCCTAGCAGTAGTGGAGCTTGATCGGATTGCTGTTCCAGTCTTGAGGAGCTTGGATAGATGTAAAGCTCCAGTTATCCAGTTATCTTTTCTTCTGTTTTGGCTATTGTATGAGAGTGGGATTATGTATTCCTTTATTTTGATGGATATTGTACTTGACCTTTATTATGGTTTTATGATGTAACCAGACATGTTTTACTTCCGCTGTTATGAGATGATGTTTTAAAAATTTCAAGTACTATTTATATCTGTCTTGTTGTAATTTTTCTGTTCTATATTCACTAAAATACTCCACCGATGCTATGGCATTCCCTTAGTGAGTGATCATAGTGGGAGTGGGGTGTTACACGTGGTATCAGAGCTTAAGGTTACCAGAACAGATAAAATTTTTTTTAGAAAACTATTTTTCAAAAACATTTTTGAAAAAAAAAAGAAAAGTATTTTCAAAAGCATGTCTTCTAAGAGAAAAAGTTTTTGAAAAAGAAAAGCATAATCCCCAATAGCCATATCTTTATCTTTCGGAATCTCCTTTTTGAATCTTTCCTCTTTCGTTTCAGCATGGCTGAAGATCTTAACATCCCGAAGGGTTTAGTTATACCACTATGGTATAGGAGGTTGCAAGAGGCTAGGGCCGCGGCTGCGGGTCCGGCCAATGCTACTACACCGGAGACAACCGCTCCTCCTCCTCGGCCTAGAGTGGATAATTTTGCTAAGGTTTGCAAGGAGTTCAAGGCTATAGGAGGAAAACCTTTTCTAGGTTCAGAGACTTTCGTAGAGGCTAGAGATTGGCTTAAGGAAGTGGAAGAGTTGCTAGATATCTTTGAAGTGGAAGAGGGAAAGAAAGTCAAGTTGGCGGCTTGGTTAATGAAGGGAGAGGCCTCATTCTGGTGGGAGGTCACTAATGGAGAACGCCCGGTTGACTCTTGGGCAGATTTTAAGCAAAGGTTTGGGGCTAAGTTTCTCTCAAGGGCGGAAGAGAATCTGTTTATGGAGAAGTTCTTGAATTTGAAGCAAGGGAATCTCACGGTGAAAGAATATGTCAACAAATTCAACCAATTAGCGAGGTTTGGCATAGAGTTGGTGAATACACCGGAGAAGAAGGCTTTGAGGTTCGTTAGAGGCTTGAACGAACCATTGCAAGGAATAGCTATGACTCACATTCCTATGGGGGCCACTTTTGAGAAACTTGTCTATATGGCACTTATGCATGAGGATGATAAGAATTCTAAGGCACCAGAGAAAAAGGGGGATCAGAAGAAACCGCAACAACAACAACAACAACAAGGCAAGGGCGGGAAAGGCAATGGTGACAAAAAGAAGACGAAGAAGAAGTGCTTCAATTGTGGAACACCAGGACACCTTAGTAAGGATTGTCGCAAAAAGAAGAAGACCGGTTGCTTTCATTGTGGTGAAGCAGGGCATCTTGTGAAAAACTGCCCAAAGAAGGGGCAGAAGACGGGGTCTACCTCAGGAGGGCAGGTGCAAGCTCTTATAGCACCACCTCAGTCAGGGGGGCAAGTTCAGGTTCTCTCAGTTCCACCGATTCAACAGAGAGGTAGAACTATTTCCATTGAAAGTCTGGTTTTTCTGTTTGATCATCCAGTTCGTACTTTGTTTGACTCTGGCGCATCGCATTCTTTTATCTCATCATCGTTAGTTGAGTCACTGCACTTAGACACCAGTCTAGTTGATGATCCCTTGGTTGTTTCAAACCCAATTGGGGGCTCTATATATCTGTCTATGATATGTTTGGGTTTGAAGATTTCTATACTTAGCGTTGAGTTTAGATGTGATGCTTTTGTATTGGGCTTCACGGGCTATGGGTTGATTTTGGGCATGGACTGGTTATCCAGTAATGGTGCTGTTCTTGATTGTGAAAGGAGAGTTGTCAGGCTTATGACCCGCTTGGGTAATACTCTCGAGATCTCTTGTAATCCCATGGAATCTGTTTTGCTAAGTTATCTTGAATCGCTCGATGCTTCGGTCGAGAGTTTGCGTTCTGTCAAAGTAGTCCGGGAATATCCGGATGTGTTTGAAGAAGTAAAGGGTTTGCCTCCAAAGAGGGAGATAGATTTCCGAATTTATTTGGTGGATAATGCCAAACCAGTGTCTTTGCCAGTGCGCCATATGGCTCCTCGTGAGAGAAGAGAACTTCATAAGCAAGTAGGGGAGTTGCTTGAGAAGGGGTTCATAAGGCGAAGTATATCGGAGTGGGGAGCTCCAGTAGTGTTTGCCACGAAGGCGGATGGGTCCCTCAGACTTTGTGTGGATTATAGAGAACTTAATAAGCTCACAAAGAAGAATAGACACCCATTACCGAGGATAGATGATCTCTTTGATCAGTTGGTTGGCGCCTCAGTGTTTTCGCAAATGGATTTAGCTACAGGGTTTCATCAGTTGAGAGTGGCGGAGGACAGCATAGAGAAGACTGCTTTCCGGACTCCGGATGGTTTTTATGAGTGGCTAGTGATGCCATTTGGGTTGACAAACGCCCCTGCATACTTTGTTGATCTCATGAGTAGAGTGTTCAGAGAGTATCTGAATAAGTTTGTAGTAGTTTTTGTGGATGACATCTTGGTCTTTTCCAAGAGTGAAGAAGAGCATGCCTTACATCTCAAGGAAGTGTTGGAGACTCTTCGAGCGCATAGTCTTAAAGCTAAATTCTCTAAATGTCATTTTTGGAGAAGAGAAGTGCGATTCTTAGGGCATGTGGTCTCAAAGGAAGGGATAGCTGTGGATCCCGCAAAGATAGTATCTATCCAGGATTGGAAAGTTCCTAGAAATGCTACCGAAGTAAGAAGTTTCTTGGGGTTGGCAGGGTATTATAGGAAGTTCATCAAAGACTTCGCGAAGATATCAGCCCCATTAACCCGCTTGACGAAGAAGAATCTGGTTTTCTCATGGGATGTAGATTGTGATGATGCTTTCCGACGGTTAAAGAGAGCTTTGACCACCGCTCCAGTTTTAGTGCTCCCGGATGGGAGTAAGCCGTTTGTTGTTTATACCGATGCTTGTGGGACAGGATTAGGCGCAGTCTTGATGCAGGAGGGAAGGGTAATAGCCTATGGAGGGAGACAATTGAGAGTGCATGAGAAGAATTACCCTACCCATGATCTAGAGTTGGCCGCGATTGTTTTCGCACTTAAGTCTTGGCGCCATTATCTTCTTGGTGAGAGATTCGAGTTGTTCACCGACCATAAATCATTGAAGTACTTATTCTCTCAGAAGGATTTGAATTTAAGACAGCAAAGGTGGATGGAGTTCTTAGCATCCTATGATTTTGAGATAGCGTATACCCCTGGCAAGGGTAACGTGGTAGCAGACGCCTTGAGTAGAAAAAGGCTATCTTTAAGTCCATTGTTCGTAGAACGGCGAAGCTTGGAGTTTCTTTCTTTGTTTGACTTCAGACCTTCTGTTGATTTTGTACCTGGTTTGTTGGCATCCTTGGAAGTTAGGCCTACCCTTTTGGGACGGATTGGCGAGGCTCAGCGGGACGACCCACAGTTGGTTAAGTTGGTAGAGAAGCTTATAAGAGGGGAGTCGTCCAGCCATTTGGGTAGATACACCATAGATGATAAGGGATGGTTGCATAGAGACGGTAGACTTTGTGTACCGCAAGATGAGGGTTTGAAGAAGGCTATTTTGGATGATGCACATCGTTCAAGAATGACTATTCATCCCGGTGGAGACAAAATGTACCAAGACATGAAGAGAGTTTTCTTCTGGGCCGGTATGAAGAAAGATGTAGCCGAGCATGTGGCTAGATGCTTAGTGTGCCAACAAGTTAAAGCGGAGCAAAGGAAACCCGGTGGGTTGCTACACCCATTAGAAGTTCCGCAGTGGAAGTGGGATAGTGTCTCGATGGATTTCATCGACGGGTTACCAAGATCGAGGAAGGGCAATACGGGAATTTGGGTTGTGGTGGACAGACTTACCAAGAGTGCCCATTTTATACCCGTGAAGAGTAAGAGGACCGCTCCATGGCTTGCTTCGGTCTATGTTAGAGAGATTGTTAGATTGCATGGCGTACCATCCAGCATTGTGAGTGATCGAGATCCTATCTTCACTAGTGAGTTTTGGAGAAGTTTGCAAGAGGCGGTAGGGACTCAGTTGTGTTTGAGCACCGCATATCATCCTCAGACGGACGGTCAGACCGAGAGGGTGAACCGTATCTTAGAAGATCTTTTGAGGCTTTGTATCTTGGATTTTGGAGGTACATGGGAAGAACATCTTCCTTTGGTGGAATTCGCATATAATAACAGCTTTCAGTCCAGTATTGGTATGGCTCCTTTCGAAGCTCTTTATGGAAGGCCTTGTCGATCTCCTACATGTTGGTGGGAATCTACGGATAAGATCTTGCTTGGGCCGGATATGGTTAGAGAGACTTCAGAGAAGATTGATTTGATTCGAAGACGGGTGAAGGCAGCGCAAGATAGACAGAAATCTTATGCGGATCGGAGAAGGACGGATCTTGAGTTTGAGGTTGGGGACATGGTTTTTGTCAAAGTATCTCCATTGAGAAATGTTGTTCGCTTTGGGTCCGTTGGGAAGTTAGCACCAAGGTTTGTTGGACCATTTCCTATTAAGGAAAGGATTGGACGGATGGCATATAGGGTGGAGTTGCCCGACAGACTTAGTGGTGTTCATGATGTATTCCATGTGTCACATCTGAGGAAGTGCTTACATGAGACCGCAGAGGTGGTAGAGCCGAGCTTGCTTAGAGATGTAGAGGTAGAGCGTGATGCGACGATTCGACGAGCTCCTACTCGCATCCTTGGGTCAGAAACTAGGAAGTTGAGGAACAGAGAAGTTCTGCTAGTTAAAGTGCAATGGGGAGATGACGAAAGCAATGCTACTTGGGAGACGGAAGCAAAGATGCGTTCTTTGTATCCATTTCTTTTTGAGAGTATGTCTTTTAACTTCTCCTTTATCGCTTGTCTAGTACTTATCTTATCTTTAGTATATCCTCTCGCTAGTACCTATGACCTTTAGATAGGGTAAAACCTATGGTTGAAACATGTGTTTGAAACATGTTATGGTTGATGGATGCATATGGATGCAATTGTTTGCTAGTGGTTGCTCGTGGATGCATATACACACACATTAGGCACTAGATCGGCTCAGTCACTTCATGATTGCATATTGCATAAATGGATGTGGTAGTTAGATTGATGGATGTATCATGGCTGTGTTATCATATGGATGATGCATTTTTGTGTATGGTTGTGCACGCATGTAGAAATTTGTATGTGTCAATAGGGTTTCGCATACATATTGGATGCATGGCACTATCATGGTTTGCATTAAGGAGGTCGACTGAATCAGTAGACCACCTGATTTTGCATTAGTATACGGACATATACACACACTTTCCGCATATGCTCATACGTCATTAGAAGTTTCTAGGGATAATGGTTGCTTGTGGTTGATGGTTTAGTAGATGGTTGTTTGGTTGGTAGGATACGTTCTTCTTAACTTAGAGATTTCGAGGACGAAATCCTTTAAGTAGGGGAGAATGTAACACCCCGAATTTCAATTAACACTAATAGTTAGTAATTAAAGTTTAATTAATCTCAGATGGAAGAACCAGGGGAAACGGGCTGCGTCATTGCGTTCGTCTCGGAAAAATACGCGAAATAGAGTCCGAGTTTTCGAGAATCGGAGTCCGTATGGCCCGGTTATGGCCCAAAGAAGTTTTAGGAAGTTTAAATTTAAAAAGCAGATTTGAAAAACAAGTTTGGAGCCAAAAGAGGAAAGGGGGGAAAAATTCCCGCCTAGCCCCGTGTCGACAGCCATGTCGACAGGGGTGTCGACAGGGGTGTCGACAGCCCTGTCGACAGGGGTGTCGACACAGGGTGTCGGCCCTGCTGGTCTGGGTGCACCAGGTTTGGTCTTGGCTGAGTCTTGGGCTATGTTCTAGAGGGTTCCTAAATCTAAGGGTCCTAATCTAATCTAGGGTTAATCTAAGGGCCTAAAACACTTTCTAATCCTATAAATAAGACCCTAACCCTACCCTAATTCATTCATAATTAAACCTAGTAACTAAACTATGGCAAAATGCTAGCTCTCATGGCCTCCACTTATTTTATGAAGAGGGTTGCATGCTAATCACTCTCTAATCAACCTCTAATCTCTTCTTAGCATCTTAATCTTCTTTATTTGGTGTGCAAAGTTGCTAGTTGTGAGTTTCTATCACTTTGATGATCTTTTGGTAAACTAATTAGATGAGATGTGATGAGATTTATGGTTTTGTATGTGGGTTAATGAGTTTTGAAATCATATGATATGATGTTAGCATTAATCTTATGTTTATGCATGTTGAGTATGTATGTTTATGCATGTTGAGTATGTAAGTTTATGCAAGTTTAATATGATGTATGTTATGCATGATGCTAAATATGCAAGTTGTGGGCTATGTAATCATATGCATGTTATGCAAGTTCATAGTGATATGCTATGCAAGTTACATGTTTGTTAATATGCAAGTTACATGTTTGTAAATATGCAAGTTACATGTTTGTTAATATGCAAGTTACATGTTTGTAAATATGCAAGTTACATGTTTGTTAATATGCAAGTTACATGTTTGTTAATATGCAAGTTACATGTTTGTTAATATGCAAGTTACATGTATGTAAATATGCAAGTTACATGTTTATTTATGTGCAAGTTACATGTATGTAAATATGCAAGTTACATGTTTATTAATATGCAAGTTCATGATGACACACTATGCAAGTCTATAAGCTAATATGCAAGTTTGTTATGCAAAATGAATATGTAAGTTATGTGACATATTATATGCAAGTTATGTGACATGTTATGCAAGTTCATACGCAAGTTATGTGTTTATTAATATGCAAGATGGCACCTTTGAAACATGTTCATTCATATGCAAGTTGACACCTTTTATATGTGTTATATCATGAACGAAATTACGTGGGAACGATGGGGTAATTAAATGCATAAGTTAATAAGATTGTGTGAAATTAATATAATTACGCATAACACAAAAGTAATAAACATAGTATGGGAATTTGCCTATTTGGTTAGGTGTACCCATACTATGTGTTGGGAATTTACCTATTGAGTTAGGTCTACCCCATGGGAATTTACCTATTAAGTTAGGTCTACCCATGTTAAGAAAACTTGATTAATTAGGGATAATTAATATAAAATTATGAGGGTGATTAATTAGGTGTAATTAATTGACTAAGACACGAGGTTGGACTCAGTTGTAGCGTAAAACTGCCCGGACCCAACCGGCTTAACCAGTTGCTACAAATGTTAGCCCAATGTGAGAGGTCTTAGGCACAAACTAAATACGTAATTAATGTAAAGACACGAGGTTAGACTCTGTTATGACATAAGGCTGCCCGGACCCAACCGGCTTAACCAGCGGTCATAAAAGACAGTCTAATGTGAGAGGTCTTTACAAAGGTTACGTTCTTAATTAATTAATTAAGAAACACCTAACCACATTAGCATGTAGAGGGACATGAGGGGTTAAGTGGGTGCCTTGGGTGGCATGAGAAAAATCTAGTGGTTGCCTTGGGTGGCAATAGAAAATACGATTAGAATACTTAACCAAAATGAAACATGTAATTAAAACATGATTAAAGGGTTAAGTGGGATATACTAGAAAAAGGGACAAGCTTAGGTGGGTAGCTTGTGGAGGCCCATTTCAACCAGTAACCCATATGTATCTTTGTGGGCTCGACCCATGTCGAGGACGGGACACGCATACTGGGCTTGACTGTAAGAGGCAAACGGGTTAGCGGTGGCAACGCAAGTCCAACGGGCTTCATATGCGTGAGTGGGCCCGGGCTGGTAGGTAAGCCGTTGTTGCATCGAGTAGATATAAGCCGTGCACCGTTAGTTTTATCAGGTTGCCACATTGGGGAATGATACACCCCACGGTGGGGCCAGCACGGGTATCTACGTTAGGGAGCCGATCGAATGGGGAAGTAGTGTGTACACCTAGTGGATTGTAGGGCCCCGTGGCGCCTACTTGGTCACTTAGGGGTACGCAAGTACTATTTAGTTAATTTTATAAGTCTTTGGGTGGGATCAACCTTTAGGTTAGAAACGACTGGTGTGGTGCAGTTTAGTAATTTACCTTAGGGAGGGTAGATGCGTCTTTATCCTTTATCTTAGTTCAGTTGGCTGCTTAGGGTACCCATTTATCCCTATATGTTACCGTATATCAGTTCATATCTTCTCTGGTTACTTTAACGATTGTATTGTTAAAGTTATAGGACTCGCTCAGACTTATGTCTGACCCCGTTGTTTTTATCTTTTTCCCAACCCTCAGGTCCTGTGGTGGATCCTAGCAGTAGTGGAGCTTGATCGGATTGCTGTTCCAGTCTTGAGGAGCTTGGATAGATGTAAAGCTCCAGTTATCCAGTTATCTTTTCTTCTGTTTTGGCTATTGTATGAGAGTGGGATTATGTATTCCTTTATTTTGATGGATATTGTACTTGACCTTTATTATGGTTTTATGATGTAACCAGACATGTTTTACTTCCGCTGTTATGAGATGATGTTTTAAAAATTTCAAGTACTATTTATATCTGTCTTGTTGTAATTTTTCTGTTCTATATTCACTAAAATACTCCACCGATGCTATGGCATTCCCTTAGTGAGTGATCATAGTGGGAGTGGGGTGTTACAAGGTCTTTATGAGGTTATGGCCTGAATGAATTAAGAAATACTTCACCAGATAAACATGTAAGGTGGGACATGGGGTTAAGTAGGTGCCTTGGGTAGCATGAGGAATCTAGGGGGTGCCCTTAGTGGCATGTGAAATACGATTAGTAAGACTTAACCAAACACACATGTAAATGAACATGACTAAGAGGGTTAAGTGGGATATACTAGTGACAAGCTTAGGTGGGTAGCTTGTGGGGGCCCATTTCAACTAGTATCCCAAACGTATCTTTGTGGGCTCGACCCAAGTCGAGGACGAGACACGCATGCTGGGTTTGACTGTAAGAGGCCAAAACGGGGAGCGGTGGCAACGCAAGTCCAACGGGTTTCATATGCGTGTGTGGACCCGGGCTGGTAGGTAAGACGTTGTTGCATCGTGTAGGTATAAGCCGTGCATTCTCAAGTTGTATCGGGTTGCCACTTTAGGGGAGTGATACACCCCACTCTGGGGCCAGCACGGGTATCTACGAGTAGGGAGCCGATCGAAAGTGGGTAGTGGGGTACACCTAGTGGAGATAGGGGCTGACGGCACCTATGTAGTCAGCTAGGGGTACGTAAGGCTATTTATATGTTTCTGTGTGAAGTAAGTGGGATCAACCCTTAGGGTGACTGGTGCGGTGCAGTGTAGTAATGTGCGGTGCAGTGTAGTAATCATTCGTTAGTAATTAGGTATGCCTTTACCGTTATCTTCAACGTTATCTTAAACGCTATCTTTATCTTCTTAATAGTTCATAGACATTTACTTGTCTTCCAGCTTATGCCTTAGTCTAGTTATTTTGATAATAGTATTGTTAGAATTATCATAATCGCCAGACTTTATAACTGACCCCCTCCATTTCTATCCATTTCCCCCTCTAGGTCCTCAGGTTGGGCCCAGCTCTAGTGGAGCTTGATTGGATTGCTTCATCTCTTTGGAAAGCTTGGACCCTTGAAGTAAAGTCCAGCTTGTTATCTTCTTTAATGGCTATTTGTGTAATGGGATTATGTATTTTGTTTTATGAAGATGGATAATGTACTTGACTCTGATTAATGGTCTTGTGATGTAATAAACATGTTTCCGCTGAAATAAAATGAAGTTTTAGTTTTCAAGTACTACTTATTATCTGTCTTGTTGTAATTTTTCTGTTCTATATTCACTTATAACCTCCATGGAAGTTAATGCATTCCCTTTGTGAGTGACATTAATGGACATGGGGTGTTACACGTGGTATCAGAGCTTAAGGTTACCAGAACAGATAAAAATACTTTAGAAAAATAGTTATTTTTGGAAGAAATGTTTTCAAAAACATGTTTTAATGAGAAATTTAAAGAGGAAGTTTTTATGAAAAACATAATCCCCAAATAGCCATATATCTTTATCTTTCGAATTCTCCATTTTGAATCTTTCCTTTTTCATTTCAGCATGGCTGAAGATCTTAATCTACCCGACGGTGTAACGATACCAGGATGGTATAGGAGGCTATTGGAGGCTAGGTCCGCTGCAGGTCCAGCCAATGTTCCTCCACCACCAGTTGCACCCGTTCCTCCTCCTCCTCCTCGCGTAGATACTTTTGCAAAGACGTGCAAGGAATTCAAGGCTATGGGTGGAAAACCATTTCAAGGGTCAGAAACGTTTGTGGAAGCTAGAGATTGGCTTAAGGAGGTGGAAGAATTGCTAGAAATCTTTGAAGTAGAAGAAGGGAAGAGAGTTCGTTTAGCAGCTTGGTTGATGAAGGGAGAGGCCTCGTTTTGGTGGGAGGTCACTAATGGGGAGCATCTTGTTGACTCTTGGGCGGATTTCAGACGTAGGTTCGAGGCGAAGTTTCTCTCTAGGGCAGAAGAAAATCTATATATGGAAAGGTTCTTAACATTGAAGCAAGGAAGCTCATCAGTGAAAGAATATGTCAACAAATTTAATCAGCTAGCAAGGTTTGGTTTGGACTTAGTAAACACGCCGAAGAAGAAGTCTCTAAGGTTCGTGAATGGCTTGAATGAACCGTTGCAAGGGTTGGCCATGACCCACATCCCTAAGGGGGCCACCTTTGAGAAACTAGTAGAAATGGCACTCATGCATGAGGAGAAAAGCGCTGAAGTTGATAAGGCACCCGAGAAGAAAGGGGATCAGAAGAAACCACAACAGCAAAACAAGAAGGGTGGTAAAGACAATAATGGCAAGGGAAAGAAGAAATGTTTTAACTGTGGGACCCCAGGCCATCTTAGTAAGGACTGCCAAAAGAAAAAGAAGACTGGCTGTTTTCATTGTGGCGATGTGGGACATTTAGTGAACGACTACCCAAGGAAGGGGCAGAGGGCAGGGGCTACCTCGAGAGGACAGGTGCAGGCTCTTATGGCACCAGGGCAGGCAAGGGGACAAGTTCAGTCTCTCGCGGTCCCACCGCTGCAAGAACGAGGTAGAACCATTTCTGTTGAAAGCTTAGTTTTTCTGTTTGATCATCCTGTCCGTACCTTATTCGATTCGGGCGCATCACATTCGTTTATCTCTACATCATTAGTTGAATCACTGCACTTAATCACCAGTTTAGTAGAGGATCCCTTAGTTGTTTCGAATCCAATTGGGGGCTCAGCTTATTTGTCTATGATGTGTTTGGATTTGAAAATTTCCATACTTAGCGTTGAATTTAGATGTGATGCTTATGTGTTGGGCTTCACGGGCTATGGGCTAATTTTAGGAATGGATTGGTTATCCAGAAATGGGGCCGTTCTTGATTGTGAAAGGAGAGTAGTTAGGCTCGTGACTCGCCTTGGCAACACTCTCGAAATCTTTTGTAATCCCATAAATTCGGTTATGCTAAGTTATCTAGAATCGCTTGACGCGTCTGAGGAAAATCTACGATCTGTTAGAGTGGTCCGAGAATATTCGGATGTGTTTGAGGAGGTGATGGGCTTGCCTCCGAAGCGGGAGATAGATTTTCGAATATATCTTGTGGATAATGCGAAACCAGTATCTTTGCCGTTACGCCACATGGCTCCATGTGAAAGGAGGGAACTCGGTAAGCAAGTGAAGGAGTTGCTTGAGAAGGGGTTCATAAGACGAAGTATATCGGAGTGGGCTGCTCCAGTAGTATTTGCCACGAAGGCGGATGGGTCCCTTAGACTTTGTTTGGACTATAGAGAACTTAATAAGCTCACTAAGAAGAACAGACACCCACTGCCGAGGATTGACGATCTCTTCGATCAGTTAGTTGGCGCCTCAGTGTTTTCGCAGTTGGACTTAGCCACTGGTTTCCATCAGTTGAGAGTGGCTGAGGATAGCATTGACAAGACTGCCTTTAGGACTCCGGACGGTTTCTATGAATGGCTAGTGATGCCCTTCGGTTTGACAAACGCCCCCGCATACTTAATTGATTTGATGAGTAGGGTGTTTACGGAGTACCTTAACAAATTCGTGGTAGTCTTTGTAGATGACATCTTGATCTTTTCTAAGGATGAAGAAGAGCATGCCGTACATCTTAGGGAAGTGTTGGAGACCCTACGAGCGCATAGCCTTAAGGCTAAATTTTCTAAGTGTCACTTTTGGAGGAAGGAAGTAAGGTTGTTAGGACATGTGGTTTCCAAAGAAGGAATAGCTGTAGATCCCGCGAAGGTGGTGGCCATCCAAGATTGGAAGTTTCCTAAAAATGCTACCGAAGTGAGAAGTTTCTAGGGGTTGGCTGGCTACTATAGGAAGTTTATCAAAGACTTCGCAAAGATATCAGCTCCATTGACACGCTTGACGAAGAAGAACCTAGTTTTCACATAGGACGTAGATTGTGATGATGCGTTCCAACGTTTGAAGAGAGCTTTGACTTTAGCCCCAGTCTTAGTATTGCCAGATAGGAGTAAGCCGTTTACCGTTTATACCGATACTTGTGGGACAGGACTAGGCGCAGTCTTAATGCAAGAGGGTAGGGTAATAGCCTATGGTGGAAGGCAGTTGAGAGCGCATAAGAAAAATTATCCTACACATGACCTAGAATTGGCCGCTATTATTTTCGCGCTTAAGTCTTGGCGTCATTATCTTCTTGGCGAGAAATTCGAATTATTCACTGACCACAAGTCTTTAAAATACCTATTCTCTCAAAAGGACTTGAACTTAAGGCAGCAAAGGTGGATGGAGTTCTTAGCGTCCTACGACTTCGAAATAGCCTATACCCCTGGCAAGGGTAACGTGGTGGCAGATGCCTTAAGTAGAAAAAGATTATCCTTAAGTCCTTTACTTGTTGAGCGACGAAGTTTAGAATTCATTTCGATGTTTGACTTTAGACCTTCCGTTGACTTCGTACCCGGTTTGCTAGCATCCTTGGAGGTCAGACCTACGCTTTTGGGACGGATTGGCGAGGCAGATCGAGACGACCCGCAGTTAGTTGAGTTAGTAGAGAAGTTCAAAGGAGGGGAGTCATCAAGCTATCTCCGTAGGTATACCCTAGATGATAAGGGTTGGTTACGTAGGGACGGTAGACTTTGTGTACCAAAAGACGATGACCTAAGGAAGACTATTCTTGACGAAGCACATCGTTCGAAGATGACCATTCATCCCGGCGGGGACAAGATGTACAAAGACATGAAGAGAGTTTACTTTTTGGTCGGCATGAAGAAAGACGTGGCCGAGTATGTCGCTAGATGCTTGGTGTGCCAACAAGTAAAAGTGGAGCAAAAGAAACCCGGTGGGTTGCTTCACCCATTGGAGGTTCCACTATGGAAATGGGAAAGCATCTCGATGGATTTTGTGGATGGATTACCGCGAACGAGGAAGGGTTATACGGGGATTTGGGTTATAGTAGATAGACTTACTAAGAGCGCCCATTTTATTCCCGTGAAGAGTAAGAGGACTGCTCCATGGTTAGCTTCTGTATACGTTC
Source organism: Allium sativum (assembly GCA_030737875.1). Classification (NCBI taxonomy): domain Eukaryota; kingdom Viridiplantae; phylum Streptophyta; class Magnoliopsida; order Asparagales; family Amaryllidaceae; genus Allium; species Allium sativum. The sequence goes on from CM060915.1 coordinate 315,118,881, forward strand.
GAGAGATAGTTCGTTTGCACGGTGTTCCTTCTAGCATAGTGAGCGACCGCGATCCTATTTTCACTAGCGAATTTTGGAGAAGCTTACAAGAGGCGGTAGTGACTCAGTTATGTTTGAGCACCGCATATCATCCTCAGACGGACGGCCAGACCGAGAGGGTGAATCGCATTCTAGAGGATCTTTTGAGGCTGTGTATCCTAGACTTTGGGGGTACATGAGAAGAGCATCTTCCATTGGTTGAGTTCGCATATAATAATAGCATTCAGTCCAGCATTGGTATGGCACCATTCGAAGCTCTATATGGACGACCTTGTCGTTCACCTACATGTTGGTGGGAATCTACGGATAAGATCTTACTTGGGCCCGATATGATTAGGGAGACTTCGGAGAAGATCGACTTGATTCGAAGGAGGATGAAAGCAGCGCAAGATAGGAAGAAATCTTATGCGGATAAGAGGAGGACAGATCTCGAGTTTGAAGTTGGGGACATGGTCTTTGTTAGACCAAAAAGTGGTTCTAACACCCAAATTGACTAAAAGAAGAATGAAATAAAATCAAAAACAAAAAGAACACATGGGATTTATAGTGGTTCGGCGAAGAAATGCCTACGTCCACTTGTCTTTCACTATTTTCAATGATGTGGTTGCAATTACAATGAAATATTCACTGGATTTCTCTCACAACTCACTTATATTCACTCAATTATCTAAAAACAAATAATGAAAGAGATTTGGATTTTCCGGGAGTGCTGGAAGTCGGATTATGAAGGTGGTTGAACTCTCAAAGTGCTCAAAAAAAAAGATCCTTTTCTTTGTCTCCAGACAGGGTATTTATAGGTGAGAATTTGCTCAGAACCCGATCCGGATCGGAGCCACGTGTTGTCCATCCCATCAGCCTCGGGTTCGGATGGATTTCTATGTTGACAACGCATCAGAGCAGCGGACGTTGTGGGTAGGAACTGGTCATAGCCGCTCCGAATAACCAGGCGCTCATGCATGAGGGTGACGTGGAAGACAGGCTCGGATCGGAAGGGTGTGCACAAGGGGTTCGGATCAGAGTACCTGATCCGACCCGGATTGACTTAGGACTAATTCCTGCTTTTACTATGCTCTGCTCAGATCTGTTGCTCTCCGCTCCAACTGGAAATAGGTTGCTCTCCGATCTGAACAGCCGTGCCTCTCTGATTCCAACAACAATAGTTCACCGATCCGAACAGCAGACTTTATCCGATCCGAACCGCTACACTGCTCCGATCCGACCCGCTTCAGTGTTTTTCAAGCTCTTCAATATTTCACATCTTGACTTTGTGTTGCCCAGTTCACAAAGTGGGCTAACATTTTGCCCCCTCAAAGGATGCTTCTGTTGGAGACGGAGCATGCTTTGACTATCATTGCACAGCGCTCTTCGAGGTGATTTTTCTTTTGATTTTCCTTGTGTTTTCATCTTTTTCCTCAAATTTTAATTTAATTCGTTGCTGAGCTAAAGAACTCGGTTCGGTTCGGATTCCGATCCGAACAGACCCCTTCTCCTTTCTATTTCTCACTGGACTATTGGGCCAAGCTTTGCTTCTGGACTGTCCATCCGATCCGAACGGGGGTTCTTCTACTGGGCTGTCGATCCGAATGGGGAGACGAATGGACACTCTACTCCTCTATATAAGCTGAGTCTTCTTCCTTCTCTCACTTTTACTGTTTTACTCCCCAAATTCTGCAAAACGAGAAAAAACCCAATTCGTGAAGCATCAAAATTCCTTTTAATTCTCGAAGTAATTACATCGGTAGGTCATAAAACTTTAGACAATTCCTTTTTTAATTGACTTCGATTTGAATTCGTAGATGATTAGGACGATCTGAGCATGGAATTTGGATGACCTTGCCACCGTGACCCCCCTCGTCATCGTCGTTAGTAGACTCGTTGTCACCTCGAGGTAGTAACAGAAGGGGTTAGAATTCATGGTTGAATGCGCCAACGTATAGTCGCTTGGCTTTGATTTGGGTAATGGGCACGAAACTGGCCTTGGCGTTGGTTAGGGAAGAAATAGGATGAAGGAGAAGAAGAAGAAGATAGTAGGGAATCAGTTCGGTTCGGAGGGATATGGAAGGTGAAAAAGATAAGGGAAAGAGGAGGGAAGTTCAGGAAGTTGGACCGGGTCGGTGCAAGTAAAGAAAGGAAAAAAGAAAAGAAATCCAGGAGATCGGATCGGGTCGGAGCAAGTGTTTAAAGAAGGGGAAAAAGGAGCTTACCGAACCGGATCGGGTCGGACCGTAAGATGACGGAGGAGAAGTATAACTACGTGATCCGATCCGAACCGTTAGGGGACTCTCCCTCCGAACTGATCCGATTTTGATTTCTGAGTTTCAATGAGATATTCAAGCCTAAGGCTACACCCCCGATCCGATCCCAATGAATGCACCCGAACCGAACTGAAGCACAGTCCACTTTAACGCATAAAAACTCGTCTAACTGGCCCAATCAACTTTCGGCATAATCTTCAATTTAATGGACAGTTAGGATAGTGCCTTGTGAACGTATCTGGACATCAAGAACTACTTCAACTCTTTATATTTTGCCAAACCTTTTCGTCGCACTTTTTAACATTTACTTTGCACTTTCCGCATACATTGTTTACACTTTAGTTTGCACACACACACACACGGGGGGATACGGGCTAATTTGCTCTAATTTATGCTATTGTTTCTTTAATAGTTTTATGACCATGAGACCCAGATGCTCTTCCAGACTAGCGGGGAAGAAAGAAGTCCTAGAAACCTCCAGCAAAATTACTCTCGAGGACATATCTTCTCCGTCGGATCCAGAATGGAATAATGAGGGTTCAGACTACGAGGTTGGAAATCGTGAAAGTGACGACATGTCTTCAGAGAATGAAGTTTCTCTAGGTTTTGAAGAGGAAGGAGGGGTTGGTGACGACCGGGCTACTGATGAGTTTGAATCGGCTGTCATATTGGAATCACCCCAAGATTCTGTTGAATCAACAATCGACGACGACCGGCTTATCAGAATCTGTTTAAAATACGGAATAATGAAAAAGGACACTTTAGTGCCTTTGAGATCTGACCGTCCCCACAACCCTCCAGAAGGATACATGGCAATTACTCGGTTGATGTGCATGGTCGGTGCTATCCTTCCATTTTCTCCCTTCATCGTAGACTTTCTAAGACAGATGCGTATTGCCCCCATGCAGCTGCATCCCAATTCTTATGCCTACTTACACACTTTATATATAGCATACCGTGAGATCCTAGGCATAGAACTCACTTTCGATGATGTTCATTTCTTCTATAACTTCAAGCATCGAACTCGGAAAACTCCTTCTTTTTGCTACTTTGGGTCTGTTCCTAAGAGGAAGATAATTTCAACGCCATTCAGTAGTAAAGCCGGAGATTCCAGACTGGAATGGTTTTATGTGAAGCGACAACCTAGGTGTGCCAGGAGGTGGACGAAATCAAGTAAAGCACTGATTTTCTAAATCCGGGCTCTATACACTCGAGTCATCGCCTTAACTTGTTTTTCTTTTTACTTGCAGTCGACAACCCAAAACAAATATCAGATCAGGTGTTCTTTGACCGGATGCACCAGCTCCTTAATGGCGATCAGAAGTTCCTGACTATTGATGCAGTCCTTAAGGACGAATATCTTCACTTTCATGGACTACTATCTGTTTTTCGTAGTATCGGTCATGGGACGGCTCCATACGTATACATTCCTCCAGTGGATGTAGTCCCAGAGACAGGAGAAGGTTCGGGAGCTCCTGCAGCGCCTCTTCAAATTTCACCTTCTCCATCTTCTACTCAGGATGACGAACTGGCTAACTTGGCCGAAGAGCATCGTGAAGGGTATACTGCCCCTAAGGAGGCTACTTCTCCGGAAAAGTCAACATCCTCAAAAGAGTCGCCACTTAATGCTTCCGAAGGAGATGTCCCTAGTACTGATGACCCATTATTTCAGGGTTTGGGGGATCTCCCCTTACCTGAAACTATATACACTTCAGAGGATTTTAGGAAGGATCCTTTAGTCTTTACCTCTTCTGAAGAGACTACTCCTGCTAAGGCCAAAGAGCCTGCACGTTCTAGTCTAGCTTCAGACTCGGGTTGGTTGGGGGGAAACACATCACTTTGGACACACTTTATACAATAGCATTAGCACTCATTGCACCTCTCTCTCTGCAAAACTATTGATTATGAATTTCATTTGTTTTATTGTGCAGGCACGATGTCCCGATCTTACTATGATATCAGGAAGCTTCGCCGCAACATGTCTAATCCACCTCAGGATATCGAGTATGATCGCCGCGACGATCGCGGTAGGGAGGAGAGAAGGCCTTATGAACCCTATCGTTCTCGAACCTCACGCTCTCGCTCTCCCGTTCGATCGGACCAAGAGAAATACAAAGGTTATCAAAGTCGTAGGGAAGAGGACATGCCACAATCGAAAGACTCCACCTTTTCCCACGAAAAGCGCAGCAGAGAGAGAAGCCCTCCAAAAGATGCTGAGTCTCGAAGTAAATGCAAGGTCCCTGCTACTAAACGACCTAGAACAGATAAAGAAACTATTGAATCCTCCGCACATAGGGACACTGAATTGACGATCCCCGTTCCTCCACCACTAAATGCGGAAACTGCAATCAAGCGGGCGTATTTGGAGGAGCAATTTCCCGAACATTACTTCGAGACTTTGACTTTTTTACCTTCCCTCGAACCTATTTCTTCCAGGTGGGTAGACGAGGCCAAAGCAAAGATAGACGCGGTTGATAAACAGTATTCTGAAATGTTCAAATATTCACGCAACCTTTCCCGAATTATCCGTACTCTAATCACGAATGCTGATTCAATGCAAAAGACCGCAGAAGAAGATGCAAAGGCCTTAAAGAATTTAGGAAAAGATTTAGAGGACACACAGGCCCAGCTCGCTGTTGCTCAAAGGGACGCTTCTAATTTCAAACAACAATTTGAAGACATGCAAAAACGTTATCATGATTTGCTTGAATCTCACACTCAAGAGCATTCTGAGTTAAAAAAGAAAGCTGATGATGCTAAGTCAGAAGCCGCTAAGACGCGCCTTGCTTACACTGACCTCGAACGGAAAAATGCTGAGTTAGCAAAGAGGAATGCTGAGCTAGAAAAGAAAAACGCTGATTTGGCTTCAAAGCTATTGGAAACGGAGAACAGAGCTGCCCTGGCGGAGGGCAATGTTGAGTGTGCTATCAAATTTGCGGAGGAGGCCTGCAAACAATTGTCAGAGGCGGAGGCAGAGATTCAGGGTTTCGGCGAATTAATAATTGAATTCTTTGCACATATCATCCGTCGCCGAAACATTTATTGGATTGAGGATTATCCATCTACTTTAGTCCAAGTATGGAGTCAGATCGTCAAGTGGGAAAAAGAGGAGCTTAAGGTCGATTCCATCGATGAAAACAAGTTGATGGAGAAATACTTAAGGGATGATGAGCCAGAACGCCTAGCTGAAGGGCGCCGCCTCATTGCTGATGCTATGGAAGAAGAGAGGCGAAGGACTAAACAGAAGAACATTCCCGAGGCTGGTTCCTCCTCTGCTGCCCCCGCAACTCCTGAAGTTGAGGGATATGATCCTGAACACCCGGGACTCCCTCGAACAACTCTGCTATCCCCTATCCCTGAAATGGCATCAGAGACAGCAGTTACCCCCGCTGAGAAGTCTTCGGAAGGTATCGCTACCTTTTCTCCTTAATTCGTCAAGGCAATTTCTACCTTTCGCCACGTGATTGAGCAATCGATGAAAAACCCATTATTTTCTCCTGAGTTGATAACTGTTGCTTCCCATTCTGTAGGTATTGAGCCATCCGAAAAGACAGATGTGACTCAGGGAGCCGCCTCTAGGGCTGAGCCTACGGAAAAGGCAAAAGGAGGGAAGGACAAGGCTGCTCCTATAGACTTGGGAGAAGGAAGTGAGCCGACTAAGGCTGACACTCCCCATGATGAAAAAATGATAGCAGCCTTAAAGGATGATAGCGATGACGGAGGACATGAGGAAGATCTAGAGGTGGCAATAGTCGGGGAGTCGAAAAGTGCAGATGATGTTACTTTGGCTGCAATGAAAGCTGATCAAGACAAACGCTTGCAGTTAAAAGCCAAAGACCTAGACCCTGAAGCTCTCAAGCCTCTCGCAGTTGTGGATGCGGGATCAAGGTTAGTTGTTAAGCTCTCAACTAGATCTATTACAGAGGAACTCGCTAAAAAATCTTCTCTTGATTCCAGCGCTACGCCCTCCGGGAAGAAGTCAACCAGTTCCAGCACCGCACCTTCAGGAAAGAAGAAATCAAAGCGCATCTTGACTGAAGCTGAGAAAGAGGCAAAGGATGCGGAGAAAGCCGCCAAGAAGTCCAAGACTCCCTCAAAATCCAAATAGTGGGTTGTCCTGCATTGTTTTAGTACTTGGTAGATCAATAATTGCTGCTATAAGGGTGGTTCTTGCACCTTCTTTTTTTAGCTATTTTCCTGTACAAATTCATTCATTCGTAAATAAAAAATAATTCATTTTCTGCAATGTCTGTTTGTCAGTAGTTCTGCACTTATGTAAAAACGCCTGTCATACTATAGTTATTAAATGAAGTTACGGAGGGAGGAAATATGTGTATACATATATGCCCCCAGTCAATTCTCAAAAATTATTTAAGGCTTAATCAAGCAACCTGAATGCTCCCGATTTTCTGACGGGATAGCATTTTCCTGTGTTGTCAATGCCTGTCGTTTTTCCTGGCATTTCTTTTATACTCTCCTGTCTTATACTCAGGTTAGAGTTCGAACTCAGCAATCTATTCATTCCCCGATCCTTCAGCGAGGAGGGATCTCTTTCTCAGCGCTCAGTCGGAGATGATTTTATACTCTCTCTCTCTGGAGAGTTAGAGTTTGAGCTCAGCAATCTATTCACTCCCCGATCCTTCAGCAGGGAGGGATCTCTTTCTCAGCGCTCAGTCGGAGACGCTTTTATACTCTCTCTCTCTCTCCGGAGAGTTAGAGTTAAGAATGTCGTTTTCTCATTCTTTTATGTCTTGTCGCACAAATAGTCGTTGTGCTTTTTCTTATGTTTAAACTGTTTTCAACCTTTTCATGTTTTGAATCATCTTATATTCCATAATCACAACAGAATAGTCAATGAATGTATATATGTAATGCATAAAAGTAAATAACACACAATATTTTTATAGTGGTTCGGCTAAGTAGTAGCCTACATCCACTTTATAGTCCTTTATTCATATCATCAGATTTTCCTAAGGCAAGTCGTGCCTTATTACAGACTTCATAAGAAAAATAACGAAGAGTACAACATTTCTAATCCAAATATCGCATCAAGTGTTGGGCATTCCATGCTCTAGGGACTTCTTCGCCATCTACGGTCGTTAACTTGAAGGTTCCTTTTTCAAGTTTCCGTTGGATGACAAAGGGTCCTTCCCACTTTGGACCAAGGTGAGGAAGGGATGGAAAGACTCTCTTTAGCACCAAATCTCCTGGTACAAAAGTCCTAAGGCGAACTTTTTTGTCGTAATAGCGTGCCATCTGACGTCGATGTCTTGCTGCACGCAAATCTGCTTCGTCCCTTTTTTCTTCGATTTCATCAAGAGACTCAAGTAAGAGTGCCCGATTCGTCATCGGGTCATAATATGTCACCCGATGGGAAGGGACTTCAAGCTCAACTGGAATTACTGCTTCTGAGCCAAAAGAGAGAGAGAAAGGGGTATGACCAGTAGCCGTCTTAAATGTTGTCCGATATGCCCATAAAGCTAGGGGCAATTCGTCCACCCATTTTGCCTTTGTGCGCTCTAACCGTTTCTTGAGGATGGATTTTATTACTTTGTTTATTGCCTCTACTTGCCCGTTCGACTGCGGATAAGCAACCGCAGTGTATCTCTTGTCAATCTTATACTTCTGGCAGAAATTTCTGAATTCAGTACCATTAAACTGGGTTCCGTTGTCAGTTATAATAGTCCTTGGGATCCCGAATCGGCATATAATATTTCTGACCACGAAACTTATCACCTTTCTCGCCGTGATTTTGGTCAAGGGCTCAGCTTCCACCCACTTCGTAAAATAATCCACAGCGACTATTGCATATTTCGCTCCTCCTTTAGCAATCGGTAGAACTCCAATGATATCAATTCCCCACATGGCAAATGGCCAAGGACTCACTATCGATTTGAGTTGGGTCGACGGTGCTCTGGGGATTTTGGCGAATCTCTGGCACTTATCGCAGCGTCGTGAATAATCAGCTGCATCTTTATTAATTGTGGGCCTGAAGTATCCATATCGCAATATCTTTTTTGCTAAAGTCTGACCTCCTGTATGATCTCCACACTCACCTTCGTGCACTTCTCTTAGTACACGTTTGATGTCGTCGTGTGCTATACATCGTAACAAGGGCATAGAAAATCCTTGCCTATAAAGAGTATCATCTTGCATGACATATCTGGTAGCCTTGCGAACTATAGCCCTTTTCTCACTCTTCTTTGATGGGAGTGTCCCATTCTTAAGGAAGTTCTTAATTGGGGTCATCCATGACTCCTTCTCCGGTTCCACTTCGAAAGAGAATTCAATTTCCATCAACTCGAAGCTTGGCGATTCCAACATTTCAATTGGAATTATTTCAGTCTCTTCTGGATTGTCGGAACTAGCCAGCTTTGCTAGCCTATCCACCTTCTGGTTTTCGGCTCTTGGGATATGTGTTATATTGTACCGCTCCAAGTTGCTCAATAGCTCTCTCACTTTCCTGAGGTAGGCGATAAGTCGAGGTCCCCGAGCCACAAATTCCTCTCGCACTTGGCAAACAACGATTTTAGAGTCACAGAATATGTCCAACATTTTTATTCCGAGGTCTTTAGCAAGCTTCAGCCCGACAATCAGGGCTTCGTATTCAGAGTCATTGTTAGTCGCCGAAAATTCTAATAGTAGAGCGTAATATAACGACCGTCCTTCAGGAGTGACTAAGACGATTCCAGCTCCGGATCTTCGGTCGTTCTTGGCTCCATCTGTGTATAGCTTCCATGAATATATCTTTAACTCATCTTCGGACTTGACCACTTTGTCGTTGATCACTTCCTCCTCTGGGATGGTGAACTCTGCTATAAAGTCTGCCAGAGCTTGCCCCCTGATCGACCTTTGTGGTTGAAAATTTAAATCAAACTGACTTAATTCTATATTCCATTTGATCAACCTTCCCGATGCTTCGGGTCTCTGCAACACCTGCCTCAGCGGCTGGTCGGTGTATATGGTTATTGGATGAGTTTGGAAATAGTGACGAAGTTTTCGGGATGCGATTAGGAGGCTGTAAGCGAGCTTCTCAATCTTTGGGTAGTTGCGTTCTGCCGCTGCTAATTTCTTGCTTACATAATATACTGGCCTTTGCACTTTGTCTTCTTCTCGAACCAAGGCTGTGCTAACGGCGTGAGCCGAGACTGCCAAGTAAACAAACAATTCTTCGTGATCCACTGGCTTTGACAAAATTGGCGGTTTTTCTAGTAGTTCCAATAAATTTCGAAAGGCTCAACACATTCCGGGGTCCACTCGAAGTTCTTCTTTCCCCTTTTAATCAAATCAAAAAACGGAACGCATTTGTCTATGGCTTTGGAGATGAATCTACTCAACGCGGCTACTTTCCCTGTAAGACTTTGGACATCTTTAATTCTTCTCGGCTCTTCAATGTTTCTAATCGCTGCTATTTGGCTGGGATTGATTTCAATTCCTCGGGAGCTCACAATGAAGCCTAAAAACTTTCCCGATGCCACTCCAAATGAGCATTTCAGAGGATTCAACTTCATCCGATACTTTCGCAGGATACCAAACATTTCTGCCAAGTCTTGCGTATGGCTGGAGGACTGTTTCGATTTGACAAGCATATCATCCACATAATCTTCCATAGTCTTCCCTATTTGATTATAAAACATTCTGTTCACCAAGCGCTGATAAGTGGCTCCGGCGTTTTTCAATCCGAATGGCATCACAACATAGCAATATAGCCCCAAATTTGTAATGAAGCTCGTATGCTCTTGATCTGGTACGTGCATAGGAATTTGGTTGTACGCAGAATATGCGTCCATGAAAGAAAGAAGTTCATGACCTGGTATCGAATCTACAAGCTGGTCAATCCTGGGAAGTGGGAAACTATCTTTTGGGCAAGCTTTGTTCAAATCTGAAAAATCAACGCAAGTCCGCCACTATCCATTCGGCTTCTTTACTAAGACGGGATTCGATATCCAGTCAGGATATGTCGAATCTCGAATAAATCCGTTCTGCTTCAGCTTCTCCACTTCTTCCTTGAGAGCAGCCGACCTCTCTGGGCCCAGCATACTTCTCTTTTGTTTCACAGGAGGATGTTTTGGGTTTACATTTAGTGTTTGACTTATGATGGATGGCGATATCCCACACATGTCAGCGTGGGTCCAGGCAAACACGTCCAAGTTCGCCTTCAAGAAGTCCGTTAGTTCTTTGGCCCGACGTGGATCCAATTGAGACCCGATCTTCAAAACTCTTGTTGGATCAGCTTCATCAATGGAAATTTCCACTGTCGCTTCATTAGGAGTTGCATTTCTAGTCTCTGGTTCCTCGTCTTTTCTGGGATCCATGTCTTCAGGCGTTCCTTTGGGCAACTCCTTCGGGGTCGATTTCTCTAATTGCTACGCCGAGCCCCCCTTTGGGGGAGGCGAGGCATCTTTACTCTCGATGTTAAGTCCTTTCATCAACATCTTTAATTCGGCAACATAGCAGACCCGTCCGGAAACTTGATCCCCTCTCATTACTCCAGTTCCGGCTTTAGTTGGGAACTTAATCAATAAACACCAAGGGGCGATGCAAGCTCTGAACTCAGCAAGGGCAGGCCTTCCCAAAAATGCATTATAAGGAAAATCTACATCCAACACTACGAACTGAAGCATCCGCACTCTTCGGCGTTCTCCCTGCCCCAAGGTCACGGGCAACTCTATGTACCCCATGGGAGCCGTTGACGCCCCGTTGAAGCCTCTGATCCATCCTTCACATGGCTTCAAATCTTCAGATTCAAGCTTCATCTGATCGAATAACTTTTTAAATAAAATATTGACAGAACTTCCGTTGTCTACTAACACCTTATGAACCAAGGCCGACCCAATGGTGGTAGTAATAACCAACGGATCATCAGTGGGTGATTGGATCCCAGTATTATCTCTGCTGCGGAATACCACGTCGTCAAACATTGTCTTCTGTTGTTTTATGGGGGTGATGTCTTCCAAATCATCACCTTCATTCACATCTATGTGCTTGGCAGCATTTACATATTGATCCATTGCTGTAAAGCTACGGATTGCTGGGTGAGGTCCACCCACTATGGAGTTGATAACAATTCCCTTGCCTTTCTACTGCGCTGTAGGCTTGGGAGCAGATTGAATCTGTTTTGGAGCCTACTCTCCTTGCCTCCTGTCCCTCGGGGCAACCTTATATTCATCCAGCTTCCCTTCACGCAGCAGCTTCTCAATCACATCCCTTAAATGCCGACATTCATTGGTTGAATGCCCATGAGTTCCATGAAACAAACAAAACTTCCCAGTTGCCATTTCTTTCTCTATCGAGTCACGAGGTGGCGGTCTTTTATATTGCAAAACGTTGTACGTATCCAGGTAAATGTTCTCCAGAGTGTCGTTCAACGATGTATAATTCTCATAAGTCTGGAATCGGGGTCTTTTGTCAGATTCACTTCCCCTATTTCTATTCCTTCTGTTACCGTTCGCGTTACGGTTATTGTTGTTGCCCCCGTTTCCAGCATTGTTGTTTCCACCCTTGTTTCCCACATTTACTTCAACTTTTCCGGAACTTTCCCCAGACTGCTTCACGGCGACGTTACTCTACACATTTTCTTTTGAAGCCGCTTCAGACTTTCTCTTTCGGTTTGCCCTGGCCTCCTCTCGTCTTAAATAAATATCGGCCTTCTCATAGAATATCTCTCTCGTGGAGGGTGTCTTCCCAGAAAGGTAATCTCCAAACTTAGATTCAGGACCGACTCCTTCCTTTAATGACATCAAAATGGTGGGCTCATGCGGGTCACTAACTTCAGTCACAGCCAAGTTAAAACGGTCAAGATATGACCTCAAAGACTCTCCTGGCGCCTGCTTAATTCTTGACAATTCAATAACACTTTTGGACTTCCGGGTATGGAGTCGGAACTGATTCATAAAACGCTCGCTCAGTTCCCTATAATTTGAAACCGAACGAGGGGGAAGTCGGGTAAACCAGAACAGCGCCACATCTTCTAAATAGATTGGGAATGCTTTACACTTCACTGCATCAGGAGCAGCAGCAACATTCATGAGCCACGAGTATCGCATCAAATGCTGTCCCGGATCAGTTCTCCCATTGTACTTGTCCATCTGTGGCAGGTTAAAACGCTTGGGAAACTGAAAGTCGAGGATGTCGTCAGTGAAAGGAGTATGGCTTCGCTCAATGCCGTAATCCTTATTGGTATAGTTTGGGCTCTCGGACATAATCTGGCGTACCATTGCCTGTACATCAGCATTAGTTAGGGGCCGTTCAGGTTCCCTGGCCCTGGTATCCGGGTTCCTTCTGGGCTCTTGTTCAGGAGATGCCCTTCTTCTTCGAGCTGCTTCTGCTCTATTCCGTTCCCTACGCTCCCGGTCGATCTCGGGAGGAGGGGACTGGAGCCTTTGCCCCTGTAACACCCCACACCCGCTATAGTCACTCACTAAGGGAATGCCATAGCATCGGTGGAGTATTTTAGTGAATATAGAACAGAAAAATTACAACAAGACAGGTATAAATAGTACTTGAAATTTTAAAACATCATCTCATAACAGCGGAAATAAACATGTCTGGTTACATCATAAAACCACGATAAAAGTCAAGTACAATATTCATCAAAATAAAGAAGTACATAATCCCACTCTCTCATACAATAGCCATAAGAAAAGAAAAGATAACTGGATAACTGGAGCTTTACATCTACCCAAGCTCCTCAAGACTGGAAACAGAAATCTGATCAAGCTCTACTACCGCTAGGATCCACCGTAGGACCTGAGGGTTGGGAAAAAGATAAAAACAACGGGGTCAGACATAAGTCTGAGTGAGTCCTATAACCCTAACAATACAACCATTAAAGTAATTAGGGTATGACATAAATAAGGTACGGTACCTCTGGGGATAATGACCACACTAAGTAGCCAACAAAACATAGGGTGTACTAAGATAACCGAGAAGACGCTTTTATCCTCCCAAGGATAATTATTAGATTACACCACCCCAGACTTATTCACCCAAGGGTAATTCCTACACTGCACCACACCAGTTCTACCCACCAAGAGTAATTCCTACTTAAAGGTTGATCCCACTAAGTGTACTTAGTAATTTTTACCCGGTAGTTTCTTGTACCCCTACGCAGGTGCCGTCTGCCCCTATTTTTACTAGGTGTACCCACTACCCCCAAGCGATCGGCTCCCTACCGTAGATACCCGTGCTGGTCCCACAAAAGGGGGTGTATCATTCCCCAAAGTGGCTACCATATAATATCACTGTGCACGGCTTTATATCTACACGATGCAACAACGACTTACCAACCAGCCCGGGTCCACACACGCATATGAAACCCGTTGATCCCGCGTTGCCACCGCTAACCCGTTTTGGCCTCTTACAGTCAAGCCCAATATGCGTGTCCCGTCACCCGACTAGAGTCGAGCCTACAAAGATACGTTTGGGATATTGGTTGAAATGGGCCCCCACAAGCTACTACTTAAGCTTGTCGTTTAATCTAGTGCATCCCACTTAACCCTTTAACCATGTCCCCTTACATGTTATAAATCTTGGTTAAGTCCTTTAATCATATTTCAATTGCCACTTAGGGCACCCACTAGATTCCCACATGCCACCCATGGCACTTACTTAACCCCTTAATCATGTTTAATTACATGTTCCACCTTGGTTAAGTATTCTAATCGTATTCTCACATGCCACCCATGGCACTTGCTTAACCCTTTTTTCATGTTTAATTACATGTTCCACCTTGGTTAAGTATTCTAATCGTATTTTTCTATTGCCACCCAAGGCAACCCACTAGTCTCATCATGCCACCCCAAGGCACCCACTTAACCCCTCATGTCCCACTACATGATAATATGGTTAAGTGTTTCTTAATTCATTAATTAAGATCATGACCTCATAAAGACCTCCCACATTAGACCGTCTTTTATGACTGCTGGATATGCCGGTTGGTTCCGGGCAGACTTCTGTCATAAAAAGGGCCTAACCTCGTGTCTTTACTTTAATCATGTATTTAATTTATGACTAAGACCTCTCACATTGGGCCAATCATTTGTAGCTGCTGGATGGCCGGTCGGTTCCGGGCAGACTTCCGCTACAAAAGGGTCCAACCTCGTGTCTTAGTTGATTAATTAAACCTAATTAATCACCCCCATATTAATTATCCCTAATTAATATCAAATTTTCCATAACATGGGTAGACCTAACTCAATAGGTAAATTCCCATGGGGTAGACCTAACTCAATAGGTAAATTCCCACTTATGGTAATTTATTTTTATGGTATGCTTAATCATACCCAATGATACTTTTATTAACATATTTATTACCCCATCGTTCCCCACGTAAATCGTTCTCATTTCACGACATAATAAAGGGAAAGATCCATCACAAATATCATGGGTTTAGCATATAACTTTGTCATGGGTTAAGAGGATGTCAACTTGCATATATGAACATATATTAACCCAACTACATATAACCCAAACTTGCATATTATCATACCCATGATTTGCATAACATATGACATATGAGTTTGCATATTATCATACACATATCTTGCATAACATGTTAAACTTGCATATAAGCATCCTCATAACTTGCATAACATGTTAAACATGCATTTAAGCATACACATAACTTGCATAAGCATTCACATACTTGCATGGGCATTCATATACTTGCATAAGCATTCACATACTTGCATATCACATTAAGCTCGCATTTAAGCATATACATAACTTGTATAACATCATGCTCATAACTTGCATAATCTCATAAACTTAACTTGCATAACACTATGCACACAACTTGCATACCCTCATACACATAACTTGCATATGCACATAACTTACATAACATGTTGAGCTTGCATGTAAGCATAACTTGCATAATATGTCGAACTTACATATATGACTTGCATCTTAAAGGAGGGTAAACATGCATAGCATATAAGAGTGCCATCTTGCATATGTATATACCATATTTAAAAGGGTAAACTTGCATATCATGATTTATGCATAATACCAAACACTTAGCATGCATAAAACCACTTACTTATCATGCATAGAATCAAATACTTATTATGCATAAAACCAAATACTTATTATGCATAAAACCAAATACTTATTATGCATAAAATCAAATACTTATTATGCATAAAATCAAATACTTATTATGCATAAAATCAAATACTTATTATGCATAAAACCAAATACTTATTATGCATAAAACCAAATACTTATTATGCATAAAATCAAATACTTATTATGCATAAAATCAAATACTTATTATGCATAAAACCAAATACTTATTATGCATAAAATCAAATACTTATTATGCATAAACCTACCACTTAACTTGCATAAACCCAAACACTTAACATGCATAAAACCCCATACTTAGTATGCATACAATCAAATACTTATCATGCATAACATCAAATACTTTAGCATGAATAACATCAAATACTTAACATGCATAACACCAACTACTTAGCATGCACAAAATCACATGCATAACTTGCATATCATGTTACATATAACTTGCATATATTCTCACATATAGTTTGCATAACATGTCACATATGCATAAATGTTTAACATGGTGTTTTGCATCATAAAACATGGCCTTAACTTGCATTTAACATAAAACTTGCAAATCACATATCATACAAACTTGCATAAATACATTCATCCACAAACATAGCCATGTCTTATCACATCCTACCATAATCAATTTAACAATTGATTATTAAAGCCATAGAAACTCACCAAAACAAGATTAGCAAGTTAAATGAAGCAAATCCCAATGATTAAGTAGAAGAAGATGTAGATTAGCTTGCAAATCCTCTTAGGATTTTTAGTGGAGGCTCTCCAATTTTCTAAGTGGTGGCATAATGGCCTTAGATCTATTTTTTTGGTAAGGATAAGGGGGGTATTAGGGTGTATATATAGATTAGTTAGATGTTTTAGGACCATAGGATATACCCTAGAACCAATCCTAGCCTATAAAGCATGTCTTGGGGAAGAAGTCAAGTGTAGGAACCTTTTAGGGCCCAAAAAAACAGCCCAAAACTCATCCCGGGCCTCAAAACATGAGCAGTTTTTGATTTTTCGTGAAACTTTGACGGGCCATAACTTGGTCATACGGACTCCGATTTACGAAAACTCGGACTCTATTTCGCGTATTTTTCCGAGACGAACGCAATGGCATAGCCCGTTTCCCCTGATTCAGAATATTAAATTTAATTCTGCTCTGATTTATGTTATAACAAGTTATTTAACATACGGGGTGTTACATTCTCCCCTACTTAAAGGATTTCGTCCCCGAAATCTCTAAGTCAAGAAGAACGTATCCTACCAACCAAACAACCATCTACTCAACCATCAAACACTTGCATCCATTGTCCTTAAAACAATTTCTAATGATGTATGAGCATATGCAAAAAGTGTGTGTATATGTTCCCTATCTAATGTATGAACATATGCAAACCATGATAGTGCCATGCATCCATTATGTATGCGAGGGAACCCTATCGACACATACAATATCTACATGAGTGCACAATCATTCACCAAAATGCATCATCCATATGATAACACAATCATTATACATCCATAAATATAGCTTCCTACACACAATTTTATGCAATATGCAATATGAAGTGATTGAGCCGATCTAGTGCCTAGAGTGTGTGTATATGCATCCACGAGCAACCACTAGCAAACACTTGCATCCACTTGCATCCATCATACATAACATGTCTCAAACACATGTTTCAACCATAGGTTTACCCTATCTAAAGGTCAAAAGTACTAACGAGAGGACATACTAAGGATAAGATAAGCACAAGATATGTGATGAAGGAGAAGCAAAAGGATATACCCTCCGAAAGAAAAAGGGTACCTCGAACGCATCTTCGCTTCCGTCTCCCAGGTAGCGTCACTCTCTTCATCTCCCCTTTGTACTTTGACTAGTTGAACCTCTCTGTTTCTCAGCTTCCAAATTTCTGACCCAAGGATGCAAGTAGGAGCTCGTCGAATCGTCGCATCACGCTCTGCTTCCACTTCTCTAAGCAAACTCGGCTCTACCACCTCTGCGGTCTCATGTAGGCACTTCCTCCCATAGAATACATCACTAAGTCTGTCGGGCAACTCCGCCAATGGAAGATGCTCCTCCCATGTACCTCCAAAATCCAAGATACATAGCCTCAAAAGGTCTTCTAAAATATGATTCACCCTCTCGGTCTGGCCGTCCGTCTGAGGATGATATGCGGTACTCAAACGCAACTGAGTCCCTACCGCCTTTTGCAAACTCTTCCAAAACTCTCTAGTGAAGATAGGATCTCGATCACTCACTATACTGGAGGGTGCCCGATGCAATCGAACTATCTCTCGAAGATATACAAAAGCTAGCCATGGAGCAGTCCACTTACTCTTCACAGGTATGAAATGGGTGTTCTTAGTAAGTCTGTCTACCACCACCCAAATTCCTGTATTACTCTTTCTCGATCTGGGTAACCTGTCAATAAAATCCAACGAGACGCTGTCCCACTTTCATTGCGGAACCTCCAATGGGTGAAGCAACCCACCCGGTTTCTTTCGCTCCGTCTTCACTCGTTGGCACACCAAGCATCGAGCGACATGCTCGGCCACATCTTTCTTCATACCGGCCCAGAAGAAAGCCCTCTTCATGTCTTGGTACATCTTACCCCCACCGGGATGAATGGTCATCCTAAAACGGTGTGCGTCATCAAGAATAGCCTTCCTCAAACCCTCGTCCTGCGGTACACAAAGTCTACCGTCTCTACGCAAGCACCCTCTATCTCTAAGGTGTACCTACTCAAATGGCTGGACGACTCCCCCCTTATGAGCTTCTCTACTAACTCAACCAACTGTGGGTCGCCCCTCTGTGCTTCTCCAATCCGCCCCAAAAGAGTAGGTCTAACTTCCAAAGAAGCTAGCAAACCGGGTACAAAGTCAACGGAAGGTCTAAAGTCAAACTTAGAAATAAACTCTAAGCTCCGTCGTTCAACGAACAATGAACTCAAGGACAACCTTTTTCTACTTAAGGTGTCCGTTACCATGTTACCCTTACTCATAGGATGCTAAGGATCCCATCCACTTTTGCTGTCCTAAGACTATGCGCTCGAAGAGTCTCCAACACTTCCCTAAGATGTAGGGCATGCTCTTCTCCACCAGAATATCATCCAAAATTATCACAACTGTCTCCCACGCAGACCACCCTAGTCGAATTCGGCATCCCCCAAATGCAAGCCCCAAAGGCCTAAACCAATATCAGACAAACACCCAAGGGATACCTCCTTCGAATTCAGACGACCTACGTGAGACGATACTAGTAAAAATGGCTAAATAATTAAGCCCTTGACCAATTCTGGATGTTCTCGCCAGTCTCGCTCCAAAACCGTCGTTTATCCTATACTGGCCCTGCTCAGCCTATTGAGCACATACGAAAACTTATTTCGCTCCTAGAAAAGACCCAGATGTCATCTACAAAGACCATCACGAACTTATTTAGGTACTCCCTGAACACCCTTCTCAACAAAGTATGCGGGGGCGTTCGTCAAACCCAATGGCATCACCAGCCACTCATAAAAGAAAACATCCGGAGTCCTAAAGGTAGTCTTTTCTATGCTATCCTCAGCCACTCTCAACTGATGAACTTCCGTGGCTGAGTCCACTACTAAAACACTGAGGCGCCAACCAACTGATCAAAGAGATCATCAATCCTTGGCAATGGGTGTCTATTCTTCTTTGTGAGTTTCTTTAGTTCTCTTTAGCCTACACAAAGTCTGAGGGACCCATCCGCCTTCATAACAAAAACTACTGGAGCGCCCCACTCCGATATACTTCGTCTTATGAACCCTTTCTCAAGCAAATCGCCTACTTACTTATGGAGTTCCCTCCTCTCACTAGGAGCCATGTGGCACACTGGCCAAGATACTGGTTTGGCCTTATCCACCAGATATATTCGGAAGTCAATCTCCCGCTTCGGAGGTAAGCCCTTCACCTCCTCAAACACATCCGGGTATTCTCGGACCGCTCTAACAGATCGCAGACTCTAGACCAACGTGTCAGGCGATTCTAGATACCTTAGCATAACAGATTCTATGGGATTACAAGAGATCTCGAGAGTGTTACTTAGGCGGCCCATAAGCCTAACAACTCTCCCTTCAAAATGAAGAACAGCACTCCTACTGGATAACCAGTTCATGCCCAAAATTAACCCATAGCCCGTGAAGCCCAACAAGCATCACATCTAAACTCAACGCTAAGTATAGAAACTTTCAAACCCAAACATATCATGGAGCCCCAACTGGGTTTGAAACAACTAAGGGATCATCTACCAAACTGGTGTCTAAGTGCAGTGACTCAACTATCAATGGTGAGATAAACGAACTCGATATATCAGGATCAAATAAAGTTTGAATTGGATAATAAAGAAATCCAAATTCCAACCTAGACGGTCTTATCCCCACCTGGTACCCTAGTCGTGAGGGAATACAACTACCCTCCAGAAGATTCCATACCTTGCCCTTGCTTCTTTGAACAATCCTAATAAGGTGTCCTATTCCTCTTAAAAGGATAACCACTTGCCTTCTTCTTCCCTATTCTCCACTCGTAACCTCCCACCAATGAGGTTTCATCTTTCATTAACCAAAAAACTATTTGAGCCTTCCTCCCATCGTTTATCCAATAGATACCTACCAGTCCTCCTCCTTCTTGAACCAACTTCTAATCCGACTAACGTCTAAGTCCCTTGAAGTGGTTTTCCATCCTTATCTATCTTAGAAAGATCATCTATACGCGGAGGGGAAACTCAAAACGAGAGAAAGGAAGAGATTCAAAATGGAGAATTCGAAAGATATAGATATGGCTATTGGGGATTATGCTTTCCTTTCAAAAACTTTTCTCTTAAAAGACATGTTTTTGAAAATACTCCTTTCCAAAAATGTTTTAGAAAAATAGTTTTCTAAAAATTTTATCTGTTCCGGTAACCTTTGCTCTGATACCACGTGTAACACCCCACACCCGCTATAGTCACTCACTAAGGGAATGCCATAGCATCGGTGGAGTATTTTAGTGAATATAGAACAGAAAAATTACAACAAGACAGGTATAAATAGTACTTGAAATTTTAAAACATCATCTCATAACAGCGGAAATAAACATGTTTGGTTACATCATAAAACCACGATAAAAGTCAAGTACAATATTCATCAAAATAAAGAAGTACATAATCCCACTCTCTCATACAATAGCCATAAGAAAAGAAAAGATAACTGGATAACTGGAGCTTTACATCTACCCAAGCTCCTCAAGACTGGAAACAGAAATCTGATCAAGCTCTACTACCGCTAGGATCCACCGTAGGACCTGAGGGTTGGGAAAAAGATAAAAACAACGGGGTCAGACATAAGTCTGAGTGAGTCCTATAACCCTAACAATACAACCATTAAAGTAATTAGGGTATGACATAAATAAGGTACGGTACCTCTGGGGATAATGACCACACTAAGTAGCCAACAAAACATAGGGTGTACTAAGATAACCGAGAAGACGCTTTTATCCTCCCAAGGATAATTATTAGATTACACCACCCCAGACTTATTCACCCAAGGGTAATTCCTACACTGCACCACACCAGTTCTACCCACCAAGAGTAATTCCTACTTAAAGGTTGATCCCACTAAGTGTACTTAGTAATTTTTACCCGGTAGTTTCTTGTACCCCTACGCAGGTGCCGTCTGCCCCTATTTTTACTAGGTGTACCCACTACCCCCAAGCGATCGGCTCCCTACCGTAGATACCCGTGCTGGTCCCACAAAAGGGGGTGTATCATTCCCCAAAGTGGCTACCATATAATATCACTGTGCACGGCTTTATATCTACACGATGCAACAACGACTTACCAACCAGCCCGGGTCCACACACGCATATGAAACCCGTTGATCCCGCGTTGCCACCGCTAACCCGTTTTGGCCTCTTACAGTCAAGCCCAATATGCGTGTCCCGTCACCCGACTAGAGTCGAGCCTACAAAGATACGTTTGGGATATTGGTTGAAATGGGCCCCCACAAGCTACTACTTAAGCTTGTCGTTTAATCTAGTGCATCCCACTTAACCCTTTAACCATGTCCCCTTACATGTTATAAATCTTGGTTAAGTCCTTTAATCATATTTCAATTGCCACTTAGGGCACCCACTAGATTCCCACATGCCACCCATGGCACTTACTTAACCCCTTAATCATGTTTAATTACATGTTCCACCTTGGTTAAGTATTCTAATCGTATTCTCACATGCCACCCATGGCACTTGCTTAACCCTTTTTTCATGTTTAATTACATGTTCCACCTTGGTTAAGTATTCTAATCGTATTTTTCTATTGCCACCCAAGGCAACCCACTAGTCTCATCATGCCACCCCAAGGCACCCACTTAACCCCTCATGTCCCACTACATGCTAATATGGTTAAGTGTTTCTTAATTCATTAATTAAGATCATGACCTCATAAAGACCTCCCACATTAGACCGTCTTTTATGACTGCTGGATATGCCGGTTGGTTCCGGGCAGACTTCTGTCATAAAAAGGGCCTAACCTCGTGTCTTTACTTTAATCATGTATTTAATTTATGACTAAGACCTCTCACATTGGGCCAATCATTTGTAGCTGCTGGATGGCCGGTCGGTTCCGGGCAGACTTCCGCTACAAAAGGGTCCAACCTCGTGTCTTAGTTGATTAATTAAACCTAATTAATCACCCCCATATTAATTATCCCTAATTAATATCAAATTTTCCATAACATGGGTAGACCTAACTCAATAGGTAAATTCCCATGGGGTAGACCTAACTCAATAGGTAAATTCCCACTTATGGTAATTTATTTTTATGGTATGCTTAATCATACCCAATGATACTTTTATTAACATATTTATTACCCCATCGTTCCCCACGTAAATTGTTCTCATTTCACGACATAATAAAGGGAAAGATCCATCACAAATATCATGGGTTTAGCATATAACTTTGTCATGGGTTAAGAGGATGTCAACTTGCATATATGAACATATATTAACCCAACTACATATAACCCAAACTTGCATATTATCATACCCATGATTTGCATAACATATGACATATGAGTTTGCATATTATCATACACATATCTTGCATAACATGTTAAACTTGCATATAAGCATCCTCATAACTTGCATAACATGTTAAACATGCATTTAAGCATACACATAACTTGCATAAGCATTCACATACTTGCATGGGCATTCATATACTTGCATAAGCATTCACATACTTGCATATCACATTAAGCTCGCATTTAAGCATATACATAACTTGTATAACATCATGCTCATAACTTGCATAATCTCATAAACTTAACTTGCATAACACTATGCACACAACTTGCATACCCTCATACACATAACTTGCATATGCACATAACTTACATAACATGTTGAGCTTGCATGTAAGCATAACTTGCATAATATGTCGAACTTACATATATGACTTGCATCTTAAAGGAGGGTAAACATGCATAGCATATAAGAGTGCCATCTTGCATATGTATATACCATATTTAAAAGGGTAAACTTGCATATCATGATTTATGCATAATACCAAACACTTAGCATGCATAAAACCACTTACTTATCATGCATAGAATCAAATACTTATTATGCATAAAACCAAATACTTATTATGCATAAAACCAAATACTTATTATGCATAAAATCAAATACTTATTATGCATAAAATCAAATACTTATTATGCATAAAATCAAATACTTATTATGCATAAAACCAAATACTTATTATGCATAAAACCAAATACTTATTATGCATAAAATCAAATACTTATTATGCATAAAATCAAATACTTATTATGCATAAAACCAAATACTTATTATGCATAAAATCAAATACTTATTATGCATAAACCTACCACTTAACTTGCATAAACCCAAACACTTAACATGCATAAAACCCCATACTTAGTATGCATACAATCAAATACTTATCATGCATAACATCAAATACTTTAGCATGAATAACATCAAATACTTAACATGCATAACACCAACTACTTAGCATGCACAAAATCACATGCATAACTTGCATATCATGTTACATATAACTTGCATATATTCTCACATATAGTTTGCATAACATGTCACATATGCATAAATGTTTAACATGGTGTTTTGCATCATAAAACATGGCCTTAACTTGCATTTAACATAAAACTTGCAAATCACATATCATACAAACTTGCATAAATACATTCATCCACAAACATAGCCATGTCTTATCACATCCTACCATAATCAATTTAACAATTGATTATTAAAGCCATAGAAACTCACCAAAACAAGATTAGCAAGTTAAATGAAGCAAATCCCAATGATTAAGTAGAAGAAGATGTAGATTAGCTTGCAAATCCTCTTAGGATTTTTAGTGGAGGCTCTCCAATTTTCTAAGTGGTGGCATAATGGCCTTAGATCTATTTTTTTGGTAAGGATAAGGGGGGTATTAGGGTGTATATATAGATTAGTTAGATGTTTTAGGACCATAGGATATACCCTAGAACCAATCCTAGCCTTTAAAGCATGTCTTGGGGAAGAAGTCAAGTGTAGGAACCTTTTAGGGCCCAAAAAAACAGCCCAAAACTCATCCCGGGCCTCAAAACATGAGCAGTTTTTGTTTTTGATTTTTTGTGAAACTTTGACGGGCCATAACTTGGTCATACGGACTCCGATTTACGAAAACTCGGACTCTATTTCGCGTATTTTTCCGAGACGAACGCAATGGCACAGCCCGTTTCCCCTGATTCAGAATATTAAATTTAATTCTGCTCTGATTTATGTTATAACAAGTTATTTAACATACGGGGTGTTACAGCCCCTGAGTGGGATCATTGTTTCCTAGTGGTCGTGCAATATCCTCACGAGACCCCAAAGATCCGAATGTCAGCTGCTCCAAATTCTGAGGTCGTTCGAGCGGCCTTAGTTCACGGGGCCGCTCTTCCTCGGAAGATGAAGACTGATCCAATGGTGTGTGACGAACCGGTGATGGGGTTCTCTGTCGACGGAGTTCTCTGATCTCCCTGCTCATGAGCCTCATATTTTCCTGCATCATGAGATTGGTGCGCTCGTGGATTTTCATAGCCTCCCTTGTACTCTCAAGCATGTCAAGCAGGCGCGAGAAATCTCCTTGAGTAATGGGCGCGGATGGATTGACCTGATCATTGACCCTGGTGGCTGGAATTGGAGCATTTGTAGGGACTCGAGTAGAGGTTCCAACATCACCAAGTGATGGGTCGGTTCGGAGATGGGAGATCGGGTCGGTTCGGAGCTGGGAGATCGGGTCGGTTCGGAGCTGGGGAGCCTGGTCGGGTCGGTACATGGCAAGCTGCTCGGGTCGGTTCAGGTTTAGGGAATGCACTGCTTCAGAATCTCCTACCCGGATCGGATCGGAGCTCTCCCCCTGAAGGCGGTTCGGGTTTCCTGCATCGGTTCGTCCTGCTGTTGAGCTCTGCCCACGAGACCTTGTCACGACCGCATTTTGCTGATCTTCGCCAACTCCATTTCCTCGACCAGATTGAACTTCTTTGCCTTTTCCTTTGGCCATGGTTCTTCAACAATCAATTCAACAAATATCCAAAAACGTCGAAACTTAAGGATTAACTTCTTTGAACTCAACGGTCCAAAAAGTAGAACGATAATCCCGAAAAGCTAAGAATTCAGATGATTCTCAGTGAAAGCACCAAAATGTTAGACCAAAAAGTGGTTCTAACACCCAAATTGACTAAAAGAAGAATGAAATAAAATCAAAAACAAAAAGAACACACGGTATTTATAGTGGTTCGGCGAAGAAATGCCTACGTCCACTTGTCTTTCACTATTTTCAATGATGTAGTTGCAATTACAATGAAATATTCACTGGATTTCTCTCACAACTCACTTATATTCACTCAATTATCTAAAAACAAATAATGAAAGAGATTTGGATTTTTCGGGAGTGCTGGAAGTCGGATTATGAAGGTGGTTGAACTCTCAAAGTGCCCAAAAAAAAGATCCTTTTCTTTGTCTCCAGACAGGGTATTTATAGGTGAGAATTTGCTCAGAACCCGATCCGGATCGGAGCCACGTGTCGTCCATCCCATCAGCCTCGGGTTCGGATGGATTTCTATGTTGACAACGCATCAGAGCAGTGGACGTTGTGGGTACGAACTGGTCATAGCCGCTCCGAATAACCAGGCGCTCATGTAGGAGGGTGACGTGGAAGACAGGCTCGGATCGGAAGGGTGTGCACAAGGGGTTCGGATCGGAGTACCCGATCCGACCCGGATTGACTTAGGACTAATTCCTGTTTTTACTCTGCTCCGCTCAGATCTGTTGCTCTCCGCTCCAACTGGAAATAGGTTGCTCTCCGATCTGAACAGCCATGCCTCTCTGATTCCAACAACAATAGTTCACCGATCCGAACAGCAGACTTTATCCGATCCGAACCGCTACACTGCTCCGATCCGACTCGCTTCAGTGTTTTTCAAGCTCTTCAATATTTCACATCTTGACTTTGTGTTGCCCAGTTCACAAAGTGGGCTAACAGTCTTTATCAAAGTGTCTCCATTGCGAAACGTTGTTCGCTTTGGGTCCGTTGGGAAGTTAGCACCAAGGTTCGTAGCACTGTTTCCTATTAAGGAGAAGATAGGACAGATGGCGTATAGTGTGGAGTTGCCTGAGAGACTTAGTGGTGTACACGACGTATTCCATGTGTCACATTTGAGGAAGTGCTTGCACGAGACCGTAGAAGTGGTAGATCCGAGCTTGCTTAGAGAGGTGGAGATCGAGCGTGACGCTACGATTCGACGAGCTCCAACATGCATTCTTGAGTCGGAGATTAAGAAGCTGAGAAATCGAGATTTCAGACTAGTCAAAGTACAATGGGGAGATGACGAGAGCAACGCTACTTGGGAGACAGAAGAGAAGATGCGTTCATGATACCCTTTTCTTTTTGAGGTTATGTCTTTTAATTTCTCCTTTATCGTTTATCTTGTACTTATCTTATCTTTAGTATATCCTCTCGCTAGTATCTTTGACCTTTAGTTAGGATAATCCTATGGTTGAAACATGTGTTTGAGACATGTTATGTATGGTGGATGCAAAGTGGATGCAAGTGTTTGCTAGTGGTTGCTCGTGGATGCATATACACACACTATTAGGCACCAGATCGGCTTAGTCACTTCATATTGCATATTGCATATATATGGATGTATTTAGTAAAATGGATGTATAATGGTTGTATTATCATATAGTTGCTGCATTCGGGTGGATGGTTGTGCACGCATATAGAATTAATATGTATCATTAGGAATCTTTTGCCTACATATTGGACGCATGGCACTATCATGAATTGCACTAAGGAGGTCGACTAAATCAGTAGACCGCCTAATTTTGCATTAGATATGGACATATACACACTGTGCATATAAACATTAAAGCATTAGAAGTCTTTTAAGGACAATGGATGCTGGTGTTTGATGGTTGAGTAGATGGACGATTAGATGGTAGGGTATACATTCTTCTTGACTTGGAGATTTCGGGGACGAAATCCTTTAAGGAGGGGAGAATGTAACACCCCGTAATTTTATAACATTAAAATTCACAAATTAAAGTATACTTAATTTTTAGAAAAGAATTAAGTGAAATGGGTTGCGCAGAGAAATATATATATATATTGATATATATATATATATATAAATTAAAAAATAAATAAATAAATATGCGAAAAAGTTCAAAACAGCGAATTGGGAGGGGGAATAACCGAACCGGCCCATTTTTGAGGTCGACCCGAGCCACGCTGGGTCGACTAGGGGTTAATCCAGGGTGTTTGGCTGTCAACCCATGGGCCGATTCGCTCAAATGCAGATTTTGCATTTGATTGTTTCTCATGGTTCAGGGTTAATCAAATGGTCCTAAATAACTTCCTACACCTATAAATACATCCTAATGCTAACCCTAAACCTATTTAAAATAGAATAGTTACCGTCATACCATCGCCATGGAAATCAATGGAGCCGCCGCCAACTAAGAAAGAAGAAAAGCAAATTATATTCTAATTCTCTCAACCCTAAAGCAAAGCAAAACTCACTCTTTTCTTCTCTAAATTGTGAGTATGATGATCTTAACAAGATTATTATCATCTTAATTAGGTTGAGTTATGAATGCCAGTCTAATGTGAGAGGTTTTTATGAGGTTATGGCCTGAATGAATTAAGAAATATTTAACCAGATAAACATGTAAGGTGGGACATGGGGGTTAAGTAGGTGCCTTGGGTGGCATGAGGAATCTAGGGGGTGCCCTTAGTGGCATGTGAAATACGATTAGTAAAACTTAACCAAACACACATGTAAATGAACATGACTAAGAGGGTTAAGTGGGATATACTAGTGACAAGCTTAGGTGGGTAGCTTGTGGGGGCCCATTTCGACCAGTATCCCAAACGTATCTTTGTGGCCTCGACCCAAGTCGAGGACGGGACACGCATGCTGGGTTTGACTGTAAGAGGCCAAAACGGGGAGCGGTGGCAACGCAAGTCCAACGGGTTTCATATGCGTGTGTGGACCCGGGCTGGTAGGTAAGACGTTGTTGCATCGTGTCGGTATAAGCCGTGCATTCTCAAGTTGTATCGGGTTGCCACTTTAGGGGAGTGATACACCCCACTGTGGGGCCAGCACGGGTATTTACGAGTAGGGAGCCGATCGAAAGTGGGTGGTGGGATACACCTAGTGGAGATAGGGGCAGAATGCACCTATGTAGTCAGCTAGGGGTACGTAAGGCTATTTATATGTTTCTGTGTGAAGCAAGTGGGATCAACCTTTAGGGTGACTGGTGCGGTGCAGTGTAGTAATCATTCGTTAGTGATTAGGTATGCCTTTACCGTTATCTTCAACGTTATCTTAAATGCCATCTTTATCTTCTTAATAGTTCATAGACATTTACTTGTCTTCCAGCTTATGCCTTAGTCTAGTTATTTTGATAATAGTATTGTTAGAATTATCATACTCGCTAGACTTTATGTTTGACCCCCTCCATTTCTATCCATTTCCCCCTCCAGGTCCTCAGGTTGGGCCCAGCTCTAGTGGAGCTTGATTGGATTGCTTCATCTCTTTGGAAAGCTTGGACCCTTGAAGTAAAGTCCAGCTTGTTTTCTTTTTTAATGGCTATTTGTGTAATGGGATTATGTATTTTGTTTTATGAAGATGGATAATGTACTTGACTCTGATTAATGGTTTTGTGATGTAATAAATATGTTTCCGCTGAAATAAAATGAAGTTTTAGTTTTCAAGTACTACTTATTATCTGTCTTGTTGTAATTTTTCTGTTATATATTCACTTATAACCGCCATGGAAGTTAATGCATTCCCTTTGTGAGTGACATTAATGGACGTGGGGTGTTATAACTTAAATTCCCAAAATGTCGTTTTACCGTATTGAGCAAGTTATGCTGAAAACATAACAATTGAAATATAGGTCAAAACTTAACTTTTTTCAGATCACTTCAAAATCATTTACTATTATTTATCATAATTTTTCCACATTTTTAATAATTTTTATATGGCCATTTCGATCGATTTCCAATTACGATCGTCGAACTGCGTTTGAAGCGACCTTTTCAAAAATAGATTTGAACAAAATTTGAAATCTATAAGTTGAAATTCCAAAACTCTTCTTTCATTTGAAAGCTATCATAAATAGAAAACAAACGTTTCCAGTTTTTGGGAAATCCTATTCAAACTCCATTAGTTATGGTCATTTGAAGTTCATGGTTGAAATTTGTGAACTATCGTTGTGCGACACGTCTTACTCAAACCATATTATAATTTAAAGTAAAATGCATCGATTCATTTGGAATATATTTTATAAAATGTTTATAAAATCATTTAAAAGTGATTCCAACTCCAGATTCAATAAATCAAAATCGAATTTTCTATATTATTATAATATAAAAATAATAATATTTTTCAAAATATAATATTTTGAAATCCAAACTTTCCTGAAATCCATTATAAAAATAAATAAGATCAATCATTTTGAGTTAAAAATGTTGTTTATATATCTAACTTGAATTCACTCTTGAATTTATTATTCAAAATCCATTTTTAATTAGAACAAGCCATTTCTAATTCAAAACTCTTTCAAATCCATTTCAGCCTTTTCAATAGTTGCTTGAAATCATATTAATTTCATTTTCAAATCGTGTCGGATATAAAAATCCAATTTTCCATTTTCATGTCTTATTTCACTTAAATAAATATGTTATTCATTTAATATTCCAATGGAACTTAACTCAATCAATTCTAAAATTATTTCATATTTGTGGTGTGAATTGTGTAAACAATTATAATAACAAGCACAACTGTTATCATCCATCAACGATAGTCATAAGATAAGCATTTATAATTGTTAACGCTTAAATATACATAAATGGTATAAATAAAACAATAATAAACATCCATCATCCACGAAGCAATCATAGCAACCATAATGTAACAACCCGAATTCTGATAGATCGAATTTTTGTTTAAAAATTCTAATCTGCCAAAACTCGAATTGGCTTGTTTGGTATCTTGTAGAAAAACAGAGATATAAAATATATCAGAGCTCAGAAAACATCTCACAACGGAATGGAATAAAATATAATACAATCAAATATAGCCTTATAAGGTAATAATACAACCTAACCAGTATCCAAAGCTATCATATCTCTTCCACAAACCTAAGCTGCAAGTATGTTATGAGGAGGGGGTCAGAACACAAGTTTTGGTGACTGGACTAAATTACATACTCTGAAATAACCCTATATATACCGTTTGGTTATGTTACTTACTATTAGGTTGTTTGGGTTAATAACACTCAAGGCTTTACACACACGTTGTACCCATCTAACTCCTAGTAGATTAACCTAATATAGCATATATGTAGCTACCCCCAATATCAAGGTACTTCCCACGGTATCCTTCTCGCCTGATCTTCGCCGTTGAGACGACCCCAAACCCCGTACCGACGGTGGCAAGGGTAATCTTTGAAATATAACAAAGAAACAGATAATAGCAGAATAGAAATAAATAAATAAATACACTGGATAATGCACAATAGAATATACTGGATCAACATAATCATCAGAGTTACACAGTATACAAGATCATACTTAGTACAAATACAGTTCAGCTATAAATAACTGTCTACAGCGGAAACAAACATGATATGTACAACAGGAGCTGAACAGCATAAAAAGAGATAAATGATAGAATCCATCTTCATCTCCAGCTATCCGGATAAAGCCAGCTAAAACCTGAATACAAGGCTGCCCGTGTAGAAAAAGGGGCACCCGAGTTTGAAAGTGAAACAAACTACGAGTCAGTCATGGGACTGGTATGAGAAATCTACTCAACACATTTGAAATATGGCTAATCATAGGACCACGCCACTTTCGTGGAACGGGTTTACTCCATTGGATCGCCAGTGCTTTAAAACAAATAAATCTTTTAAACATTGCAATGCTTTTTATAAAAATGAAGCCATTATAAGACTCAGTTCCCATCACACAATGCAACGCAAACCGGAGGAAAGAGTTTTTACCTTATAACGGCCAAAATATGCTTGATACGAATAACACAAAAGCATTTGGTATTGTTACTAGTGTTTATATGTTTCAAAAACAATTTCAAATCATAAGTATCAATCATAGACGGCATTAATGCCCCATACCACTATGTCGCCATATATAGGTATACAATCAAAACCGCATAGTCACATATTTGGAAATTGGATTTCCGTCATGAACCAAGGCAAAAGATAGTCCTTACCGACTTCGAGACGCTCTAGCCCGCCCCTCAGGATCAGAGCTCGAGTGACCCTTGGATCGTCAGGGCCGGTCCACTGATGTGGATTAAAATGCCTGAACAATGTGTTTCCCCGCCCTTTGGGGCGTAAATGAGCCAACGAATGACTCCATCGGTCCCGGATCGACAGATATAACCGAGGCGCCTCGCAATAGCAACAACCATATAAGTCAAACTCATCAGGGCATGTAAAACCACTGACGCCACTTCTAACTAGAAGGAAACGCATGCCCTCCTTGATGTCCTCTCCCGTTTCTGGTTCATACTGGGGCGTGAGGTTCGTGAATTCACGTTAATCACAAAGCTATGCAACACAGGCGGGGCTTTGATTATCACCACAAGACTTTGCTTTTCAAGAGAAGCCCTGATTACTGCATCTTAGCATGCCACACAAGCAATTCACGCCATGTAACTGATGGCTATCAATCACACAGAATAAATTCCAATGTTAGACACACCATCCATTTACAAGTCCGTTCTGGGTCTGAACGAAACCGGAGGCACTATATACCTCGCAAACCCATCGATCTCCACGTACGTCTGGACGATCACCACTCATTATCCATATTTCGGGATGCCTCCCCATCAGTACATCAGTTACTATCCAAACGAGGTGAAGATTTCCGGTCTTCAACCACCGTCTTCATCTTCGATTTCTTATCGTCGATTCAGTTATTCAGAATGGGCTAAACCCGGTCTTTCTGAGCAACTCGTGTATATAATAAACACGTGCTACACAAACACTCCATACGCATCATTTCAATTCATTAGTCACTAACCGTCAATTAGTAAGAGAACGATTTCCCAAATATTAACCCCGAAGGCCGAAACCAACATCAGATCAACACCCAGGAAACCATTCGACTTAACCAACCTTCAGTTAGTTTCTAAATTTCTCATCCATATCGTTTATAATATTTTATAATGATTTATCGCTATTTTTATTTATTTTAAAATAGCCAATTTATTCAAAACGACGCTTCGGGCCATAACGCGGCCGTGGCGCTGTTTTTCTTCTGATTTGATTTACACATATCTGAAAATCTAACCGTTGGATCTTCACAAAATTTATATCATTAGAAAGATCTTTTCAAAATGAATCCAATGGTTCCAGTTTTGGGAAAATCCGACGGTCGGATCTCCCGGTACAATCATTTGAAGTTTCGACTTCAAAATACGAACTGCAGCGTCGTTATTCGATTAAATATAATTATATTTATATATATGTATATATATATATATGTATATAAATATAATCGATTCTGGTGCTGTTTTTCTTCAGATTTGAATTAAAAATTCTAGATAATCCAACCGTTGGATTTTTACAAAGTTGGTGCCATTGGAAAGATATTTCCAAAGCGAACCCAACGGTTGCTGTCTCGGGAAAATCCGATGGTCAGATCTCCCGCACTAATCGTTTGAAATCACGGTTTCAAAATACGAACTGCAGCTTCGTTATTCGTTATATTTCAATTCTATTTATATATATATATATATATATATATATATATATATATATATATATCAATTCTTCGATTTCAAAACAACATGATTTTCATACTTTTTGATAAAAATGATATTTGTATCTAACTGTCTTCTATTTCAACACTTCACTATTTTTAACAATTCATGTATATAGTAAAAATGTGATTTTTATTGTAAAACGATTTATTTCAAAACACGAGTATTTTATATAGTTAATATAGGTGATAAAAATAGGATTTTTATTATAAAACAATTTATTTCAAAACCAGATTATTTTATATAGTTCATATTGATGATAAAAATAAGATTTTTATTATAAAATTTTTTATCTCAAAACCAGATTATTTTATATAGTTCATATTGATGATAAAAATAGGATTTTTATTATAAAACAATTTCTTTCAAAATACGAATACCATTCAACACATGAATATGATTCAACGAATGAATTTTGATTCAACACATGAAAGTTTTCTATAGTTTGTATATATAGATAAAAAGGTGATTTTTATATTTAAAACACGAATACCATTCAACACATGAATTTCAATTCAACGAATGAATTTTGATTCAACACATGAAGGTTTTCTATAGTTTATATATATAGATAAAAAGGTGATTTTTGTATTTAAAACATGAATACCATTCAACACATGAATTTCAATTCAACGAATGAATTTCGATTCAACACATAAAGATTTTCTATAGTTTGTATATATAGATAAAAAGGTGATTTTTATATTTAAAACACGAATACCATTCAACACATGATTTTCTATTCAACGAATGAATATCGATTCAACACATGAAGGTTTTTTATTCAACAAACGAATATAGTTTCAATACAGGAAAATAATTCTAACACATGAATATTATTCAAAATTTCGGCAGCATAACGGCAGGGTAGTTAAAACCGGGACCGTCCCTAGTACGACTCCTCGCTCTACCTTAAAGCCTCGCAGCTTTTGACAATGGGGAATCATGCATCTAGTTCGCACGCAGGCGGCATGTATATTTTTTTCCATTTCCACAAACTAATCCTATGTGGTTTCAACCAAATATTTCTTAACCACAAACGGGTATTTTTCAACCACAATCAATCAATTTCAACCACAAACAATTCTAATCAACCATTCATAATCAACCAATTTTCACACCAATCACAACCAATAAATATCGTCCATGGTTTGTGGACGAGGGGCGTATATATATATATATATATATATATATATATATATACACATATATATAAGCATTTCACTTCTATTCAACACACATATAATTTTTACAACACATATACAACTTATACATCGAACGTACAACTTATACAACACTTATACAAGAGGTTTACAATGCTTATATAACTCATACATCGATTATATAATTTATACATCGTCGTTTTCCATATCGTTTATAATTTAGAAATCTCACATTGGTTTTCGGAGTGCTTAAAATCGTAGATGGCTCAGAAAAATCCGTGGTCTCTACTATGTGGTAGAGAGCCTCCTTGCGGTCACAATGTTTCTTGTTTCATCGAATTTCATCAACACACCATAAAGATATGATTTTTCAAAGTTCAGATGTAATAAAGGACTCACCTTTCACGATGGTTCAAAACTAGGTTTTCAGTTTTCGCAAAAACCGAGTTGCGTGTTGACGATCGGAGGGTACCACCTCGTCGGCCTTGGAGAGACCTTTCTGGCGATGGGGGTCTTGGCCAGTTCGGTGGCGGATCTGAGTCGTGGCGGCGATGGGAAATGGCGAACTTCGGAGAGGGGGTTCTCGTCGATGCGGCGACGAGGAAGGTCGAGGCTGGTCGGATTGGAAGAAGGGCTCTCGATTCGAGGTGGTGGCGGAGCTCAGTTTGGTCGGAGGCGGCGGGAAAGTGAGCTGGAACGGGGGAGGACGAGGATCGTCGAAATCGCTGGACACGGGGGGGGGGGGGGGGTTCTGAGAATTTTCCTTTTTTTTATAAATTCCGATTGGCCGGGAGCTTTTAAAAGGGGGTTTTCCAACACGACCTCCAATCCGAACCCAACGACTATCGTCCCTAGCGTTTTACCCCCATTCCGAACACAATGGGATATGTTTCGTAGACCCATTCGACTATTTCAGTCAGTTTTCCTTCAAATTAAAATATAAAACATTCAATATTTGATTTAAACGTACATTTCAATTTGCCAGGGCCACAAACTGATTCGAAAAATTCCCGAAAAATAAATCTAGCTATGTTTTGACGAAACGGTCCCAACAAAACTAGTTTCATTGGATTCTGAGACCGTTTGTAAAATGGCCCTTTTCTGGTCGATCCAATTTAACTATAATTGACCAAAACACATTTTCCTTTGCCACGCTCACATACTAGCTTCAAAAATTATGAAATTTGAAACCCAGCAATAACTTCACATCTCGGATCCAAAAAAAGTGGTTTCGTCGAATTCCGAGGTCGTTTGCAAAATGGCCAATTTCACGGGCTATATAAATTCCATAGCGACCTTTCTGAAAATTCATTTGGCCATAACTTTTTCTTCCCGCTATGAAACTTCGATTTTTCAGATTCGTTAGAAAGGTACTCACTAACAGATTTAAATATTTTTGGTTTCACTCAAATCCATTTTGTTTTGCACCCGGTACAGTTAGTCAAAGTTTGAATTCAAATTTTGAAACTACCGCGCCTTGTTTATAATTAGAATTAATTATATTCCTTTTCAATTGTCGATTCAAACTTAGTTTTCATCTTTATTATTTAAAATATTTATTTTAAATATTTAAAATCTACTATTTTAGCCAATTTAAATTTTTTAAATTGGTTCAGATTTTCCGGGTCGTTATAGCCGTCATGCCATGAAAGCGTATCGTAACAGCCTGCATTTTACATATCGGAGGATTGTAAGTTATTTTTATTTAATTCCCTGAGGGTTGGATCATTATCATGTTTTAATATGTTGTTCATGGAGATGTGAGACATGTCCAAATTTTTATTAATTTTTCATTTTGCCCCTATCAGTCTTGTATAGGGCATAACTTTTAACTTAAATTGAATCGGGTGTTGAAACATGTGCCATTAGAAAGGGAATAATGCTTCCCTTTCCGTATAGTGGTCACATTAAAGATTTGGCTCAGCGGTTTGGGAAGAATCGATGCTTAAGGTTTTTCAGTTGGATGTTCAGGTTTGGTAAGCCATAATGGGCTGATTTGGAGAGGCTCATTAGTGGATTGGTGGAAGGATATAAATAGGGGGTGAGAGGCATGGAGAATAGTTTACTTTCTCCGTTCTCTCATTTGGAAGAGCAAAATTCCTCCATTTCTCCATTTCCTACACCTTTCCACCATTAAAGCTTAGAGAATCGAAGATTTACAACATTTGGAGCTAGATCTGCACCATTCCAAGTGAGAGTTCATCAAATTGAAGAGTTTGGGTCAAATTCTTCGTTGATTGGATCTATCTAAGTGCTTTTAGATTGTTTTGGAGAATTGGTTAGTGATATGCTGTCTCACATGGATTCAAGCAAGTATATGAGTTCTATAATCTTAATTTCATCATTTTCATCTCGTATTCCTTAGATCTACATCATGGTAAGTTTTATGTCATATGAATCGCCATAGGATCTAATTTAGCAACTTAAAACCGGTAATTTCTATGCTATTTCAAATATTTATGCAAGTTAAATCCATAATTTAGTTCGTATGTTCATTTATCATTATTTTTGGTGAAGTTAGCGTATTTTGATGAAAATCGTCATTTTCGTGATGTTAGTGACTTCATAGTGATGTTAGTGATTTCATATCACGTTTGTGGTTGAATTGGTTGAGTAGAATTCGTCAATCTTATCGTTTGGCGAAGTTTTGGTGAAATTTGGTGCTGAATTGGACTGGTACAGGCCACGGGTTGAGCTTGTAATACAACGTGTAGTGCAAGAGATAGTACAGGAGTTCTTGTCGGTCGACCCAAAGGGATCGTGCATAGGTGGTTTTGGTCGAGCAGGTTGGGTCAGTCAGACTCTAGTCGTTCGAACACCAAGGATCGGTCATGCATACCAGGGTCGGTCGCATAGGACAGGCTTGGTCGCGCTCATTGGGGTCGAGCAGGATCTGTTCGGTCGCACTACCAGGGGGTCAGTCACACCCAGAAGACATAGGGTCGTTTCTAGAGAAAAAATCGGGTACGACCTAGATTTGAACAAAAGGGCCTAAAAAAATTTCGGTCGGAACCCGTGCCACAGCGCAGTGCGCTCTAAATGCTAGTGTTGATGGCAGGAATGTTGTAGTTTATTTCATAGCAAATGGATGTAACATTATGAATTGTGTTGAACCATATATCGATGTTATTTGGTTCATTGATGTTGTGACTTCGAAATAAGTTCAAGTAGGAATATTCGAAGTATTGAACGTGTTCGTTGATAGGCATGGAACAATGAACGAGATGATAACTCAAAGGTTGTGAGTTGGTGGATAATGGTTGCTCGAGAAGGTTGCTTGAGCTATGGAAAGTCGTCGGGTTGGATGACTAGTATTGCGAAGGCCGAGAGATTATCGTCATCATAGGTTTTGTAACGACCCAAGGATTTTCGGCCTCGGAAATCGACATAAATACCTTTCTGTATCTCATGCCGACCTTCCAAGCACCGAAAAATACTGGATAATTATTAGAAAGAAATTAGAGGGTGAGATAAGAAAGAAAGAAATATTAGAGTAGAAGAAGAAGAAATACCACAACACAGAATCAGAGTCTCACATCGCAGCGGAATAAAATATAATACATAAATAAATCTTTATTGAGAGCTTTTAAAAATACTTACAATATCAGAGTACATCAACATCACTGGACAATTATAATAATCTGTCCCATACACAACACGCAACGGAATACACATCATATATAGTACGTCTGAACACCTCCAGCTCATCTCTTCATAGCATCCGATAACCTGGACCTGTACACCTCGGTCTAACCCGAGCATTTACAAAACACCGGGTCAGTCTGGTGAACCAGAGTGAGAAAAACTCGCATAGTATTAAGAGAGATCATCCAACTTGATTTTAAAGTTAAAATCCTTTCGAAAGAAAAAGATAATCGTAAGATCAAATCCACACATAAATACGGATGGTTTTTACCTTACGATAACCCAAAACATTTTTAAAATCAATATCTTTTCTGATATTATAATAGTGTCTAAATACAAGTAGATATCAATCTAGTGGAACGCTTGCATCTCACGCTCCACATATATAATATGCAATCAAACCCGCGGGCTCTTATTGGAGACTGGATTCCGACTATGACAAGGTATGGGACCACCTGCCGATAGTGTATCTCAAGAGGCGAATACATGGGGTTCAACAAGAACGTCTTGCAACCCGGCCCACACATGACCGACCACTCATTTTGCTTGAGTGTATCGAATGCCTATCACCAACGGTTGGGAGCTACCCACCGTTTCCCGAAAAGGGACAGCATCGAAATAGATTAAAGAAGCAAATGAAATTTCTCTAGTTAGGTGATTATACACCCTAATGGGAGCGACCCACATAGCCATGCTGCTTGCCCGATTTTTGTCATTCCCCGCTTGATGAGGCTTGAAGTTTAGATTAATTTTTGAACATCTGGTCATCATTCACTTTGAATGCCACATCATCAGATCCGCCAGATATCACTAATTGACATCCACGAAAATACTCTAGTTGGAAGCTAAGAGAACGACAATTCTCCGCCACCAACTATGATACGTTTGAAGAAATCAACGTATGTGATCCTTTTGGAAATACTTTGTCAGACATCCGTCCATACAAGTCATCCAGGAACAGGATGAACCGAAGGTACTCTCCTACTACATCCAATATAGGAATCACCCCATGGATCAGTAGCAAGAAGTCCTTGCAATCCATAGATTCCAATCACGACAGAATCACAGTTTATCTCTACTTACCAGGCAGAGAATCTTAGTGGTTCTTTCGTTTATAAAAATCAACGGTCTTCAATGCTCCATCTTGATCATCTTCTGATATCTTCACGTATATGTTGGTCGGAATGGTTTTCGAGTATAAATTCGATCCCCGTCTTTCCGTACCAACAATCGTATTGGACAGATTTGATAATTGGTGATTTAACTATCAAAATAAACAGTGATTCAATCATGAACATCCAATGAGTTCACTAGTTCAGTATTCAGCATCAACTGGCCTTTTAAATCAAATCAAATGTAACTTTAAAACTCCTTAATATCTTGATATTACAAATATAGCTCTTCTCTTCTTATTTAACATAAGATTATACTTTAAACCAATTCATTATATTACTTAGGAAAATCCTTTATCATATTCAGTCTTCTATTTTTACTTTCAAATCATTGGCCATGTTATTATTTAATATTGGAAAATCCATTCAACCTATTACTCGTCAAACAACATTACAGAATGTCTTTTATTTCATTATTTGAAATAATAACTAATATTTATTTGTATAAAATAAAACTCAACCTTACATTTCCTTTCTAACTAGAGAGTGCCGTTATATTTTCACGTAATCCCTTTTTGTTTTTCTTCTACTTTGGAATTCTCATTATATATATTTTCCAAATCTTCATTACACATTGCATTATTATTTTTGTAATGGAAATAATAAACTATTACTAGCTCCTTTTACCATTTCCAACTCATATCCTCCTCAGATAATTCCGATGCCGTTCAAGTTGGGATATTTTAATTACCTCATAGACCTTGATCAACAAAGTTCATATCTTCAGATAAATATAAGCTGTAATCCAAAAACCAATGTTTCATTCCAGTCTCAAAACAAATTCCATTTGACTAATTTTTTTCAAAATACAGTTTCATAAACCTTCCACCCCTTTTGAAATCTCTTTCTTGAATATAACCCCTCTTTCTTAATTCCATAATTAAGTAATTTCTTATAAACTACACCTTTTTAACTCTGCCTTTTTAAACAAATTCCTTTATAGTTTGGATTTGGTTATATAACAATATGACCCACTTCTTTACCCAAATTCACCTTTACCAATCTCCTTTCAAATCCATTCAACCATTCCCGCTTTAGAAATCTTATTTCAATTTCCCCTTCTTCTTCTTCTTCTTCTTTTCTTAATTCCATTTCTAAATATCATTAATTTGGAATTAACGATATAAACCCTCATCGCTTTTTAACAACCTTGTTTCAAATACATTCTGGTTTAATCTAAACCCTTTTCCATCTTACTTCCTTTTTTATCTTAATTCAAACGTTAAGTCAACATAATTTAAGCATCGTATTCGCTTAAATTCCTCTTTATATCGGGTTTTAAATATAAAACCCGTTCATAACTCCTTTCACCATTCAGTTAGATTCCATTTCAATTTCTGATTACTTTTTAAATGAATTTCAATTAAAAAGTAATTCCCTAGATTATTATTAATTAAAATAATTACTTACATTAATCATTAACTACTTCAGTAGTTAATTCCTTTATTAACTAAAATAAATAGTAAACCCATTTTTTTAAAACTTCATTAAAATTTAACAAATACTCTTTAAACTATTAAATTGCGTAAATTTGAAACAACTAATTTAATAGTCGATTCCAGTTAAAACAATCGGTTTAGTCAGCTCAAATCCCAGTTATCTCGTTAACCCATTCCAATTCGTTCTCCCTTTAAATTAATTAATAATATAATTAATTTAAATAATTTAAATAATTGTTTTTTAACAGAACAATTATCCAAATTTAATTCTTTAGATTAATTTCTATTCACTTATTTATAAAACTAATTAACATCAGAGATTTCCATATAAAACCAATTAATAATTAATTATAAATTTAAATCATAAATGATAAATATTTATTTTATTTTAAAACAAACCTTTTATTCAAACTAACATATTTCAAATCTATATCCAGGTATAAAATAAATTTCATATTTTAGTTCTATCGATCCACCTGACGGTAAATCAATATCACAAAACAATTTACTCTTAGGCCATTTACTGCCGATTACTCAACCAATCTTACCCATTGGTTAAAACAAAACACAGGTTTACTTTTCAGTCATTGATCACAAATCAAATCAATCACCCAAACTGAACAGTTCATATATGATAATATGAAAAGAAAAAAAAAATATTTGAGGGATCCGGTTGGGTCCCTCCAACCTGCTCTTCCCTGAAATCACAACGGTTATCTCAAATAAGGTCATTTCAATTTCATTTAACTGAAATAAATAATGACCATTTAACATCAACCAATTCACAAGAAATTCTAACAACTTTAGCACGTTTATTTTATAAACGTGACCAACAAGGTAAGTTACCTTTATTGGAACTAATCGTTAAAATAACAATTTGATATTTCACTAAAATTAACCGACGGTTTAATTTCATCAGCTAAATCAACAAATAAATGTATAACTAGCAAATAGTCAACCATTGGCAAACATAACACACAAAATAAAAACCCAATTTATATAAAATATAAATGGGAAAAACTGAGAGAGTTTAAATCATCTTGTTTTGATTTGGTTATGGTTCGGTTACAATTAAATTAAACAGTTGTTTAATTTAACTGTAAAATCCCAGTCATCTTCTGCGCTGTCTAGAATAGTTCCATGAAATTGAGCTCGTCTTCATGATCCCGGCATAACATATTCAGTTCAATTCTGCTGATATGGCCAACAGTTATTAACGTACAATATTTATACGATTCAATTATAAATTCCTTAGTCATCAATTAGTTTAACTAATTACTTAACTAATCATTTTTCTTAGTGTTGAATATACAAATATGGTGTAAATAATTTAAATCAATAGTTCTGATTTAAACTAATTATCTAAACCATATTATAAAAACTAATTAGATTAGTTTAGCTTATATCAGAAATTAGGCCGCGACGCCTCCTCCGTCCGCCCTCAACCCTTTGAACTCGATGCTGCCACCTGTTCCCCAAAATTCCTCCAAACTCGGCAGCTTTCAGGTCAAATTCCGACCAGCTCACCCCTTATAAATCGATCATCATCGTACACCAAGAGATCGACGCAAGTATAAACGTTTTTATACTTCGAAGTTCTGATATAAATAAGTGGATTGAAAGATTGGAGTGAAAAAGGAAGGGAGGCTCACAGCCTTCCAGTGAAATGGTGGAGGCGCAAAATCACTGTGTTGACCAGTGCGTAGAAAACATTAGGGTATTTGACTTGTTCTTGGTATTTATAGTGGGGTGAGTAAATATTATATTATTAATCAAAACTTCATCGTGAAGTAACGCAATAAAACCACTACAGTCAATCTCCGTTTTTTGATAAAAAAACTAATCTTAGCATAGAAATTATTCCGGACTCAATGGGACAAGTTTCGTCGAATTCCGACATCGTTTGAAAAAAATTACTTTATAAAACCAGTGAAAAACACGCATTTAATTTTTCCACGATCACTAGATAAATCCAATCAACTTGAAACTTTGAAACCCTACATAATTAATTAATACACACCCAACGACACCAGTTTCATCGCATTCTGAGACTGTTTCCCGGTACACTATTTTTTTTAACGCACCGAAATGCCATTCTGGACACCAAATTAGCCGATTTCCAAAAATAACAAACTATGTACCTATCCTAACTCTAATCGACAATACGAACTCAAAAGAACTAGTTTCATGGCTTAACTCGATCGTCTGCTCAAGTTACACTCAAATATCTCTTTATTGAATTGAGTTAATTTAATTGCACGCTATATAAATTAAACAGGCATTTACGGCTACCGTAGTCACATATGACATCGGTTTTCCATGAAATTTGATTTTCTTACAATAATTTAACGATACGGTTCCAATGAAACTAATTTCATCGAAAACATAGTCCGTTTGCAAAATGGCTATTTTAAAGGCCAATAATTAAATAACGATTATCCATAGCGACTATTTCAAAATTTGATTTGGCCATAACTAACAATCTATAACAAGGAATCTGAATTTTTCTCTTTCATATGAAAATTTTCATCAATACGGTTCCAACATTTGTT
Source organism: Allium sativum (assembly GCA_030737875.1). Taxonomy (NCBI): domain Eukaryota; kingdom Viridiplantae; phylum Streptophyta; class Magnoliopsida; order Asparagales; family Amaryllidaceae; genus Allium; species Allium sativum. The sequence goes on from CM060915.1 coordinate 315,161,601, forward strand.
GTTTCGCAGAAATCCGACTTATATTAGATCTTGTATATTTGATTGAAATTCAAAACTCCATATTACAAACTGCTGAACCATTTCGAGCTTGATTTATATTATATATAAAATATAGCGTTCAAACTTCGTTTACATAATGAATTTAAATATTAAATTCCATTATTTTCCAAATAAAATACTTAAAATAAATAAATTAAATTAAATATTTGGCTGCCAAAAATACGGGTCGTTACAGGTTTTAACAGGCTCAAAGTAGGTGTACAATAGAGATATCTAAAAGACCGGAGGGTTGCTGGTCGAGTACCCGGGGTATCGTTGAAAGGCCTAGGTACGTATCGTTGAAAGACATATGGAGATTCTGTTAGAACCGAGGTTATCATTAGCCCTTGACATATAGCAAGGTTGGTCGCCATACGACTAATGATAGTTTCGAAGCAGGATTGGCAGTGATAGCCAGAGTCTGTCATGGTTGATTAGTTGCCTTGTTTGTACCATCTCACGTAAATTGTCCAACGTCGAAGGAGATGTTTCTTGGGTGCTTGTATGATATTGGTTTAGGCTTCTGGAGCTTGTGCTTGAGGGATGTTAAATTCTATTAGGATGGTTTACGTGAGATACATATAATCTGGATGTTATGAGTGCTAGTGGTGTTTGCTTCTGATTGCCATGAATGAATGGTTGTTCTGGTTTACATGAATGAATTGTTGAAGTTGTTGATGAAAAGGCTATCACTGTATGTTGTGAGTTCTTCTCTTGGGTTGTGGGTAGATTAGTTGTTATCTTCCTCTTCTCATATACTTTACTAATGATGCTAGATAGCTATTTTATCGCTCACTAAAATTGTTGTCTGACTCAAGGTTTTATGTTTCCCTCTTATTCCCTTGGGCAGATCATCTGGTTGTGGATGGGCAGACTGAATAGCAGGTGACCGGTGATAGTTTGTTGAGATGACGATATTGATCGATGGCGAGTTGGAGGCTTACGTACCAGTTTTATTAGTATCTAGTATTTGTTTCCGCTGTTTTTTGTTTCTTCTCTGAGTGTTGTAGTAAGGCAGATTTGTACAGACTTATGTTGAAATCCTGGCATTGGATATACTTTTTGGTTGTTATGAAAGTTTGGTATTTTCTTCTTAAATATGCTTCACTAATATTGCCTATTGTATGTGTTCTATATATTTTATCCTTGCGTCGTGAGTTGTACGACAGGTTCCGCTTGTGCTTCATACCTTAATGATCGACCACAGCCGCCTAGCACGTCTTTCAGTGCATCATTCCTCTTGTTTAGTGCAGAGGTTGTAGGCGGTCGTCACACATATGCAACTCTCATCCTATGTCAGAGCGACGAACGAATCTCTATAAAACCATGCCACATTCCGCACAGAACTACCATCGCCATGCTACATAAGTGTACGTACTGCCATATTTGAAACTCCTCAGCCAAGCTCGATATTAACACAGAGTAATGCCCTAGCTTCTACGATACACCACCCGGTGCGGTGTTCAAGTATTCGGACCCTCACACATACGTATTGTCTACTGTACCCCGAGTTCCATAATAGGGCTGCATCTGAATGCACAGAAATCTGTTGGGAGCCTTTTCCATATCTGTATAGGTCTGCTAAAGAGGCATAAAGTACAAAAATATCTAAACTATGGTCTGCATTTCTATGGTGGCTATGGTCCTACCTCGACCCCTCCCTCAACTAGTAAAAGACTACATCACGAGCTAAGTGATGTACCCCTAGTAAACAATCAACATTCAAATTGGTGTGTCCCGCAACCAACGTCTTGATAGTAAAAGATTAATGGTCTCTTGGTTTAGATCTAGTCTTTCCGCATCATAATGACTATCGATGACAGGTACCAGATGATTACTATCTTGTGTTGGTAATGACCAAGCCTATCTATAGGAAAAATCGTTGGATCACCTACCTCACCCTACAGCCTTTTGACTACCAAACTACCATTGCAGTCAAGGTATACTCACTAAGTCGTTTCGCGCAGACCCAACCTCAGAGAGTACAGCCTTAGTGCTTCCACCGCATAGAGGACCACCACAGAGTACCCTACCACGTCACTCGGAAGCCGCATGCTCCCTCCCAGTCTTACTGAGCCAGCAAGAAGAATATCAGCAGAGTAATCACATCGACGTGCTCCTCCCATCCTCTAAACACCACAATGATCTACCCCGTTGGGTTCTTTATCTTCAAACGTGCAGACTGGTCCAAGCGCCACATGCTAACGTGTTATTATACCTTATATCTAAGCGTTTAATTACGCGCTTGCTCTTCCTCACCCGATTTCCAGTTAACTTGATTATTTCGAATCATATTAACCTCTTATTCAAGTTACCAAGTTCTCTCCGAGCCCCTTATATCTCTATGGAATGGACCACTCTTGCTTTTTAATTTTAGTTATATAACTTAACCCATTTAAGTTCATTAATAATCCCATAACATGATATTCTATAGATTGTAATTCAAGGTCTGTAATCTAAAATCTTCTTACATTATTATCCTGTCATTAATTGTCCAATTTCAGGTTTACATGTTACAATAACATGTTCTACTTAATGTATAACTAAGTATATCTTATCTCAATCAGCAGCCTTCATGTTAACATGTTACTTAATATATATCATGAAGTACAACTCATTTCATTCCACGGTTATCTCAGGTTACCAGATTCATTAGCACACAATTGGCTACTTACTTCTTTCAATTCTATGCCACCTGAGCGGGCTTCTGCTTATTAATAATTTCTTTTATTAGACTTCATAATTCTCTTTTATAAGTCTACCAATAATAAGCCTACTTTATTCTCTTTCCTTAACCTTGACTTGGTCTAATACAACCCCTTGTTGTTGTTTACTTATTTACTTAGTTCTCTTAACTATGGTTTATCAATAAGTTTTCTTCCATTTATTATAACCTATGCTATAATTTTCACTTGTCCCTAGATTTTTTTTTACCTATTATCTTCCATCCTTTCATTCATACTTAATCATAATAGGTTATTATTCCCCGTGCATTCCAATTCTTATACCGTCATTCCTGCTAGTATCGTTTACTTATTAACTTAGTTTTTTAACTAAGGTTTATTAATAAGTTTTCCCTTTTTATTAATTATAACACATGTTATAATTCCACTTGTCCCTAGGACAAGCCTACCTATTATATAACATTCTCATTAATGTATATAATTACAATAGGTCACATTCCCCGTTTATCACATTTTCTTGGTTCTTTTACATTAACCAAACTTTTACTGCTGTAACCTTTGTCTCTTTACTGTCTTGTGAATTTTTCACACATTCCATTATGTACATATATCAATATATGTTTAGGAACTGGATCCCTCACATTAAGTTGACTACTTGTGGATGTTGGATTTGTCGGGCGGTTCCGGGCAGGCTTCTACCACAAGTTGAACTTAACCTCGTGTCTTAGTGCGGTTACAATTTCCTTATTACTGTAAATTTTCCATCTAATTTAAGCATATATATTCTTCCAAATTATAATGTAATTCTTTTTACAACCTTTTAGCATAATAATATTCTTAAGCAATTGTTCAAGTTTATCATAAATTCCATAATTACAGTAATTTCCCATTCAGATATATATTTAATGGAAACAAGCTTATATGATAGAAATGTTCTCAGTATATTTAGCCACAATTATCACAATTATTCGCAATTTCATTGTAACTTAATTTACAACATCCAATTAACAGGTTCTTAGGATGGTTCTATATACAACATTAATCTTTTTAACATGTCCTAAACAGTTTTAGTACCCAATTTCCACAATTATCAACTATTTAACAGATTAAATATAACGCTTAATACAAATGATAAATATACTATTATTTAAAATGGTATAATTTAGATCCACTCATCTAACATCTTTCCAATCCTTGAATCTGATCCAGATCTATTATTCCATGTCTTCCTAAATGAATCTATAATCCAAATAAACATGGATTTTGTAACGACCGCCTACAACCCCTGCACTAAACAAGAGGAATAATGCTTTGAAAGGTGTGCCGGGAAGCTATGGATGATCATCATAAGTAAATAACAACATCGGAACCTGTCGTAGAACTCAAAGCAAAAGGATAAGATATAGTAGAAAAATATACAATAGGTAATAATAGTGAAGCATCATATAACAAACTTTTGCAACTTTCAAACATCCTGAACGATTATCCAAACATCATAGGAAATATCAAGATCTGTACATAAAGCTTCACTACAACACTCATAGAGCAATTCAAATAGAGAAAACGGAAATACTAGATAGTAATAAAACTGGTACATAAGCCTCCAGCTCGCCTCCGAACTGCAACATTGTCCTTACTAAGCTATCACCTGTCACCTAGTCTGCCCATCCACAACCGGATGAACAACCCAAGGTAATAAGAGGGAAACTGTAACACCCCGTAATTTTATAACATTAAAATTCACAAATTAAAGTATACTTAATTTTTAGAAAAGAATTAAGTTAAATGGGTTACGTTGAGAAATATATATATATTGATATATATATATATATAAATTAAAAATTAAATAAATAAATATGCGAAAAAGTTCAAAACAGCGAATTGTGAGGGAGAATAACCGAACCAGCCCATTTTTGAGGTCGACCCAAGCCCCGTTGGGTCGACTAGGGGTTAATCCAGGGTGTTTGGCTGTCAACCCGTGGGCCGATTCGCTCAAATGCAGGTTTTGCATTTGATTGGTTCTCATGGTTCAGGGTTAATCTAATGGTCCTAAATAACTTCCTACACCTATAAATACATCCTAATGCTAACCCTAAACCTAATTAAAATAGAATAGTTACCGTCGCCATGGAAATCAATGGAGTCGCCGCCAACTAAGAAAGAAGAAAAGCAAATTCAATTCTAATACTCTCAACCCTAAAGCAAAGCAGAACTCTCTCTTTTCTTCTCTAAATTGTGAGTATGATGATCTTAACAAGGTTATTATCATTTTAATTTGGTTGAGTTATGAATGGATTATGAGTAGATGATGTGAATTATCATATATGTTGTTGTAAACCCCTTTTGCTATCATGTATATTGTAAATCCAATGTTATGAGATGATGATATCTTATATATTGTAAATCATCCTATGATGATGTTATGTTTGTTGAAAGTTTCTATGCTAAGTTGTGATGAATCATACATGTTAAAAAGGCCATGATGTTACCATATATGCTAGTTAGTTCATATTAATTAAATCATCATGTTTAGGTTATGTTGATTTATATGACAAGTCACATATGCAAGTTAGATTGATTAGAAAAGTTATGAACATATACCAAGACATCTATTATGACATCTAGAATTATGCTATGACATATGTGATATCCTATGCTAAGTTCACACCATCATTATGTTGCCTAAAAACCCCATATGCAAGTTTATGTATAGATTTGGGCTATGATCATATCAAGTAAATTGAGACATTTAACAAGTTGACACCTTTTGATCCTTAACATGTGTATTTTATGCAAGTTTCACCCCTATTATGATTAGATTTATTTTAATTGTCTATATGTTGTGATAATTTATCTTTGTGCTAGGTGTTAGACTATACAAGTCTAGCCTATATTATGCGTTGAATAAGCGAACGTATAAACGTGGGGTAGGGGTAATATTAAGGATTTAATATTAAAAAGTTGGGGTGCAATTGATATGATTTTGCATGCCATAAGTGGATGGCCATAATTGAGTCAATTATGGACATCATTAAAAGTTGACTTAATTAATAATTTGAATAGGGAATTATTAAAACTGGGGTAAAAGATTTTAAGTGTTAATCAATGCTTAGGACACGAGGTTGGACTCGTTTGTGACGTAAACCTGCCCGGACCCGCCCGACAAATCCAGTGGTCACAAATGTCAGCCCAATGTGAGAGATCCTAGGCCTAAACTAAAGCATAACGGTTGTAAAGACACGAGGTTAGACTCTTTTATGGTGTAAGACTGCCCGGACCCGCCCGGCAAATCCAGCTGCCATAAATGCCAGTCTAATGTGAGAGGTCTTTATGAGGTTATGGCCTAAATGAATTAAGAAATACTTAACCAGATAAACATGTAAGGTGGGACATGGGGGTTAAGTAGGTGCCTTTGGTGACATGAGGAATCTAGGGGGTGCCCTTAGTGGCATGTGAAATACGATTAGTAAAACTTAACCAAACACACATGTAAATGAACATGACTAAGAGGGTTAAGTGGGATATACTAGTGACAAGCTTAGGTGGGTAGCTTGTGGGGGCCCATTTCGACCAGTATCCCAAACGTATCTTTGTGGCCTCGACCCAAGTCGAGGACGGACGGGACACGCATGCTGGGTTCGACTGTAAGAGGCCAAAACGGGGAGCGGTGGCAACACTAGTCCAACGGGTTTCGTATGCGTGTGTGGACCCGGGCTGGTAGGTAAGACGTTGTTGCATCGTGCAGGTATAAGCCGTGCATTCTCAAGTTGTATCGGGTTGCCACTTTAGGGGAGTGATACACCCCACTGTGGGGCCAGCACGGGTATCTACGAGTAGGGAGTCGATCGAAAGTGGGTAGTGGGGTACACCTAGTGGAGATAGGGGCAGACGACACCTATGTAGTCAGCTAGGGGTACGTAAGGCTATTTATAAAGTTTCTGTGTGAAGCAAGTGGGATCAAACAATAGGGTGACTGGTGTGGTGCAGTGTAGTAATGTGCGGTGCAGTGTTGTAATCATTCGTTAGTAATTAGGTGTGCCTTTACCGTTATCTTTAACGTTATCTTAAATGCTATCTTTATCTTCCTAAGAGTTCATAGACATTTACTTGTCTTCCAGCTTATGCCTTAGTCTAGTTATTTTGATAATAGTATTGTTAGAATTATCATACTCTCCAGACTTTATGTCCGACCCCCTCTATTTCTATCCTTTTCCCCCTCTAGGTCCTCGGGTTGGGCTCAGCTCTAGTGGAGTTTGATTGAATTGCTTCATCTCTCTTTGGAAAGCTTGGACCGTTGAAGTAAAGTCCAGCTTGTTATCTTTTTAATGGATATTTATGTAATGGGATTATGTATTTTGTTTTTATGAAGATGGATATTGTACTTGGTTATGATCTATGGTTTTATGATGTAACAAACATGTTTAATTTCCGCTGCAATAAAATAAAGTTTTAGATTTCCAAGTACTATTTACTATCTGTCTTGTTGTAATTTTTCTGTTCTATATTCACTTATAACCTCCATGGAAGTTAATGCATTCCCTTCGTAAGTGACATTAATGGACGTGGGGTGTTACACGTGGTATCAGAGCTTAAGGTTACCAGAACAGATAAAAATACTTTAGAAAAATAGTTATTTTTGGAAGAATTGCTTTCAAAAACATGTTTTAATGAGAAATTTAAAGAGAAAAGTTTTTAAGAAAAAAAACATAATCCCCAATAGCCCATATCTTTATCTTTCGAATTCTCCATTCTGAATCTTTCCTTTTTCGTTTCAGCATGGCTGAAGATCTTAATCTACCCGACGGTGTAACGATACCAGGATGGTATAGGAGGTTATTAGAGGCTAGCTTGGTTGATGAAGGGATAGGCCTCGTTTTGGTGGGAGGTCACTAATGGGGAGCGTCCTGTTGACTCTTGGGCGGATTTCAGATGTAGGTTCGAGGCGAAGTTTCTCTCAAGGGCGGAAGAAAATCTATATATGGAAAGGTTCTTGACATTGAAGCAAGGAAGCTCATCAGTGAAAGAATATGTCAATAAATTTAATCAGTTAGCAAGGTTTTGCTTGGACTTAGTGAATACGCTGGAGAAGAAGGCGCTGAGGTTCGTGAATGGCTTGAATGAACCATTGCAAGGGTTGGCTATGACCCACATCCCTATGGGGGCCACCTTTGAGAAGTTAGTAGAAATGGCGCTTATGCATGAGGAGAAAAGCGCTAAAGCTGATAAGGCACCCGAGAAGAAGAGGGATCAGAAGAAACCACAACAGCAAAACAAGAAGGGTGGTAAAGACAATAACGGCAAGGGAAAGAAGAAATGTTTTAACTGTGGGACACCAGGCCATCTCAGCAAGGATTGCCGAAAGAAAAAGAAGACAGACTGTTTTCATTGTAGCTATGCGGGACATTTAGTGAAGGACTGCCCAAAGAAGGGGCAGAGGGCAGGAGCTACCTTGGGAGGACAGGTGCAGGCTCTTATGGCACCAGGGCAGGCAAGGGGACAAGTTCAGGCTCTCGCGGTCCCACCGCTGCAAGAACGAGGTAGAACCATTTCTGTTGAAAGCTTAGTTTTTCTGTTTGATCATCCTGTTTGTACCTTATTCGATTCGGGCGCATCACATTCATTTATCTCTACATCATTAGTTGAATCACTGCACTTAAACACCAGTTTAGTAGAGGATCCCTTAGTTGTTTCGAATCCAATTGGTGGCTCAGCTTATTTGTCTATGATGTGTTTGGATTTGAAAATTTCCATACTTAGCGTTGAATTTAGATGTGATGCTTATGTGTTGGGCTTCACGGGCTATGGGCTAATTTTAGGAATGAATTGGTTATCCAGAAATGGGGCCATTCTTGATTGTGAAAGGAGAGTAGTTAGGCTCGTGACTCGCCTTGGCAACACTCTCGAAATCTTTTGTAATCCCATAAATTCGGTTATGCTAAGTTATCTAGAATCGCTTGACGCGTCTGAGGAAAATCTACGATCTATTAGAGTGTTCCGAGAATATTCGGATGTGTTTGAGGAGGTGAAGGGCTTGCCTCTGAAGCGGGAGATAGATTTTCGAATATATCTTGTGGATAATGCGAAACCAGTATCTTTGCCAGTACGCCACATGGCTCCACGTGAAAGGAGGGAACTCGGTAAGCAAGTGAAGGAGTTGCTTGAGAAGGGGTTCATAAGATGAAGTATATCGGAGTGGGGTGCTCCAGTAGTATTTGCCACGAAGGCGAATGGGTCCCTTAGACTTTGTGTGGACTATAGAAAACTTAATAAGCTTAGTAAGAAGAACAGACACCCACTACCGAGGATTGACGATCTCTTCGATCAGATAGTTGGTACCTCAGTGTTTTCGCGGTTGGACTTAGCCACTGGTTTCCATCAGTTGAGAGTGGCTGAGGATAGCATTGACAAGACTGCCTTTAGGACTCCGGACGGTTTCTATGAATGGCTAGTGATGCCCTTCGGTTTGACAAACGCCCCCGCATAATTTGTTGATTTGATGAGTAGGGTGTTTAGGGAGTACCTTAACAAATTTGTGGTAGTCTTTGTAGATGACATCTTGATCTTTTCTAAGGATGAAGAAGAGCATGCCCTACATCTTAGGGAAGTGTTGGAGACTCTTCGAGCGCATAAGCTTAAAGCTAAATTTTCTAAGTGTCACTTTTGGAGGAAGGAAGTACGGTTCTTAGGACACGTGGTTTCCAAAGAAGGGATAGCTGTAGATCCCGCGAAGGTGGTGGCCATCCAAGATTGGAAGGTTCCTAAAAATGCTACCGAAGTGAGAAGTTTCTTGTGGTTGGCTGGCTACTATAGGAAGTATATCAAAGACTTCGCAAAGATATCAGCTCCATTGACACGCTTGACGAAGAAGAACCTAGTTTTCACATGGGACGTAGATTGTGATGATGCGTTCCAACGTTTGAAGAGAGCTTTGACTTCAGCCCCAGTCTTAGTATTTCCAGACGGGAGTAAGTCGTTTACCGTTTATATTGACGCTTGTGGGACAGGACTAGGCACAGTCTTAATGCAAGAGGGCAGGGTAATAGCCTATGGTGGAAGGCAGTTGAGAGCGCATGAGAAGAATTACCCCACACATGACCTAGAGTTGGCCGCTATTGTTTTCGCGCTTAAGTCTTGGCGTCATTATCTTCTTGGCGAGAAATTCGAACTATTCACTGACCACAAATCTTTAAAATACCTATTCTCTCAAAAGGACTTGAACTTAAGGCAGCAAAGGTGGATGGAATTCTTAGCGTCCTACGACTTTGAGATAGCATATAACCCTGGCAAGGGTAATGTGGTGGCCGATGCCTTAAGTAGAAAAAGATTATCCTTAAGTCCTTTGTTTGTTGAGCGGCAAAGTTTAGAATTCATTTCGATGTTTGACTTTAGACCTTCCGTTGACTTTGTACCCGATTTGCTAGCATCCTTGGAGGTCAGACCTACGCTTTTGGGATGGATTGGCGAAGCACAGCGAGACGACCCGCAGTTGGTTGAGTTAGTAGAAAAACTCAAAGGAGGGGAGTCATCAAGCCATCTCCGTAGGTATACCCTAGATGATAAGGGTTGGTTACGTAGGGACGGTAGACTTTGTGTACCAAAAGACGATGACCTAAGGAAGACTATTCTTGACGAAGCACATCGTTCGAATATGACCATTCATCCCGGCGGGGACAAGATGTATAAAGACATGAAGAGAGTTTACTTTTGGGCCGGCATAAAGAAAGACGTGGCCGAGTATGTCGCTAGATGCTTGGTGTGCCAACAAGTAAAAGCGGAGTAAAAGAAACCCGGTGGGTTGCTTCACCCATTGGAGGTTCCACTATGGAAATGGGAAAGCATCTCGATGGATTTTGTGGATGGATTACCGCGATCGAGGAAGGGTAATACGGGAATTTGGGTTATAGTAGATAGACTTACTAAGAGCGCCCATTTTATTCCCGTGAAGAGTAAGAGGACTGCTCCATGGTTAGCTTCTGTATACGTTCGAGAGATAGTTCGTTTGCATGGTGTTCCTTCTAGCATAGTGAGCGACCACGATCCTATTTTCACTAGCGAATTTTGGAGAAGCTTACAAGAGGTGGTAGGGACTCAGTTATGTTTGAGCACCGCATATCATCCTCAGACGGACGGCCAGACTGAGAGGGTGAATCGCATTCTAGAGGATCTGTTGAGGCTATGTATCCTAGACTTTGGGGGTACGTGGGAAGAGCATCTTCCATTGGTTGAGTTCGCATATAATAATAGCTTTCAGTCCGGCATTGGTATGGCACCATTCGAAGCTCTATATGGACGACCTTGTCGTTCACCTACATGTTGGTGGGAATCTACGGATAAGATCTTACTTGGGCACGATATGATTAGGGAGACTTCGGAGAAGGTCGACTTGATTCAAAGGAGGATGAAAGCAGCGCAAGATAGGCAGAAATCTTATGCGGATAAGAGGAGGACAGATCTCGAGTTTGAAGTTGGGGACATGGTCTTTGTCAAAGTGTCTCCATTACGAAACGTTGTTCGCCTTGGGTCCGTTGGGAAATTAGCACCAAGGTTTGTAGGGCCGTTTCCTATTAAGGAGAGGATTGGACGGATGGCGTATAGAGTGGAGTTGCCCGAGAGACTTAGTGGTGTACATGATGTATTCCACGTGTCACATTTGAGGAAGTGCTTGCATGAGACCGCGGAAGTGGTAGAGCCAAGCTTGCTTAGAGAGGTGGAGATATAGCGTGATGCGACAATTCGATGAGCTCCTACGCGCATTCTTGGGTCGGAGATCAAGAGGTTGAGGAATTGAGAGGTTAGACTAGTCAAAGTGCAATGGGGAGATGATGAGAGCAACACTACTTGGGAGACGGAAGAGAAGATGCGTTCACGATACCCTTTTCTTTTTGAGGGTATGTCCTTTAATTTCTCCTTTATCGCTTAGCTTGTACTTATCTTATCTTTAGTATATCCTCTCGCTAGTATCTTTGACCTTTAGTTAGGATAATCCTATGGTTGAAACATGCGTTTGAGACATGTTATGTATGGTGGATGCAAATTGGATTCAAGTGTTTGCTAGTGGTTGCTCGTGGATGCATATACACACACTATTAGGCACCAGATCGGCTCAGTCACTTCATATTGCATATTGCATATATATGGATGTATTTAGTAAAATGGATGTATAATGGTTGTATTATCATATAGTTGCTGCATTCGGGTGGATGGTTGTGCACGCATATAGAATTAATATGTATCATTAGGAATCTTTTGCATACATATTGGACGCATGGCACTATCATGAATTGCACTAAGGAGGTCGAATGAATCCGTAGACCGCCTAATTTTGCATTAGATATGGACATATACACACACTGTGCATATAAACATTAAAGCATTAGAAGTCTTTTAAGGACAATGGATGTTGTTTGATGGTTGAGTAGATGGACAATTAGATTTTAGGATATACATTCTTCTTGACTTGGAGATTTCGGGGACGAAATCCTTTAAGGAGGGGAGAATGTAACACCCCGTAATTTTATAACATTAAAATTCACAAATTAAAGTATACTTAATTTTTAGAAAAGAATTAAGTGAAATGGGTTGCGCAGAGAAATATATATTGATATATATATATATATATATATGTGAATTAAAAATTAAATAAATATATATGCGAAAAAGTTCAAAACAGCTAATTGGGAGGGGGAATAACCGAACCGGCCCATTTTTGAGGTCGACCCAAGCCCTGCTGGGTCGACTAGGGGTTAATCCAGGGTGTTTGGCTGTCAACCCGTGGGCCGATTCACTCAAATGCAGATTTTGCATTTGATTGATTCTCATGGTTCAGAGTTAATCTAATGGTCCTAAATAACTTCCTACACCTATAAATACATCCTAATGCTAACCCTAAACCTAATTAAAATAGAATAGTTACCGTCGCCATGGAAATCAATGGAGCCGCCGCCAGCCAAGAAAGAAGAAAAGCAAATTCAATTCTAATTCTCTCAACCCTAAAGTAAAGCAAAACTCTCTCTTTTCTTCTCTAAATTGTGAGTATGATGATCTTAACAAGTTTATTATCATTTTATTGAGTTATGAATGGATTATGAGTAGATGATGTGAATTATCATATATGTTGTTGTAAACCCCTTTTGCTATCATGTATATTGTAAATCCAATGTTATGTGATGATGATATCTTATATGTTGTAAATCATGCTATGATGATGTTATGTATGTTGAAAGTTTCTATGCTAAGTTGTGATGAATCATACATGTTAAAAAGGCCATGATGTTACCATCTATGCTAGTTAGTTCATATTAATTAAATCATCATGATTGGGTTATGTTGATCTATATGACAAGTCACATATGCAAGTTAGATTGATTAGAAAAGTTATGAACATATACCAAGACATCTATTATGACATCTAGAATTATGCTATGACATATGTGATATCCTATGCTAAGTTCACACCATCATTATGTTGCCTAAAAACCCCATATGCAAGTTTATGTATAGATTTGGGCTATGATCATATCATGTAAATTGAGACATTTAACAAGTTGACACCTTTTGATCCTTAACATGTGTAGTTTATGCAAGTTTCACCCCTATTATGATTAGATTTATTTTAATTGTTTATATGTTGTGATAATTTATCTTTGTGCTAGGTGTTAGACTATACAAGTCTAGCCTATATTATGCGTTGAATAAGCGAACGTATAAACGTGGGGTAGGGGTAATATTAAGGATTTAATATTAAAAAGTTGGGGTGCAATTGATATGAATTTGCATGCCATAAGTGGATGGCCATAATTGAGTCAATTATGGACACCATTAAAAGTTGACTTAATTAATAATTTGAATAGGGAATTATTAAAACTGGGGTAAAAGATTTTAAGAGTTAATCAATGCTTAGGACACGAGGTTGGACTCGTTTGTGACGTAAACCTGCCCGGAACCGCCCGGCAAATCCAGTGGTCACAAATGTCAGCCCAATGTGAGAGGTCCTAGGCCTAAACTAAAGCATAATGGTTGTAAAGACACGAGGTTAGACTCTTTTATGGTGTAAGACTGCCCGGACCCGCCCGGCAAATCCAGCTGCCATAAATGCCAGTCTAATGTGAGAGGTCTTTATGAGGTTATGGCCTGAATGAATTAAGAAATACTTAACCAGATAAATATGTAAGGTGGGACATGGGGGTTAAGTAGGTGCCTTGGGTGGCATGAGGAATCTAGGGGGTGCCCTTAGTGGCATGTGAAATACGATTAGTAAGACTTAACCAAACACACATGTAAATGAACATGACTAAGAGGGTTAAGTGGGATATACTAGTGACAAGCTTAGTTGGGTAGCTTGTGGGGGCCCATTTCGACCAGTATCCCAAACGTATCTTTGTGGCCTCGACCCAAGTCGAGGGCGGGACACGCATGCTGGGTTCGACTGTAAGAGGCCAAAACGGGGAGCGGTGGCAACGCAAGTCCAACGGGTTTCGTATGCGTGTGTGGACCCGGGCTGGTAGGTAAGACGTTGTTGCATCGTGTAGGTATAAGCCGTGCATTCTCAAGTTGTATCGGGTTGCCACTTTAGGGGAGTGATACATCCCACTGTGGGGCCAGCACGGGTGTCTACGAGTAGGGAGCCGATCGAAAGTGGGTAGTGGGGTACACCTAATGGAGATAGGGGCAGACGGCACCTATGTAGTCAGCTAGGGGTACGTAAGGCTATTTATAAAGTTTCTGTGTGAAGCAAGTGGGATCAAACAATAGGGTGACTAGTGTGGTGCAGTGTAGTAATGTGCGGTGCAGTGTAGTAATCATTCGTTAGTAATTAGGTGTACCTTTACCGTTATCTTTAACGTTATCTTAAACGCTATCTTTATCTTCCTAAGAGTTCATAGACATTTACTTGTCTTCCAGCTTATGCCTTAGTCTAGTTATTTTGATAATAGTATTGTTAGAATTATCATACTCGCCAGACTTTATGTCTGACCCCCTCTATTTCTATCCTTTTTCCCCCTCTAGGTCCTCAGGTTGGGCCCAGCTCTAGTGGAGTTTGATTGAATTGCTTCATCTCTCTTTGGAAAGCTTGGACCGTTGAAGTAAAGTCCAGCTTGTTATCTTTTTAATGGCTATTTATGAAATGGGATTATCTATTTTGTTTTTATGAAGATGGATATTGTACTTGGTTATGATCTATGGTTTTATGATGTAACAAACATGTTTAATTTCCGCTGCAATAAAATGAAGTTTTAGATTTCCAAGTACTATTTACTATCTGTCTTGTTGTAATTTTTCTGTTCTATATTCACTTATAACCTCCATGGAAGTTAATGCATTCCCTTCGTGAGTGACATTAATGGACGTGGGGTGTTACAGAAACATAAAACCTTGAGTCAGACAACACTCTTAGTGAGTGATAAAACAGTTAACAAACATCAACAATAAAGTATATGAGAATTGATAGATATACATACTAATCTACCTACAACACCAGAGAAGAACTCAACCCGATCTTCCCCACATCGGACAGTGATAGCATTTACAACTACATTTCAACCATACATCCATGGAAACCAAAAGACTCATTCAATCATGGCAGAGCGCTTATGAAATCCAAATTTTGTATCTTATGTAAACCATCCTAATCGAACTCAACATCTCTCAGGCACAAGCCCCAGAGGCCTAAACCAATATCAGACTAGCACCCAAGGAACATCTCCTTCGATAGTGGACAATCTACATGAGACGGTTCAAACAAAACAACTAATCAACCATGACAGACCTCTAGCTATCACCACCAATCCCACTTCGAAACTATCGGTAATCGTATAACAGCTAACCTTTCCATATGTCAAGGGCTAATGGTAACCCCAGTTCTAGCATAAAATCCATACGCCTTTCAATGATACATATGTTTGTCCAACCTTGACAACTAGGCCTTTTAACGATACCCAGGTACTCAACCAGCAACCTTCCATTCTTTTGGGTGCCCCCATTGTATCCCTGCTAGAACTTCCGACAATGATAACTTCTCATCCTTTGCATCTCTAGTCATCCAACCTGGCGACTTGTCATAGCTTAAGAAACCACTATCCACCAACTCACGACCTTTGAGTTGCCACCTCATTCGTTGTTCTGCACCGATCAACGAATACGTACCACACTTTGAATATCCTCACTTGAATTTACTTCGAAGTCACATCATCACTGAGCCAAATTACATCACTGCGCTACAGTTAGGGTTCGGGGGGTTGCCCCCGAATTTTTTTTTTCAAGCTCATTTGTTCAAGTTTGGGTCGTACCCAAAAAATATAATTTTTCAGTAATAGCCCTGTGCAACCGACCCATCCTCTTGGAGCACTGATTGACCGACCCTTCCCAAGAACACCGACCGATCGGCCCCTTGGAGCACCGACCGATCGGTCCCCTTGGAGCACCGACCGATCCCCCTGAAGCACTGACCGATTACCTCCCCCCCGGGAGCACCAACCGATCGTCACCCCTGGAGCACCAACCGATCGACTCCCTCTAAAGCACCAACCGATCGGCCCTCCTGGAGCACCGACCATCCGGATCTCCTGACTTGTTCTCCAAGCTACTCCACAACCAACCCATCAAATCCCAATCCAATCCACCCAATCACCATTTTAACCCGAAATTTGACCAAATTTTCACCAAACGACCAATTCGACGAATCCAACTCATCAAATTTCATTCAATACAACCATAAGCTTGTTTTGAAATCACCAACAACATGAATATGATGATTATCACCAAAATTATGCAAATTTCACTAAAACCAGGATAAATGAGCATATGAACTAAATTATGGATCTAACTTGCATAAACATACGAAATTGCATAGAAATTACTGATTTTAAGTTAATAAATGAGATCCAATGGCGATCCATATGAAAATAGACTTACCATGATGTAGATCTATGGAAAACGACTTAAATTTGATGAAAAACATGATCAAACATTCATATACGTGATTGAATCTGTGTGACAGATGCACATTACTCGCCAATTCTCCAAATCAAAGCAAAAACATGATTAATTTATTTAATTATTTAAAAGGTGATTAAGAGGATTTAATGGTCGTTGAATTAAATAGGAGTGAATATTTAATTTAAATAATAATTAAAAAAATATTTAATTCTGAAATAATCAGAATAGGCTGAAATGGCGATATGTTGTGAATTGGGCAATTCAAAATATATAATTCAGTTTAGAGTTGAATTATATTAATGAATATATTATTTGAACGACAGTCTGAACGTATAATTATATTATAATTAAAATCGAGCTTGAAATGGCGCTGCAGTTCGTAATTTGGCGATTTGAACTTCAACTGAATGTACAGGATTCGTTTTAAGCCGGATTTCTGTGAAACAAGAAACGTGTGGAGCTGGTGGAGTATATCTTTCTAGTGGAAGAGAAAATTCTGGATTTCATCGGGTTGATTTTGATTTACGTCAAAATCAAATTTTAGAAAAGTCGCTATGGAATTCCTTTATAATTTATAAAGGAATTATTTATATTTTAAAAAGGAATGTCAACATAAATCGAATATCGGGTTGACCCAGATTTGAAATATCAAATTAGAAATTCATATAGGAATTTTCTAGAGCTGTATGGTATTCCACTGTGAATATATATATACGATAATATTTATTTATAAATATTTAATTTAATTATATTTAAATATTTAAATGGGTTATTTAGGGCTTTAAAAATAGCCACTTTTGCAAATGAAGTCGGAATTCGACAAAACTAATTTTGTTGGATCCGCAATGTCAAATAGTTGTTAGATTTCCAGTTCGTGATTTTTAGGGTCACTGTGTGGTCGTACGGATTTTTAGAGTGAGAAACAGTCAGTATTTTGACGGTTAAAAATACGTTGTGTGAGCATACGAAGTCGGAATTCGACGAAACCAGTTTCGTTGGGTCCGCAATGTCGAACTGTAGCTGCATGTCCAGTTTCGTGATTTTTAGGTATCGTGTGTGATCACACGAATTTTTAGAAGGAAAGAACGAGTAGAAAATAAATATATAACTAAGTATGTGAACATAAACAAAGCCACATCACCTTCTTTTTCAACCACAAAAAAAAACTATCCGTCCCCCTTATATAAACAAATTCAAGCCGCCACCAATTTCTAGTTTCAAACGTGAAAAAATCTTCAAAAGAAAAATCAAAAGAAAATAAAATCAAAGTCTATAAATCTCAAAACAAGTTCCTTTGAATTCCTGGAAGGATTCTGCTCAACCCAGTACCAATATTTTTGCATTCGACGTCAGTATTGGTTCCTGGAATATTCAACAGTGAACTAGAGTTTCGGTATTCTCAACAATGAAGCATCGATCCCAAGTTCTGGTGCTAAATATGTGTTCGTGAGGTCATATACGAAGGTTGAGCACAGTTTGGTGATTTTCTAAACCAAAAACCGTCGATGTTGACAGGGGCTCATCAGGAACCACGAGGAGGAAGGAACCACCGAGCGTGTTGAAATTGGTATGAGGAGAGAGAGTTGGTGATGAGCGGAATATTGGTGATTTAATTGGGATTTTTAGTGGAGTAATTAAGGATCGATGGGTGCTTGAATTTGGGGAAATGGCTTTCGACTCACTAGAGGAATGCGGTCTTGAGTTTTGGGGGAGAAGGCAACGGAAGAGGGCTTAGGTATTAACAAATGGGAATGGGCCTTGATAGTAGGTGAAGCCCAGTTCAATTTTAATTCAAGTTAATTTGTTTAAATAGTTCAAACTTGTATAATCAATATCTTGGCCATACTATATCAAAAATTTGAACCGTCAGTCACGTTAGGATCGTATGGACGAACACTACACAATGGAACTGACTGGGAGTGGATTGAAGCTTGTTTGAATTTATGGAAAATTAATTTTTTTGATTCAAATCAAACAAACAGTTTATCGTTCTTTAACGATAAACTGCCAATGTGAGTAAATCTCACTAACTCTGAACAGTTTAAAATTTCATGTTGTATTTTTAGAACTGTTAAATATTGGCTGATTGACTGTGTGTTGACCGTTTGATTGAACTGCTAGTCGGTTAGTTGAATTTCTATATTGATTCTGTTTATCCGAATATATCATATGGAACTGAAAGTGATGTTGATTTTATTGTGTAAAATCTGTGGATGCAGGGAAGCAGGTTGGAGGAATCCGACTGCATTCCTCAACAGCTATTTTATTATTTTCATATATTGTGATATATGACGTGGTTTATAATCTATTGTTGATTATATGTGTATGGACGATATTTGACATCATGACTTGATATGTTAAACACCATAACATACCGGAATGTGAAAAAGGGAAATTTTCAAATGGTATTTGAAAATAAAATATTTATAAAAAAATCAAAGGGTTTTATAAATGAAATGTTTATAAATGAAATATTTATAAATAGAAATCTTTATAGGTGAAATTATATAGAAAGGGGAAATCTTTATAAATGAAATATTTATAAAGAAAAGGGAATATTTATAAAATCATAAGATCTTATAAATGAGATATTTATTGGTTAAACAAATAGGAGATGTTAACATACTTATTTGTTAAGTAAATAAGTTATAAAAGAGATATTGACTTAGGAAACATAATAAGTTATTAAAATGGTTATTTATTTGTTAAATAAATAGAATAAGAAAAGGAGATATTTATTTGTTAAATAAATAAGATATTAATAAAGGAAATACTTGTAAACCATTTACAAATAAGATTATAAAGGAAATATTGGTAAAGGCATTTAGAAAAAAATAGATTATAAAGGAAATATTGGTAAAGGCATTTAGAAATAAATAGATTATAAAGGAAATATTTATCTTGGGTAAATAGATATATATATATATATATAAGTCAGGACTTATATATGGAGAAAACAGATAAAAGGAGCATATTGATTTATAAATGATATTTAATAATTAAGTTAAATATTTATCATTTGGATAAATAGAATATATAAGTCAGGACTTATATAAATAAGAAAAAATCGATTTCAACATCGATGTTTGAAACAGAATAAGGACAAAGAGTTAATCAGTTAGGGTTAACCAGTTAGAGTAAAACCATTAGGGTTAATCAGTTAGGTTAAACCGTAGAGTTAAACCATTAGAGTTAATCAGTTAGAGTTAAACCAATTAGAGTTAATCAATTAGATTTAAACCAGTTAGAGTTAACCAGTTAGAGTTAATCATTTAGAGTTAATCGTTAGAGTTAAATCGAACTAGAGTTATTGAATAGAGTTAAATCAAACTAGATTTATTCAAATGGAGTTAATCGAATTTAGTTTATTCGAATAGAGTCGAAATGAGTTAATCGAATTTAGTTATTCGAAGAAGTGAATCGAATCAGAAATATTCGAAGTGAGATAATCGAATAGTAGATATTCGAAGTGAGTTAATCGAATAATGGTTGTTCGAAGTGAGTTAATCGAATATTGGTTATTCGAACTGAGTTAATAGAATATTGGTTATTCGGTGTGAGTTAATCGAAGATTGGTTATTCGAAGTGAGTTAATCAAATCTAGTTATTCGACATGAGTTAAATCAAATATAGTTTATTCGAAGAAGAGAGATTATCAAATATAAGTTATTCGGATGTAAGTTATTCGAATAAGAGTTAATCCAGTAAGAGTTAAATAGAGTTAGAGTAAATCGAATAAGAGTTATTAGATTGGAGTTATTCGAATAAGAGTTATAGAATAAGAGTTAACCAAATAGGAGTTGATAAATTAGTTGTTCGTTATTTATTCGAGTTAGGAAATAAGAGTTAGATTAAAGTTATTAATTTCAGAAGTAGGAAATTATAACACCACTGTTATAATGAAATGATTCTGTAAAGGAGTTGCACTCGTAAACTATATCCAGAAGTTACGTAAGGAAGTGTTAAAGAGTTAAAAGATGAACTTACCATATATCGAGATTTGAAATGTTTAAGGTCTGAGAGGTAGTTATCCCCAACTTGATTGAATTCGTTTTTAATTTAGAAATTGTTAAGGTTCAAAAGTGAAAGTGGTTAAGTGATTTTAGTAAATAAGTATAGTGGTTTGAGTTGTCGTCGCGATGTTGATTTAAACATCCGTTTAAATCCAAGTAAAGAAGATTTGGAAATGTTTTCCAAATAGAATCAGAAACGTAATCAAATATTGAAATTTGAAATATAAATTAGAAAAGGAAGTGTTCATGTATAAGGAGTTAAGAAATGGAGTTAAGCTAAATCAGAATTTGACTGGAGACTCGTTAAGTTGAATGGTTTCCTAAGTGTCTATCTGATGTTGGTTTCGACCTTCACGATTGGTACTTAGGGAATTGTTCTTGTATTAGTTTACAATCAGAGACTGATAGTTGTAGAAGAATAGTGATACGTATATAAGTTATGGAAATGTTTTCCAGCGTTAACGTATATTTCTAAACCTAGAAAATAAGGAACATATGAATATATATATATATATATGATTGATGATTAATTTGATAGAATTTCCATCTGGAAATAATATCGTTGTTTGCACACGTATTTTTCTTTGATAGTTAACTCGCCGACTATCGAAGTTTTTGACCATTTTAATGTTGTTAATATGGAGAGACCGGTTGGATTATTATCCAAAGAACCACTCTCTATTGGCATAAGCGTTGCGAATCATATATGCCAGAGATAATTGAAGACGGAGTAAAGTGCAAGGGCTATTGTATAAGTCTTATATAACAATGCCTAAGATGGATGTACTGAATAGTGCCTTCGGTTCATCCTGTTCCTGGATGACTTGTATGGATGAATGTCTGACAGAGTATTTCCAGAAAGGTCACGTACATTGATTTCTTTAACCGTACCAAGAGTGGAAGTGGAGAAGGAAACTTCTTTAGCTAACACGTAATGTACTGTTGTAGACGTTACATTAGTGATTTTTGATGGATTTGACAATGTGGCATTCAAAGTGAATCTGATGTGATGATAAAGCGTAACCTCAAGCCTCATCAACCGGTAAATGACAAAAATCGGCCAGGTGGCATGGCTATGTAGGTCGCACCTATTAGGGTGTATAATCACCTGATCTAGAGTTTCATTTACTTCTAAAAATCTATTGTTGATGCTGTCCCATTCGAGAAACGGTTGCTGATCCCAATCGATGGTGATATACATTCGATACACTCAAGCGAAATGAGTGGTCGGTCATGTGTGGCCAGGTTGCAAGATGTTCTTGTTGAACCCAGTGTATTCCTCTCTAGAGGTACACTAGCGAAAGGTGGTTCCATACCTTGTCATAGTTGGAAATCCATTACCCAATACATGCTTGCGGTTTTGATTGTATACTATGCATGTAGACCGTAAGATGAAAGGGTTCTTCTAGATGATTATTATATCGTGGTTGATAGACATTATTATAATATCAAAAGGTTTTCGATATAAAGATATTTTGGATTCTCATGAGGGAAAAACCCGTTCTGTTATGCGGCGTGGTCTTATGAGATATCGTTTAATGGCTCAATCTGTTTTAAACTGTTTTACTCATACCAGTCCCATGACTAATCCGGAGTTTATTTTGTTTGTTTTCCCTAACTCTTGGGTGCCCAATTTTATACGAGCAGTCAAGTAGTCAGGATTTTATAGATATACTCGGAGTGATTGGAGCAGGAGGCTTCAGGATCATATAGCTATTATTTATTTCCGCTGTTGTTGTAAGTATTGTACTCTGCAATGTTGTTGTATACATATACTGTTTGTATTACAAAAGTTATGTTATATTTTATTCGTTCCACTGTGAGGTTCGTGTTTACTCTGATGATGATGTTCTTCTTCTTCTTCTTCTATTCTATAAGTTTCTATCTTATCTTTCCTCACCCTCTGTTTTCTTTTTATTAGTTTTCTGATTTTCCAGTGTAATTGGGGTTGGACTTGTGTTATTTGGTCAGCTCAAATTGGACCGGAATTTCGGGTCACTACAGTTGGTATCAGAGCTTAAGGTTAAGTAATTACCTTGGCTCTGTGGCGTGACTCAGTAGAGATGGGGTTAGTAACACCCTAGATTGAGTTGAGTGTATATATACGAGTGAGTGTATTTTTTATTCAATATAAAATGGTTTTATATTGTGGAGATTTATTGATGGAGTGGCTTATGAATTTCTGGTCGATCAGTTTGATCCACTATATCGGTAGGGATTTTGTAAACACTCGAATACGATGAATCGACATGGTATGTTTTGAAAAGAGGGTAAACGAAATAATTTTACCCAAATTATATTTTTGATATAAAGGAATTATTTTTAAATGATTATAATATATTGGATATATTGGTTGTTATTATAATTGAGTAAGATTATAAGTAAAATGGTTATGTGAATAACCAATCAGAATTCGTATAAGTGTTACGAAATGAATTGAATCTGAAATTCAAATCAGAATTTGAAATTAAAAACCCTGGAAATTTGAAAGGTGTTGATAAATGGATTTGAATTAAAAATAAGGAAAATTTAAGATCTTGGGAGATTTTAAATTGTTTTACAAGCAGTGTGAATTATATTTTGAAATAAATTTCAAATGGAAGTGTTTAAAAGTGGTTTTGAAAGTGATATAGTATTGAACTCACTTCGACCGTTGGAAAATAATTCTGATAATGACTGCGCAGCATCATCAGTGTTCATTTTTCGAGTTTGTAAGTGACGGATTACTACCAAGGATATTGATTTCGAATGGTTTTGGGAAAATGAGTTTTTTTGAAATCCTGGAAAGGAAAGTATGGTTTTAGAAAAGCAAAGCTGTTCAAAATCCCTGGGGAAGATTGTTTAAATTAAAAGCAAATTAAATAGAAATTTGTGAAAGAAAATTCAAAATTTGAAATAAAGTCAGTTAAGTGGTAACTAAAATTGAATTAGAATGATAGAGACAAATTGTATTTATGAGATTCGAATTTGAAGTATAATTTGATAATCAAGTTAAGAATTTGGAATCGAGAATGAAACTCGAGTTTGAAATGATATTTGGCTTGGATAAGCGAATGGTTGTGTTGAGGATAGATTGATCAGAGTTTGATTTGATTAATATTGGTATATGCTGAGTTGATAGCATATGGAAGTGATAGAGTTGATAAGCCCGACAAAAAGGTACAAGTTTATATTTCATATGGGTTGAGATTTTGATGAGCCGAATTGGCAAGCTGCTTGGTATATGGTGAGTTGATAACATATGGAAGTGATAGAGTTGATAAGCCCGATAAAAAGGTATAAGTTTATATTTCATATGGGTTGAGATTTTGATGAGCCGAATTGGTACATTTCATATGGGTTGAGATTTTGATGAGCCGAATTGGCAAGCTGCTTGGTATAAGCTGAGTTGATAGCATATGGAAGTGATAGAGTTGATAAGTCCGACAAAAAGGTACAAGTTTATATTTCATATAGGTTGAGATTTTGATGAGCCGAATTGGCAAGTTGCTTGGTACAAGTTTTTATTTCATATGGGTTGAGATTTTGATGAGCCGAATTGGCAAGCTGCTTGGTATATGCTGAGTTGATAGCATATGGAAGTGATAGAGTTGATAAGCCCGACAAAAGGTACAAGTTTATATTTCATATGGGTTGATATTTTGATGAGCCGAATCGGTATATTTCATATGGGTTGAGATTTTGATGAGCCGAATTGGCAAGCTGCTTAGTATATGCTAAGTTGATAGCATATGGAAGTGATAGAGTTGATAAGCCCGACAAAAAGGTACATGTTTATATTTCATATGGGTTGAGATTTTGATGAGCCGAATTGGCAAGCCGCTTGGCTGTTTGATTTTCTTTTGGGTTGGAGATGGCCCAGAGAGGCGAGTTTTGGTTTGACGTATTGGCCGGTACAAAGGAGGTGCTGGCGAATTTTTTCGAAAAGTTAAGGCGTTAGAAAATTTTCAGGATTTTTGAGAATTTTCATTGATAAGAATTAATTAATAATTTAATTGAAAATAAATTGGTTCAGTTGAAGCTGAAGTTAAGAAGTGAACAGATAAGTTCTAACCTGTTAATAGGGTTCGTTTCCTACCTTAGCAATTTCGAGGACGAAATTATTTTAAGTGGGGAAGAATGTAATGACCCGCATTTTCAGTGATATAATAATTAATTTATTTAATTATTTAAAAGGTGATTAAGAGGATTTAATGGTCGTTGAATTAAATAGGAGTGAATATTTAATTTAAATAATAATTAAAAAAAATATTTAATTCTGAAATAATCAGAATAGGCTGAAATGGCGATATGGCGTGAATTGGGCAATTCAAAATATATAATTCAGTTTAGAGTTGAATTATATTAATGAATATAATATTTGAATGACAGTTTGAACATATAATTATATTATAATTAAAATCGAGTTTGAAATGGCGCTGCAGTTCGTAATTTGGCGATTTGAACTTCAACTGAATGTACAGGATTCGTTTTAAGCCGAATTTCTGTGAAACAAGAAACGTGTGGAGCTAATGGAGAATATCTTTCTAGTGGAAGAGAAAAATCTGGATTTCTTCGGGTAGATTTTGATTTACGTCCAAATCAAATTTTAGAAAAGTCGCTGTGGAATTCCTTTATAATTTATAAAGGAATTATTTATATCTTAAAAAGGAATGTCAATATAAATCGAATATCGGGTTGACCCAGATTTGAAATATCAAGTTAGAAATTCATGTAGGAATATTCTAGAGCTGTATGGTATTCCACTGTGAATATATATACGATAATATTTATTTATAAATATTTAATTTAGTTATATTTAAATATATTTATATATTTAAATGGGTTATTTAGGACTTTAAAAATAGCCACTTTTGCAAACGAAGTCGGAATTCGACGAAACTAATTTTGTTGGATCCGCAATGTCAAATAGTTGTTAGATTTTCAGTTTCATGATTTTTAGAGTCACTGTGTGGTCGTACGGATTTTTAGAGTGAGAAAAAGTCAGTATTTCGATGGTTAAAAATGCGTTGTGTGAGCATACGAAGTCGGAATTCAACGAAACCAGTTTCGTTGGGTCCGCAATGTCGAACTGTAGCTACATGTCCAGTTTCGTGATTTTTTGCTATCATGTATGATCACACGAATTTTTAGAAGGCAAGAACGAGTAGAAAATAAATATATAACTAAGTATGTGAAAATAAACAAAGCCACATCACCTTCTTTTTCAACCACAAAAAAAAAAAAACAATCCATCCCCCTTATATAAACAAATTCAAGCCGCCACCAGTTTCTAGTTTCAAACGTGAAAAAATCTTCAAAAGAAAAATCAAAAGAAAATAAAATCAAAGTCTATAAATCTCAAAAAAAGTTCCTTTGAATTCCTGGAAGGATTCTGCTCAACCCAGTAACAATATTTTTGCATTCGACGTCAGTATTGGTTCTTGGAATATTCAACAGCGAACTAAGGTTTCGGTATTCTCAACAATGAAGCATCGACCCCAAGTTATGGTGCTAGATATGTGTTCGTGAGGTCATATAGGAAGGTTGAGCACAGTTTGGTGATTTTCTGAACCAAAAACCGTCGATGTTGACACGGGCTCATCAGGAACCGCGAGGAGGAAGGAACCACCGAGCGTGCTGAAATTGGTATGAGGAGAGAGAGTTGGTAATGAGCGGAATATAAGTGATTCAATTGGGATTTTTAGTGGAGTAATTAAGGATCGATGGATGCTTGAATTTGGGGAAATGGCTTTCGAGATACTGGAGGAATGCGGTCTTGAGTTTTGGGGGAGAAGGCAACGGAAGAGGGCTTGGGTATTAACAAATGGGAATGGGCCTTGATAGTAGGTGAAGCCCAGTTCAATTTTAATTTAAGTTAATTTTTTTAAATAGTTCAAACTTCTATAATCAATATCTTAGCCATACTATATCAGAAATTCGAACCGTCAATCACGTTAGGATCGTACGGACGGACACTACCCAATGGAATTGACTGGGAGTGGATTGAAGCTTGTTTGAATTTATTGTGAAATAAATTGTTTGATTCAAATCAAACAAACAGTTTATCGTTCTTTAACGAAGAACTGCCAATGTGAGTAAATCTCAATAACTCTGAACAGTTTATAATTTTATGTTGTATTTTTAGAACTGTTAAATATTGGCTGATTGACTGTGTGTTGACCGTTTGATTGAACTGCTAGTCGGTTAGTTGAATTTCTATATTGATTCTGTTTATCCGAATATATCATATGGAACTGAAAGTGATGTTGATTTTATTGTGTAAAATCTGTGGATGCAGGGAAGCAGGTTGGAGGAATCCGACTGGATTCCTCAACAGCTATTTTATTATTTTCATATATTGTGATATATGATGTGGTTTATAATCTGTTGTTGATTATATGTGTATGGACGATATTTGACATCATGACTTTATATGTTAAACACCATAACATACCGGAATGTGAAAAAGGGAAATTTTCAAATGGTATTTGAAAATAAAATATTTATAAAAAAATCAAAGGGTTTTATAAATGAAATGTTTATAAATGAAATATTTATAAATAGAAATCTTTATAGGTGAAATTATATAGAAAGGGGAAATCTTTATAAATGAAATATTTATAAAGAAAAGGGAATATTTATAAAATCATAAGATCTTATAAATGAGATATTTATTGGTTAAACAAATAGGGGATGTTAACATACTTATTTGTTAAGTAAATAAGTTATAAAAGAGATATTGACTTAGGAAACAGAATAAGTTATTAAAAGGGTTATTTATTTGTTAAATAAATAGAATAAGAAAAGGAGATATTTATTTGTTAAATAAATAAGATATTAATAAAGGAAATACTTGTAAACCATTTACAAATAAGATTATAAAGGAAATATTGGTAAAGGCATTTAGAAATAAATAGATTATAAAGGAAATATTGGTAAAGGCATTTATAAATAAATAGATTATAAAGGAAATATTTATCTTGCGTAAATATATATATATATCTATATATATAAGTCAGGACTTATATATGGAGAAAACAGATAAAAGGAGAAGATTGATTTATAAATGATATTTAATAATTAAGTTAAATATTTATCATTTGGATAAATAGAATATATAGGTCAGGACTTATATAAAGAAGAAAAAATCGATTTCAACATCGATGTTTGAAACAAAATAAGGACAAAGAGTTAATCAGTTAGGGTTAACCAGTTAGAGTAAAACCATTAGGGTTAATCAGTTAGGTTAAATCGTAGATTTAAACCATTAGAGTTAATCAGTTAGAGTTAATCAGTTAGAGTTAAACCAGTTAGAGTTAAACCAGTTAGAGTTAACCAGTTAGAGTTAATCAGTTAGAGTTAATCGTTAGAGTTAAATCGAACTAGAGTTATTGAATAGAGTTAAATCAATTTAGAGTTATTCAAATGGAGTTAATCGAATTTAGTTTATTCGAATAAATTTGAAATGAGTTAATCGAATTTAGTTATTTGAAGAAGTGAATCGAATCATAAATATTCGATGTGAGATAATCGAATAGTAGATATTCGAAGTTAGTTAACCGAATATTGGTTATTCGAAGTGAGTTAATCGAATATTGGTTATTCAAAGTGAGTTAATCGAATATTGGTTATTCGAAGTAAGTTAATCGAATCTAGTTATTCGACAGGAGTTAAATCAAATATAGTTTATTCGAAGAAGAGAGATTATCAAATATAAGTTATTCGGATGTAAGTTATTCGAATAAGAGTTAATCCAGTAAGAGTTGAATAGAGTTAGAGTAAATCGAATAAGAGTTATTAGATTGGAGTTATTCGAATAA
The DNA here is from genome assembly GCA_030737875.1 of Allium sativum. Lineage (NCBI taxonomy): Eukaryota > Viridiplantae > Streptophyta > Magnoliopsida > Asparagales > Amaryllidaceae > Allium > Allium sativum. The sequence goes on from CM060915.1 coordinate 315,190,074, forward strand.
GAGTTATAGAATAAGAGTTAACCAAATAGGAGTTGATAAATTAGTTGTTCGTTATTTATTCGAGTTAGGAAATAAGAGTTAGATTGAAGTTATTATATTTCAGATGCAGGAAATTATAACACCACTATTATAATCAAATGATTCTGTAAAGGAGTTGGACTTGTAAATTATATCCGGAAGTTACGTAAGGAAGTGTTAAAGAGTTAAAAGATGAACTTACCCTATTTCGAGATTTGAAATGTTGTTTAGTTAAGGTCTGAGAGGTAGTTATACCCCAACTTGATTGACTCGTTTTTAATTTAGAAATGGTTAAGGTTCGAAAGTGAAAGTGGTTAAGTGATTTTAGTAAATAAGTATAGTGGTTTGAGTTGTCGTTGCGATGTTGATTTAAACATCTGTTTAAATCCAAGTAAAAAAGATTTGGAAATGATTTCCAAATAGAATCAGAAACGTAATCAAATATTGAAATTTGAAATATGAAATAGAAAAGGAAGTTTTCATGTATAAGGATTTAAGAAATGGAGTTAAGCTAAATTAGAATTTGACTGGAGACTTGTTAGGTTGAATGGTTTCCTAAGTATCTATCTGATGTTGGTTTCGACCTTCGGGATTGGTACTTAGGGAATTGTTCGTATACTAGTTTACAATTAGAGACTGATAGTTGTAGAAGAATAGTTATACGTAAATAAGTTATGGAAATTTTTTCCAGCGTTAACGTATATTTTCTAAACATAGAAAATAAGGAACATATGAATATATATATACATATATATAGATATACATATGATTGATGATTGATTTGATAGAATTTCCATCTGGAAATAATATCGTTGTTTGCACACGTATTTTTCTTTGATAGCTAACTCACCGACTATTGAAGTTTTTGACCATTTTAATGTTGTTAATATGTAGAGACCGGTTGGATAATTATCCAAATAACCACTCTGTATTGGCATAAGCGTTGCGAATCATATATGACAGAGATAACTGAAGGAGTAAAGTGCACGGTGATTGTATAAGTCTTAGATAACAGTGCCTAAGATGGATGTACTGAATAGTGCATTCGGTTCATCCTATTCCTGGATGACTTGTATGGATGAATGTCTAACAGAGTATTTCCAGAAAGGTCACGTACATTGATTTCTTCAACCGTACCAAGAGTGGAAGCGGAGAAGGAAACTTCTTTAGCTAACACGTAATGTACTGTTGTAGACGTCACATTAGTGATTTTTGATGGATCTGACAATATGGCATTCGAAGTGAATCTGATGTGATGATAAAGCGTAACCTCAAGCATCATCAACCGGTAAATGACAAAAATCGGGCAGGTAGCATGGCTATGTAGGTCGCACCTATTAGGGTGTATAATCACCTGATCTAGAGTTTCATTTACTTCTAAAAATCTATTGTTGATGTTGTCCCATTCGAGAAACAGTTGCCGATCCCAACCGATGGTGATATACATTCGATACACTCAAGCGAAATGAGTGGTCGGTCATGTGTGGTCGGGTTGCAAGATGTTCTTGTTGAACCTAGTGTATTCCTCTCTAGAGGTACACTAGCGAAAGGTGGTTCCATACCTTGTCATAGTTGGAAATCCATTACCCAATACGTGCTTGCGGTTTTGATTGTATACTATATATGTAGAACGTGAGATGAAAGTGTTCTGCTAGATGATTATTATATTGTTGTCGATAGACATTATTATAATATCAAAAGTTTTTTGATATAAAGATATTTTGGATTCTCATAAGGGAAAAACCCGTTCCGTTATGCGGCGTGGTCTTATGAGATATCGTTTAATGGCTCAATCTGTTTTAAACTGTTTTACTCATACCAGTCCCATGACTGACCCGGAGTTTATTTTGTTTGTTTTCCCTAACTCTTGGGTGCCCAATTTTATACGGGCAATCAAGTGGTCAGGATTTTACAGATATACTCGGAGAGCTTGGAGCAGGAGGCTTCAGGATCATATAGCTATTATTTATTTCTGCTGTTGTTGCAAGTGTTGTACTCTGCAATGTTATTGTATAAATATACTGTTTGTATTTCAAAAGTTATGTTATATTTTATTCGTTCCGCTGTGAGGTTCGTGTTTACTCTGATGATGATGTTCTTCTTCTTCTTCTATTCTATAAGTTTCTATCTTATCTTTCCTCACCCTCTGTTTTCTTTCTATTATTTTTCTGATTTTCCAGTGTAATTGGGGTTGGACTTGTGTTATTTGGTCAGCTCAAATTGGACCGGAATTTCGAGTCACTATAGTTACAGATTCACTAATCTGATATTAAAGAAGAGGGAAAAGAGAAAGACACCTATATAAACTAGATTCAAGGACTTACCTCACCTTGATCAGAATCCTGAACACCTATTTGTAGATTTATATTCTTTTATCTTCAAATCATGAATCAAAATTACCTAAAACTAATATTCTAATTTTCTAAAAAATTTTAGGGAGGAGGGGAGGGGAAGAGAATTACAGAGGCTAGGCAGCATTTTAGAAAATATGATATTTAGGCTAGGCCATGCTTGTCTATTTATAGGTATACAAGAAAGTCTGAACCATTGGATTTAATCCCTTAAATACGAACCGCACACATCAGAAAAGCCACGTCACAAAACAGTTTGGACTCCCCCTGGGTCGACGCATAGGTCGACCCATAGGTTTTTCTAGATCACATTAGGTCGACCTATAGGTCGACCCAGGCGGAACTTGGGTCGACCCATCTGGGTCCAGGAGCGCTTTTCTGGGTTGTTATTTCTGATTTTTAACGTTTTTCATTAAATGCTCGATAATTCGCACCTTTTACTTCCTTTGATTTATCTTATATCTTTTATACATCATTCCTAAGTTTAAATTTCACTCATATACGTATATATATGAGCACACACACACATGGCCATCCAGTTATATAATTCATTGTTATCTTTTGTATACATGCTCCGTTTTGGTCATGCCATATACCAAAATGAATCAGAAAATCACCACAAATGAATTGTTAACTTTTTTGGGGTCACATTCTGAAAAATATAATCTTTTATATTTTCCTTTTTATTATTAACACCAAAAATAGGGGGTGTTACACATAAGCAATCAATATATAATCAGATAAGATTATAATAACTTTTCAAAACTATTAAGAAGTTCTCACAATGATTTTTGATCGTTTCAATAATGATTGCTTTTGAATTAAATCAAACGTGGGTTTAATTTAACCCAAAATTCCAACTAGCTCCAATCTCATCAAAATCAGTTTGCACATGAAGTATTCTCCGTCACGATTCTAACAAATCCAGTTTCGTCTAATTCTGAGTTCGTATGAACAAGATACTACTGTTTGAACTTTAAACACATTAATTAAATTAATTAAATATTATAACCTCAACATTTCTTCCTCAATCTCGTTCAGCCCCATATTCCCCTTTATCCAAGCACCGCCGCGATCACCAACGGCTACATGTGCACCGACCAACTACATTGTCGCATCCCTCCATCTGAGTCGTCGCCACGCCAGCAATCCCCCATCGATTCGCTGTCGGCAATCACAAAACCCCCAAATGCACGTCGACCTAAAAATTGAGCCCCTCCGACCACCATTCGCCACGCCAACACCACCATTGGCCTCGCCGTGCTCCAACTTCCACTCCTCTATAGGCCATTTCACCGATAATCACCTCATATCATTAGAATTTGCCAATATATATTCGCTGCTCCATCAAAACCCACGTCTCCGATCATGTCAAAACTGCGGCCACCATAGGCCTTTTTAGACCAAACCCCCAACTACAATGTTATAGCCCTCTCTCCCCCATCCAACTTCCTAATTGCACCACCAGCCAACTCTCGACCATTTACACTCAAAACCAAGTAAACCAAAACTATCTTCCTTAACTGTCGTGGAGATTTCCGACCACCTCGGTGTCCATTGGCCACCAAATTTTACGAATAGGTAGTACTCGATATACTCTACAATTTCCATGTTGGAAGTTTCCTTCAATTCTCACTCGTTTGGAAGATAAATATTCAAAATGGAAGAGGGACTAAATTGCAAAAGGGAATTCTGAAATTTAGGGGTTAGGGATTGCTGAAATTTGGGGTTATTTATAGGGTAGATATTTTGTGTTTATTATTGGTCTATTCTATTATTATATTACTTTGTGCCTATCATTTAGAGGGATTGGGGAAAATAGAACGCAAAATCATAGCTAATATTTTGTGTTTATTATTATTTTATTCTATTATTTGTAGGGAAATTTGGACTAATCTAGCGTCTTTGTTCTAATATCTTTTGGGAATCGCAAGACAATCGTACTAAACAACACTGGATCTCTTGGGAATGCATTTGTCGACCCAAATCAGAAGGGCGTCTAGGCATCCGGAAGTTACGGGATGTCTGCAAGGCATATTACTTCAAACTCTAGCAACGATTTCTTTATCTAGACTCTTCGTGGTCTAATTTCCTGCAGCATAAATACTGCAGGCTTTAGTCCAGTGGTTTCACGGGTTCTCCTTCTTTCTCCAGCGGAACCTAGAAACACATGCAAAAAAGAAAAACTTTATATGACATGGTAATGGCTCATAATCCTCCTTTATGGTCTGTTGGTAACTTCTCACTTAAAAAAGTGTTGGAGGCCGTTAGGATTCGGTCACCTATCAAACTCCTATTTTATATGATTTGGAGTCATTTCATCCTCACCAAGTTATCAATCTTCATGTGGAAACTCTTTCATAAAGGCCTTCCTCTTAATGCGAACATTTGCAATCTTGGCATCGCCTCCGCTTGTAAATGTTGTTGTTTCTCTGAAGGGCATTGTGAATCTTTATCCCACCTCACTACAACAAAATGACCATACTACAACAATGGAAAACAATTGTAAAAGACTTTTTACAGCGGTGGGGCAACCGTCGTCTATTAAGAAGTTGTAATAGACTGAATTTTTTTACAATATTTTTGCACCGTTGCAGCACCGTTGTGAAATGTGTATTTTACAACTGTTTTACACCGTTGTAATAAACTTTATTACAACTGTGTATAACTGTTGTAATATATTATATTTCAAGTATTATTTTAGAGATATAATATATGAATAAATATTATATATATATTACTAATAAAAGAACTCATTTTAGAATATATTATCTACAAAATTGAAGATATCAAACAAACTTAAAACATGAACCAAAACAATATAATATAATTTCCAAATTCTCATCATTTTTTTACATAATACGTTGAATTTATAAATCATACAAGTATCTCAAGTACAAAGCAACTACAAAGTCCATTATCCAAGACTCCGAAATCCAAATGACTTGAAGTCATCTTTCATAAACATACTTCACTATAATACAAACATAATGAAATGGAGATTTGCATGCAATCCTGCTGGTCTTGTAATGGTCTTCATTCTTCGAGTTGACTTCCAATGAATTTGATATTTTCTCGCAATGCTACAAGTGGTCTTGAATTAAACTATATAAAGTAACATATTAAGCAATAAGAATGAAGTATACTGAAGTATGAAGTAATCTAAACTATAAAACATAATAGAAGCTATGTAGCATGTGTTTACCCTCTAAATAATACATAAAAGAAAACCAAAGTACATACTTGACAAGCTCAAATATCAGTTCAAGCTTACCTAAACATCACGAGTCTTTGTTAACAAAGCTGGTCACAAAAAGGGAGAGTTTTGCTGTCCTATTTGTAATGCATTTCCTAATGGTGTTGCTCCTGTACATAATCAAACAATGGACTACCATTGCCACTTTATTTTCATATTTTTACCCATGAATTAAGTTAAAAATTATAAAATGAATAAAACAGACCTTACCAGTTTCATTTAATCTCTTGCAAATTTTTGTCTTCTGTTCATCAGACAATTTGGAACAGCTCCAATATACATACCTATATAAATGCACAAAAGTATATTTAAAGACGCATGAAGTTTGTAACACCCCGTATTTCCTAAGAATATTAAAATAACAAATTAAAGAATAATTTATTTGAAAAAGAGGAATGAGAAAAGAATGATGTTTAGCATTGTTCTAAGGTTTGTAAGCAAAAGACTTAGTAGCTCATTTCGTTAGAATATGTGACTTGCATACAAGAGGTACAGAGTTCGATCCCCACCAGCGCCATGTTTTGATTTAGGGGAATGGCTAAAAAGTGGCTTAGTGTGAACGCAGTTCAAAAAAATGGTTTAGTTTTAAAATGGTTAATTATGAAGAAGTTATTAAGCCATGAAGTTTGTATGCATATAAGAGAAATATATATAAAATTAAATAAATATTCAAAAAAAAGTTCAAAACAGCGAATCGGGAGGGGGAATAGCCGAACCGCACCATTTTTGGAGTCGACTCGAGCTCCGCTGGGTCGACTAGAGGTCAATCCAGGGTGCTTGGCTACCAACCCATGGCCCGATTCGCGCTAAGGGCTGATGTTGCATCTGAGTGGTCCTGATGATTTCTGGGTTAATCTAAGAGCTTTAATCGATCCTAGACATCTATATATACACTCTAAGACCTAACCCTAATTCATAAAATATTATCTATGACACCATTATGCTGTCAAGCTCTCTCTGAAACCCTAGCCGCTGCCTCTAAATTAAATCTCAAGTGTTCATACACAATTCAAATCAAAGTTTAGAGCTTCAACAACAATTAAAGAAGATCAATCAACATCACTGCAACGTTTCTACACCAATTTCTATTCGTTAATCCTTTTCTTATGCCACGAAAGGTGAGTACAGTTATTTTCACAAATTTAATGGGATTAAAGTAACATGAAAATGTTGTAAAAAGGATTCATATATATGTTTATAATGAAAATCTCACTAAGTCTTCACCTTTTTTATTCATGTCATCATATGCCTATGTTTCTATGTAAAGTTCATAACTTTTATCAGTTTATTCATGTTGAATCTTTTATTATGCCTCTATGCCAGTCTACATGCCTCTTTATTTCATGATGTTGTTTTATTCCAATTTTCTATGAATTGATTCTCTCTCCTTACTCCTATTCCTTTTATTTGTGGATCTAGGCTACCTTCGAGCCTATATTAAAAATACGCGCGAATGCGAATACGTACGAACGATGTGGAATATTGGTAATATGGGAAATTTGGAAATTTGGATATTATTGGATATTTTGGATAATTGAATAATATGAGAGATTGGCATATTTGGGTATGAATTACATGGAATTGATGAAATTTCCTATAATTGTTAATTTGTAATTGTGGCTAATTAATATGTAATTAGTGACAATTTGGAATAGGCAATATTATAAACATGATTATATGTTTAATTGGATATACATGACATGAAAATTAGGTATGGGTGAAATACGATTATTAATAAACCTTTGACACGAGGTTAGGCGCAATTGTGGCATAAGACTGCCTGGAACCGCCCGGTAAATCCAGCTGCCACAATTGGACGTCTAACGTGAGAGGTCAAAGGAATGAATTATAGGAGTAATGGTTAATGACATGAGGTTAGACCCGGTTTGTGGCGTAAGACCGCCTGGAACCGCCCGGCAAATCCAGCGGCCACAAAGCATTTGGTCTAATGTGGGAGCTCATGCACCGTTTGTCATAAGGAATGAATTAAGGAATACTAACCATAATAAGACATGGGTATGGTTAGAGGGTTAAGTGGGGTGACATTTAAATTATGACATGCAAATCTGGACTTAACCGGAATAAGATAAGACATGTAAATTATGACATGTAAGTTTGACTTAACCATAGCATGTGTAAGATATGGACATTTAAATTAAAATGTTTAAGTGGGAGAAAAACCGAGTGGGGACCAAGCATACGTGGGAGGCTTGTGTCGGATGTGGACCCGTTTCAACCAGTAACCCGATTGAGTATCTAACTGGGCCCGGTACTAGGCAGGGGTTGGGGCACGCTTACTAGACTTGAATGTAAGAGGTCAAAACCTGAATAGCGGTGGCAACGCGAGTCCAACGGGTTCATGCGCGTGCATGGGTCTAGGCTGGTAGGTAAGACGTTGTTGCATCGTGTAGGTATGGTCGTGCATTTTATGTTGGTATCGGGGTTGCCACTTTGGGGTGTGATACACCCCACTGTGGGGCCAGCACAGGTTCCTACGGGGTTTAGGGAGCCTGTAATGACCCGGAAAATCTGATCCAATATAAATTTTTTAAATTGGCTAGGTTAGTGGATTTTAAATATTTAAAATAAATATTTTAAATAATAGCGACGAAAAGGTAGTTTGAATCGATGTTGAAAATGAATATAATTAATTTGAATTATAAACAAGTCCTGAAATGGCGCGGCAGTTTCAAAATTTGAATTCAAACTTTGACTGACCGTACCGGGTGCAAAACAAAACGGATTTGAGTGAAATCAAAAATATTTAAATCTGTTAGTAAATATCTTTCCAACGAATCTGAAAAATCGAAGTTTCATAGCGGGAATCAAAAGTTATGGCCAAATGAATTTTCAGGAAGGTCGCTATAGAGAATATATCGACTTTGAAAATAGACATTTTGCATACGAACTCGGAATTCGACGAAACCACTTTTGTTGGATCCGGGATGTGAAGTTATTGTTAGGTTTCAAATTTCATAATTTTTGAAGCTAGTATGTGAGCGTGGCAAAGGAAAATGTGTTTTGGTCAATTACAGTTAAATTGGATCAACCAGAATATGGCCATTTTTCATACGGTCCCAGAATTCGATGAAACTAGTTTTGTTGGGACCGTATCGTCAAAACATAGCTAGATTTATTTTTCTGGAATTTTTCGAATCAGTATGTGGCCCCAACAAATTGAAATGTACGTTCAAATTAAATATTTAATGTTTTATATTTTAATTTGAAAGAAAACTGACTGAAACAGTCGAATGGGCCTACGAAACATATTCCATTGTGTTCGGAATAGGGGTAAAATGCTAGGGAAGACAGTCGTTGGGCTTGAATTGGGGTTCGTGGGTGAAAGAGGGTATTTTCGAAATTTAAAAATATATAAATTAATAAAAAATATCATTGGTCAAAGGTCCTTCTCTCTCCCCGATCTTCCTCTCGACGAACGGCGAAATAGCTCCACAACTTCTCTCCTCTCTAACTCCCTCCACACGCACCGATAGCCACTGCCGCAGTTAAGGTTTTTGAAGTGCTCATCACCCTCTTCAAATCCATAGCAGTTAGGGATTTTTTCGTGGAGTAAATCGAGAGCTCTGGCCCCCCAAAGTGTCGACGTTCGAGCCGCCAGATCTTCCTCCTGCCGCCGACGAGTTGACCACCAGTGGTGGCGCCGTGGAGCCCTCTCCACCCTCGACAACGTCAAGCCAGCTGATCGAAACAACAAGCAACGGATTTGAAGATAATTCGAAACCTAGTTTTGAATTAAAAGGGCAGAGGTACGGGTGTATATATTTAACTGTTTTAATAGCACTTCTAAGCGCTATCGTTTATGATTTTACTGTAAAAATGATATCTTTTTCATTTCTTGATGAAATTCAGTAAAACAAGAGACAGTGGACTCGTGTGGACGTCTTCTACATTCTAGAGGAAACCGCATATTTTTCTAAGCTTTCTGCTATTTTTGGTAGAGTGGAACCCAATGTGCGATTTCTAATTTATAAACGATATGGAAAACAACGATGTATGAATTATATAGTTGATGTATGAGTTATATAAGCATTGTACACCTCATGTATAAGCGTTGTATAAGTTGTATGTTCGATGTATAAGTTATATATGCATTGTAAAAAATTATTTATATGATGAAATGACATTGAAATGAATTGAAGTAAATTGAAATATATTTACATACAAATATATATATATATATATATATATACTCTCCTCGTCCACAGACCATGGACGATATTTATTGGTTGTGATATTGTTTGTGATTATTTGGTTGATGAGAAATTGGTTGATAAAATTGTTTGTAGTTGAGAATGAATGATTTATTGTGGTTGAAAAATACCCCCTTGTGGTTGAAACAAATTAGAATAGGGTTGTGGAAATGAAAATAAAACATGCCGCCTGCGTGCGAACTAGATGCTTGATTCCCCATTGTCAAAAAACGCGAGGTTTTAAGGTAGAGCGAGGACCCGTACTAGGGACGGTCCCGGTTTTAACTACCCTGCCGTTATGCTGCCGAAATTTCATGAAATCTTTCTGTGTTTGATTTATTTTCATTGGTTGAGACTATATTCATATGTTGAATAGGAATCCATGTATTGAAAAATAATCGTGTTTTGAAATAAATTGTTTTATAATAAAAATCACATTTTTATCACCTATTTGAACTATATAAAATACTCGTGTTTTGAAATAAATTGTTTTACAATAAAAATCACATTTTTACTATATATACAAACTATAGAGAACATTCATGTGTTGAATAGAAATTCATGTGTTGAATGGTACTCGTATTTTAAATAAATTGTTTTACAATAAAAATCACATTTTTGTTAAATATACAAACTATAGAGAACATTCATGTGTTGAATAGAAATTCATGTGTTTAATGGTACTCGTATTTTTAAATAAATTGTTTTATAATAAAATCATATTTTTTATTATCTATATGAACTATATAAAATAATCGTGTTTTGAAATAAATTGTTTTATAATAAAAATCATATTTTTATTATCTATATAAACTATATAAAATAGTCGTGTTTTTGAAATAAATCGTTTTACAATAAAAATTACATTTTTATGATATGCATTATATATTAAAAATAGTGAAGTGTTGCAATAAATGTCTGTTGGATAAAAATATCATTTTTATCAAGTGTATAAAATGAATACGGTTTTGAAATCGAAGAATCGTTTATATTTATATATATATATATATATATATAAATATAATTAAAATGAATCGAATAACGACGCTGCAGTTCGTATTTTGAAACCGTGATTTCAAACGATTAGTGCGGGAGATCCGACCATCGGATTTTCCAGAAACCACCACCGTTGGGTTCGCCTTGGAAATATCTTTCCAACGGCACCAACTTTGTAAAGATCCAACGGTTGGATTGTCTGGAATGTTTAATTCAAATTTGAAGAAAAACAGCGCCAGAATCGATTATATATATATATATATATATAAATATAATTAAATTAAATCGAATAACGAAGCTGCAGTTCGTATTTTGAAATCCTAACTTCAAACGATTAGTGCGGGAGATCCGACCATTGGATTTCCCCAAAATTGAAACCGTTGGATTCGTTTTCAAAAGATCTTTCTAATGATATAAAATTTGTGAAGATCCAACGGTTAAATTTTCAGATATGTGTAAATCAATTCTAGAGAAAAACAGCGCCACAGCCGCGTTATGGCCTGAAGCGTTGTTTTGAATATATTGGCTATTTTTAAATAAATAAAAATAGCGATAAATCGTGATAAAATATTATAAACGATATGGAATGGAACTAAACTGAATTTGCTCAGTTTACGTGATATTTGATGGTTGAATGCGTTTGGCGTGAAAATTACACGAAAGAATAGAATTAGTGATATCGAATAATTTAACCATTGAAATGAACTGATTTGAAATTCTAAATATACATCAATTATTTGAAAAGGCCGAGTTAATTCTCATTTCAAATAATTGATCGACGTTCGAAAGTCGAAGATATGAAGACGATGCAAGACCGATGATCTTCACGTCGAATGGAGGGGTGCTACTGATGCTCATGATAGGAGTAGCTACCTAGAAGTGGTTGAAGTAGTAGCCGTCTGGACGTACAGGTTGATTGTACGGATATGCGAGGAATAAAGATCCTCCGATTTCGTTCAGACCCAGAACGAACGTGTAAATGGACTGTGTCTGACATTGGATTTTGTTCTGTGCTGATTGATCTCCATTAAATATATATCTGTTTGGCGGTAGAGAATGTATTCTTTTGCTTCATGCCCTTCTCTGAGACGTATGAGCTCAGAAGTTATATATCGATAGGAATCAGTCGCATGGAGTGAATTGCCTGTGTGGCATGCCTAAGTGGCAATATGATCAAGGCTTCTATTGAAAAGTAGAGTCTTGTGGTTGATGATCAAAGCACGACCAGTGTGGCATAGCTTTGTGTAGCGTAGATTCGCGAGCCTCACACCCCGGTTGTGAACCAGAAACGGGAGAAGGATCCAGGGAGGACATGCGTCTCTTTCTAGCTAGAAGTGGCGTCAGTGGTTTTACACGCCTTGATGAGTTTGACTTATGTGGTTGTTGCTGTTGCGAGGCGCCTCGGATATTTCGGTCATTCTCGAACCGATAGAGTCATTCGTTGGCTCATTTACGCCCCATAGGACGGGGAGACGTAGTGTTTAGGATTTCATCTAATCCACATCGGTGGACCGGCCCTGTGGCTTCAAGGGTCGATGCGTTCTGATCCTAAGACTCGGGCTAGACAGTCTCAAATTCGGTAAGGACTATCCTTTGCCTTGGTTTATGGTAGAAATCCAATTTCCATGTACGACATCGTGCGGTTATGATTGTATACCTATATATGGCGACATAGTGGTATGGGGCATTAATGCCGCCTATGATTGATATTTATGATTGTATCTAAAATTAGAAACTAACTGGAAACGAGCTAGGACGGATGGTTTCCTAGGTATTGGTCTGTTGTTGGTTTCAGCATTCGGGGTTAATACTTAGGGAATCGTTCTCTTGCTAGTTTACAGTTGGAGTCTGATTAAGAATTAAACAATAAAATTTGCATTTCAAATGATTTTTTTTCCTCGTATCAAGCATATTTGGCCATTATAAGGTAAAACTCTATCCTCCGGTTTGTGTTGCATTGTCTGATGGGAACTGAGTCTTATAATGGCTTCATTTTTAGAAAAAAGCATTGCGATGTTTAAAAGACTTATTTTTTTTAAAGCACTGGCAATCCAATGGAGAAAACCCGTTCCGTGAAAGTGGCATGGTCCTGTGATTAGCCATATTTGAAAATGTGTTAAGTAGATTTCTCATACCAGTCCCATGACTGACTCGTAGTTTGTTTCACTTGCAAACTCGGGTGCCCTTTTTCTACATGGGCAGCCTTGTATTCAGGTTTTAGCAGGCTCTTTCTAGATAGCTGGAGCTGACGATGGATTCTATCATTTATCTCTTTTTATGCTGTTCAGCTCCTGTTGTACATATTATGTTTTCTTTTCCGCAGTAGACATTTATGTATAGCTGAACTATATTTTGTACTAAGTATGATCCTATATACTGTGTAACTCTGATGATTATATTTATCCAGTGTATTCTATTGTATATTATCTGGTGTATTTATTTATTTCTGTTCTGCTGTTATCTGTTTATGTGTTATATTCCAAAGATTACCCTTGCCACCGTCTTATCGGGAATGGGGTCATCACAAATGTGGTATCAGAGCTTTGGTTAAGCCTGGAATATAACATTTGAACGAGCTCGTCAGAAATAGAACCAGTAGTGTTCTAGGATGAGTAACTCATTACAGATAGGATCAGTAATATCCTAGTATGAGTACAACAGAATGAAATACACCTCGATAGACACATTTACATTCAAGTATATGTCTCTATGTTTTATAATATCTTTTCTGTTGACCTGACACTTGGTCTGCTGTTTGCAGAAGTACTAGAAAATGAGTGCAAGAAACAGAAGGAATGTTGACCCAGATATTGAAGCATTATTTATGAAATATAGAAATCTGGGTGGAGCACTATTCTTGGGAGAAGAATCTATTGCTAAAACTCAAGCTTGGATTCATTCCGCTGAGAAAATCTTTGAAGGTTTAAAGCTTTGGGATGACCAGAAAAGATTACTGGCATCTTGGGCACTCAAAGACGAAGCTTTGTTCTGGTGGGATTCAATTGTTAAAGATAATCCAGAAGGTGATATCACCTGGGATAGATTCAAAGAGCTTTTCAGTTCAAAATTTACTCCTCTGGAAGCAACTGAGAGATTATATTATGAATTCTACTATTTGATACAAGGTGATATGGATATCCCAGAATATCATAAGAGATTTAACGAGCTTTCTCATTTTGCCCCTCATCTAATTCAAGATCCAAAGCAGAAGAATCTGAGGTTTATTAATGGTCTTCAAAGAAAATACCAGAATAAAGTAATGGGGGCATGTGAAGCTTCCTTTTTCTGACATGATATACATGGCCTACCAGTATGAGGATCCCGATAGGAAAGGTATGTTGCGAGACGAAGAGGAAGTCAGTTCTAGCAGCAAAAGAAAATTCGAAACTGATAGCCCAGAGATGAATACATAGCCTGAGGCCAGTACGAAGTCTGAGTTCAGAAAGAAGCCTAGAGTCGATCAGAAAAAGGTTAAGTCTGAAATAGAACCAGTAACGACTGCCATATGCAATAACAGCAATAGGCAAGGGCATTTGACCAGGAATGGTAAACCTTTGAAAAAGCAGAAGAAGAAGGGATTTAAACCCGATAACCAATTTCGAGAGAATAGAAAATGCAGTCAATGCCAAAGGATTGACCATCTTGAAAAAGATTGTCAGTTCTTAAAGAATCCTGAAAAGGGTCAAGTAAATGAAGTAGTAGAAGTTTCAGCACCCTCAGCTAGTCAGGAAAGGCCAGATGTTTTAGAAGGAACGCTTACTGTCAAGAATATCCCGGTTAAAGTACTGTTTGATACAGGCACGTCAAGAAGCTTTATTGCAAAGAATGCAGTTAAGAAATTGGATTTGAAATTGAAAAGGCTCAAAGAACCCATCACTGTCCAAAATCCGGTTAGGGGTTCCCTCGATCTTAGTTGGGTTTGTGGGGTACCTGTTTCCTTTTCTCATTATCGGTTTCCTTGTATCTCGATCATCATGAATTTTACCAAATTCGATCTTATTTTAGGATTGGATTGGTTAACCTAATACGAAGCTGAGGTTAAATGTGCAGAAAGGGTTGTCAAGGTTAAAACGAAGCTCGCCAATATTGTAATTCCCTGTGCAGGCCCGAATTCTGATAGAAAGGACTTCTGGGCAGCATTAGATATTCCTCCTGCTCAAATAGAACCTGTTCCTGTCGTTACGGAGAATATTCCGGTCGACATTGAAAATATCCTTGTTGTCAAGAACTATGCGGATGTGTTCGAAGAAGTTGTTAGCTTACCTCCGCAAAGAGAATTTGATTTCAAAATCTCCTTAGTTCCGAATGCAAGGCCAGTGGTTCACGTTATTCGAAGGATGACCTTGAAAGAGAAAGACGAGTTAGATAATCAAACTCGACAGCTAGTATGGAAGGGTCTGATCAGTCCTAGTTTCTTTGATTGGGGTGCAGCAGTGGTATTTGTCCCGAAGTCAGACGGTACTCTCAGATTATGTGTAGACTATCGTGACTTGAATAAGCAAACGCTGAAAAACAAATATCCATTGCCACGGATTGATGATTTGTTGGATCGATTGAATGGTGCACAAGTATTTTCACGAATGGACCTAGCTACAGGTTTCCATCAGCTTCGTATCGTCGAGGAGTGTGTTCCTTTGACAACATTCAGAGGTCCAGACTTATTCTACGAGTGGTTAGTAATGCCGTTCGACTTATGTAACGCTCCAGCCTATTTCGTCGATCTAATGAACAGAGTATTCAGAGGAGTATTGAATAAATTTGTTCTGGTTTTCATTGATGATATCCTTATCTTCTCTAAGTCAGAAAGCGAGCACGAAAAACATTTGGAACAAGTGTTAGAAATTCTCAGAAAGAATGTGTTGAAAGCAAAGTTTTCCAAATGTATATTCTGGCAAGAAGAAGTCAAATTTCTTGGCCACGTTGTGTCGAAGCAAGGAATTTCAGTGGATCCCAGTAAAATCACTACTATTCAGAATTGGAAACAGCCTCGTACGCCAACAGAAGTTAGAAGTTTTCTCGGGTTAGCCAGTTATTATCGGAAATTCATTAAGGATTTCGCGAAGACATATAGTTCCTTAACAAAACTGACTAAGAAACATTCGAGATTCAATTGGACTCCGGTATGTGAGGAAGCTTTCTAGGAGCTGAAATTAAAACTGACGACTGCTCCAGTGTTAACAATAATAGATGGCAATGAGGACTTGAAAGTCTGGACTGACGCTTCAAGAGAAGGCCTTGGCGCAGTGTTAATGCAAAGAGGTCAAGTAATTGCTTATGCTAGCCATCAGCTGAAACCACATGAGAAGAATTATGTGACTCAAGATCTTGAGCTGTTAGCCATTGTATTCGCCTTGAAAATCTGGAGGCACTACCTTTTGGGTGAGAAATTCGAACTGTATACAGACCATCAGTCATTGAAATATTTGTTCACCCAGAAGGATTTGAATTTGAGACAGCAGCGTTGGCTAGAATTTCTTGCAGGGTACGATTTTGAGATTTTGTACACTCCAGGGAAAGCCAATGTTGTGGCTGATGCGCTGAGTAGAAAGAATGTAATAATCGCCATCTTTATCGTTACGACTTCTTTGATTGAAAAGATCTCCATTCTACAGAAAGATGATAATTTTGTTAAGGAAATGATAAAAAAATTCAAAAAGGCAATGCGTCCAGTTTCCAAATGGATAACGAGGGAATTATTAGATTAAAAGGCAGAATTTGTGTTCCTAACGTCTCCGAGCTTAAAAGAGAAGTTCTTGATGAATGCCACAAGTCCAAGCTGAGTATCCACCTAGGGGTTAGCAAAATGTATAATGACCTCAAGCGAACTTTCTGGTGGAAGGCAATGAAAAGAGATATCTCTATATATGTTAGCCGGTGTCCCACCTGTCAGCAAGTCAAAAGCAATCAGCAGAAACTCGCTGGACTGTTGCAACCTTTAGAAGTGCCAGTGGAAAATGGGAACAGATTTCTATGGATTTCATAGATGGTTTGCCCAGGACTAGAAAAGGAAATGACAGTATTTGGGTGATCGTGGATCGATTTACGAAGACCGCTCACTTCATACCTGTCAAATCAAATAGAACTGCTCAAAGTATGGCGCGGATTTATTTTAAAGAAATTGTTAGACTACACGGAGTTCCCATGAGCATCGTTAGTGATCGTGACCCGATTGTTGCTAGTAAATTCTGGGAAGCATTCCAAGCAGAGTTGGGAACAAAACTGAACTTGAGCACCGCATATCATCCTCAGACAGACGGTCAGACTGAGAGGGTGAATCGTATTCTGGAAGATCTATTGCAGGCTTGTATTCTTGATTTTGGCGGATCGTGGGAAGACCATTTACATTTGGCTGAATTCTCATATAATAACAGCTACCAAGCGAGCCTGACAATGTCACCATTCAAAGCATTGTATGGTAGACCATGCCGATCCCCTGCTTATTGGGTGGAGCCAGGAAATAGACTTGTATTGGGCCCGGATATGATTCGCGAGGCTGCGGATAAAGTCGACTTCGTTAAGAAACGATTACTAGCCGCCCAAAGCCGACAAAAGAGCTATGCAGATAAGAGAAGAAGGGATATATCATTTGCTGTTGGCGACTATGTATATTTGAAAGTATCTCCGATGAGAGGAGTTATCTGGTTTGGTAAAACAGGGAAATTGGCGCCCAAATTCATTGGTCCGTTTCCTATTCTTGAACGGATTAGAACTCTCGCTTATAAGGTTCAATTGCCTGATTGGTTGCCTGGAGTGCATGATGTATTTCACGTATCTCAACTTTGGAAGCACGTTCATGATCGAGACTTGATCATGGAAGAAGCAGCACAACAGGATATAGAAATCACTCCAGAGTTGGCTGTGAGAAGAGAGCCGCTGAAGATAATTGGCAAAGAAACCAAAGAACTGAGGAACAAGAAGGTTCACTTAGTCAAAGTGTAATGGAGTGGATATCCGCGAGATTACACTTGGGAAACAGAGGAAAGCATTAAGAAAGCCTATCCTAAGTGCAGGGTGGATATCCCTGATTGACTCTGGTGCAAGGTACATTTAACGTACTTCGCATTACCATTTAATTCTCTACTTTGTTATTATTTTCTTTCCATGGATGTGCACTTTTGCTTCTGTAGTCTGATTAATAAAAAAAAGAGTGTAGAATTAATATGTATGATTTTGAAAAGTTAAAAACAAATTGCTTTTTGGTTGTGTTGTGTGATAGTGGATTTGATTAATTAAATTATTAAAGCGATAGTTAATTTAATCAATAAGAGAATGAATGGCAGAATTTATTCGATTAAATCACACATTGAACAGAGTTAAAAATAGATAAAACTATATACATGTGCATTATATATGTTTGAACAGGTAAATGGATTAGCTGTTGAGTAAAGATTTTATTTGCGTGCCCGACAAATAGGTAAACCTTAATGAGTTGGATGCGCAATTTTATTATTATATTAACTCCTGTGAATGCCATTGGATGCGGAGTGCTGGTTATTCTGTGTGTAATAATGAACGTCGCCATAGGATAGTAACAATTCATTTTGAACTACACTGCATGGCATACTTCTCGAAGATAGGCATACTTCATCATATACCACATAAGCATTTGGAGCTTGTGTGACGAGGTGGAAGATTTACCGTACGAGCGAGAGGCTCGTATGGCGATGACTATATTTTACAGGTTGAACTGATGACTGATATGGACCATATAAAATATAACGATAAATGGCCAGATTAATAAAAACCCCACACGGGTTTGGAATTGACAATAATCACGTCTCTCTAGTCAATAGATACGGCACATGGATTATTTATTTCCCACACGGGACGAGGTGATGAGGATTTATCCTCTGGAGCAATTAAAAATACACACTCCCTCAGGCTTTGACAGGGTGACGAGAATTTATTCTCTGGAGTTATTATCTATACACGCTCCCCAGTAAACACCAGAATATATCACTATAAATATGTGTATGCTTTATAGAATTTATTGGGTAACTAATACGGCCCAATAAATTTCCAAACCTCTCCCCGTACAAAGGAGGTTATGGCGAAATTTTTCGAAAATTCCGGGTGTTAGCCAAATTTTTGAAGAAATTGAAAATTCTCAGAAACTAAAAAGTTGGATAATGGAAGCCAGAATGAAAGTAGAGTTGATTAATCAAACCACTTTCGACTTTGTTCCTTTTCGGGGACGAAAAGTTTTAAGTGGGGGAGATTGTAACGACCCAGAAAATCTGAACCAATTTAAAATTTTTAAATTGGCTATTTTAGTGGATTTTAAATATTTAAAATAAACATTTTAAATAATAGCAACGAAATGGTAGTTTGAATCAATGTTTAAAATGAATATAATTAATTTGAATTATAAACAAGGCCTGAAATGGCGCGGTAGTTTCAAAATTTGAATTCAAACTTTGACTGACCGTACTGGGTGCAAAACAAAACGGATTTGAGTGAAATGAAAAATATTTAAATATGTTAGTAAATATCTTTCCAACGAATCTGAAAAATCAAAGTTTCATAGCGGGAATCAAAAGTTATGGCCAAATGAATTTTCAGGAAGGTCGCTATAGAGAATATATCGACTTTGAAAATAGACATTTTGCATACGACCTCGGAATTCGACGAAACTACTTTTGTTGGATCCAGGATGTGAAGTTATTGCTAGGTTTCAAATTTCATAATTTTTGAAGCTAGTATGTGAGCGTGGCAAAGGAAAATGTGTTTTGGTCAATTATAGTTAAATTGGATCGACCAGAATATGGCCATTTTTCAAACGGTCTCAGAATTCGACGAAACTAATTTTGTTGGGACCGTATCGTCAAAACATAGCTAGATTTATTTTTCTGGAATTTTTCGAATCAGTATGTGGCCCCGGCAAATTGAAATGTACGTTCAAATTAAATATTGAATGTTTTATATTTTAATTTGAAAGAAAACTGACTGAAACAGTCGAATGGGCCTACGATACATATCCCATTGTGTTCGGAATGGGGGTAAAACGCTAGGGAAGACAGTCGTTGGGCTTGAATTGGGGTTCGTGGGTGAAAGAGGGTATTTTCGAAATTTAAAAATATATAAATTAATAAAAAAATATCATTGGTCAAAGGTCCTTCTCTCTCCCCGATCTCCCTCTCGACGAACAGCGAAATAGCTCCACAACTTCTCTACTCTCTAACTCCCTCCACACGCACCGATAACCACTGCTGCAGTTAAGGTTTTTGAAGTGCTCATCACCCTCTTCAAATCCATAGCAGTTAGGGATTTTTTCGTTGAGTAAACCGAGAGCTCTAGCCCCCCAACATTCGAGCTGCCAGATCTTCCTCCTGTCGCCGACGAGTTGACCACCAGTGGTGGCACCGTGGAGCCCTCTCCACCCTCGACAACGTCAAGCCAGCTGATCGAAACAACAAGCAACGGATTTGAAGATAATTCGAAACCTAGTTTCGAATTAAAAGGGCAGAGGTACGGGTGTATATATTTAACTGTTTTAATAGCACTTCTAAGCGCTATCGTTTATGATTTTACTGTAAAAATCATATCTTTTTCATTTCTCGACGAAATTCAGTGAAACAAGAGACAGTGGACTCACGTGGACGTCTTCTACATTCTAGAGGAGACCGCATATTTTTCTGAGCCTTCTACTATTTTTGGTGGAGTGGAACCCAATGTGAGATTTCTATTTTATAAACGATATGGAAAACAACGATGTATGAATTATATAGTCGATGTATGAGTTATATAAGCGTTGTACACCTCATGTATAAGCGTTGTATAAGTTGTATGTTCGATGTATAAGTCATATATGCGTTGTAAAAAATTATATATATGATGAAATGACATTGAAATGAATTAAAGTAAATTGAAATATATTTATATACGAATATATATATATATATATATATACACTCCCCTCGTCCACAGACCGTGGACGATATTTATTGGTTGTGATATTGTTTGTGATTATTTGGTTGATGAGAAATTGGTTGACAAAATTGTTTGTGGTTGAGAATGAATGATTGATTGTGGTTGAAAAATACCTTTGTGGTTGAAAAATACCCTCTTGTGGTTGAAACAAAATAGAATAGGATTGTGGAAATGAAAATAAAACATGCCGCCTGCGTGCGAACTTGATGCATGATTCCCCATTGTCAAAACCGCGAGGTTTTAAGGTATAGCGAGGAGCCGTACTAGGGACGGTCCCGGTTTTAACTACCCTGCCGTTATGCTGCCGAAATTTCCTGAAATCTTTCTGTGTTTGATTTATTTTCATTGGTTGAGACTATATTCATTTGTTGAATAGGAATCCATGTATTGAAAAATAATCGTGTTTTGAAATAAATTATTTTATAATAAAAATCACATTTTTATCACTTGTTTGAACTATATAAAATACCCATGTTTTGAAATAAATTGTTTTACAATAAAAATCACATTTTTATTATATATACAAACTATAGAGAACATTCATGTGTTGAATAGAAATTCGTTCGTTGAATAGAAATTCATGTGTTGAATGGTACTCGTATTTTGAATAAATTGTTTTACAATAAAAATCACATTTTTATTATATATACAAACTATAGAGAACATTCATGTGTTGAATAGAAATTCATTCGTTGAATAGAAATTCATGTGTTGAATGGTACTCGTATTTTTAAATAAATTGTTTTATAATAAAAATCATATTTTTATTATCTATATGAACTATATAAAATAATCCTGTTTTGAAATAAATTGTTTTATAATAAAAATCATATTTTTATTATCTATATAAACTATATAAAATAGTCATGTTTTTGAATTAAATCGTTTTACAATAAAAATTATATTTTTATGATATGCATGAATTATTAAAAATAGTGAAGTGTTGAAATAAATGTCTGTTGGATAAAAATATCATTTTTATCAAATGTATAAAATGAATATGGTTTTCAAATCGAAGAATCGATTATATATATATATAATATTAAAATGAATCGAATAACGACGCTGCAGTTCGTATTTCAAACGATTAGTGCGGGAGATCCGACCATCGGATTTTCCAGAAACCACCACCGTTGGGTTCGCCTTGGAAATATCTTTCCAACGGCACCAACTTTGTAAAGATCCAACGGTTGGATTGTCTGGAATGTTTAATTCAAATTTGAAGAAAAACAGCGCCAGAATCGATTATATATATATATATATATATAATTAAATTAAATCGAATAACGAAGCTGTAGTTCGTATTTTGAAATCCTAACTTCAAACGATTAGTGCGGGAGATCCGACCGTCGGATTTCCCCAAAACTGAAACCGTTGGATTCATTTTCAAAAGATCTTTCTAATGATATAAAATTTGTGAAGATCCAATGGTTAAATTTTCAGAAATGTGTAAATCAAATCTGGAGAAAAATAGCGCCACGGCCGCGTTATGGCCTGAAGCATTGTTTTGAATATATTGGCTATATTTAAATAAATAAAAATAGTGATAAATCGTGATAAAATATTATAAACGATATGGAATGGAACTAAACTGAATTTGCTCGGTTTACGTGATATTTGATGGTTGAATGTGTTTGGCGTGAAAATTACACTAAAGAACAGAATTAGTGATATCGAATAATTTAACCATTGAAATTAATTGATTTGAAATTCTAAATATACGTCAATTATTTGAAAAGGCCGAGTTAATTCTCATTTCAAATAATTGATCGACGTTCGAAAGTCGAAGATATGAAGACGATGCAAGACCGATGATCTTCACGTCGAATGGAGGGGTGCTACTGATGCTTATGATAGGAGTAGCTACCTAGAAGGGGTTGAAGTAGTAGCCGTCCGGACGTACAGGTTGATTGTACGGATATGCGAGGAATAAAGATCCTCCGGTTTCATTCAGACCCAGAACGAACGTGTAAATGGACTGTGTGTTTGACATTGGGAATTGTTCTGTGCTGATTGATCTCTATTAAATATATATCTGTTTTGCGGCGGAGAATTTATTCTTTTGCTTCACGCCCTTCTCTGAGACGTATGAGCTCAGAGGTTATATATCGATAGGAATCAGTCGCATGGAGTGAATTGCCTGTGTGGCATGCCTAAGTGGCAATATGATCAAGGCTTCTATTGAAAAGTAGAGTCTTGTGGTTGATGATCAAAGCACGGCTTATGTGGCATAGCTTTGTGTAGCGTAGATTCGCGAGCCTCACACCCCGGTTGTGAACCAGAAACGGAAGAAGGATCCAGGGAAGACATGTGTCTCTTTCTAGCTAGAAGTGGCGTCAGTAGTTTTACACGCCCTGACGAGTTTGACTTATGCGGTTGTTGCTGTTGCAAGGCACCTCGGATATACCAGTCATTCTCGAACCGATAGAGTCATTCGTTGGCTCATTTACGCCCCATAGGGCGGGGAGATGTAGTGTTCAGGATTTCGTCTAATCCACATCAGTGGACCGGCCCTGTGGCTCCAAGGGTCGATGCGTTCTGATCCTAAGACTCGGGCTAGACAGTCTCAAATTCGGTAAGGACTATCCTTTGCCTTGGTTCCTGGCGGAAATCCAATTTCCAAATACGACATCGTGCGGTTTTGATTGTATACCTATATATGGAGACATAGTGGTATGGGGCATTAATGCTGCCTGTGATTGATATTTATGATTGTGTCTAAAATTAGAAACTAACTGGAAACGAGCTAGGATGGATGGTTTCCTGGGTATTGGTCTGATGTTGGTTTCGGCCTTCGGGGTTAATACTTAGGGAATCTTTCTCTTACTAGTTTACAGTTGGAGTCTGATTAAGAATTAAACAATAAAATTTGCATTTCAAATGATTTGTTTTCCTCGTATCAAGCATATTTGGCCATTATAAGGTAAAACTCTATCCTGCGATTTGTGTTGCATTGTGTGATGGGAACTGAGTCTTATAATGGCTTCATTTTTATAAAAAGCATTGCGATGTTTAAAAGACTTATTTGTTTTAAAGCACTAGCAATC
The DNA here is from genome assembly GCA_030737875.1 of Allium sativum. NCBI lineage: Eukaryota > Viridiplantae > Streptophyta > Magnoliopsida > Asparagales > Amaryllidaceae > Allium > Allium sativum. The sequence continues at coordinate 315,213,883 of CM060915.1, forward strand.
CAATGGAGAAAACCCGTTCCACGAAAGTGGCGTGGTCCTGTGATTAGCCATATTTGAAAATGTGTTAAGTAAATTTCTCATAACAGTCCCATGAATGACTCGTAGTTTGTTTCACTTGCAAACTCGGGTGCCCCTTTTTCTACACGGGCAGCCTTGTATTCAGGTTTTAGCAGGCTCTTTCTCGATAGCAGGAGCTGAAGATGGATTCTATCATTTATCTCTTTTTATTCTGTTCAGCTCCTGTTGTACATATTATGTTTTCTTTTCCGCAATCGACATTTATGTATAGCTGAACTGTATTTTGTACTCAGTATGATCCTATATATTGTGTAACTCTGATGATTATATTTATCCAGTGTATTCTATTGTATATTATCTGGTGTATTTATTTATTTCTGTTCTGCTGTTATCTGTTTATGTGTTATATTCACAAGATTACCCTTGCCACCGTCTTATCGGGACTGGGGTCGTCACAGAGCCGATCGAATGGGTAGGGTAAGGGTGCCTTAGCGGTGGTAGGAGCAAGCCAGCACCTACGATAGCAGCTATGTAATGACCCGCAAATCCGCAATACCAAAGTTGACAATATACATCATACGTCCAACCCAAATTTCACGAAAATACGAAACTTTTTTTTTAGAAGAAAAGGGTAGAAGAAGAACAGAAATAACAACACAGAATCTCACATCGCAGCGGAACAAAATATAATATATCATATCTTTGAAATACAAAATCTCCACTGTATAACATATACTTATCAGAGTACAACACTTACAACACAGCGGAACAAAACTCTATATAACTAACGCTGAAGCCACCTACTCCAAGCTCCTTTAGATAGATCTGTAAAATCATGAACTACTTGACTGCCCGTACAAATTTAGGCACCCAAGAGTTTAGGTAGAACAAAACAAAATAAACTCCGGGTCAGTCAGGGGACTGGTATGAGTAAACAGTTTAAAAACAGTTTCAGAAAACTAAATGATATCTCATAAGACGACGCCGTATAACATGGAACAGGTTTTTCCCTTATGAGAATCCAAACACTTGATTTAACTTTCAAAATCCCTTTGAAAGGAACGATAATCTTTATATCAAAACTCTTTTGATATTATAATAATGTCTAAATCAAGTAAATAACAATCTAGTGGAACGTTTGCATCTCACGTTCCACATATATAATATACAAATCAAAACTGCAAGCACATATTGGGTGATGGATTTCCAACTATGACAAGGTATGGAACCACCTTCTGCTGGTATATCTCTAGAGGAGAATACACCGAGTTCAACAAGAACATCTTGCAACTCAGCCACACATGACCGACCCCTCATTTCGCTTGAGTGTATCGAATGTATATCACCAACGGTTGGGATCAGCAACCGTTTCCCGAATGGGACATCATCAACAATAGATTTTTAGAAGTAAATGAAACTCTAGATCAAGTGATTATACACCCTAATAGGTGCGACCTACATAGCCATGCTGCCTGCCCGATTTCTGTCATTTACCGGTTGATGTGGCTTGAGATTACGCTTTACCGTCACATCAGATTCACTTTGAATGCCACATTGTCAGATCCATCGAAAATCACTAATTGACGTCTACAACAGTACATTACGTGTTAGCTAAAGAAGTTTCCTTCTCCGCTTCCACTCTTGGTACTGTTGAGAAATCAATGTACGTGACCTTTCTGGAAATACTCTATCAGACATTCACCCTACAAGTCACCCAGGAACAGGATGAACCGATGGCACTATTTCTATAAATAGAAAAAGTCCTTGCACTCTACTCCATCTTCGATTATCTTCATATAATCTGATTCGCAACGCTACTGCCAATACGGAGTGGTTCTTCGGATAATAATCCAACCCGTCTCTCCATATTGACAACGATGGTCAAAACATCGATAGTCTGTGATTTAACTATCGAATAAAAACAAGTGTTTCGATAATTGATGATTTAACTATCGAAGGAAACAAGTGTTCATCCAATTATCAAACAATCACTGAGCCCTTAATTAATATTCCATTAATTAAATCACTTCTCTATTTCTTTATCAATACTTGTTAACCAAATATTTTCAATAACCATATTGGCCTTTTACGTTATTTGGAAAACATTTCCGAATATCGCCTTCCTTTATTTTCTAAACTTTAGAAAATATATGCTATTTATAATCGGAAAATATTCCAATTACTTATCTCTTTTTCGATCTCGTTTACTTTTATACTTAGGAAATATTCTTTATTATATTTCCAAGCTTACCCTTATTTGGGTTAAAACGGATGTTGTGTAAAACATCGTTACGACAACCCAAATACTATATTCAACTAACTCTTATCCAACATTGATCTTCGAGCCTAGAATCTTACTATTTATTTGTTAATAATGAAATCAATCAAGTTGGGGTATAACTACCTCTCAGACCTTGACTGAATAACATTTATAACGTCAAAACAGATAAGACTACTTACTCGAATAATCAATACCATACAACTACTTATTCACTTTTAAAACACGTATACGCTTTCTCTTTCTATTCTTACGAGATTTTATTCCTAGTCTTCCTTTTTTATTTTACTATTCTATTTTTAAGTTCGTTTCCTTATCGACTTCTATATATATATCGATACGTTGATTTCTAACTATCAAATTATCTTAAAAATATTCTAACTTCTTAAATTCCCAGAAAAATTCGCCATTACCTCCTTTGTACCGGGAGCATCGGGATATTTCAAATAGCCTCCAATGGCCCTCACCAATCCAAAAGAAAAAGAAAAATCCAAGCGGCTTGCCGATACAATGCATAAAATCTCATATATGAATTAAATACATACCTTTTGTCGGGCATTCTATCTATATCTCTTCATTATCCTTATCACATACCTGTCTCCTGTATGTCTATACCTGTCCAATTTATTTCAACTATACCTGATCATTTAACTCAATTCGTTAATTAATTTGTTAATTAACTCTTTAGTCTATTTCACTTTTATATTTGAACATGACATGTTCAAATATACTTTAACTTGCTTATTAACTAATTTGAATCCATATTTCAAATTTAAGTTCTATATTCGATTTCGAATATACATTTACAAATCCAATTCACCTTTCAAAGTTCAACTTCAAATTCGAAACTCGATTAACTAATTCCTCTTCGACTTAGTTAATTCTATTCAATTTCTATTCAAATTTTATATCACTTCTATTATTCAAATCTATTTCACTTTTATTATTCGAATCTATTTCACTTCTATTATTCAAATCTATTTCACTTCTATTATTAAAATTCTATATTATAAAACCCATTTGAATTTCTATATTCAAATTCTATTTGAATTCTCTTTTCAAATTCTATATTCAATTCTATGCCTTATTTATAAACAACGTTTATAACTTCACTTAAAATCTCAAATTATATATTTATAAACAAAGTTTATAAATTCAATTCAAATCCTACATTTTAATTTATAAACAGAGTTTATAAATTAAATTCAAATCCAACATTATAAATTTATAAACAAAGTTTATAAATTCAATACTCGTTTTATATATATTCAAAACAAGTTAATATTTTCTATAGTTCATTAAAAATTCAAATTCTATTTATAAAAATAGAATTCCCTTTTTAAATCTCAAATACCCTTTTTCGATATTTTTATAAATCAATATTCAAGCCCCAATGATATTTAAATACCCCAAACAATCAGTTATTAAATCACCGGATTTCTAACACATCATATATGATAGTATATACGCAAACAAATAAACAAACAGATAATATATTTTTGAGGAATCCAGTTGGATTCCTCCAACCTGTTTTCCTGCATCCACAGACGTTAGTCAACATAGTAATACCCATCCTACTACGAGGCAGGATATCGCGGTATGAAGGTCATCCACTAATATATATTTGTGGGGCGCATAGGGAAATCATCCGCTATGAAACTTCGGGCATCCGCTAATGATACTGCGGAAATCCAATCATTAACCCAATATATATATATATATAATGGTTAACCCTAAATAACTAATATATTATCAACACAAAAGTATTTAAACGCATCCAAGCAACAATCAATTATTTATAACAACTAAAATAATTCTAATAAAATGGTGAGTGAGATTTACTCACAAGGGCTTTTATTTGCGATCCATTCTGATTTCAAATTCTTAAATGTTGAATTATGAATCTCAGAGCTACGCCTTTCTCGACTGATTCCACTCGATAATATCTTGTATATATCTAATGAAATATTCCTTAGTTAGTAAAATTTTACGCATTTGGATTAAACTAATTAATCCTGACTAACCTACTAATTTAATTCTAACTAGTATGCAGATTTAATTCATATACTAATTAAATTCTAATCCATATACTAATTAAATTCTAATCCATATACTAATTAAATTCTAATCTATTTCTAAATAATAGTTAACACCATTTTCTTTTATATAAACAAATTTCTACTTTTAAGTAAATGACCACTTATAAACAAATCTCTTTATAAATTAAATTAACTTAAAAATCCTAATCACATTAAATTAAATTAACTTAAAAAAAAATCCTAATTGCTTATGAGTTCGACATACTTAACGATGCCTCTAACGGGTCTAAAAAGAATAGGCTGCCTATTTTTATCTTTACACAAATTAAATTAAACTAATTAACTAAGTATTTAATTACAAATAAATTACCTTAAATCCATTTCCGAACAACTCCAACTGAAACCAGTCCCAAAACAGAAATCAATCTTACGGCATTTCAGCGAGCACTTCATATTCAAGCTCCACTGCTGAACTTCATCAGTACATTCCAATTCCACCTCAGTCTATCCACTTAAAACTGCCCCTCCCAAATCACCACCGTCGGCCTCCTTCAATTTCATCAACGTCGAACAAAACCCAAGAGTTTATCGCACTTCTGGTTCATCCCCTCAAAAAGTACGGCTCCTCAATTCCATGGCACCACTCATTCAAGGTCCATCATCCCCTTTTGTACCCACCGCAATCCACTACTATTTGTTGACATCGCGCCCCAGAACCATCAGGAATAGACAACAACTTTGATTTTCTAGCTCATGGATTCAATCGAGCCTTCCAGAAATCGCGGTTTCTAGCGTTGACTTCCCTTGGCAACTTCGAACACCCACGAAAATTGTCCCCTTTTATCCCAAACCTGAAAGCGTTGAACCCCAAAATACTGCGTGGCTTTTGAAGTGGACGATGATTAAAGGTGGTCGGCCATTTCAATTCTCTGAGGTTTCGATTTTGATTTCTAAGCGATGGAGGAGGGATACGGTTTTAATAGGAAAAGGCATGGTCTTGGAATTGAACAGCAAGGCCAAGCCTTTGTGGAGTTAAAGAGGACAACGTGTATCCTTTTTTCCCCCTTCGATTTTAAGCAGGAAGGATGTGGTTTAAATTTTAACTGTGTGGCCCCCTTTTATTTTAATTTTAATTTGTTTTAGAACTGTATCCTTTAATTAAAATACTCCATGGTCCTGAACTCCATTTTGAACCCAACAACTGTCCTTCCTAGGGTTAAACCACTATTCTGAACCCAACGGAATAGGTCACGAAGTTCAATTCAATCATCTGTAGTTGACATAAATTTAAACTGATATAAATTTAATTTCAAACCATTTAAATTATTCGATAATAATTTAATATTATTATTCTAATTCAAACAGAATTCCGATCTGTATTTAATTCAGTTTTAAATCTCGAACTGAATTATATTTTCGCATTACGATGATTTAATATATTCGATATTAAATCTAAATTGATTATTAAACTAATAACTTAATATAAAATTACATTTATATTATCAACCCAATATTTAAATACGTATTAAATATTTTAAAATTAACCCCATAAGAATCCGGGTCATTACAATCTTCCCTACTTAAAATAATTTCGTCCTCGAAATTGCTATGGTAGAAAAAGTGCTACAGACCCATTTATCTTTTCAAAAACACACTTATGTTGATACTCAACATTTCAAATTTCCTTACGTAACTCTCTTTCGAATAAATTCCTATTCGATAACTCCTCCCTTCGAATAACTATATTCGATAATCTCTCTTTCGAATAACTAGATTCGAAAACCTTTCTTCGAATAAACTATATTCGATTTACTCTATTCAATTTACTCTTATCAATTAACTCTATTGGATTTAACTCTTATCAATTAATCCTATTTGATTAGCTCTTTTCACTTAAATCCTTCCGAATAAGCTATATTCGATAACTCTTTAACTCTATTCGAATAAACTCTATTCGATTAACTCCTTTAATTTTATTTGAATAACTGATATTCGATAACTCCTTTTAACTTTATTCGAATAACTAATATCTGATTTAACTCCATTCGCTTGACTCTAGATCGCAGTGATCACAATGGTTACGCCTGATTCCCTCAGGAAACATCCAACCACCCTAGGCTATCTGCAGCCCTGCGAATTATGCTAGCAGTCGTACGAAATGGCAACTTATCCTCAGTAACTATGTTTGACTAACTCTATCTCAATAACTATATTCGATGAACTTTAACTGAATAACTAACATTCAATTAAATCCTAATTCGATTAACTATGTTCAATTAACTCTATCTGGTTAATTCTTAATTTGAATAACAAATATTCGATAAATTCTAATTGAATAACTAATATTCAATTAACTCTACGGATTAACCCTAACTGATTAACTCTAACTGGTTAAATCTTACTCTAATCGATTTATTCTAACTCTAATCGATTTCTCCTATTTGAAAAACTCCTATTGGATAACGTTTATTCATTTATAAATATTTACTTTTAGTACTGGTTCTTTACTTTATAAATGTTCTCTTTAATAACGTTACTTCACTTATACAAGTGTTGTGTACCCTTCTATTTAAAACTATCGGTGTTAAAAACCAATATCTCTTCTCTTTATAAGTTCAGACTTGTATATTCCATTTACCGAATGATAAATATTTAATTTAATTTATAAACTATTATTTATAAATTAATCTTTTCTATTTATCTGTTAAAAATAGATTTCCATTTTCTATTCATCTTCTAAATATTCCTTTGATTAAATTCTATTTATTTAACAAATAAATATCTCATTCATAACATTCTATTTATTTTCTATAAATAAATATTTCCATTTAATCTATTTGTAAATGTTTTACAAATATTTCCTTTTAAATTCTATTTGTAAATGTTTTTACAAATATTTCTCCTTCTATTTGTTTGCACATTACTTCCTTTGTATTTGTGTTACAAATATAATTCCTTTATATTTGTTTTACAAATATATTTTCTTTTTAACTCTTTTGGTTTTTCCTTTATTCACACCCAATTCATATTTCATTCACATTGATTTTACTCAATTTATTCATTTCGATCCATTTAACTTACTTAAGTTAAATTTAATTTCAATCATTCAAATTCCCAGGGTTTTATTTCAAAACTCCTTTGAAGTAATATAAATATATACATATATTTATATCCATCTCAAATTCAAAACATTTGAATTTTCAAACAAATTGTTTTCTTTTCAAACAAATTTCCCATCAAAAACTTTTCTAAGGCAGCAATTCATCACTTAGAAACTCGAAAATGAACACTTATGAGGTTGCGATCATCATCAGAATTATTTCCCAGCCACTGAAGTGAGTTCAGTGCTATATTACTTTCAAAAATCCATTCAAATGATTTTTATTCAAAAATCCTTCCAAAATAAAGCTATATTATTTTAATAAAATTCGGAAAATATTTTCCAACTTCCCAGGATTTTAAATTATGAATTCTGGTTGGAATTCAATTTCAATTTATCACATTTGTATATTTGATTTCATATACAAATTCCATTGGTTATATATATAATTATTTCAGTTTTTATAATCTAATTTGATTATAATCCTAACAATCAACTCAACTATTTAAAACAATATCGTGTCCAATCTTCTGTTCAAGTGTTTATAAACTCCTATCGACATCGTGGCGTCCCACGATTCGATCAGAATTCATAATTCACTCAATTGAATAGTCAACAAAATATAAAACAATTTTTATATCAAATAACAAATACTCTCTCTCGTATATATACACACACTCAACTCATTCTAGGGTACTACATACCCTATCTCTAATGAGCACATTCCAACAAGCCTAGGTATTCGCTCAACCTAAGCTCTGATACCAACTGTAATGACCCGCAAATCCGTAATACCAGAGTTGACTATATACATCATACGTCCAACCCAAATATCACGAAAATACGAAACTTTTTTTTCGAAGAAAAGGGTAGAAGAAGAACAGAAATAACAACACGGAATCTCACATCGCAGCGGAACAAAATATAATATATCATATCTTTGAAATACAAAATCTCCACTGTATAATATATACTTATCAGAGTACAACACTTACAACACAGCGGAACAAAACTCTATATAACTAACGTTGAAGCCTCCTGCTCCAAGATCCTTTAGATAGATCTGTAAAATCCTGAACTACTTGACTTCCCGTACAAATTTAGGCACCCAAGAGTTTAGGTAGAACAAAACAAAATAAACTCCGGGTCTGTCATGGGACTGGTATGAGTAAACAGTTTAAAAACAGTTTCAGAAAACTAAATGATATCCCATAAGACCACGCCGAATAACACGGAACGGGTTTATCCCTTATGAGAATCCAAACACTTGATTTAACTTTCAAAATCCCTTTGAAAGGAACGATAATCTTTATATCAAAACTCTATTGATATTGTAATAATGTCTAAATCAATTAAATAACAATCTAGTGGAACGTTTGCATCTCACGTTCCACATATATAATATACAAATCAAAACCGCAAGCACGTATTGGGTAATGGATTTCCAACTATGACAAGGTATGGAACCACCTTCTGCTGGTATATCTCTAGAGGAGAATACACCGAGTTCAACAAGAACATCTTGCAACTCAGCCACACATGACTGACCACTCATTTCGCTTGAGTGTATCGAATGTATATCACCAACGGTTGGGATTAGCAACCGTTTCCCGAATGGGACATCATCAACAATAGATTTTTAGAAGTAAATGAAACTCTAGATCAAGTGATTATACACCCTAATAGGTGCGACCTACATAGCCATGTTGCCTGCCCGATTTCTGTCATTTACCGGTTGATGAGGCTTGAGATTACGCTTTATCATCACATCAGATTCACTTTGAATGCCACATTGTCAGATCCATCGAAAATCACTAATTGACGTCTACAACAGTACATTACGTGTTAGCTAAAGAAGTTTCCTTCTCCGCTTCCACTCTTGGTATGGTTGAAGAAATCAATGTACGTGACCTTTCTGGAAATACTCTTTCAAACATTCACCCATACAAGTCACCCAGGAACAGGATGAACCGAAGGCATTATTTCTATAAATAGAAAAAGTCCTTGCACTCTACTCCGTCTTCGATTATCTTCATATAATCTGATTCGCAACGCTACTGCCAATTTAGAGTGGTTCTTCGGATAATAATCCAACCCGTCTCTCCATATTGACAACGATGGTCAAAACTTCGATAGTTTGTGATTTAACAATCGAATAAAAACAAGTGTTTCGATAGTTGATGATTTAACTATCGAAGGAAACAAGTGTTCATCCAATTAACAAACAATCACTGATCCCTTAATTAATATTCCATTAATTAAATCACTTCTCTATTTCTTTATCAATACTTGTTAACCAAATATTTTCAATAACCATACTGGCCTTTCACGTTATTTTGAAAACATTTACGAATATCACCTTCCTTTATTTTCTAAACTTTAGAAAATATATGCTATTTATAATTGGAAAATATTCCAATTACTTATCTCTTTTCCGATCTCGTTTATTTTTATACTTAGGAAATATTCTTTATTATATTTCCAAGCTTACCCTTATTTGGGTTAAAACGGATGTTGTGTAAAACATCGTTACGACAACCCAAATACTATATTCAACTAACTCTTATCCAACATTGATCTTCGAGCCTAGAATCTTACTATTTATTTGTTAATAATAAAATCAATCAAATTGGAGTATAACTACCTCTCAGACCTTGACTGAATAACATTTATAACGTCAAAACAGATAAGACTACTTACTCGAATAATCAATACCATACAACTACTTATTCACTTTTAAAACACGTATACACTTTCTCTTTCTATTCTTACGAAATTTTATTCCTAGTCTTCCTTTTTTATTTTACTATTCTATTTTTAAGTTCGTTTCCTTATCGACTTCTATATATATGGATATGTTGATTTCTAACTATCAAATTATCTTAAAAATATTCTAACTCCTTAAATTCCCAGAAAAATTCTCCATAACCTCCTTTGTACCGGGAGCATCGGGATATTTCAAATAGCCTCCCATGGCCCTCACCAATCCAAAAGAAAAAGAAAAAGAAAAAGCCAAGTGGCTTGCCGATACGGCGCATAAAATATCATATATGAATTAAATACATACCTTTTGTCCGACATTCTACCAATATCTCTTCATTATCCTTATCCCATACCTGTCTCCTGTATGTCTATACCTGTCCAATTTATTTCAACTATACCTGATCGTTTAACTCAATTCGTTAATTAATTTGTTAATTAACTCTTTAGTCTATTTCACTTTTATATTTGAACATGACATGTTCAAATATACTCTAACTTGCTTATTAACTAATTTGAATCCATATTTCAAATTTAAGTTCTATATTCGATTTCGAATATACATTTACAAATTCAATTCACCTTTCAAAGTTCAACTTCAAATTCGAAAATCGATTAACTAATTCCTCTTCGACTTAGTTAGTTCTATTCAATTTCTATTCAAATTTTATATCACTTCTGTTATTCAAATCTATTTCACTTCTATTATTCAAATCTATTTCACTTCTATTATTCAAATCTATTTCACTTCTATTATTCAAATTCTATATTATAAAACCCATTTGAATTTCTATATTCAAATTCTATATATTCAAATTCTATTTGAATTCTCTTTTCAAATTCTATATTCAGTTCTATGCCTTATTTATAAACAACGTTTATAACTTCACTTAAAATCCCACATTATATATTTATAAACAAATTTATAAATTCAATTCAAATCCCACATTTTAATTTATAAACAAAGTTTATTAATTTAATTCAAATCCAACATTATAAATTTATAAACAAAGTTTATTAATTCAATACTCGTTTTATATATATTCAAAACAAGTTAATATTTTCTATAGTTCATTAAAAATTCAAATTCTATTTATAAAAATAGAATTCCCTTTTTAAATCTCAAATACCCTTTTTCGATATTTTTATAAATCAATATTCAAGCCCTAGTGATATTTAAATACCCCAAACAGTCAGTTATCAAATCGCCGGATTTTTAACACATCATATATGACATTATATACGCAAACAAATAAACAAACAGTAATATATTTTTGAGGAATTCCAGTTGGATTCCTCCAACCTGTTTTCCTGCATCCACAAACGTTAGTCAACATAGTAATACCCATCCTACTTTGAGGCAGGATATCGCGGTATGAAGGTCATCCACTAATATATATTTTTGGGGCGCATCGGGAAATCATCCGCTATGAAACTGCGGGCATCCGCTAAGGATACTGCGGGAATCCAATCATCAACCGAATATATATATATATATATATTTATATATATATATATATATAATAGTCAACCCTAAATAACTAATATATTATCAAGACAAAAGTATTTAAATGCATCCAAGCAACAATCAATTATTTATAACAACTAAAATAATTCTAATAAAATGGTGAGTGAGATTTACTCACAAGGGCTTTTATTTGCGATCCATTCTGATTTCAAATTCATAAATGTTGAATTATGAATCTCAAAGCTACGCCTTTCTCGACTGAATCCACTCGATAATATCTTGTATATATCTAATGAAATATTCCTTAGTTAGTAAAATATTACGAATTTGGATTAAACTAATTTAATCCTAATTGGCCTACAAATTTAATTCTAACTAGTATGCTGATTTAATTCATATACTAATTAAATTCTAATCCATATACTAATTAAATTCTAATCCACATAATAATTAAATTCTAATCTATTTCTAAATAATAGTTAACACCATTTTCTTTTATATAAACAAATTTCTACTTTTAAATAAATGACCACTTGTAAACAAATCTCCTTATAAATTAAATTAACTTAAAAATCCTAATCACATTAAATTAAATTAACTTATAAAAATCTTAATATCTTATGAGTTCGACATACTTAACGGTGCCTCTAACAGGTCTAAAAAGAATAGGCTGCCTATTTTTATCTTTGCACAAATTAAATTAAACTAATTAACTAAGTATTTAATTACAAATAAATTACCTTAAATCCATTTCCGACCAACTCCAACTGAAACCAGTCCCAAAACTGAAATCAATCTTACTACGGCATTTCAACGAGCACTTCATATTCAAGCTCCACTGCCGAACTTCATCAGTACATTCCAATTCCACCTCAGTCCATCTACTTACAACTGCCCCTCCCAAATCACCAGTGTCGGCCTCCTTCAACTTCATCGACATCGAACAGAACCCAAGAGTTTATCGCACTTCCGGTTCATCCCCTCAAAAAGTACGTCTCCTCAAATCCATGGCATCACTCATTCAAGGTCCGTCATCCCCTTTTGTACCCACCGCAATCCACTATTGTTGTTGACATCGCGCCCCAGAACCATCAGGAATAGACTACAACTTTGTTTTTCCAGCTCATGGATTCAATCGAGCCTTCCAGAAATCGCGGTTTCCAGTGTTGACTTCCCTTGGCAACTTCGAACACCCACGAAAACTGTCCCCTTTTATCCCAAACCTGAAAGCGTTGAACCCCAAAATACTGCGCGGCTTTTGAAGAGGACGATGATTAAAGAGGGTCGGCCATTTCAATTCTCTGAGGTTTCGATTTTGATTTCTAAGCGATGGAGGAGGGATACGGTTTTAATAGGAAAAGGCATGGTCTTGGAATTGAACAGCAAGGCCAAGCCTTTGTGGAGTTAAGGAGGACAACGTGTATCCTTTTTCCCCCCTTCGATTTTAAGCAGGAAGGATATGGTTTTAACTGCACGGCCCCCTTTTATTTTAATTTAAATCTGTTTCAGAACCGTATCCTTTAATTAAAATACTCCATGGTCCTGAACTCCTTTCTGAACCCAACAACTGTCCTTCCTAGGATTAAACCACTATTCTAAACCCACTGGAACAGGTCATGAAGTTCAATTCAATCATCTGTAGTTGACATAAATTTAAACTGATATAAATTTAATTTCAATCCATTTAAATTCTTGGATAATAATTTAATATTATTATTCTAATTCAAACAGAATTCTGAACTGTATTTAATTCAGTTTTAAATCTCGAACTGAATTATATTTTCGCATTACGATGATTTAATATATTCGATATTAAATCGAAATTGATTATTAAACTAATAACTTAATATAAAATTCCATTTATTTTATCCACCCAATATTTAAATCCGTATTAAATATTTTAAAATTAACCCCATAAGAATCCGGGTCATTACAATCTTCCCCACTTAAAATAATTTCGTCCTCGAAATTGCTAAGGTAGAAAAAGTGCTACAAACCCATTTATCTTTTCAAAAACACACTTATGTTGATACTCAACATTTCAAACTTCATTACGTAACTCTCTTTCGAATAAATCCCTATTCGATAACTCCTCCCTTCGAATAACTATATTCGATAATCTCTCTTTCGAATAACTAGATTTGAAAACCTTTCTTCGAATAAACTATATTCGATTTACTCTATTCAATTTACTCTTATCAATTAACTCTATTGGATTTAACTCTTATCGATTAATCCTATTTGATTAGCTCTTTTCACTTAACTCCTTCCGAATAAGCTATATTCGATAACTCTTTAACTATATTCGAATAAACTATATTCGATTAACTCCTTCAATTTTATTTGAATAACTAATATTTGATAACTCCTTTTAACTTTATTCGAATAACTAATATCTGATTTAACTCCATTCGCTTGACTCTAGATCGTAGCGATCACAATGGTTACGCCTGATTCACTCAGGAAACATCCGACCACCCTAGGCTATCTGCAGCCCTGCGAATTATGCTAGCAGTCGTACGAAATGGCAACTTATCCTGAATAACTATGTTTGACTAACTCTATCTCAATAACTATATTCGATCAAATTTAATTGAATAACTAACATTCAATTAAATCCTAATTCGATTAACTATGTTCAATTTACTCTATCTGGTTAATTCTTAATTTGAATAACAAATATTCGATAAATTCTAATTGAATAACTAATATTAAATTAACTCTATGGATTAACCCTAACTGATTAACTCTAACTGGTTAATTCTTACTCTAATCGATTTATTCTAACTCTAATCGATTTCTCCTATTTGAATAACTCCTATTGGATAACGTTTATTCATTTATAAAGATTTACTTTTAGTAACGGTTCTTCACTTTATAAATGTTCTCTTTAATAACGTTATTTCACTTATACAAGTGTTGTGTACCCCTTCTCTTTAACAACGCTACTTTAACATTACTTCACTTATAAATGTTCTCTTTAAGGACGAAGCTTCGTTTTGGTAGTAGGTTACTAATGGAGAGAGTGCTATGGATACGTAGGCAGATTTTAAGGGTAGGTTTGAGTTGAAATTCCTTTCTCAAGCTGAGGAGAGTATGTACATGGAGAGGTTCTTGACATTGAAGCAGAGAAACTTGACCATGAAGGAGTATGTGACCGAATTTAATAAGTTGACGAGATTTGGGCTAGAGTTGGTGAATACGCCGCAAAAGAAGGCCTTGAGGTTTGCAAAGGGCCTAAATGAATCGCTTCATAGTTTGGCTATGTCCCACATTCCAATGGGGGCTACGTATGGAAAGCTTGTTGATATGGCATACATGCATGAAGAAGAGAAGGGTGTAAGTACTTTTAGGCCGCAAGATAAGAAGGAGGATTCAAAGAAAGCCCAACAACAAAAGAAAGGTGGTAAAGAAAAGAGGATGTCTCACAACTGTGGGAAACCCGGCCATTTGAAGAAAGACTATAGGAAGAAGAAGAAGTTCGCTTGTTATCATTGTAGTGATGCGGGTCATGCTGTGAAGGACTGTCCTAAGAAGCAAGGGCAGAGGGCAAGTTCTACTTTGGGAGGGCAGGTTCACACTCTCATGGCTCCAGGATAGGAAGTAGGTAGAAAAATTTCTGTCGAAAGTTTGATTTTCTTGTTTGATCATCCTGTCCGTACTTTATTCGATTATGGTGCATCACTTTCGTTTATCTCTACATCATTAGTTGAAACACTACACTTAAATACTAGTCTCGTTGTAGATCCCATTGTAGTCTCAAATCCTATTGGTGGGTCGGCTCATTTATCCATGGTTTGTAGGGATTTGAGATTGTCTATCTTAGGCGTTGGTTTTGAATGTAAAGCTTTTGTGCTTGGTTTCATGGGCTATGGGTTGATTCTAGGGATGGATTGGCTAGCCAGATATGTTGCCATCCTAGATTGTGAACGAAGGGTAGTAAAATTGTTGACTCATAGTGGAAAGACCCTTGATATTTCTTGTGACCCTAGAGGATCGGTGATGCTTAGTTATCTTGAGTCACTTGACGCAACCAATGATGATTTACATTCTATTCGTATAGTCCGTGAATATTTTGAAATCTTCAATGAGGTGAGGGGTCTACCCCAAAATGTGAGATAGACTTTCGTATTTATCTTGTAGACAATGCAAAATCAGTATCTCTGCCAGTACGCCACATGGCTCCTCGTGAGACGAGGGAGCTCAATATGCAAGTAGGGGAGCTGCTTGAGAAGGGATTCATAAGACGTAGTATATCAGAGTGGGGTGCTCCAGTAGTATTTGCCACAATGGCGGATTGGTCCCTTAGACTTTGTGTGGACTATAGATAACTTAATAAGCTTACTAAGGAGAATAGGCACCCACTGCCGAGGATTGACGATCTCTTCGATCAGTTAGTTGGCACCTCAATGTTTTCGCAGTTGGACTTAGCCACTGGTTTCCATCAGTTGAGAGTGGCTGAGGATAGCATAGACAAAACTGCCTTTAGGACTCCGGACGATTTCTATGAGTGGCTTGTGATGCCCTTCGGTTTTACAAACTCCCCCGCATACTTTGTTGATTAGATGAGTAGGGTGTTTAGGGAGTACCTTAATAAATTCGTGGTGGTCTTTGTGGATGACATCTTGATCTTTTCTAAGAGCGAGGAAGAGCATGCCCTACATCTTAGGGAAGTGTTAGAGACCCTTCGAGCGCATAACCTTAAAGAAAAATTTTCTAAATGTCACTTTTGGAGGAAGGAAGTGCGATCTTAGGGCACGTGGTTTCCAAAGAAGGGATAGCTGTGGATCCCGCGAAGGTGGTGGCCATCCAAGACTAGAAGGTCCTTCAAAATGCTACCGAGGTGAGGAGTTTCTTGGGGTTGGCAGGCTACGATAGGAAGTTTATCAAGGACTTCGCAAAGATATCAGCCCCATTGACACGCTTGACGAAGAAGAACCTAGTTTTCATGTGGGACGTAGATTATGATGATGCGTTCCAACGTTTAAAGACAGCTTTGACCACAGCCCCAGTCTTAGTGTTGCCAGATGGGAGTAAGCCATTTACCGTTTATACCGATGCTAGTGGGACAGGACTAGGCGCAGTCTTAATGCAAGAGGGGAGGGTAATAGCCTATGGAGGAAGGCAGTTGAGAGTGCATGAGAAAAATTACCTTACACGTGACCTATAGTTGGCCGCTATTGTTTTCGCGCTTAAGTCTTGGCGCCATTATCTTCTTGGCGAGAAATTCGAATTGTTTATAGACCACTAATCGCTAAAATACTTGTTCTCTCAGAAGGACTTGAACTTAAGGCAGCAAAGGTGGATGGAATTCTTAGCGTCCTACGATTTCGAGATAGCATATACCGCTGGCAAGGGTAACATGGTGGAAGATGCCTTAAGTAGGAAAAGGTTGTCCTTGAGTCCGTTGTTTGTTGAGCGACAAAGCTTAGAGTTCATCTCTACGTTTGACTTTAGACCTTCCATTGAGTTTGTATCCGGTTTGCTAGCATCCTTAGAGGCCAGACCTACAATTTTGGTATGGATTGGTGAGGCACAGCGAGATGACCCACAGTTGGTTGAGTTAGTAGAGAAGCTCATAAGGGGGAGTCATCGAGCCATCTCAGTAGGTATACCCTAGATAATAAGGGTTGGTTACGTAGGGACGGTAGATTATGTGTACCACGAGACGAGAACTTGAGGAAGACCATTCTTGATGATGCACATTGTTCGAAGATGACCATTCATCCCGGCGGGGACAAGATGTACATGGACATAGGACGAGTTCACTTTTGGGCCAGTATAAAGAAGGATGTGGCCGAGTTTGTCGCTAGATGCTTGGTGTGCCAACAAGTAAAAGCAGAGCAAAAGAAGCCCGGTGGGTTGCTTCACCCATTGGAGGTCCCACATTGGAAGTGGGAGAGTGTCTCGATGGACTTTGTTGATTGGTTACCGAGATCGAGGAAGGGTAATACGGGGATTTGGTTAGTGGTAGACAGACTTATTAAGAGCGCCCATTTCATTCCCGTGAAGAGTAAGAGGACTACTCCATGGCTAGCCTCCGTATACATTCGAGAGATAGTTCGTTTGCATGGTGTTCCTTCTAGCATAGTGAGCGATCGCGATCCTATTTTTCCTAGCGAGTTTTGGAAGAGCTTGCAAGAGGCGGTAGGGACTCAGTTATGTTTGAGCACCGCATATCATCCTCAGACGGACGGCCAGACCGAGAGGGTGAATCATATTCTAGAGGACCTTTTGAGCCTATCTTCGGAGGTACATGGGAGGAGCATCTTCCTTTGGTGGAGTTCGCGTATAATAATAGTTTCCAGTCTAGCATTGGCATGGCACCTTTCGAGGCTCTTTATGGAAGGCCTTGTCGTTCACCTACATGTTGGTGGGAATCTACAGATAAGATCTTACTTAGGCCTGATATGATTAGAGAGACTTCGGAAAAAGATTGATTTGATTCAAAGGAGGATGAAGACGACGCAAGATAGGCAAAAATCATATGTGGACAAGAGGAGGACAGATCTTGAATTTGATATTGGGGACATGGTCTTTATCAAGGTGTCTCCATTACGGAATGTTGTTCGCTTTGGGTCCGTTAGGAAGTTAGCATCAAGGTTCGTAGGGCCATTTCCTATTAAGGAGAGGATTGGACAGATGGCATATAAAGTAGAGTTGCCCTAAAGACTTAGTGGTGTACACGACGTGTTCCATGTTTCGCATTTGAGGAAGGGCTTGCATGAGACCGCATAAGTGGTAGAGCCGCGCTTGCTTAGAGAGGTGGAGATATAGTGTGATGCGACGATTCGACGAGCTCCTACATGCATTCTTGGGTCGGAGATTAAGAAGTTGAGGAATCGAGAGGTCAAGCTAGTCAAAGTGCAATGGGGAGATGATGAGAGCGACGCTACTTGGGAGACGGAAGAGAAGATGCGTTCGTTGTACCCTTTTCTTTTCGAGGGTACGTCTTTTAATTTCTCCTTTATCGCTTAGCTTGTACTTATCCTATCTTTAGTATATCCTCTCGTTTAAGTCTTTAACCTTTAGATAGTGTAGTCCTATGGTTGAAACATGTGTTTGAGACATGTTATGATTGATGGATGCATGTGGATGCAAGTGTTTGCTAGTGGTTGCTCGTGGATACATATACACACACTTTAGGCACTAGATCGGCTCAGTCACTTTCATATTGCATATTGCATATAAATGGATGTATTTAGTTAAATGGATGTATATTAAATGAACGTATCATATGGATGTTGCATTTGAATGAATGGTTGTACACACATGTAGTAATGATATGTATAGGGTTCTTTGCATACATGGTGGATACACGGCACTATCATTATTTGCATTAAGGAGGCCGACTGAATCATTGGACCGCCTGATCTTTGCATTAGATAAGGAACATATACACACACTTTTGCATATGTTCTGTAACGAACTGGGATTTTCGACCCAGAAAATCAACATAAAACCCATGTTAATCATTCAGGTATCGAACATTCCAGATCATTAATAGAAAGAAGTTAGAGGGTGAGAATAGATAAGATAGAAAATTAGAATAGAAGAAGAAGAACACAATCAGTGTAAACACGAATCTCACAGCGGAACGAATAAAATATAATATATAACATAACTTTGCAATAAAACAGTATGTATATACAATGTTTATTAGAAAAACACTTACACACAGCGGAAATAACAATAGCTATATAATCTTGAAACCTCCTGCTTCAAGCTCCTCCAAGTATATCTGTATAGGACTGAACTACTTGACTGCCTGTACAAATTTGGGCACCCAAGAGTTTAGGGAAAACAAAACAAAATAAACTCTGGGTCGGTCATGGGACTGATATGAGTAAACTCAAATCATCGGTTTAACTTTTCAAAACCCTTTTCAAAGAAAAGATAATCGTAAGACCAATCCACACATAAACACGGACGGTTTTTACCTTACGATAACCCAAAACAGTTTGGAAACCAATACATTTCTGATATTATAACAATGTCAAATCAAAAGTAATTAGCAATCTAGCAGAACGCTTGCATCTCACGTTCCACATTTATAGTATACAAACAAAATCGCGGGTGCTTATTAGAGATTGGATTCCAACTATGACAAGGTTTGGGACCACCTACCGATAGTGTATCTCTAGAGACTTTACACTGGGTTCAACAAGAACGTCTTGCAACCCGGCCCACACATGACCGACCACTCATTTCGCTTGAGTGTATCGAATGTATATCACCAACGGTTGGGAGCTACCCACCGTTTCCCGAAAAGGGACAGCATCGATAATAAATAAAGAATGAATTAGATTTTCTCTAGATAGGTGATATACACCCTAATGGGAGCGACCCACTTAGCCATGTTGCCTGCCCGATTTCTGTCATTTCCCGGTTGATGAGGCTTGAGATCATACATTCATTTACTTTGAATGCCACATCGTCATACCCGTCAAATCACAAATTGATTTCTCCAAAAATACCACGGGTATAAAGCTAAGAGAAACGAATTTCTCCGCCACCAAACGTAAGTACATTTGAAGAGATCAACTTATGCGATCTGTTAGATATACTATGTCAGACATTCGTCCATTCACGTTTGTCCTGGGACTGGACAAACCGAAGGCACTATTCTGTAAACAGGATAGCCCTTGCATAACTCCGTCTTCAATATTTGATCGCAACGCTAACGTCTATACATAGTGGATTGTCAAATAATATATCTGATCCCGGTCTCTCCGTATTGACGACGGAAAAATGGTCAAAAACTTCGATAGTCGGTGATTAAACT
This sequence comes from Allium sativum, assembly GCA_030737875.1. Lineage (NCBI taxonomy): Eukaryota > Viridiplantae > Streptophyta > Magnoliopsida > Asparagales > Amaryllidaceae > Allium > Allium sativum. The sequence continues at coordinate 315,234,331 of CM060915.1, forward strand.
ACCAAAGAAAAATAGGTGTGCAACCAACGATATTATTTCCAGATGGAAATTCTATAAATCAATCATCAATCCACATTTATCTCTTTCGGTAAAGTTATCCTTAATTTATCCATTAATTTATTCATTTACTCTTTTCTATATTCTCAACAATCCTTATTTTCTAGATTAGGAAATATACGTCATCAATTATTGGAAAACATTCCATCTCTGTTTCACGTATCACTGTCATTCCAGTATTCTTTTTCATCACCATTTCATTTTCTATGATTAGAAAATATCTCTGATTATATTTGGAAAATGTTTCCAAAAATTATTCATTTGATTTAAACAGATGTTTAAATAAAACATCACTAAGCCAATTTAAACCCATAACATTTGTTGACTAAATTTACCTAATCAACCTTCGCTATCGAACTTTAACCATTTCTTAGTTAAAAACGAAGTCAATCAAGTTGGGGTATAATTACCTCTCAGACCTTAACTGAACAACATTTCTAACCTCAAAATAGACAAAGTTCACCTTTCACATCTTTAACACTTCCTTAAGTACTCGGATTTTATTTAGGAATCCCCTTCTTTATTTTAAAACATTGATTTAACTATAGCGTTATAATCCCTTCTTCTTGAATATCCAACTACAAAATGTAACTTTTATCCTTAATTTAACTTAATAACTAAACCACTAATTTATGAATAAATAAGTAAATCTTGATTAAACCGGAAAGTAAATATTACTTTACCGAATTCGATATAATCGAATTCAATGTATAGTTCTCCTTTTCGAATACTCTCTATTCGATAACTCCTTTTCGAATACTATATTTGATAACCCTTTCTTCGAATAACTATATTCGATCACCTCTCTTCGAATGATTTACATTCGATTAATCTCCTTTCGAATAAACTATATTTGATTCATTCCTTTAACTCTATTCGAATAAACTATTTTGAATAACTCCTTTGGATTAACTCATTTTGAATAACCTACTTTATTAACTTAACTTATTTAACTCAACTTATCTAACTCCTATCTAATAACTAATAATCGATTAATTTATATTCGAATAACTATGTCTGTTTTATTTTTATTTCGAAAGGCTAATATTCAATTTAACACCATTCGCTTGGCTCTAGATCGCAACGATCACAATGGTTACGCCTGATTCCCTCAGGAAACATCCGACCGCCGTAGGCTATCTGCAGCCCTGCGAATTACGCTAGCAGTCGTACGAAATGGCAACACATCCTAAATAACTATGTTTGACTAATTCTATCTCAAATAACTATATTCGATCAACTCTAATTGAATAACTAATATTCATAAATTTCTAATTCGATTAACTCTATCTAATTAACCCTAACCGATTAACTCCTTTGATTCACTCTACGTTTATTCAGTTTAAATATCGATGTTGAAATCGATTCTTACTTCGCTATATAAGTCCTGACTTATATATTCTATTTATCCAATGATAAACATTTCATTTGATTTATAAAATTTTATTTATAAATTCATCTTCTCAATCTATCGGTCAGAATAGATTCTATTTAAAATCTTTGCTTTAATCCCATATCACATTATACCCGTGTGCGAAGCACGGGTCTAAACCTTTCAAATGTAAAATTCTCCTTTTTATACAATTCTAGTCACTTTTTCAAGTATTTCCTTTTATAATCTATTTATTTACCAATAAACCCCTTTTTAATAATTCTATTTATTTTATATAATATTTTCTTTTATATAAAATTTATTGATTTTATAAGTAATCCCTTTAATAATCTATCTATTTCCTTTCTATTTATTTTACAAATATTTCCTCTTTCTATTCTATCTATTTTTCAAATAAATATCCCTTTCAATTCTATTGATTTATAATTAATCCCTTTGATAATCTATCTATTTGATTAACAAATAGGTATTCCTTTTTACTCTATTTATTTACTAAATAATTAGCTTTGTTTTTTTATAAATTCTTTTGATTTTAGAAACATTTCTTTTTCAATATAACATTGAAAATTTCCTTTTTATCATTCCAGTATTCCTTATGGTATTTAACGTACCATATAACAATGATCAGTATCATTCAGCCATACAAAATCAACAACAAATTTAATATCACATCATATAACACAATATATGAATATATTAAAATAAATGTTGAGGAACCCAGTTGGGTCCCTCCAACCTGTTTCCCCACATCCTCAGATGTTAATCACATGAATAACATGAATATGAAATATACTGATAAACAGAATTAATATTCGATTAACGATTTATATATATATCGTTATCTATATTTCAACCAATTAACTAGCAGTTCAACCAAACAGCCAACACACAGCAAATCAACCAATATTTATCAATTCCAAAAATACTTTATAAAAATATAAATTGATCAGAGTTAGTGAGATTTACTTACCTTGGACGGTTATCGTTAAATAACGATAATTGGTCATTGATTTGATTCAGACGTTTAATTTTACCATAAATCCAAACGAGCCCCAATTTACTCCCGGTCAGTTCCATGGTGTAGCCACCGTCCCTACGATCCCAAGGATCTTGTTTTGCTGAAAACCGATATCGTATGATAAAGTTATTCAATTTCAAAGTATATATATATAAATTAAAATTAATTCCAACCGGGCTCACCGTTCTTTTGGCCCAACACCCAACACCATCCACCCGAAATACACAGTAATCTTCCTCCTCCAGAACCCAAATACACGCACGGTAGTTTCTCATGGCCATCACCGCCCTTTTCTTCCACCAGAACTCCCTCCTTACATCACCGATCAACCCACTGAGCTCACCACAATCCTTCTCTCCGCAAGCTCTCCACAATCATCACTAATAGATACAACTCGCACCCCCCTTTAAACCCGTCGAACAGCCTGACACGCCTCCCCTTTACAACAGTGCGTCACTTTTTTCTTACCGAACCACCCAAAATCTTCCCAATCAATGTCAAATCTCCTCGTGAGCACTAAAGCATACCCCAAAATAAGAATAACAGCTTATACTCGACAAGTTCATCAACCCTAATACAAACGACGAATGACTGTACAAAATTCCACCAAACAAAACCCTTATCGATCCCAATAAATGGATATGGAATTGAAGAGAAACTCCATACGAATCCGAGTATATTGGTCTTCGAATTTACAGATTTTGATTTGATTTTATATCGATTTTCAAAGACAATGTTTTTCTCATGAATTGATTTACTAGAAGCAAAACATGACGGCTCACATTTTGACCAGCATTGAGGAGTTGACAAAAATTTAGGGTTAGTAAAGGGCTATTTATAGAGGGAAAATATTATTTTTATATTCATTATTTTATTTCTTTTTATTTGAACGATGTTTGTATACGCTGTTTAAAAATCGTTGTGATCGCATACAATATCTAAAAATTATGAAAATGAACATGCTGCTACAGTTCGTCATTACTGTCCCAACAAAACTGGTTTCGTCGAATTACGACTCCGTTTGCTCACACAGCGTATTTTTAACCATCAAAATACTGACTGTTTCTCACATTAAAAATCGGTACGGCCACATACTGACTTCAAAAATCACGAAAACTGAACTCTAACAATTAGTTAATATTGCGAATCCAACAAGATTAGTTTTGTCGAATTCTGAGGTCGTTTGAAAAACTAGCTATTTTTAAAGCTCTAAATAACCCTTTAAAATATATAAATATATTTAAAAACATTTAAATTTAATATTTAAAAATAATTATTATCGTATATATTCACAATAGAATATCATACAGCTCCAATGGGATTTATAACTCGATATTTCAAATCCAGTGTTATGTCGATATTCGATTTATATTTAGAAATCCATTTTAAAATATAAATAAATCGATATAAATTATAAAGGAATTCCATAGCGACTTTTCTAAAATTTGAATTGGGCATAACTAAAAATTTACACGACGAAATCTCGATTTTTCTCTTGCACTAGAAAAATATACTTCACCAGCTCCTAGCATTTCTTGTTTTACAGAAATCTGGCTTAAAACGAATCATGTACATTCAGTTGAAGTTCAAATCGCCAAATAGCGAATTGCAGCGCCATTTCGAGCTCGATTATAATTATATTATAATTATACGTTCAACTATCATTCGAATAATATATTCGTTATTCTAATTCAATTCTAAACTGAATTAAATATCATAGTTGATACAATTCACATCATTTTGTGAATTCTACCATTTCTGACTATTTCAGAAATTAAATATATTATTATATCATTTATTTTAATTAAATATTCAATATAATTAAATCCTGGTCATTTTAAATAACCAAACCATTATTTAAATAATTAAATAAATTATTTATATACCGTAAAAATACGGGTTGTTACATTCTTCCCCCCTTAAAATAATTTCGTCCTCGAAATTGCTAAGGTATAGAACAAACCCTATTGACTAGTACAAATTTATTTGTTTACTTATCAACTGAACCAATTTAATTTCAATTAAAATATTAATTAATTCTTATCAACGAAAATTTTCTAAAACCCTGAAAATTTTCTAACACCCGGAATTTTCGAAAAATTTCGCCAGCACCTCCTTTGTACCGGTCAATAGTTCTGTAATAACCCGGAAATTCTAAGCCAGTTTAAAATTTTTATTTTGGCAATTTTAGCGAATTTTGAATATTTAAAATGGATTATTTTAAATAATATCGACGAGAAATTTATTTTGAATATAATTCGAACGAATATATTTATATACGTCGTCGTTAGAATATAAATAATTATATATAATTATAAATAGAATTGAAAATGGCGCGGTAGTTCGATAATTCGATTTCAAACTTCAATTGAATGTACCGGGTGCAAAACAAACCGGATTTTTATGAAACCAAAAATAATAGAATCTATTCGTGAATATCTTTCCAACGAATCCGAAAAATCGAGATTTCATAGCGGGAATCAAAAGATATGTCCAGTTGAAAATTCTGAATAGTCGCTATGGAATTCAGGGCCTTAAAAATGGGAATTTTGCAAACGACCTCGGATTTCGACGAAACCACTTTTGTTGGATCCGTGATGTAAAGTTATTGCTAGATTCCAAATTTCATATTTTTTCGAATCAATATGTGAGCGTGGCAGAGGAAAACGCGTTTGACCAGTTTTAGTTGATTTTAATCGACTGGAAATTGGCCATTTTTCCAACGGCCGTATCGTCAATACGAAGCTAGGAAATACCAATTCTGAATAGTCGCTATGGAATTGGGGCTTTGTTAGGACCGTATCGTCAATACGAAGCTAGAAAATATTTTTCGGGAATTTATAGAGTTAGTATATGACCCCAGTAAATAGAAATGCGCGTTCGAATTCAATATATAGAATTATATGTTGATTTCAACGGAAACTGATCGAAACAGTCGAATCAGCTTACGATACATATCCCATTTTGTTCGGAATGGTGGTAATACGCTATGGACGACAGGCAGTGGGCCTCGTTTAGAGGTCGTATGTAAAAGTCAACCTTTTGGGATTAAATAATTAATTAAATAAAAAAAATATAACATCCCCCTCTCTCTCTCTTCTTCCTTTATTTGGCCCCCCGATTTCATTTTACAGAACAAAAAAAAACCCCGATCGACAGAGCGCCGCCCCCCTCCCCCCCCCTTCGATCGACGCGCCGCCATACACCCTCCCCCCTCCTTGCCGCGACACTGAAGACTCCCCTCCCCCTCTGCCTCGATCGTCGCGATCGAACCCCCCCTCCTCCTCAGCCTCGCGATCAACCCCCCCCCCCCAAACGCCTGCCGCCGACCCCCCCCCCCTCGCCACTAGCTGTAAGTCCTCTTCTTTCTATTATTTTAGTTTATATATAACTGATTTTTTTTTCCTTTATATTAAAATCGATTTTTAGGGATTATAAAACTGATTTTATATAGTAATTAAAACTGATGTTGAAATGATAAAGATTTGATTTTGAAATGAATGAAAATTATAATTTTTATATAATTAGGATATTAAAAATATGATTTTTATATTTTTATAGTATTAAAAATATGATTTTTATATTTTTAAAGTATTAAAAATATAATCTTTACTATGTAGAAGATGAAAAAATATGATTTTTGTTTATGTAGAGAATTAAAAATATAATTTTTTTCATAATAGAGAATCTAAAAATATCATCTTTGTATATGTAGCGAAATAAAATTCTGATTTTTATTATATATACGTCGAAATAAAGAGGTGATTTTTATAGTGATGAAATATTTATATTTGAAAAGGTGAAATCTTTTTATATAGTAGCATTGTAAAAATAGAATTTTTATCAATATAATAACGAAGTAAAAATAGGATTTTTATAAATATAGTAGCGATAAAAATTCGATTTTTACATTACAGAAGCAGCAATAAAAATTTGATTTTTACATATGGAGTAGGAAGTAAAAATTCGATTTTTATATATTGAATAGCGAAGTAAAAATTCGATTTTTATATATTGAATAGCGAAGTAAAAATTCGATTTTTATATATTGAATAGCGAAGTAAAAATTCGATTTTTATATATTGAATAGCGAAGTAAAAATTCGATTTTTATATATTGAATAGCGAAGTAAAAATTCGATTTTTATATATTGAATAGCGAAGTAAAAATTCGATTTTTATATATGTAATAGAGAAATAAAAATGTGATTTTTATATATATAGTGACTACGGGCAACGAAGATGACGAAGATGCGAGAACGATGAAGATTTCTATCAATGAAGAGTCGTGGTATTGGATAGCTTTCGGTGAGAATTTCTCACCTTTCAATTTCATTTTCTAGTTATATATATATATATATATATACTAGGATGCAGACGGTGTTTAGTAGCACCCGACACAATCGTCCACAGACCATGGACTTGTTTGTTTGATTGCAAAAATTAGTTAGATTATTTGATTGAAATTGATTGTTTGGTGAATTGAAAGGATTTGATTGATCTGTGAATGGCATGGGCCTTCACTAGACCGGGGATAAGGCTAGGCCTCGTCCCGTTTCTAGTATCGTGCCGTTATGCCGCCGAAATTTTCTAAAATAAGTTAGAAAAATAAAAATATCATTTTTATTTGGTAAATGAACTGAATAAAAATTCATGAGTTAAAATAAAATATTTTATCGTTAAAAATATAATTTTTAACGTGAATGTGAATAAATAAATATCCATTTACAAACCGGACGGTTTGTTTATGTACACCTATTTGAATGACATTGATTGGGACGATAAATTTTACACATCGCCCAACTGCACATCTAAAATCTGCGTTTGATGGTTTGAAACCCCACACGGGTGTTGGGATGAAATTTGAAGTTCACTCATCCTGATTGATTAAATATGTCGATCGATTGATTGACAGGCTGTTATAAGCGTTAGATATCTATATTTGATGCTTATACAGTGTAGTGCACTTTGGTTGATGGTTGATTATTTTACAGTGTTATTATATACGTGTGATGTATGAAAATCCATATAATTAACATTATATGGTAATTGATTGGGCCTCATTCCAATTTGAAAAATTAAGAATATTATAAAATAAAGGTTCATGTGTTGACAGTACTCATCCGTTGAGATTAGTCATGTGTTGAACGAAATATTTTAATAATAAAATTTACATCTTTATCAATATAAAATAAAGGTTCATGTGTTGACAGTACTCATCCGTTGAGATTAGTCATGTGTTGAACGATATATTTGAAATAGAAATATTTGAAATAGAATATTTGAAAAAGAAATATTTGAAAAGGAAATATTTGAGAAAGAAATATTTGGAATAGAATATTTGAAAATAGAAATATATGAAGCCGTGTTGATTAGATTGACGCCATTTTGACGTGAACGATATTTATATCGATTTTATTCATTTTAAAATGAATATTGAAAAGTGATTTCGAAATCAAATATTTTGAAACGAATTCGAATTGAATTGAATAGATAACGAATTTGATTTGAATTGAAACGAATTCGAATTGAATTGAATAGATAACGAATTTGATTTGAATAGAAAACGAATTCGAATTGAATTGAATAGGTAACGAATTTGATTTGAATTGAAAACGATTTCGAAATGAATTGAATACAAAACGATTTCGAAATGAATTGAATTTAAAACGATTTCGAAATGAATTGAATTGTAAAACGATTTCGAAATGAATTGAATATAAAACGATTTCGAAATGAATTGAATATAAAACGATTTCGAAATGAATTGAATTGTAAAACGATTTCGAAATGAATTGAATTGAAAAACGATTTCGAAATGAATTGAATATAAAACGATTTCGAATTGAATTGAATTGAAAAACGATTTCGAAATGAATTGAATATAAAACGATTTCGAAATGAATTGAATATAAAACGATTTCAAAATGAATTGAATATAAAACGATTTCGAAATGAATTGAATATAAAACGATTTCAAATTGAATTGAATAGAAAACAAATTTGATTTCAATTGAATATCTAACGAATTTGATTTGAATTGAATAGAAAACCAATTTGATTTGAATTGAATAGAAAACCAATTTGAATTCAAACTGAGTAGAAAACGAATTGAATTTAAATTGAATAGAAAACGAAATGAATTCGAATCGAATTAAAATCGATTTGAATTGAAATCAAATAGAAATGAAAGTAAAAAGGATTTAAAATAGGAAATTCAATTTTGATTTGAATTTGAAATAAAGGTTGAAATTATTTTTGAAACGAATTCAAAACTAATTATAAAAATCGTTTTAAATAGAAATCGATGAAATATATATTATATATATAATATAATGGCCTGAATAGAACGCGCCGCGCCGCGGCAGTTCGTAAATTTCGACAATTTATTTCAAACGAACATTACGGGAGATCCGACCGTCGGATTCTCCTAAAACCGGAACCGTTGGGTTCGTATCAAAAAGAGCATTCTAACGAATATTAGAAATTTGAAATCTAACGATTGGATTTGGAGATACGTCCAAATCAAATTTGGAAAAGGTCGCTGTAAGTGCAGTTCGATGGCCGTTGATGGAAATCGACTGTACGGGCCTTGATAAAATTATTAAAAATAGTAGTAATTTGTGTGAAATCATAAGAAATGATTTGGGAAAAATTGGAATGAAAAACTCCATATTTGAAAAGATAAAAATAGATTTTTATCGAAATGAACTAGTTTAGAACTAAAATAAAAACCCATTTATTTTAAATAAATAAATTGGATTTGGAATGGGTTTTAAATAGAATTGATTTGTTGGGTTTATCGTGAACTGTGTTTTAAATAACACTAGTTCTTTAACCCAGTAAAAGGAGTTTTAATGAATCTGCAATTAGATTGAAATGTGAATTGATAATTTAAATTATCAAATTTGGAAAATAAGCGAGGATGGAGTATCACCAATTTTGCTCCAAAGCGATAGCTAAATCTTTAATTAGATTTGAACGTGAAATGGTAATTAATTTTACCGATAACACCGTGGTGTTAGATATGGAGTATTACCAGTTTTGCTTCATGGGATGAATAGGTTGGGATTGGGAAATAAAATAAATAATTACTTCGGTGTGGTTCGCTAATCTCGACTAGTTTAGAAAACCATAATTTGGTTTGAAATGACATCCAAAGGAAGATTAAAGGATAAATTTGAAAGAATTTATCTTGGATAAAATTAATGGGAACCTTTCCCTAAAAATGTGATTTTGTGAATAAAAGAATATTCTAAATTGGAATGAGGCGTATGTTGTGTTTGTGTAACATTTGTTTTTGATATACGCGGGTTGTTCGGAAAGTCCGGGTTTATACCCATTCTGAATAACCGATTCGACGATAAGTCGAAGATGAAGACGGTGGTTGAAGACCGGAAGTCTTCACATCGTTTGGATAATTACTGACGATCCTGATTGGGCTGTACACCCAAGAGGATGGAAAAAGTTGGTGGTCGTCCAGACGTACCTGGAGATCGATGGATATGCGAGGAAAGTGCCTCCGGTTTCGTTCAGACCCAGAACGAACTTGTAAATGGATTGTGTGTCTGACATTGAATTTTATGCTATGTTGATTGATTTCTGTTCAATATATATCTGTTTGGCGGCGGAGAATTTATTCTCTTGCTTAACGCCCTTCTCTGAGACGTACGAGCTTAGAGGTTATATATCGATAGATATCAATCGCATGGCATGAATTGCCTGTATGGCACGCTGAGTTGCATGAATCAAGGCTTCTGTTGAAAACCAAAGTCTTGTGGTTGATGATCAAAGCACGGCCTATGTGGAAGCTTTGTGTATAACGTGAATTCGCGAGCCTCACACCTCGGTATGAGTCAAAAACAGGATACGGACCGCTGGGAGAGCACGACGTTTCTTTCTAGCTTTGGTGGTGTCAGTGACTTACCAGCTCTGACATTTATATACTTTTCACCTGTGTGGTTGTTGGAATGAGGCGCCTCGATTGTAGGTCTGTAAGGACCGGGGAACGTGTGTTTAGGCATAACTAATCCTCTAACGTAAGTGAGGACCGGCCCAGCCGAATCCAGGATTGCCCAGAGTGCGTAGTCCTGAGACATTTGCTAGAGTGTCTCGAACGCGGAGAGGAGCTTGCCCCTTGCCTCGACTCATGACAGAAATCCAATTTCCAATACGTGTATTGCGGTTTTAATTGTAGAACTAGTATGGTGACATGATAGATGGTACCCATGCCGCCTATGATTGATATTTATGATTGAAATGTTTTGACACTATACACTTATTATAGTATCAAATGATTTGTTTTAAACGAACCAAGCATGTTTGGCTATTATAAGGGAAAACCCTATCCTCCGGCTTGCGTTGCATTGTGTGATGGGACCTGGGTCTTATAATAGCTTCATTTTTCGAAAAAACATTGCGCTGTTTATTCTATGCACTGGTATTCTTGGGAGGAAACCCGTTCCGTGTTATACGGCGTGGTCCCTGGAATTACTCTCTTTTAAAATAAAGCTTTAAATAACTGTTTTAGTTCTCACACAAGTCACATGACTGACCTGGAGTTTATTGTTTTAACCTAAACTCTGGGTGCCCTTATTTTTGACACGGGCAGATAGTAGTTTTGGTTTTGCAGATTTATATTCACAGGATCCTGGTTTACAGCTGGAATGATATCCGGAAAGCTCTGTATCCGTGTATCACCTTCAGTTGTTCTTTGTATTATTTTTCCGCTGCTATGTAATTTATTGTAATCTGTGATATTTATCGAATGTAATTTATTCAATTATACTCTTTATATTCTTGTATCTGATGGAATTGTTGTAATAGCAATGAAATGTTCTTCTGTTTGCGTTCTGATTTGTCCTGTTCTCAAACGATCAGGGATTTCGAACGGTCTAAATCGGTTTAACGACTGATTCGGATCGAGCGAAATTCCTTGCCATCCCAAGTTCAAACCCCAACTCGCCTCTCGAGGCCCTTTCCAATCCAAAAGAAAATCAAACAGCCAAGCGGCTTGCCAAATCAGCCTATAAATCACCAAATCCGTAAAATAAACGTGTACCTTTTTGTCGGGCATATCATTATATCCTTGCACTTGCTTCTACTCAATACCTGCTGATCATATATCCATCTATACCAATCGATTTCCAATCAATTTCAATCAATCAAATCTCAACACAATCATTTGCTTGTATGCAAATCTCAGCTCATTTCAACTCAAGTTCCATTCTCGATTCCAAACTCCTAACTGACTAATCCAATATCATTTCAGATTCCTATCTCACAACTCAAAATATGATTCTACTTGATATATCATATCCAATTCAATTTACAGTTAATTGGTTTCAATTCAATTCATATTCGCTTTCACCAATTTCTTTAATTTGTTTTTAATTCATACTATCTTCCTGGGGATTTTAGACTGTTTAGTTTTTCTAAAATAAATTATCCCTTTCGGGATTCAAAACAACTTGTTTTCCTCAAAACAATTCAACACAAAATCCTGATAGTAATCCGTCACTTAGGACTCGAAAATGAACACTGATTATGTGGCCAGCATCATCAGAGTTATTTTCCACTTATCAAAGTGAGTTCAATACTATATCACTCTAAAAACCATTTTTAAACAATTTCGTTTTGAAATCTCTTTTCAAAATATCATTCCCGATGCTTGTAAACAAATTAAAATCTCCCAGGATCTTAAAATTTTCTTATACTTAACTCAAATCCACTTACAAACACCTTTTTCCAGTTTTGCAGAATTTTAATTCCAATTCTAATTTAATTCAGATTCAATTAATCTGCTTTCATATTTTACTAACTCAAATTGGTTATTTATATAACCATTTTCATTATAATCAAACAACACATCCAACATACTATAATCATTCGAATATAAATATTTTCTTTATATCGAAATATACTTTGGGTAAAACTATCTCATTTACCCTCTTTCAAAACATACTGTGTCGGTTTATCGTACTTGAGTGTTTAGAAACCCCTATCGATACAGTGGATCAACTGATTGACCACAATTCATAAACAACTCAATTAATAAATCTCCACAATATAAAACAATTTTTATAAAATCTACAAATACGTTCACTCGTATATATATACACTCAAACTCAATCTAGGGTATTGCTAACCGCATCTCTACTGAGTCACGCCACAGAGCTAAGGTAATACTCAACCTTCAGCTCTGATACCACTGTAACGAACTGGGATTTTCGACCCAGAAAATCAACATAAAACCCATGTTAATCATTCATTATCGAACATTCCAGATAATTAATAGAAAGAAGTTAGAGGGTGAGAATAGATAAGATAGAAAATTAGAATAGAAGAAGAAGAAGAAGAAGAACACAATCAGAGTAAACACGAATCTCACAACGGAACGAATAAAATATAATATATAACATAACTTTGCAATAAAACATTATGTATATACAATGTTTATCAGAGAACAACACTTACACACAGCGGAAATAACAATAGCTATATAATCCTGAAGCCTCCTGCTTCGAGCTCCTCCAAGTATATATGTAAAGGCCTGAACTACTTGACTGCCCGTACAAATTTGGGCACCCAAGAGTTTAGGGAAACAAAACAAAATAAACTCTGGGTCAGTCATGGGACTGGTGTGAGTAAACTCAAATCATCGGTTTAACTTTTCAAAACCCTTTTCAAAGAAAAGATAATCGTAAGACCAATCCACACATAAACACGGACGGCTTTTACCTTATGATAACCCAAAACAGTTTGGAAACCAATACTTTTCTGATATTATAATAATGTCTAATCACACGTAATTAGCAATCTGGCAAAACGCTTGCATCTCACGTTCCACATATATAGTATACAAACAAAATCATGGGCGCTTATTGGAGAGTGGATTCCAACTATGACAAGGTATGGGACCACTTGCCGATAGTGTATCTCTAGAGACGAATACACTGGGTTCAACAAGAATGTCTTGCAAACCTGCCCACACATGACCGACCACTCATTTCGCTTGAGTGTATCGAATGTATATCACCAACGGTTGGGAGCTACCCACCATTTCCCGAAAAGGGATAGCATCGATAATAGATAAAGAATGAATTAGATTTTCTCTAGATAGGTGATATACACCCTAATGGGAGCGACCCACTTAGCCATGCTGCCTGCCCGATTTCTGTCATTTCCCGGTTGATGAGGCTTGAGGTCATAACGTATCTTTGACAGATCATACATTCATTTACTTTGAATGGCACATCGTCATACCTGTAACACCCCGTGTATTCTATAACCGTAAAGTTCACAAATTAAAGTATAACTAATTTCAAATCAGAGAATTAAGGGAAACGGGATACGCCATTGCGTTCGTCTCGGAATTCTGCTTGAGATAGAGTCTGAGTTTGCATAAAACGGATATCGTATGAAGAAGATATGAACGAACGAAGTTGGACGAAAAACCGGAAAACGGGTCAGAATGCACTGGCGCACTTGGGAAGTGCGCCAGAACAAAAATGCACTGGCGCACTTGGGAAGTGCGCCAGTACATTTTTGACCTGGCGCACCTGCCAAGTGCGCCCAGGTCAAAAATGACCTGCTGGTCAGGTCTGGTCAAGTCCTGGCTGGCCAGGTCTGTGTTTGGTCGATTTTCTGAGCCTTGCCTTGTCACTAGGGCTAGGTGTCAGCTGCTGGTTGGTCTCTCCTTCAAACGAACGGCTATTATTGAACCAAGCTTCATCGACGGTCTAAATTAACTCACAAACTCTATAAAAAGGACATAAGTCTAACCCTAATTCACATAAACTAAAATGGAGATGAGACCGTCATGCTGCTGAGGAGACCCTGAAGATAGCCGTCAGAAATAGAGAGACAACTAGGAGATAATTCAAAGCTTAAAGCAACGTTAATCAAATCAAAGCAATTCCTACAACAAAGGATAGCATCTCTAAATTCAGAATTCAGATTTCTGAATTGAAGATTCGCCATACGCTGTAAGTAGAGTGCTATTCCGATATGAATTAAATAATTGTGTTGATTTGTGTAATGTAAGAAATGGAATTGTGGCGATAATAATCTATATTTGTATGTTGCTTTGATGCAAAACGATGTGGGAATATTATGGTATACGATTGGATATTTGCAAGTACGCGATTTGCGTTGGAAACGAAATGGAATTGTGGCGATAATGACTTATATTTGTATGTTTTTGATTCTAAACGATTTGGCAATGCTATGGTTTGATCCATACAAGTATGTGGCTTATGTTGACAACCACATGTTGTGGAATTTTGATTGGGACTTATGCAAGCATATGATTCATATTGAAAACTACATGTTTGTGGTAGTTATTTACAACACCCATTTGGTAAATGCAAGTATAAGATTCATGTTGAAACAACAACGATATGCTGTAATAGTTTATTTTGAAATTCATGCAAGTCTATGATCTATTGCTATGACAACATGATGTAAAATTTTATGGTCATCTTTAGTGTAATTTGATTCACCTAAGTATTATGATTCATATGAAGGTTATGTTGAAATTGGCATCATAGTTCAAGTATAAAAATCATGATTTTGTGATAGTGACAAAAGCAAGCGTCGTTGTAAGCTTGTATTAATTTTATGAACATGTCTAAGCTATGTTTGTTATTATGCCTAGTTAAAAACATGTTTTCTAAGCTTATGTTGTTATCTTAATCATATGACAATATATTTTTGGCACATAAGTTACATTAGAAATTTACACTAGAATTGCATCCCCTTACAAGTTACATAGATTGGACAAAAACCCATGATTATATGAATAATAGGATTCATAATCAATTATGTTTATGCCATGACCATATAAGGACTCATGTATAATTATGATTATGCCATAATTATATGATTAGAGTGGTTCATGTTTAAGTACTATTTATGCCAAGACTACATGTTTCGTTTACACCATGATTTTGTGAATAGAATGATTCATGTTTAAGTATTGCTTATATTATATGTTGTTACAATTGCAAGTTCACATATGCCTATCTTATGATAATTAGATCGTATGTTGCAAGTTCATGCGTTCACACTCCCCTTTTTATGTCACCTTATAAACACCATGTTATAGCCTCCCCTTTTCATATGGCTAAATTGGGTTTAAGTATTAAACCCAACACACCTTACATTGGAACGAACGAATAAAACGGGGGAAATGACGTTTGGGTTAAAAATATAGAACATATGTGTTGGCTTGTTTGACGCACGCCAATAACTTTGAAAAACAATTAAGTGGCATAAACAAATCTTAACAAATAAAGATGAATTTGAATAATGGGCCGCAAATATTTACATATAAAAAGAAGAAAGACAAAATATGTAAATGTAGAAAATACGATGTGTTTAACCCGAGGTTGGATTGAGTTGTAATGTAAACCTGCCCGGAACCGCCCGGCTGTCCAGTAGTCACAACAATACCTATCCAATGTGGGTGGTTAAACATGGAGCCCAATAAGGACCCGAGGTTAGACTGAGTTGTGGTGTAAGACTGCCCGGACCCAACCGGCAACAGGCAGCCACAACAATACCTGTCTAATGTGAGAGGTCAAGGCTTTAATAAGACAATTAAGGCTGAGTCAGGATTGATAGGATTAAGTAAATTATATTAATACTTGATCAAAATGGAACATGCTAAACTAAATAGACTGATTGGGGGTTAGGTTTATAAAACACTTAACCAACTTAACATGTTGGCTAGAAATAGAAAACCTAGTAGCGGGGGACCCTTTTCAGCAGTAACCCTATAAGGTATCATGATACCCTGAAACTAGGCAGGGTGGGGCACGATTACTGGGCTGACTGTAAGAGGTCAAATCGACGGCGGTGGTGCAGCAGTGTAGGTTCTAACGGGGTGCGGGCGTGCACACACTCCGGCGCAGAAAAATAAGGCACTGGGCACCAGTAGCATACCTGTGCATTCTAGGATTGTGTCGGGCCGCCACAATGGGACTTGATACACCCCATGGTGGGACCAGCATAGGTAACTACAACATCGGGGGCCGTAAGACACATGTAACTATGCGAGTAGGAGCCGATCATCATAAAATGGATCACTTCACCCTGATTATGGGGTGCCTGTTGGGAACTAGTTTATATGGGTACAGAGATTAATACGGGGTACGATAGTATATTCGACCCTAGACAACTTAACTAAGTTTATGGTGCTTTCCCATTTCTAGTTTATACTTATCATACCCAGTTCTTTATTCATAGACTGAATAGTCCTAGACTTACTCAGGCTTTATGTCTGACTCTACTTTTCTTTCGTCTTCTTTTCTTCCGTTCCCCCCCCCCCCAGGTCCACAGGGAGGGAATACCGCAGCTTGACCGCCTTCATATCCAGCTTGAAGAGAAAGAATGTATTGCTTGGATCTTTTCGTTTTAGACTATGGCTTTGGACAGCAACTATGGGACTTTTGCAGTTTATTTATGTTTTCTTTATGCTTCTTTAAATAATGTAATCAAGATAGTTATGACCATGTTATGTTTCTGGAAGTATTGTAAGACAATTATGGTATGGTTGTTGTAACACGTATTTTTAATGAAATAAAAGTTGTTGTTTTTCCGCTGTTCAAAAATATGTGTTCTTATATCTGTCTTGTATATCTGTGACTTATACTTATAAACCTCCACCAAAATTAGGGCATTCCCGTTGAGAGTGACCCTAACGGAGGTGGGGTGTTTCAATACCCGTCAAATCACAAATTGATTTCTCTAAAAATACCACGGGTATACAGCTAAGAGAAACGAATTTCTCCACCACCAAACGTAAGTACGTTTGAAGAGATCAACTTACGCGATCTGTTAGATATACTCTGTCAGACATTCGTCCATTTACGTTTGTCCTGGGACTGGACAAACCGAAGGCACTATTCTGTAAACAGGATAGCCCTTGCATAACTCCGTCTTAAATATTTGATGGCAACGCTAACGTCCATACTAAGTGGATTTTCAGATAATATATCTAATCCCCGTCTTTCCGTATTGGCGACGGAAAAATGGTCAAAAACTTCGATAGTTGGTGATTTAACTATCAAAGAAAAATAGGTGTGCAACCAATGATATTATTTCCAGATGGAAATTCTATCGATCAATCATCAATCCACATTTATCTCTTTCTATAAAGTTATCCTTAATTTATTCATTAATTTATTCATTTACTCTTTTCTATATTCTCAACATTCCTTATTTTCTAGATTGGGAAATATACGTCATCAATTATTGGAAAACATTTCCATCTCTGTTTCACGTATCACTGTCATTCTAGTATTCTTTCTCATCAACATTTCATTTGCTATGATTAGAAAATATCTCTGATTATATTTGGAAAATGTTTCCAAAATTTATTCATTTGATTTAAACAAATGTTTAAATAAAACATCACTAAGCCAATTTAAACCCATTACATACTAAATTTACTTAGTCAACCTTCACTATCGAACTTTAACCATTTCTTAGTTAAAAACGAAGTCAAACAAGTTGGGGTATAATTACCTCTCAGACCTTAACTGAACAACATTTCTAACCTCGAAATAGACAAAGTTCACCTTTCACATATTTAACACTTCCTTAGTTACTCGGATTCTATTTAGGAATCCCCTCTTTTATTTTAAAACATTGATTTAACTATAGCGTTATAATCCCTTCTTCTTGAATATCCAACTTCAAAATGTAACTTTTATCCTTAATTTAACTTAATAACTAAACCAATAATTTATGAATAAATAAGTAAATCTTGATTAAACTTGAAAGTAAATATTACTTTACCGAATTCGATATAATCGAATTCAATGTATAGTTCTCCTTTTTGAATACTCTCTATTTGATAACTCCTTTTTGAATACTATATTCGATAACCCTTTCTTCGAATAACTATATTCGATCACCTCTCTTCGAATGATTTACATTCGATTAATCTCCTTTCGAATAAACTATATTCGATTCATTCCTTTAACTCTATTCGAATAAACTATTTCGAATAACTCTTTTGGATTAACTCATTTTGACTAACCAACTTGATTAACTCAACTTATTTAACTCCTATTTAATAACTAATGTTCGATTAATTTATATTCGAATAACTATGTCTGTTTAACTTTATTTTGAATGGATAATATTCAATTTAACACCATTCTCTTGGCTCCAGATCGCAGCGATCACAATGGTTACGCCTGATTCCCTCAGGAAACATCCGAGCTATCTGCAGCCCTGCGACGCTAGCAGTCGTATGAAATGGCAACACATCCTAAATAACTATGTTTGACTAATTCTATCTCAAATAACTATATTCGATCTACTCTAATTGAATAATTAATATTCATAAATTTCTAATTCGATTAACTCTATCTAATTAACCCTAACTGATTAACTCCTTTGATTCACTCTACGTTTATTCAGTTTAAATAGATGTTGAAATCGATTCTTACTTCGCTATATAAGTCCTGACTTATATATTCTATTTATCCGATGATAAACATTTCATTTGATTTATAAAATTTTATTTATAAATTCATCTTCTCAATCTATCGGTCAGAATAGATTCTATTTAAAATCTTTGCTTTAATCCCATATCACGTTATACCCGTGTGCGAAGCACGGGTCTAAACCTTTCAAATGTAAAATTCTCCTTTTTATACAATTCTAGTCACTTTTTCAAGTATTTCTTTTTATAATCTATTTATTTACCAATAAACCCCTTTTTGATAATTCTATTTATTCTATATAATATTTTCTTTTATATAAAATATATTTATTTTATAAGTAATCCCTTTGATAATCTATCTATTCCCTTTCTATTTATTTTACAAATATTTCCTCTTTCTATTCTATCTATTTTTCAAATAAATATCCCTTTTAATTCTATTGATTTATAAGTAATCCCTTTGATAATCTATCTATTTGATTAACAAATAGGTATTCCTTTTTAATCTATTTATTTACTAAATAAATAGCTTTGTTTTTTTAATAAATTCTTTTGATTTTAGAAACATTTCTTTTTCAATATAACATTGAAAATTTCCTTTTTAACATTCCAGTATTCCTTATGGTATTTAACGTACCATATAACAATGATCAGTGTCAATCAACCATACAAAATCAACAACGGATTTCATATCACATCATATAACACAATATATGAATATAGTAAAATAAATGTTGAGGAACCCAGTTGGGTCCCTCCAACATGTTTCCCTGCATCCTCAGATGTTAATCACATGAATAACACGAATATGAAATAAACTGATAAACAGAATTAATATTCGATTAACGATTTATATATATATATATATATCGTTATCTATATTTCAACAGTTAACTAGCAGTTCAACCAAATAGCCAACACACAACAAATCAACCAATATTTATCAATTCCAAAAATACTTTATAAAAATATAAATTGATCAGAGTTAGTGAGATTTACTCACCTTGGACGGTTATCGTTAAATAACGATAATTGGTAATTGATTTGATTCAGACGTTTAATTTTACCATAAATCCAAATGAGCCCCAATTTACTCCCGGTCAGTTCCATGGTGTAGCCACCGTCCCTACGATCCCAAGGATCTTGTTTCGCTGAAAACCGATATCGTATGATAAAGTTATTCAATTTCAAAGTGTATATATATATTAAAATTAAAATTAATTCCAACCGGGCTCACCATTCTTTTGGCCCAACACCCAACACCATCCACCCGAAATACACAGTAATCTTCCTCCTCCAGAACCCAAATACACGCACGGCAGTTTCTCATGGCCATTACCACCCTTTTCTTCCACCAGAACTCCCTCCCTACTCCACCGATCAACCCATCGAGCTCACCACAATCCTTCTCTCCGCAAGCTCTCCACAACCATCACCAATAGATACAACTCGCACCCCCTTTAATCCTATCGAACAGCCTGACATGCCTCCCCTTTACAATAGTGCGTCACTTTTTTCTTGCCAAACCACCCAAAATCTTCCCAATCAATGTCAAATCTCCTCGTGAGCAGTAAAGCATACCCCAAAATAATAATAACAGCTTATACTCGACAAGTTCATCAACCCTAATACAAACGACGAATGACTATACAAAATTCCATCGAACAAAACCCTTATCGATCCCAATGAAATGGATATGGAATTGAAGAGCAACTCCATACGAATTCGAGTATATTGGTCTTCAAATTTACAGATTTTTATTTGATTTTATATCAATTTTCAAAGACAATGTTTTTCTCATGAATTGATTTACTGGAAGCAAAACATGACGGCTCACATTTTGACCAGCGTTGAGGAGTTGACAAAAATTTAGGGTTAGTAAAGGGTTATTTATAGAGGGAAAATATTATTTTTATATTCATTATTTTATTTCTTTTTATTTGGAAGCTGTTTGTATACGCTGTTTAAAAATCGCTGTGATCACATACAATATCTAAAAATTATGAAAATGAACATGCTGCTACAGTTCGTCATTACGATCCCAACGAAACCGGTTTCATCGAATTCCGACTCTGTTTGCTCACACAGCATATTTTTAACCATTGAAATACTGACTGTTTCTCACATTAAAAATCGGTACGGCCACATGCTGACTTCAAAAATCACGAAAACTGAACTCTAACAATAAGTTAATATTGCGAATCCAACAAAATTAGTTTTGTCGAATTTTGAGGTCGTTGGAAAAACTAGTTAGTTTTAAAGCTCTAAATAACCCATTAAAATATATAAATATATTTAAAAACATTTAAATTTAATATTTAAAAATAAGTATTATCGTATATATTCACAATAGAATATCATACAGCTCCAATGGGATTTATAACTAGATATTTCAAATCCAATGTTACATCGATATTCGATTTATATTTAAAAATCCATTTTAAAATATAAACAAATCGATATAAATTATAAAGGAATTCCATAGTGACTTTTCTAAAATTTGATTTGGGCATAACTAAAAATCTACACGATGAAATCTCAATTTTTCTCTTCCACTAGAAAAATATACTTCACCAGCTCCTAGAGTTTCTTGTTTTACAGAAATTTGGCTTAAAATGAATCCTGTACATTCAGTTGAAGTTCAAATCGCCAAATAGCGAACTATAGTGCCATTTCGAGCTCGATTATAATTATATTATAATTATACGTTCAACTGTCGTTCGAATAATATATTCGTTATTCTAATTCAATTCTAAATTGAATTAAATATCACAGTTGATCCAATTCACATCATTTTGTGAATTCTACCATTTCCGACTATTTCAGAAATTAAATATATTATTATATCATTTATTTTAATTAAATATTCAATATAATTAAATCCTGGTCATTTTAAATAACCAAACCATTATTTAAATAATTAAATAAATTATTTATATACCGTAAAAATACAGGTCGTTACATGTTCATATAACACTAGAAATCTTTTAAGGACAATGGATGCTTGTGGATGATGGTTGAGTAGATGGATGATTGGATGGTAGGATACATTCTTCTTGACTTAGAGATTTCGAGGACGAAATCCTTTAAGTAGGGGAGAATGTAACACCCCGTATTTTTTGAGAATATTAAAATAACAAATTAAAGAATAATTTATTTGAAAAAGAGGAATGAGAAAAGAATGATGTTTAGCATTGTTCTAAGGTTTGTAAGCAAAAGACTTAGTAGCTCATTTGGTTAGAACATGTGACTTGCATACAAGAGGTACAAAGTTCGATCCTCGCCAGCGCCTTATTTTTGTTTTAGAGGAATGGCAAAAAAGTGGCTTGGTGTGAATGCAGTTCAAAAAAATGGTTTAGTGTGAAAATGGTTAATTATGAAGAAGTTATTAATCCATGAAGTTTGTATGCATATAAGAGAAATATATATAGATATATACAAAAATTAAATAAATAAATATTCAAAAAAAAGTTCAAAACAGCGAATCGGGAGGGGGAATAGCCGAATCGCACCATTTTTGGAGTCGACCCGAGCCCAGTTGGGTCGACTAGAGGTCAATTCAGGGTATTTGGCTGCCAACCCGTGGCCCGATTCACGCTAAGGGCTGATGTTGCACCTGAGTGGTCCTGATGATTTCTGGGTTAATATAAGAGCTCTAATCGATACTAGACATCTATATATACACCCTAAGACCTAACCCTAATTCATAAAATATTATCTATGACACCATTATGCTGTCAAGCTCTCTCTTAAACCCTAGCCGCCGCCTCTAAATTAAATCTCAAGTGTTCATACACAATTCAAATCAAAGTTTAGAGCTTCAACAATAATTAAATAAGATCAATCAACATCACCGCAACGTTTCTACACCAATTTCAATTCGTTAATCCTTTTCTTAAGCCATGAAAGGTGAGTACAATTATTTTCACAAATTTAATGGGATTAAAGTAACATGAAAAAGTTGTAAAAAGGATTCATATATATGTTTGTAATGAAAATCTCACCAAGTCTTCACCTTTTTGATTCATATCATCATATGCCTATGTTTCTATGTAAAGTTCATACCTTTTATCAGTTTATTCATGTTGAATCTTTTATTATGCCTCTATGCCAGTCAACATGCATCTTTATTTCATGATGTTATTTTATTCCAATTTTCTACGAATTGATTCTCTCTTCTTACCCCTATTCCTTTTATTTGTGGATCTATGCTACCTTCGAGCCTATATTAAAAATACGCGTGAATGCGAATACGTAGGAACGATGTGGAATATTGGGAATATGGGAAATTTGGAAAATTGGATATTATTGGATATTTTGGATAATTGGATAATATGTGAGATTGGCATATTTGGGTATGAATTACATGGAATTGATGAAATTGCCTATAATTGTAAATTTGTAATTGTGGCTAATTAATATGTAATTAGTGACAATTTGGAATAGGCAATATTATAAACATGATTATATGTTTAATTGGATATACATGACATGAAAATTGGGTATGGGTGAAATACGATTATTAATAAACCTTTGACACGAGGTTAGGCGCAATTGTGGTGTAAGACTGCTCGGAACCGCTCGGCAAATCCAGCTGCCACAATTGGACGTCTAATGTGAGAGGTCAAAGGAATGAATTGTAGGCGTAATGGTTAATGACACGAGGTTAGACCTGGTTTGTGGCGTAAGACTTCCTGGAACCGCCCGGCATATCCAGCGGCCACAAAGCGTTTGGTCTAATGTGGAAGGTCATGCATCGTTTGTCATAAGGAATGAATTAAGGAATACTAACCATAATAAGACATGGGTATGGTTAGAGGGTTAAGTGGGGTGACATGTAAATTATGACATGCAAATATGGACTTAACCGGAATAAGATAAGACATGTAAATTATGACATGTAAGTATGGACTTAACCGTAGCATGTGTAAGACATGGACATTTAAATTAATATGGTTAAGTGGGAGAAAAACCTAGTGGGGACCAAGCATAGGTGGGAGGCTTGTGTCGGATGGGGACCCGTTTCAACAAGTAACCCGTCTGAGTATCTAATTGGGCCCGGTACTAGGCCGGGGTTGGGGCATGCTTACTGGACTTGAATGTAAGAGGTCAAAACGTGAATAGCGGTGGCAACTCGAGTCCAACAGGTTCATGTGCGTGCATAGGTTCGGACTGGTAGGTAAGACGTTGTTGCATCGTGTAGGTATGACCGTGCATTTTATGTTGGTATCGGGGTTGCCACTTTGGGGAGTGATACACCCCACTGTGGGGCCAGCACGGGTACCTTCGGGGTTTAGGGAGCCGATCGAATGGGTAGGGTAAGGGTACCTTAGCGGTGGTAGGAGCAAGCCGGCACCTACGATAGCAGCTAGGTACAAGTAACTACCAATTTTGTTATGTGGGTACAATTAGTGGGAAGGGATCAACCTTTAGTAAATAGAGACTAGTAGATGTGCGGTGTAATTAAGTAATGTGGTGTAACTTAGCAAAAGTGCAGCGTAACGAAATACATGTTGGTTGAGTTGGATAGTCCTTTGGGTGCTAGTCTGATGTTGACTTCGGTCTCCGGGGTTAGTACTTGGAGGGTTGTTCGCTTAGCCAAGTTATAGGATTGTCTTAGTACTTAGGAACTGAATCATCTTGTCCATCCTTTTTATCTCCTTATCTAAGTTATAGCCATATCATGATGCCTATTTATGTCTTGATCATTTACCTTACCTATTATTTGTTAAAATTACTGAACTCGCCAGACTTTATGTTTGACCCGTTTGTTTCCACCTCTTTTCTTTCCTCCCCCCCCCCTCAGGTTTGCAAGGAGGGAATACTACAGCATAGTGCCGATTTCTTTCAGTTGCTTGAAAAGAGTAGATGTATCGCTTTGGACTCTCTCGTCTTTATGGCCTTGCTTATGCTAAGTGGGGATTTATGCATTTATGTTATTTAAGTATTTGCTTCTTTATGTGCTTTGAAGTTTTTTGAAAAGACTATTGATCCTGTTGTAATGGTTTTGGGAACTACTTATGTAAGCTTGTTTTGAGTTATGATGCTATAAAACAAGTTTTATCTTTCGCTGTGTTGTTTTATTTATTTATTCTTGTAATTTATCTGTTCTATATAACAATAACGCTTCATGGACATTGATGCATTTCCTTTGTGAGTGACATTAATGGACATGGGGTGTTACAAAGTTATCGTAATCTTCATTGCCCATCTTCTGAAACTAATTTAGTGTACATTTATAATACCCTATGAAAATTTCATGTATTGGCCCACAACAAAGGTACTTATTAGTTTTTGACAAAGAATTATTCCTATTATGGATCCTTTAAAAGCATGGAAAGTGTTTGATTATAATGTCTTAATTCTTAATTCGATTGATGATTATTTCACTCTTTGAATTGTGAGTTATTATGAGCCAAAGACTGATGGGTTTGAAAAGGAGTTTCTAGTTCGTTTCTGACCTTTAAATAAAGAAATTTACTAGAAAATAACAGTGCCTAGATAAGACAGTATTATTGCCCTGTTTGCATAAAATTTGACTAGTCAAAAGAGAATCGTTCCCTTTTAGAACATCAGAGAATGTAAAGCATAATTCTTCATTCTTTGAGCTGGTTGAAAATTGATGTTTAACTAAGAAATTGTCCAGATAATTGAAAATAAGATAGACTCTACCTCGATCTCCATTGCCCTGCATCTCTACCCCAACCTGACATTCTTCGCGATCAAGAAGGAGGATTAGATGTTAATCGTCGTCGTCGAAGAAGGAGGCGGTAGTGTTAGAAGTGATGTTGGGTATCGTGAGTTTAATTGGGGCGGTGATGTTGGGTATCGTGAGTTTAAATAGGGCGGTGGAGTTAGAGGTTGGTAGAGATTGCATGAGCCAGGGTTTTCATTGTTTGAGGCGGCCATTAAAGATTCGAGAGTTAGGGTTTATCGTTTGAGCTGGATTTCGAAATTTAATTGGGTTAGCTAGATCGTTCAGTTAGAAAAGCGGGCATATGGAGGGAAGATGAAAATTTGAGGACATACTAGGTGGGCTTGTGGAAGGAAAATAAATTCGGTGCATAGGAAACGAAAATTGCAGTGTACATACAAGATACTACTTTATAGCTTTTTATTTATTAATTACTTATTAATAATTATTGAATGTTATTTATTATTTTAATAATTAAATGGTAATTATAAATGTTAATTATTTCATGCTAGGATGACCTAATTGGA
Source organism: Allium sativum (assembly GCA_030737875.1). Lineage (NCBI taxonomy): Eukaryota > Viridiplantae > Streptophyta > Magnoliopsida > Asparagales > Amaryllidaceae > Allium > Allium sativum. The sequence continues at coordinate 315,260,478 of CM060915.1, forward strand.
AAAGAAGAGCGGAAGTGTTTCGATTTTCGTTTGAAGCCCACAAAACATTTTGTTTCGAAGTCGAAGTGTTTTGGTTTTCGAAGAAAAAAAGTATGTTTAAAAAAAATCGGGTACGGTCTATATTTGAAGAAAATGGCCTATCCCGAACCCGTGCCGCAGCGCAGTGGCCAACAATGATTATTAAGACTTTCAAAGAAAAAAATTCGGCGATGAGCAGTGCAGTTGGAGAAAGAGTGATTTCGATAAATCGAGTAGTGGCGATGTGAAGTGGACGAGATCGCTATGGCCGCCTGATTATCGAAAGGGGAATTAGGGTTTGTAGTGGAATACGAGGAAAAGGAGAAAGGGAAATCAAACTGATGGAAAAGGAATAAATATTGAATTGAACCGATGTCAAAAGGCTTATGTTACTATTAATAATTATGAAAAACTTATCTTACTATTAATTAATAAGTAGTTAACATACATTAACTATTAAAAATAAATTACTACTTATTAACTATCAATTATTTAATAATAATTGATAAATATTATTGATTCCCAAGTTTATTATTATTATTAATATTAATATTAATATAATTAGTTATTAAATATAGATATTATAAACATAAAAGGCATCTATTACAACTACTAAAATGAAAAGTTGTGATATATATGTTTATTACAACTTTAGAGAGCTGATAGTTGTAAAAACATTTATTACAACTGTGCTTCTCCCACAGTTGTAAAAAAGAATTTATTACAACTGTGCTTTTCGCACACTTGTAAAATCAAAGTTGTAATATGGTGTTTTTGTTGTAGTGCCTATTTGTCAACAATGAAGCGACCAACTTCATATGGCAATACTTCGGCAACCTTATGTGTTTCCCTCAGACTCCCTCGTCTCTTAATGCTCGTTGTATTTTCTGGTGGTCCAACTCCCATAGCAAATCCATCAGGGCTATTCTTGCTCAAATTATTTCTTCTTATATCTGTTGGCATATCTAGTGTGCATGCAACAAATTTAGATATGACGACAAGAATTTGGATCGAGCCAAGCTTATCAGCCTTATCCATGAGGACATTAAACTTGTGTTCATCGAGTCACCCTATTCGGGTCCCACTAGTTGATTCCTTGGCTCTTTCATCACAGACTTTAGCATATCATGTACTCCATGATTTACATAATCTGTTTGGTTCTATTTTACTTGTCTAGTTTTTCTTTTATGTTTCGATTACTGCTGGCATGTTGTATTACTTACAGGTAGTTAGAGCTGATTATCAGGCGCTTGGCTATGATTCTCTTTATCTGCCAGTTTAGTCCATCCTCAAGCTTCATGATGGATCCTCTCGACCGGTCTGCTTAGGGATTTCTAGTGGAGGAGTCTTCGAGGTGTCCCTAGGCCTTTCTGGTCCCTTCATCTTGGTTTGTGCTTCAGATGGGCTTACACCTCCTGCCTTTTATTATGGGTCCTTTATTCTCTGCACGCTTGTTGGTCGGTGGCTCTTCATCATTTTATTCCGCCCCTCTATCACTTAGATTTATATTTTGTCTATGCCTTTATGGTAGCCTTCAGGCTTTGGATTTGTTATGCTTTTGGTTTTCATTATGTGAGCCACTGTTGGGAGGAAGTTTCCCAACTTTGCTTCGTTTTATATATAGCACCACCCTTCCTCACATTACACCAAAACAGCAAATTTGATACACAAGGATGCAGAGATAAAATACGGCTTATAGTCATATCAAATTTGGTAGTACTCACATCTGTATCAAACCACATTTTGTCATCCGCACCACCCCCAAACACCTTAAATTTAACCGTCCATCAGCAAAGCTTCGGATCAGTTAATTTGATACGGCTTCGGGTCGAATCGAATGTATATCATATTTTGCATACCTTATGATCACTTAGAAAAAAAATTGGTCGCTCTCCCTTCCCTCTTTTTTACTTCAGTAGTGACTAAAAACCCAAATTAGGGTTTTCAGTCACCAAATCGTGCCTCCACATTTCTCTGGAATCTCCTCCGACAGAGACAAACCGCCCTCTCCTTCGATTGAAACCGAGCAACCCTAGGTCCCTAGCCCTCCTTCGACAGCAGGTATGTGTTTCTAATTTTACGAAAACCTTTTTTTTATTTGTATCTAAGGTTAAAAATGAAATGAAATTTGAGATGTTAATTGTACTGAAGTGTGTCGGTATTAGTTTCAATGGAATTTTGTTGCGAATGCCTGATAGTAGGGTACAAGTTGAAGGATTTTGAATTAGTTCAGTCACAACTTCTAGTCTTACTATGACAAGTTCAAGTATAAATTAGTGTATTTTTGTTTTGTTTCGGATTGATATGTATTATGTAACACCCCGCATTTTTAATATAATAAAAAATGAGATATATATATATATATATATATATATGAATGGATATATTTAAAGGAAAGATTAAATAATATTAATGTAATTGCATGTAAGAAGTTTATGCAGTGAAATAAAGAAAAAGATTAATAAAGAAATTACATGCAATATTTGAAATAAGAAGAAATACAGTGAAATGCGAAGAAATACATGTGAACATTTAAAAAGAAATAAAAAAGAGAATTTGAAGAGACTCTAGAATTTGGTCATGAAATTAGCGTCATTACGTTCGTGTCGATTTTCTGGTCAATTTAGACTTATAATTTATAGAAAACTGATTTAAAACGAAGAAGTTATCCTTAATTTAAGAAATGCAACAAAACATGAAAAGGAGAAATGGGAAAAGAATAATATGTAGCTTCGTCCAAAGTCTTATTAACAAAAGACTTAGTAGCTCATTTGTTTAATACATGAGACTTGTACATAAGAGGTTGTGAGTTCAATCCCCACCAGTGCCATATATATTTTTTGTTTTGTTTTTGTTTTGAGGAGCGGCTAAATAGTGGCTTAGCAAATTGGTTCAGTTCGAAAAGGGTAAGTTAATTGGAGGTTTAATTGAAAGAATGGAAATAAACCATTAATTGATTAAGGAAGATAATTTCCAAATAAAATAGACAATTGTTCGCATATAAAAATTAGTATGCGCATAAGAGATGGATGCGTATGAACATGATTCAAATTTGAAGTTGCGCGCGAACATAGAGACAAATAAAAAGGGGACATATATGTATACATGTTATTTGAAATTAATGCAATAAGATAAAGAGGATATGTGAAATTATTGCATTAAATAAATGGATGATGCATGAACCTAAATAAAAATAAAATAATGTGATGCAAATAAAAGAAAGAGAATATGGAATGCAAAACATGTCAAATGTGCAATTAAAGCATGCATAGAAAAAGGTTGTAAACATTAAAATGGAGCAATTAAAGGTTAACTTTTGAAATTTAAACGTTTAAAAAGTAAACTAATAAGGCCATAAGCAAGCCACAATTGGAGGAAGGTTAATGTTATTAAAAAAACATTCAAATCAGATACACATGCACATGTGATTAGATGTAAATAAATAAAAGAAAATGGTTTAAGGACATGCGGTCTCTTTTCAAAAAGAGTAGACAAAAAGAGAAAGAAATCAATTAATTGATTAGGAAAGAATATAGCAAATAAAGGTTCACGTATAAGTGCAAATAAATAAATAAATAAAATAATTGAATGCACGAAGGAAAGAGGTTGCTATACGTTAAAAATAGTATGTAATGCATTAATTAGAAAGAAATAAAGCGGTTTCTTTTTTATTTTATTTAAACACTAACTGTGAAAAGGGTTGTTCTGGATGGTTCTTTTCTAGGGTGAGGTGGACGGTTTAGATGAGTTTTTATTTAATCCTAAGGTCCTAGCAGCTCTAACCCACTTATAAAAGAACACCTAACCTAACCCTAAAATCATTATATCTATTATAAGACGCCTCCATGCCACCAAACTTCAATCCAACATAGCTGCCGCCTCTAAACTCTAAATTAAATTGCAAGTTCTTCATCAATTTTGGAGTTTAATCAAATCAGGTAGCAAGTTTCTTCAACAACAATTCACGTTCTACGTCAATAATCAAATAAGAAGCCTAAACCAACATTTTACCTCAACAACCAATTGTTTATTTCTCCAATCCAGTCAAGGTGAGTGGTTTAAAATACAGTTGTTCTATAATTGTACTTCTATTGTTTGCCATTCCCCATAATGAATATGATGATAATTTAAAAAGATCAGTTATTTCATTTATGCTTACGATTGAGTTCTCTCCTTTTTATTCTTTCCCCTTTTCATTTTTATAGCTAGGCAATATCGAGCCTACATCTATCATGAATTTATGCGTTGTAAACAAGAACGAGAAAGTAAAAGGGAAAAAGGGGTTGTTTGGGCATAATATGGGTTGGAAGGATGTATGATTTGAATAGAATTATGGACATAATTGTATGGTGATTTTAAATTTATGTAGTTTGGCATGATTGAAATTGGATATGGAATTAGTACAATTTAATATTAACAACATGTAATTGGATATCATGGATTAGTGAAATTTATTGGTAAGATAAGCATAAAAGGTGAATTAGGTTATATGTATGAACATGGGAATGTTGGGAAATATTTTGGAAAAATATTGATTTTATGAACTTGAGTATTATTGGATATTTTGGATAATTGGAATATAAAAGAAATTGGCATATTTGGGTATGGATTACATGGAATTGATGAAATTGGCTATAATTGGAAATTTGTGATTAAGGATAATTAATATGTAATTGGTGACAAGTTGGAATTGGCAAAATTGTAAACATGACTGTATGTTGAATTGGAAACACATAACATGAAAATTGGGATTTGGGTGAAATACGATGTTAATGAACCTTTGACACGAGGTTAGGCGCAATTGTGGTGTAAGACTGTCCGGAACCGCCCAGCAAATCCAGCTGCCACAATTGGACGTCTAATGTGAGAGGTCAAAGGATGAATTGTAGGCATAACGGTTGGTGACACGAGGTTAGACCCGCTTTGTGGTGTAAGACTGCCCGGAACCGCCCGACAAATCCAGCAGCCACAAAGTGTTCGGTCTAATATGGGAGGTCATGCACTCTTCGTCATAATGAATGAATTAAGGAATACTAACCTTAATAAGACATGTGGGTGACATGGGTATGGTTAGAGGGTTAAGTGGGTGACATGTAAATATGGACTTAACTGTAGTAAGACAAGACATGTAAAACATGTAAATGTGGACTTAACTGTAGTAAGATACGTGAAGTAAAACATGACTAAGGTGGACATAACCGTAGTAAAGCATGTGTAAGACACGGAAACAATAATAAAAGAGGTTAAGTGGGACATGGGCGACATGTAAGACAAAAATAAATAATGCTTAACCAAAGGGGACCCGTTATGGCATCACAAATTAATTTAATTGGGTAAAGTTTATGTAACGGGTTAAATAAATGGAAAGGGTTAAGTAAATCTAAATTAATGACAAAAGTGGGGAATGGTAAATAACCTATTATGAACGAATTTGAATAAGAAAAGGAAGGATAATAGGTTGGACTTATCCTAGGGACAACCAGAAAGTATAACTTATGGGATAAGGTAAGTTATAAGAAACGATAGAGGAAAATAAGGTAACTTATATGTGAAGATATACTTAATTATAAATTAAGTAGTTTGGGAAGGAGAAGTGTGAAATTTAAGATGATATAAGTTATATGAATGGAAAAGAAGTAAATTAGAATCATATATGTTGGTTGGGTTGAGTAATTCTCTGGGTGCCAGTCAGATGTTGATTTCGGTCTTCGGGGCTGATGTTTAGGGGATTATTCTCCTAATCAGTATATATGCGGATAAGACATACTTAACTATGAATTATGTATAACTTGTTGTTGTAACCCTAAAGGGGAATAATTTATGAAGTTGGAAAACAACATGTTGTGGTCTTATTAATGGACTTAAATGGGTTAAGTGTAAATTGAATTAATAAGCGAGGTTAACTTGGTAAACTTGAAAAGGAAGGCAATATGAATTTGAATAACAAAGTTAAATAAGAAAAACTGACGAGGTAACAAAAGCGCGTTAAAATTGATTAGACGTAGGGTCTAATGACATATAAAATCAAGGCGCTAGGGGCAATCCGTACGTTGTAGGATAAATAACCCAACAAGGTAAATCATCACGGTGTCATAAGACACGAGGGGAGCGCACATTCGTTATTTTGACAGCTCCAACGGACTGGAAGGGGAAGCACGCGGCTTCCAAAGACGTTAAAGGTGCTCCTAGTTGTCCTCTGTGTGGTGGCTGATGTTTCAGGCTATGCCCGCAGAGGTTGGGTCTGCGCGTAACTACTAGGTGGGTGGGCCTTGACTGCAAGAATAGCTGGGCAGTCAAAATGATGTTCACGGTGACGAAAAAGGTGATTCGAAGGCTGCCTCAATGGAGGTGGAGGGTCAGGACCAACAAGGATATTAGGTCATCGAGTGCCTGTTACCACAGCTAGTAGGATGCGGAAAGACAAGAGCTAGACCCAATATACCATTAACCATTCACTATCGTAGGACGGTGGTTGAGGGGAGACGCCACATAGATGTTTAGATTGGTTGCTTAGGGGCTTGTCGCTTAGCTCTTGTAGTCTTTATTAGTTATGGGAGGGGCCGAGGTGGGGCCATAGCCACCATAGAAAACAGATCCTAGGGATATTTGTGTGGGATGATCTTAAAGGCGGGCTTTGCCCAAATATAAGGAAAGCTCCCGACCGAGTTCCGTGTTTCTTGTGTAGCCCTGCCACGGAACTCGAGCACGCACACACGATGGGTGTGCGGGTTAGATATCGAATACGATAGAGAATACGTACGTGGAAGAGTCTAGATATAACCATGTCTACTCTGGGTGGTGTATCGTAGACTAGTGGGCATTATTCGATAACGGCAGTCAAATTAGTGTGATCCTATGTGGACGTAGTGTTGTATTATATATATTAGAGGAATATACATTACTATGACATAGGACGGGGGACTGCGTATATCACTGCGAGGATACAGTGGGGACCATGCGAGTGGGTTACCACGGGGTGTACCTCAGTTTCGGGGTAGCTACATATACATTATATCAGGTTATTCTACTGGGAGTAGATGGGTGCGATGTGTGTGTAAGCCTTGAGCGCTAACGACACAAATAACCTAATAAACAATAAAATGTAATTGAACGGTATATGTAGGATTATTCAAGAAGTGTAGTTTAAACTCATTCACACAGAACTTATGTTCTGACCCCTCCTCATAACATTCACAGGTTAGATTCATGACAGCGACTTATAGCTTTGGAGATACTGATTTAGCAGTATTGTAATTAAGGTAAAGCTATGTTTATATATATTATGTTTTATTCCTTCTGTTGTGAGGTGTTTTCCGAACTCTGACATATTTCTTGTCTCTGTCTTTTCTGCAGGATACGAGAGCAACCAACTCGGGTTTTGATGGATTGGGTTTTTGAAAAAAAAAACGTTCCGTTGGAATTCGGGTTGTTACGTTTGGTATCAGAGCATGGGTTTACGATTCCTATATAGATAATGAGAGAGCGTATTTTTATTTTCAAAAATATAAATATATTATATATAAACCTAGATCTATAAAGAAGCCCACTAAATACAAAGAGTAAAATATGGAAAGAATTGGGATAACTGTTTTGTACGCTAAAAGAATGAGCAAGGAAATCTGAGACCCTTAGGTATGTTGGGTGGAAAGTGTACAAAATGATTGGTGTTAAGAAAGATGTATCCCATACAATAGTAACTGAGATTAGTGGAAAATGGATTAGGAATATATATAGTTGGAAGAAATGATTTCGTGGATGTGTCTAGGAAAGCCTAGGTAATTTGGAAACTCGATTAAGAAATAGTTGTCCTTGTCTACTCCAGTTTTTTATGTTTGAAAAAAATGTTTTGCATTTTTGTTACGGCGTGTTTTTTTTGGTTTGGCAAAAGCAAGTTTTGGTAAAGAAAATAAAGTTTTACCATTTTTAATTTTTAGGAGAAAAATTTAGAAAAAAAAGAGACCAAACCATGCTTTAAAACGAATGGAGTAGGTAAGGATTAGTGTCTAGAAAGAACGAGTTTGAGGCTAGGAAGTGAATAATAAGGACTATCCTAGAATAATAAAATAAATTCCCGTAGAATGCATAAGCATTATAAAGACTAGAATTGTTGCTCGAAAAAGATAAGTTGAAAAAAAAAGTATAGGTTGAAAAAAAAGTTTCTTATGCAATTGTTCTTGGATAGGAAAATAGGAACTTTTTATAGAATAGCTATGTAAAAATCCAAGTGCAACCAGAAAAGGTAATAAAAGAAAAACGGAAAATGTAAATTCTTCCGTTTTATACCTTTTTGTAACATAAGAAATCGAATTTGGAAAATTAGATTTTTCTACATTTCGAATTTAATAATGGTTGGTAGGATTTTGGATGCAACAATTGGATGAACTATGCTCTTATTCTATAAGAGTATAGGAAAATTTGGATGAAAAATGTTTTGGTTTTTCAAAAATATTGCATTCATATAGAACTTCAAGTATATTTAGGATGTGAGCATCATGTTTTGAAAAAAAAAATTTGAAAGTATGCATACATATAGGTGGTACCAAATTAGGCATACATGCATTACTATGATGTATTTCACTTTGCACATGAGCACAACGTTTGCAAAAAAATTGGATGCACACTTGATGGTTTGATATTATGCGAGGAATTATATATTTTACCCCTATCGAATTTCGAGAACGAAATTCCTTAAGGATGGGAGAATGTAACACCCCGCATTTTTAATATAATTAAAAATGAGATATATGTATATATGCATGGATATATTTAAAGTAAAGATTAAATAATATTAATGTAATTGTATGTAAGAAGTTTATGCAGTGAATAAAGAAAAAGATTAATAAAGAAATTACATGCAATATTTGAAATAAGAAGAAATACAGTAAAATGCGAAGAAATACAAGCGAACATTTAAAAAGAAATAAAAAAAGAGAATTTGAAGAGACTCTAGAATTTGGTCATGAAATTAGCGTCATTACGTTCGTGGCGATTTTCTGGTCAATTTAGACCTATAGTTTGTAGAAATCTGATTTAAAACGAAGTAGTTATCCTTAATTTAAGAAATGCAACAAAACATGAAAAACAGCAATGGGAAAAGAATAATATGTAGCTTGGTCCTAAGTCTTGTTAACAAAAGACTTAGTAGCTCATTTGGTTAATACATGAGACTTGTACATAAGAGGTTGTGAGTTCAATCCCCACCAGTGCCTTATTTTTTGTTTTGTTTTAAGGAGCGGCTAAATAGTGGCTTAGCAAATTGGTTCAATGCGAAAGGGGATAAGTTAATTGGAGGTTTAATTGAAAGAATGGAAATAAACCATTAATTGATTAAGGAAGATAATTTCCAAATAAAATAGACAATTGTTCGCATATAAAAATTAGTATACACATAAGAGATGGATGCGTATGAACATGATTCAAATTTGATGTTGCGTGCGAAGATAGAGACAAACAAAAAGGGGGCATATATGTATACATGTTATTTGAAATTAATGCAATAAGGGAAAGAGGATATGTGAAATTATTGCATTAAATAAGTGGATGATGCATGAACCTGAATAAAAATAAATTAATGTGATGCAAATAAAAGAAAGAGAATATGGAATGCAAAACATGTCAAATGTGCAATTAAAGCATGCATAGAAAAATGTTGTAAACATTAAAATGGAGCAATTAAATGTGAAGGGGATCAACTTTTGAAATTTAAACGTTTAAAAAGTAAACTAATAAGGCCATAAGCAAGCCACAAAAGGAGGAAGGTTAATGTTATTAAATAACATTCAAATCAGAGATGCATGCACGTGTGATTAGATGTAAATAAATAAAAGAAAGTGGTTTAAGGACATGCGGTTTCTTTTCAAAAAGAGTAGACAAAAAGAGAAAGAAATCAATTAATTGATTAGGAGAAGAATATAGCAAATAAAGGTTCACGTATAAGTGCAAATAAATAAATAAATAAAAATAATTGAATGCATGAAGGAAAGAGGTTGTTATACGTTAAAAATAGTATGTAATGCATTAATAAGAAAGAAATAAAGCGGTTTTTTTTTTATTTAAAGGAGCACTAAGTGTGAAAAGGGTTGTTCTGGATGGTTCTTTTCTAGGGTGAGGTGAACGGTTTAGATGAGTTTTTATTTAATCCTAAGGTCCTAGTTGCTCTAACCCACTTATAAAAGAACACCTAACCTAACCTTAAAATCATTCTATCTCTTATAAGACGCCTCCATGGCACCGAACTTCAACCCAACATAGCTGTCGCCTCTAAACTCTAAATTAAATTGCAAGTTCTTCATCAATTTTGGAGTTTAATCAAATCAAGTAGCAAGTTTCTTCAACAACAATTCACGTTCTGCGTCAACAATCAAATAAGAAGCCTAAACCAACGTTCTACTTCAACAACCAATTGTTTATTTCTCCAATCCAGTCAAGGTGAGTGGTTTAAAATACAGTTGTTGTATAATTGTACTTCTATCGTTTGTCATTCCCCATAATGAATATGATGTTAATTTAATAAGATCAGTTATTTCATTTATGCTTATGATTGAGTTTTCTCCTTTTTATTCTTTCCCCTTTTTATTTTTATAGTTAGGCTATCTCGAGCCTACATCTTTCATGAATTTATGCGTTGTAAACGAGAACGAGAAAGTAAAAGGGAAAAAGGGGTTGTTCGGGCATAATATGGGTTGGAAGGATTTATGTATGATTTGAATAGAATTATGGACATAATTGTATGGTAATTTTAAATTTATGTAGTTTGGCATGATTGAAATTGGATATGGAATTAGTACAATTTAATATTAACAACATGTAATTGGATATCATGGTTTGGTGAAATTTATTGGTAAGATAAGCCTAAAAGGTGAATTAGGTTATATGTATGAACATGGGAACGTTGGGAAATATATTGGAAAAATATTGATTTTATGAACTTGAGTATTATTGGATATTTTGGATAATTGGAATATAAAAGAAATTGGCATATTTGGGTATGGATTACATGGAACTGATGAAATTGCCTATAATTGGAAATTTGTAATTAAGGCTAATTAATATGTAATTAATGACAAGTTGGAATTGGCAAAATTGTAAACATGACTATATGTTGAATTGGAAACACATAACATGAAAATTGGGATTTGGGTGAAATACGATGTTAATGAACCTTTGGCACGAGGTTAGGCGCAATTGTGGTGTAAGACTGCCCGGAACCGCCCGGCAATTCCAGCTGCCACAATTTGATGTCTAATGTGAGAGGTCAAAGGCATGAATTGTAGGCGTAACGGTTGGTGACACGAGGTTAGACCCGCTTTGTGATGTAAGACTGCCCGTAACCGCCCCAGCAAATCCAGCAGCCACAAAGTGTGTGGTCTAATGTGGGAGGTCATGCACCATTCGTCATAATGAATGAATTAAGGAATACTAACCATAATAAGACATGTGGGTGACATGGGTATGGTTAGAGGGTTAAGTGGGTGACATGTAAAATATGACATGTAAATATGGACTTAACCGTAGTAAGACAAGACATGTAAAACATGTAAATATGGACTTAACCGTAGTAAGACAAGACATGTAAAACATGTAAATGTGGACTTAACTATAGTAAGATACGTTAAGTAAAACATGACTAAGGTGGACTTAACCGTAGTAAAGAATGTGTAAGACATGGAAACAATAATAAAAGAGGTTAAGTGGGACATGGGCGACATGTAAGCAATAAATAAATAATGCTTAACCAAAGGGGACCCGTTATGGCATCACAAATTAATTGAATTGGGTATAGTTTAGGTAACGGGTTAAATAAATTGAAAGGGTTAAGTAAATCTAAATTAATGACAAAAGTGGGGAATGGTAAATAACCTATTATGAATGAATTTGAATAAGAAAAGGAAGGATAATAGGTTAGACTTGTCCTAGGGACAAGTGGAAAGTATAACTTATGGGATAAGGTAAATTATAAGAAACGATAGAGGAAAATAAGGTAACTTATATGTAAAGTTATAATTAATTATAAATTAAGTAGTTTGGGAAGGAGAAGTGTGAAATTTAAGATAATATAAGTTATATGAATGGAAAAGAAGTAAATTAGAATCATACATGTTGGCTGGGTTGAGTAATTCTCTGGGTGCCAGTCTAATGTTGATTTCAGTCTTCGGGGCTAGTGTTTAGGGGATTATTCTCCTAATCAGTATATATGTGGATAAGACATACTTAACTATGAATTATGTATAACATGTTGTTGTAACCCTAAAGGGAAATAATTTATGAAGTTGGAAAACAACATGTTGTGGTCTTATTAATGGACTTAAATGGGTTAAGTGTAAATTGAATTATTAAGCGAGGGTAACTTGGTAAACTTGAAAAGGAAGTCAATATGAATAAGAATAACCAAGTTAAATAAGAAAAACTAACGAGGTAACAAAAGCGTGTAAGAATTTATTAGACATAGGGTCTAATGACATATAAAATAAAGGCGCTTGGGGCAATCCGTACGTTGTAGGATGAATAACCTAACAAGGTAAATCATCACGGTATCATAAGACACGAGGGGAGCGCACATTCGTTATTTTGGCGGCTCCAACGGACTGGAAGGAGAAGCACGCGACTTCCTGAAACGTTAAAGGTGCTCCTAGTAGTCCTCTGTGTGGTGGCAGATGTTTCAGGCTATGCCCGCAGAGGTTGGGTCTGCGCGTAACTACTATGTGGGTGGGCCTTGACTGCAAGAATAGCCGGGCAGTCAGAATGCTATTCGCGGTGACGGAAAAGGTGATTCGACGGCTGCCTCAACGGAGGTGGAGGGTCAGGACCAACAAGGATAGTAGGTCATCGAGTGCCTGTTACCACAGCCAGTAGGATGCAGAAAGACTAGAGCTAGACCCAATATACCATTAACCATTCACTATCGTGGGACGGCGGTTGAGTGGAGGTGCCACATGGATGTTTAGATTGGTTGCTTAGGGGCTTGTCGCTTAGCTCTCGTAGTCTTTATTAGTTATGGGAGGGGCCGAGGTGGGGCCATAGCCACCATAGAAAACAGACCCTAGGGATATTTGTGTGGGAGGCTCTTAAAGGCGGGCCTTGCACAAATATAAGGAAAGCTCCCAACCGAGTTTCGTGTTTCTTGTGTAGCCCTGCTAGGGAATTCGGGCATGCACACCCGATGGGTGTGCGGGTTAGATATCGAATACGATAGAGAATACGTACGTGGAAGAGTCTAGATATAACCATGTCTGCTCTGGGTGGTGTATCGTAGAATGGTGGGCATTATTCGATAACGGCAGTCAAATTATAGTGATCCTATATGGGCGTAGTGTTGTATTATATATATAAGAGGAATATACATTACTATGACATAGGACGGGGGACTGCGTATATCACTGCTAGGATACGGTGGGGACCATGTGAGTGGGGTACCACGGGGTGTACCTCAGTTTGGGGTAGCTACATATACATTATATTTGGTTAATCTACTTGGTGTAGATGGGTGCGACGTGTGTGTAAGCCTCGAGCGCTAACGACACAAATAACCTAATAAACAATAAAATGTAATTGAACGGTATATGTAGGATTATTCAAGAAGTGTAGTTTAAACTCATTCACACAGAACTTATGTTCTGACCCCCTCCTCATAATATTCGCCGGTTAGATTCATGACAGAGACTTATAGCTTTGGAGATACTGATTTAGTAGTATTGTAATTAAGGTAAAGCTTGTACGATGTTGTTTGCACTTGTACGATGCCTTACTAAAACCATATCCATAGTTATTATGTGCATATGGTAGTTTGATTTTACTCTTACACTTGCAAATGTATTGCGTTCATATGTATTGTGTTCATATGTATTGTGTGTAGCCAGAAATTTGGTCTTTAAAATATTGGTTATGTCCAAGATTATTTCTCTTTGATCAACAAGAGTCCATGATTTTGTAGTAGTTACATAGTAGAGATTTAATGGTATTTAAGCACAACATTTATATTATGAACTAAGTTGTTATTACCATAGCTTTGAGTTCCTATCCACTACTATAGTTAATATAGGCCGTCTAGACTGAAAACAAATTCATACTGTTATACCTTTTTTAACTGATATTCAATGCATAGGTCCTCCTCCATCTGGATTTGTCATGGTTTTGGGATTATCTGATAGCACCTGATGATGCTTGAGATTGTTACTTGATCCATGGCGCTGCCACTGATAAGAAGGACCTAGTTGTGCGGTATTCAAGAGGAGACGTGTCAAGTATTTTGCAAAAGGAAAAAGAGGAAGATAGACTGACGTGGAAAGCATGTGAGAAAGGTAAATTTGTATTCTCTATGTTCACTTATTTTTGACCTTTATTAGCCCGATTTATGCAAGCACCGCCCTAACTTTTGGATATTGAACACAAAACTTATACGTATTTTCTAAGTTTTAGTTGGTCACTTTTAAGTTACATATTAGTTACGCTCAGGGATGGAGCTAGGATACAAACATGACCCGGAAAATAAAATTACTTCACGATAAGAGCACAATAATCTTTTTAATAATTAACACTAATTAACGGCATTATGACCATAATATAGTGAAGTGCTTGAAAAACACTAAAAAAGAACATACTCCCTTTTTTGAAGTGGTAATTTTACTTCAAAGTTTGCTCAGCCTTTTGTATTCTATCTTTTATATAGGTTTGTAATCAAATAAATAAAAGGAAAGAGTATGACTACAGAAAACAAGTATCTGGAAAATGGAATAACAAATACAGGTAGATTAAGTAGCTTAATGTATAGTGTTTTTATTTTGCAAATACTTACCTGGGCTATAGCCCAGGTAGTCTTACCTTTGCATCTGTCCCAAGTACTTATACATACATATTAGTTGGTCGCTTTTAAGTTCGAGCGTCATTCAAAACGGCCTTTCGCTTGTGGCCTTAAGTCGTATAGACTTAGAGTTTAGGCACTGTGATCAACCCTATAAGTGTTTGTACTTAGCCCTTGTCACATGCAGTGGAGTCAGTGCGATGGTTGGATTTTTCCTTTAGATTTATAATCACTCAACATCAATTAGGCTTAGTTTTATTCTCCCAAGTCCTAAAACAAGGGTTGGTGGTCTGACACTCGAGTTATAAGCATTCAGATTGGATGTGTAAATTGATCGTATTTTAGTGTTTTGCGCGTGTATGCATAAACTGATCGTATCAAATTGATCGTATCACAACTATCGTACTACGAATAAGAGAGTACCCAAGAATATGAGAAACCAAGAGACTTTGATTGATGACGTAAGGTCTTTTCCATTGAGGGCCAGAATTATCCAGAGTATCACAACGTTATTCCTTTTTACAAGGTTTCTAGTCCGAACTGATATTCAACGCTATACCTTTTGTAACTGATATTCAACGCTATACCTTTTGCATGATTACGCTTGTTTGAAATTTGTGCATTATTCACTTGTTATATATGCTCATTGTCATGTATTTCTATTGTGCCATGTCTTTACTGTAGCCATGTTTTGCTGCTAGTTCATGTTATACACGGAATTGTTTCGTGTTGTCTCCATTACTGACCTAATTTGTTGCCATTATCGTTTCGTACTTGAATTATGTGTAATGAGTGGTTTGGTATTTTCATGAATATGTACGAACTGTGCACATGATTCGTGCAAATATGCACAAACTGTGCACGTGATTCGTGCACATATCAACAGTTAATTAGCTTAATTAATTATGCTCATCGCTACTTTGAAACATATAAATTTTGTACATTTTGTATATCAACATCTACCTTACTCATCACTGCTTTGATTTACAGCAACGTACATTTCATCAGCACGATCGGCATGCTCAATCTTCCCGGCCTCTTGCAGATCTGGTTTTTCTTTACGTTTTTGCTACTTTGTAATTAGATGAAAAATCTTGGACATTTTCCTTTTATTGTATATGCTTTGTATAAATTGTTTTGGTGTTATGAAATTTTTTGTTATTGTATTATCCTTTGTATAAATTGTTTTAGTGTTATGAAAAATCTTATTATATACATACATACATACATACATACATATATATATATATATATGCTTTGAGTATAAATTGTGTTGTATGTTGTGTTATTAAAAAATATGTGGTGCGATTTCTATTATGAAAAATATGTGCTGCAATTTCTGTTTATACACACACACACATATAAATTTATACATATATATACATACATATAATTTGATACGGTTTAAGACCATGTCTAATAATCATTTAGATACGGTTAAAAACCGTATGTTATTAGTAGTGAGATATGGTTTATAGCCGTATCTAATAATTTAACACGCCATATTTTGATACGGCTTATAACCGTGCCTAACTGCATTAGATACGGCTAAGAACACAGCCTATTTAGCATATATTATGTAGTGTGACCATTACTCCTATGGTTTTTGAGGGTTGGTTTTTCTTAAAAAAACTATGTGTCTATAGATATCTCTAATCATCGTTTAAAAATTCGCATGGGCACATACGAACTTCGTTCGTGATGAACATTGATATACAGCTATAGTTCGTCATTATGGTCCTAATGAAACTTGTTTCGTCGAATTCCAAGTCTGTTTGCTCGAATAGCGCTAGTTCGAACTCAAATTTTTTATATACATATTTACATTGAACGTTTATAGCTCGCATGACCATATACTAACTCCGATTGGTCCAAAATTTGGAATTTTTACAATAATGCATCATTAAGGATCCGATAAAATTGGTTTCGTCGAAATCCGAGATTGTTTGCAAAATGTCTATTTTTTCATATTTAATTTAAATCGAAAAAATATAATTTAAATTCAACATATTCTAATTCTTAGAAAAACAAATTATAATTATTGTATATACCTAAATGGAATCTTACGTAACTTTAAGATAAAGCATTTTGGATTTTAAACTTGATACTTCCATTTTCAAGCTAAATCGATATTCGGTTTATAATAAAATCCCTTTTTTTATTCAATAAATCATTATGGTTTATAAACAATTCCATAACGACTTTCTAAAAATTTGATTTGGACATAACTCACAACTATACTATGAAATCTTGATTTTTCTCTTTCATTAGAAAACTATAGTTTTATAGATTCAAACGTTTCTTGTTTCAACGAATTCTGACTTATATTGGATCATATACATTCATTTAAAGTTCAAAACATAATATTACGAACTACCGCGTCGCTGCGAGCTCGTTTTCAATTATATTATAAACTCTATGTTCAAACTCTAAATTAAATAAATTTCAAGTCGTTAATTCTTAAAATAAATCATTTTAAATATCTGATTTTCATTGAATATTTCTTAATAAAATCTGGGTCGTTACAACACCTTACCTCCATCAACTTCCCGGCCTTCTCAAAAAAGTACACACTTCATACTTCCTATCACCCAACTACAAACAATAAATTCTCAACAACCTGAACTTTAGCTCCACATCACAACCATCCCCGCTGCTTGCTTCTCCAATCTCACTCTTTAATCATCTGACCAAATTCCATCTCACATACCACTTCCTCATCAAAATCATCTTACCTACCTCCGCATAATTACCTTCTTGCTTCCCCATAGCAACAATGGAACTGCCACATCACCAGTTGACTGTGTAATGGACAAACAACAATCCTCAATCACATTTTGACCGGCCACAACTACACCAATTCACAAACTGCATTTCGGACCAGAAACCAATTCTGGCACCATCAAACTCCAATCCCCTCATCCGATAGCGACTAGGAACACGCAATAATGCATCCTTGACTCATAAGTCCGTGACTTTCAATTCAATTTGTATCGATTCAAATTTTTTTGATAATCAACTGAAATTATGGTTTTTAAATTTGATGCTCTTAATCTCTGAAACGAAAATCTCTTAGTTAATGCATATTTATTTTTCAAACAACTTTGGTTATTATTATTAATGGTTTTTCTTTTATTTTTAATGCTAAACACCATTATTTAACAAAAAACAATTACTTAATGTTGATTCCAAGACACAAGAACGCAGTGCTAGAACGTTAATAATTATTTACAATTTAAGATTCAAAATGAAAAATAATGAAATATACCTTGTTTTGATTGAGGCATAAGCGAAGAGGTTGATGAAAGCAGATCAAAATTGAGGCAGAACGATGGAGGCATTGATAAGCGAAAACCTTAATTTGATTTATGAACTAAGGTACTGTTCGGCAGTCCAATTTGGACCGTTTCCCCAACGGTCCATAATGTGGTCATTGAGGCACGACGCATCATTGTCCAACGGCTGCATTCTGAGCTGTTGAGGAACCTTCTTCTCCTCCCTATAAATATATCCCTTCCCCTCCATTTCTTTATCCAATTCATTCTCAATTCTCTTCATCATCAAATTTTTTTGGGCGATTCGAGTTTATTTTCAGGCCATTTTCTCCGTCAATATATTTTAAATGTTAGTATGTACAAAATATTTTTTTGTAATTTATGGGTTATTTTTTTAGTTAAATGGCACACTCCACTGCATTTGGTATAGTTGGATCTTCGTCCACGCTCATCGCTACATGGACCATGGAAAGAACGTAGGCTTTCATTCAAATCTGCATCAATTATTTAGATCTCAAAGGCACGGGGAGATTATTGACCTTGATTCAGAGGGACTTTAATGAGAAGTTCGACGATGATTTGACGTAGAGCCAAATGAAGAACAAATAAGATAATCTAAAGAGGGTCTGGACATCTTGGAACAAACTACTTTAAATTCCATGGGGTGTATGGGATGTTGTTCACGATCACCTCGATGGCTCAGATGAATGGTGGAGCGGTAATGCCTGCTTGTATTAGAGGTTCAGGAGAAACCCACCTCCGAAGTTTTGAGAGAAAGATGAGCCTTTTGGGGTCTTCTATGGAAAGGCACCTACGGGTATGAGATTCCCACACCACCACAACCCTTTACTGCGACCGAGACAGCTATGTATCATGATATTCTGAGTGGAGGGAGCCTACCACCAGTTCAGTCTAGGCACAACAGACATCACGAGGTATGTCTAACAAAGGTACTACCGAATGCCCGTTCGTTCAAACGGAGTGTTTCACAGTCATGGTGGGCTATTTCTTTTCTCTTCTGTCTATTGTTACTAATGTTGAGAAGTGGGAGATTATTGAGCTTTTTTGCATCATTCCATCAGTCTTGGATGTGGTGGAGGTACTATCTGATCAAGACTTGCTTGGTTATATAAGTTATCAACTGAGAAATTTCCGTCATCGTTAGTACTGTGTTGTATTTCTGCATTTTATTAGTTTCTGTGATATTATTATGTAGTGGACTGTTTTGTTTTGTGTTATTCTGCTTTAATGATACTATATCGTTTTAAACATAAAATAATTAAATTAAAGAACAAAAATAAAAATTTCCGCTTAACTGAACCGTTTAAACCCGCAAACGCATTCTCCGCTTAATTATTTTCTCCGCTAAAATACCCAGATTTTGCTTCACTCAAACACACCCTAATAAAGACTAAAATGAAGCATGAGAAGTAAGAATTAAAATGAAATGACCATTCTATCCATTGTACGTTGAATCATTTATGAAATACGCAAATGATATTACAAAAATAACTGCGATGAGCTATTATCATAGTAATAACTGTGATAATTTCTAAACGATAATAATCGTAAGAAAATGGATCACAAAACGTGTTAGGTAATGCTTATTTTGTGTTGCGCGTTTAACATATATTACTTTGTTATTATGTGCTAACTCGTTGATAGTCATTTATCGCTCACACCTGACTATTGTCTGATTTAAAGATTTATGTTTTCTCTTATTATCTTGATATGCATGTCAACGATGTTGATGAGTAAACTGAGTAGCAGAATAGTGACAATTTTTGTAATGACCCGCATTTTCCAAGGGTATAATTAATTTATTTAATTATTTAAAAGGTAATTAAAAGGATTTAATCGTCGTTAATTAAATAATATGGAATATTTAAGTAAATTAAATAATATATTTAATTTAGAAATAATCAAAAATATTGGAAATCACAATATAAGGTGAACAGGGTCATCCCAAGATTTAATTCAGCTTAGAGTTGAATCATATTGACGAATATATTCAATCGACGACAGTTTGAACGTATAATTATATTATAATTAAAATCGAGCTCGAAATGGCGCTGCAGTTCGCGATTTGGCGATTTGAACTTCAACTGGATATACAGGATTCGTTTTAAATCGGATTTCTGTGAAACAAGAAACGTGTGGAGCTGGTGGAGTATATTTTTCTATTGGAAGAGAAAAATCTGGATTTCGTCGTGTAGATTTTGATTTACATCCAAATCAAATTTCAGAAAAGTCGCTGTGGAATTCCTTTATAATTTGCAACGCTTTATATACGTTATAAAAGGGAATTTCAATATAAATTGAAATTCTATTCAACCTGGACTTGGAATATCGAATATATAATTACCCTGAATCTGTATTATATTCTGTGTGAATATATACGATAATATTAATATATTTATATTAAATTTAATTATATTTAAATATATTTATATATTTAAAAGGGCAATTTAGAGCTTTAAAAATAGCCACTTTTGCAAACGACCTCAGAATTCGACGAAACTAATTTTGTTGGATCTACAATGTCAAATTATTGTTAGATTTCAATTTTCATGATTTTTAGAGTCACTGTGTGGCCGTACGGATTTTTAGAGTGTAAAACAGTCAGTATTTTGATGGTTAAAAATACGTTGTGTGAGCATACGAAGTCGGAATTCGACGATACCAGTTTCGTTGGGACCGTAATGTCGAACTGTAGCTACACGTCTAGTTTGGTGATTTTTGAGTATCGTGTGTGATCACACGGACTTTTAGAAGGTGAAACGAATATAATAATAATAAAATGTCTAGATATTTTATCCTATTATAAATACCCCCTTCTGTAATAACCCGCAAATCCGTGCTATCTGAGTTGACTAAATACACCACACGTCCAACCCAAATAACACGGAAATACGACTCATTATTAGAAAGAAATTAGAGGATGAGAAATAGGAAGAAAGAAATATTAGAATAGAAGAAAACAAAGATCACAAACTCACAGCGGAACGAATAAAATATATTATATAACATAAGCTTTGAAATACAAATCTGGTTTGTACCTATATACATACCATCATCAGAGTACACATAACATTTGATCCAGCGGAAGTAACTCTAGATAACTAACGTTGAAGCCTCCTGCTTCAAGCTCCTCCAAGTGTATCTGTAAAAGCCTGAAACACTTGACTGCCCGTACAAATTTGGGCACCCAAGAGTTTAGGGAAAACAAAACAAAATAAACTCTGGGTCAGTCATGGGACTGGTGTGAGTAAACTCCAACCACTTGTTTAACTTTAAAAATCCTTTCAAAAGAAAAGATAATAGTAAGACCAGTCCACACATAAACACGGACGGTTTTTACCTTACTATAACCCAAAACACTTTGATATCAAATCCAGTGATATTATAATAATGTCTACATCAAGTAAATAACCAAATAGTAGAACGCTTGCATCTCACGCTCCACATATATAGTATATAATCAAAAACCGCATGGCGCTTATTGGAGATTGGATTTCCAACATGACAAGGTATGGGACCACCTTCCGATGATGTATCTCTAGAGGCAAATACACCTGGGTTCAACAAGAACATCTTGCAACCCGGCCCACACATGACCGACCACTCATTTCGCTTGAGTGTATCGAATGTATATCACCAACGGTTGGACTCAAACCACCGTTTCCCGAATGGGCAGAATCGATAGATTTAGAAACAAAAGGAATTTCTCCAGATAGGTGATTATACACCCTAATGGGTGCGACCCACATAGCCATGCTGCCTGCCCGATTTTTGTCCTTTCCCGGTTGTTGAGGCCTGAGGCTACGCATACTTACCATTCATCGATAACACAATCACTTTGAATGCCACATCGTCAGATCCGTTAATCACTAGTTGAGTTTGCACAAATATTCTGGATATTATGCTAAGGGATAAATCCGTTGCAACCATATATATTCATACAGACCAACCCATTTGATCATTGGAAATACTCTGTCAGACATCCGTCCATTTACGTTCGTTCTGGGATTGAACGAAACCGAAGGTACTATTTCTATTACTAGAAAAGCCCTTGCACTTCACTCCGTCTTCAATATATTCAGCATACTTGGTTCGCAACGCTAATGCCGATACGGAGTGGTTCTTCGGATAATAATCCAACCGGTCTCTCCATATTGACAACGATGGTCAAAAACTTCGATAGTCTGTGATTTAACTATCGAGTAAAAACAAGTGTTCATCCAAACATATCAAACAAATCACTGGGCTTTTTAATTAATATTCATTAATTAAATCTCTTCTCCATTTTCTCTATCAATATTTGTTACCTAAATATTTTCAATAACCATATTGGTTTCTTACGCTATTTTTGATTTCGTCTCCTTATCGAATTCTATATATATCGATATATAGATTTCTAATTGTCAAATTTCTTAAAAATATTCTAACTCCTTAAATTCCCGGAAAAATTCGCCATAACCTCCCCTGTATCGGGAGCATCGGGAAATTTCAAATAGCATCCCGGTATCTTCCTCAATCGAAAAGAAAAAGAAAAAACCAAGCGGCCTGCCGATACGGCGCATAAAATCTCATATATGAATTAAACATGTACCTTTTTGTCGGGCACATAAATAAAAATCTTCATATACTCTATCCCATATCTGTTTAACACCTGTTCACCTGTTTCCAATTCAATTCAACTCAATCCATTCGTTTGAATTAAATTTTGAATCGTTTGAATTCAGTTTCGCTCAATTATTCTTTAATTAGCCTTTTTGCCTATTTCACTTCTTTATTGAACATAACACGTTCAAATAAAATGTTTAACTTGCTCACAACCAAATTGAACTTTCAACTTCAAATTTAGTTTCCTTTTTGATTTCGAATATAAATTTTCAAATCGAATTTACTTATTCAAACCCCAATATTTATTCGAAATCTCATTAACTAATTTCTATTCCATTTAGTTAATTTTATTCAATAAAATCAAAATCTGGTTTCTGTTTCAAAAATCATATTCATTTACACAACTGAATTCGCATATATTTTGCAACTCAACCCTGAAATTTTCTAAATAGAAACTTCGGATTTTCTCGCTTAAAATCCTTTTATAATATTAAATAAACCATTATGGTTTTAAAACGATTCTGGCGCTGTTTTTCTGAAAATTTGATTTTGACATATCTCAAAATCTATACGACGAAATTCAGATTTTTCTCTTTCATTAGAAAACTATTATCAAACTGGTCCTGACTTTTCTTGTTTCAAGGGATTCCGACTTCAATCGAGTTCTATATATTCAATTGAAGTTCGAGTCGCCAATTTACGAACTGCAGCGCTGCGGCGAGTTCGTTTTAATTATATTTATATATAATAACTTTAAACTTTGTTTTAAAATGACTTCAACTCCACTTTTATATATATATTCATATATATTTCAAATTCCATTTGAATCTTTACATTTCAAATTCCATAGTTTTAAATCCTGTATTCAAATCCCATTTGAAACCCTTTATTCGAATTCCATTTCAAATTCTCTATTCGAATTCCATTTCAAATCCTCTATTCGAATTCCCACTTTAATTCAACTCCTTTTTGAATTTCTATATTTGAAATTCATACTTGAATTTAAATATCCAAACTCCATTTAAATTTCTAATATTCAAATTCATTTTCAACACCCTTTGAATTTCTAATATTCAAATTCATTTTCAACACCATTTGAATTTCTAATATTCAAATTCATTTGAATTCCCTTGAATTCAAATTCTATTTCAAAACCATTTGGATTTTCTATTTTGAAATCCTATTTGAAATTCAAAATTTCAATTCTACTTTGAAATCCTATTTTTCAAAGTTTATTTCAAATTCTATTTTGAAATCCAATATTCAAATCTCTATTTGAATTTCTTTATTCAAATTCTATTTCGATTTCCTTATTCAAATTCCATTTTGAACTCTCTTATTCAAATGCTGTTTGAATCTCTTATTCAAACTCTATATTTAAAATTCCATTTGCACTTCCATTTGAATTTCTAATATTCAATCCCCTTTTAAATTCAAATATTTAAACTCCTTTTAAAATTCGAATGTTATACTCAAATTTTATTTGAGTTATATACTTAAAAATTTCCTTTCACATCTTATTTTGAAATTTCATTTCAAAATTCCAATTTCACACTTGTATTTCTATTTCTGAATTATCAAATGATAATTCTTTTCACTTTATTTATAACTTCGTTATAAAAGAACTATTTATAACCTTCGCTTATAAAGAACTACTTGTTTTATTTTTCAAAACAAGTTTATGTTTTTATTCCCATTTAAAATTCAAATTCTATTTAAAAATAGAATTTCCCTTTTTTAAATTTCCAATATCCTTTTTACGATATTTTTAAATATCATTACTTAAGCCCAGTGATAAAACACACAAAGCAACCAAATATTTATTTTTCTAACACATCATATATAACAATATATATGCAAACAAATAAACAAACAGATAATATATTTTTGAGGAATCCAGTTGGATTCCTCCAACCTGTTTTCCTGCATCCACAGATGTTAGCACATAAATAATACCCATTCTGCTTCGTGGCAGAATATCGCGGTATAGAAGGTCATCCACTAATCATAGCGTGGGGCGTATAGGGTAATCATCCGCTATGAAACTGCGGGCATCCGCTAATGAGACTGCGGGAATCCAACCAATCAATCAACCCAATATATATATATATATATATAGCCTAAATAACTAATATATATAAAACAACCAGAAAGCATACACACAAGCAACAGACAATTATTTTTAATGAAATAAAAATAATTCTAAAGGTGAGTGAGATTTACTCACCAGGGTTTTTAATTTGCCGAGCACCCAATAAATTTCCATTTCTTTTCGGCTATGTATTTTCTCGAATAAATTCACACCTGCGATGATTTTATCCAAATTTACCGATTAAACATTTATTTATTTAAATTAACTATTTAAATAAATAAATAACTTTCCTATATTTTCTCTTCTTTGAATGGTTATTAACTGAAATTTTACTTAACAAATAAAATTAACTTACATATCTTTAAACACAAATATGGGTATATGTTATGACTACTGGAATAACAAATCTTAATTATTATATTCTTACCTTTTTTTTTTATATATTTTTTTTATATTATTTTTTTGAGCATTGCCATGAATCTAACTAACTCACAAATAATTTTATTTTAAGTAGATTGCCAATTGTATAAATTAATTTCAGTATTATCTAAAAAAATAAATGAATTACCTTAATCCATAGGGTCTTGGCTCTACAGCAAAACAAAAATTCGAATTCCCCTCAGTCTCGTGAAGGAGGCCAACTCCGATCTTCCCAGCATCGATTCTTGACACCTCAACCTCGGCAATCTTTGAAGAACCCATCGAACTTCCTTAGTTTGAACCCCTCATCAATTCTGTCATCGTCAGTATTGAACACAGTGGTACCCCTTCGAACGCGCAACCAAAGTTCAGCTCGCCTCCCTTGAAATCGTGGTGTGCCTCATTCCTCCAATCGCAACTCCTCCCTGGTCCGAACTCAAACGATTCGCACCCTTTTTCCCCATATCCTTGAATGAATTCGCGAGCGCCTTATTACCCCAAAAATCCGAAGCCGTCGAACATCGATCCTCCCTGACAACATCACTCTCGATTCTGGTTTATGGGAGCGGAGACTATCATATGAGAAGAGGGATTAACGTCTTCAATTTGGATTGGGTTCCCGATTTGTATTGCGATGTTTTGATTTGTGGAAGAAATAAAAAGTGGGGTTTTGATTTCGGTTTTTGCTGAGGAAATGGAGATGGCCAAAGCAACGTCGCGATATATATATAATAGTGGGAAGGAGACAATTCGTACTCGGCATTAAAATTGTGCTTTACTTTGCAACGAAGCTGGGAGCAGAATTTGTGGCTCGAGAAAACATTATAGGTCTGCGCTGGGAAAGTGGAGGTCTGCGTGAAGGAAAGGGATAGGTCGGCTGAGGAACATTTGTTTTTTTTTTTTTTTTTTTTTTTTTTTGAAATGATTTTTATAAAATAAAATACTCTAAAATATCTTTTGGTCCATACTTAACATTTTGAACCGCTTTCTTATCGCATCGAACGGCATTTTCAGCGTTATTCGTTACCCTGAACTTAACGGGACGAGTTCTGAAATTAAGTTCAACTGTATAGAAGAGAACAATTTTTAAATTAACACTTTAATTTAAATTCGATTAAAAATATAAATAGATTCCAACATTTACTTCCATCGATAATAAATTATTATCGTTTTTAATTCAACCTGGAATTTATATTAATTGACCGAAGTGTTTCGATTCAGTATTAAATTCTGAATTCAATTATATTACGTTTTCGTATAACAACTATTCAATATATTCAAATTAGATTGTATATTGATTATTTAATCGATAACCCAATAAAATACCATTTATATTATAAATTCAATATTTAAAACTATATTAAATATTTAAAATAAATCGACGAAAAATCTGGGTCGTTACATTCTTTCCCCCTTAAAATAATTTCGTCCTCGAAATTGCTAAGGTAGGAAAAATGGTACAAACTCATTACTTTTCAACATCTCACTTATGTTGAAACTCAACTCCTCATATTTCTATTAACCAAAACTTTTGGTTTCCATTCATATGCATTCTAATTCATATTCATTTCAATTTATTTCAAATTGATTCTAGTCAATTTATTCACCTCGAACCATTTAACTTGCTTCAGTTAAATTTTTATTCCAGAATCCAAATCCCTGGGTTTTTCATTTCAAATTCTTTTGAAATCCCTTAAATATATATATATATTCATTTCCATCTCAAATTCAAAACATTTGAATTTTCAAACAAATTTCCAACAAAATTTTCTAAGGTAGCAATCCATCACTTAGAACTCGAAAATGAACACTGATGATGTTGCAATCATCATCAGAATTATTTCCCAGCCACTGAAGTGAGTTCAGTGCTTTATTATTTCAAAATTCATCTAAAATGATTTTCTTTCAAATCCTTTTAAAACAAATCTATATTATTTTAATATACTTTGAAAAATATTTTTCAACTTCCCAGGATTTTAATTTCTTAATTCTGGTTTGAATTTAATTCTAATTCATCTCATTTGTATATTCAATTTCTATACAAATTCTATTTGGTTATAAATAACCATTTCAATTCATATAATCTCATTTGATTATAATTGTAACAGCCAACACATCCATATAATAATAATTCTAGAAAATTAATTCTTTCTATATCAAAATAGAAATTTTGGGTAAAATTATTTCATTCACCCACTTTAAAACAATACTGTGTCGGTTCTTCTGTCCAAGTGTTTACAAACTCCTATCGACGTCGTAGCGTCCCACGATTCGACCAGAATTCATAAACTACTCAACAGACAAGCCAACACAATATAAAACAAATTTTATATCAACTTACAAATACGCTTTCTCATATATACACTCAACTCATTCTAGGGTACTACTGACCCTATCTCTAATGAGCACATGCCACACAAGCCTAGGTGTTCACTCAACCTAAGCTCTGATACCACTGTAATAACCCGCAAATCCGTGCTATCTGAGTTGACTAAATACACCACACGTCCAACCCAAATAACACGGAAATACGACTCATTATTAGAAAGAAATTAGAGGATGAGAAATAGGAAGAAAGAAATATTAGAATAGAAGAAAACAAAGATCACAAACTCACAGCGGAACGAATAAAATATATTATATAACATAAGCTTTGAAATACAAATCTGGTTTGTACCTATATACATACCATCATCAGAGTACACATAACATTTGATCCAGCGGAAGTAACTCTAGATAACTAACGTTGAAGCCTCCTGC
The DNA here is from genome assembly GCA_030737875.1 of Allium sativum. Classification (NCBI taxonomy): domain Eukaryota; kingdom Viridiplantae; phylum Streptophyta; class Magnoliopsida; order Asparagales; family Amaryllidaceae; genus Allium; species Allium sativum. The sequence goes on from CM060915.1 coordinate 315,288,466, forward strand.
TTCAAGCTCCTCCAAGTGTATCTGTAAAAGCCTGAAACACTTGACTGCCCGTACAAATTTGGGCACCCAAGAGTTTAGGGAAAACAAAACAAAATAAACTCTGGGTCAGTCATGGGACTGGTGTGAGTAAACTCCAACCACTTGTTTAACTTTAAAAATCCTTTCAAAAGAAAAGATAATAGTAAGACCAGTCCACACATAAACACGGACGGTTTTTACCTTACTATAACCCAAAACACTTTGATATCAAATCCAGTGATATTATAATAATGTCTACATCAAGTAAATAACCAAATAGTAGAACGCTTGCATCTCACGCTCCACATATATAGTATATAATCAAAAACCGCATGGCGCTTATTGGAGATTGGATTTCCAACATGACAAGGTATGGGACCACCTTCCGATGATGTATCTCTAGAGGCAAATACACCTGGGTTCAACAAGAACATCTTGCAACCCGGCCCACACATGACCGACCACTCATTTCGCTTGAGTGTATCGAATGTATATCACCAACGGTTGGACTCAAACCACCGTTTCCCGAATGGGCAGAATCGATAGATTTAGAAACAAAAGGAATTTCTCCAGATAGGTGATTATACACCCTAATGGGTGCGACCCACATAGCCATGTTGCCTGCCCGATTTTTGTCCTTTCCCGGTTGTTGAGGCCTGAGGCTACGCATACTTACCATTCATCGATAACACAATCACTTTGAATGCCACATCGTCAGATCCGTTAATCACTAGTTGAGTTTGCACAAATATTCTGGATATTATGCTAAGGGATAAATCCGTTGCAACCATATATATTCATACAGACCAACCCATTTGATCATTGGAAATACTCTGTCAGACATCCGTCCATTTACGTTCGTTCTGGGATTGAACGAAACCGAAGGTACTATTTCTATTACTAGAAAAGCCCTTGCACTTCACTCCGTCTTCAATATATTCAGCATACTTGGTTCGCAACGCTAATGCCGATACGGAGTGGTTCTTCGGATAATAATCCAACCGGTCTCTCCATATTGACAACGATGGTCAAAAACTTCGATAGTCTGTGATTTAACTATCGAGTAAAAACAAGTGTTCATCCAAACATATCAAACAAATCACTGGGCTTTTTAATTAATATTCATTAATTAAATCTCTTCTCCATTTTCTCTATCAATATTTGTTACCCAAATATTTTCAATAACCATATTGGTTTCTTACGCTATTTTTGATTTCGTCTCCTTATCGAATTCTATATATATCGATATATAGATTTCTAATTGTCAAATTTCTTAAAAATATTCTAACTCCTTAAATTCCCGGAAAAATTCGCCATAACCTCCCCTGTATCGGGAGCATCGGGAAATTTCAAATAGCATCCCGGTATCTTCCTCAATCGAAAAGAAAAAGAAAAAAACCAAGCGGCCTGCCGATACGGCGCATAAAATCTCATATATGAATTAAACATGTACCTTTTTGTCGGGCACATAAATAAAAATCTTCATATACTCTATCCCATATCTGTTTAACACCTGTTCACCTGTTTCCAATTCAATTCAACTCAATCCATTCGTTTGAATTAAATTTTGAATCGTTTGAATTCAGTTTCGCTCAATTATTCTTTAATTAGCCTTTTTGCCTATTTCACTTCTTTATTGAACATAACACGTTCAAATAAAATGTTTAACTTGCTCACAACCAAATTGAACTTTCAATTTCAAATTTAGTTTCCTTTTTGATTTCGAATATAAATTTTCAAATCGAATTTACTTATTCAAACCCCAATATTTATTCGAAATCTCATTAACTAATTTCTATTCCATTTAGTTAATTTTATTCAATAAAATCAAAATCTGGTTTCTGTTTCAAAAATCATATTCATTTACACAACTGAATTCGCATATATTTTGCAACTCAACCCTGAAATTTTCTAAATAGAAACTTCGGATTTTCTCGCTTAAAATCCTTTTATAATATTAAATAAACCATTATGGTTTTAAAACGATTCTGGCGCTGTTTTTCTGAAAATTTGATTTTGACATATCTCAAAATCTATACGACGAAATTCAGATTTTTCTCTTTCATTAGAAAACTATTATCAAACTGGTCCTGACGTTTCTTGTTTCAAGGGATTCCGACTTCAATCGAGTTCTATATATTCAATTGAAGTTCGAGTCGCCAATTTACGAACTGCAGCGCTGCGGCGAGTTCGTTTTAATTATATTTATATATAATAACTTTAAACTTTGTTTTAAAATGACTTCAACTCCACTTTTATATATATATTCATATATATTTCAAATTCCATTTGAATCTTTACATTTCAAATTCCATAGTTTTAAATCCTGTATTCAAATCCCATTTGAAACCCTTTATTCGAATTCCATTTCAAATTCTCTATTCGAATTCCATTTCAAATCCTCTATTCGAATTCCCACTTTAATTCAACTCCTTTTTGAATTTCTATATTTGAAATTCATACTTGAATTTAAATATCCAAACTCCATTTAAATTTCTAATATTCAAATTCATTTTCAACACCCTTTGAATTTCTAATATTCAAATTCATTTTCAACACCATTTGAATTTCTAATATTCAAATTCATTTGAATTCCCTTGAATTCAAATTCTATTTCAAAACCATTTGGATTTTCTATTTTGAAATCCTATTTGAAATTCAAAATTTCAATTCTACTTTGAAATCCTATTTTTCAAAGTTTATTTCAAATTCTATTTTGAAATCCAATATTCAAATCTCTATTTGAATTTCTTTATTCAAATTCTATTTCGATTTCCTTATTCAAATTCCATTTTGAACTCTCTTATTCAAATGCTGTTTGAATCTCTTATTCAAACTCTATATTTAAAATTCCATTTGCACTTCCATTTGAATTTCTAATATTCAATCCCCTTTTAAATTCAAATATTTAAACTCCTTTTAAAATTCGAATGTTATACTCAAATTTTATTTGAGTTATATACTTAAAAATTTCCTTTCACATCTTATTTTGAAATTTCATTTCAAAATTCCAATTTCACACTTGTATTTCTATTTCTGAATTATCAAATGATAATTCTTTTCACTTTATTTATAACTTCGTTATAAAAGAACTATTTATAACCTTCGCTTATAAAGAACTACTTGTTTTATTTTTCAAAACAAGTTTATGTTTTTATTCCCATTTAAAATTCAAATTCTATTTAAAAATAGAATTTCCCTTTTTTAAATTTCCAATATCCTTTTTACGATATTTTTAAATATCATTACTTAAGCCCAGTGATAAAACACACAAAGCAACCAAATATTTATTTTTCTAACACATCATATATAACAATATATATGCAAACAAATAAACAAACAGATAATATATTTTTGAGGAATCCAGTTGGATTCCTCCAACCTGTTTTCCTGCATCCACAGATGTTAGCACATAAATAATACCCATTCTGCTTCGTGGCAGAATATCGCGGTATAGAAGGTCATCCACTAATCATAGCGTGGGGCGTATAGGGTAATCATCCGCTATGAAACTGCGGGCATCCGCTAATGAGACTGCGGGAATCCAACCAATCAATCAACCCAATATATATATATATATATAGCCTAAATAACTAATATATATAAAACAACCAGAAAGCATACACACAAGCAACAGACAATTATTTTTAATGAAATAAAAATAATTCTAAAGGTGGGTGAGATTTACTCACCAGGGTTTTTAATTTGCCGAGCACCCAATAAATTTCCATTTCTTTTCGGCTATGTATTTTCTCGAATAAATTCACACCTGCGATGATTTTATCCAAATTTACCGATTAAACATTTATTTATTTAAATTAACTATTTAAATAAATAAATAACTTTCCTATATTTTCTCTTCTTTGAATGGTTATTAACTGAAATTTTACTTAACAAATAAAATTAACTTACATATCTTTAAACACAAATATGGGTATATGTTATGACTACTGGAATAACAAATCTTAATTATTATATTCTTACCTTTTTTTTTTATATTTTTTTTATATTATTTTTTTGAGCATTGCCATGAATCTAACTAACTCACAAATAATTTTATTTTAAGTAGATTGCCAATTGTATAAATTAATTTCAGTATTATCTAAAAAAATAAATGAATTACCTTAATCCATAGGGTCTTGGCTCTACAGCAAAACAAAAATTCGAATTCCCCTCAGTCTCGTGAAGGAGGCCAACTCCGATCTTCCCAGCATCGATTCTTGACACCTCAACCTCGGCAATCTTTGAAGAACCCATCGAACTTCCTTAGTTTGAACCCCTCATCAATTCTGTCATCGTCAGTATTGAACACAGTGGTACCCCTTCGAACGCGCAACCAAAGTTCAGCTCGCCTCCCTTGAAATCGTGGTGTGCCTCATTCCTCCAATCGCAACTCCTCCCTGGTCCGAACTCAAACGATTCGCACCCTTTTTCCCCATATCCTTGAATGAATTCGCGAGCGCCTTATTACCCCAAAAATCCGAAGCCGTCGAACATCGATCCTCCCTGACAACATCACTCTCGATTCTGGTTTATGGGAGCGGAGACTATCATATGAGAAGAGGGATTAACGTCTTCAATTTGGATTGGGTTCCCGATTTGTATTGCGATGTTTTGATTTGTGGAAGAAATAAAAAGGGGGGTTTTGATTTCGGTTTTTGCTGAGGAAATGGAGATGGCCAAAGCAACGTCGCGATATATATATAATAGTGGGAAGGAGACAATTCGTACTCGGCATTAAAATTGTGCTTTACTTTGCAACGAAGCTGGGAGCAGAATTTGTGGCTCGAGAAAACATTATAGGTCTGCGCTGGGAAAGTGGAGGTCTGCGTGAAGGAAAGGGATAGGTCGGCTGAGGAACATTTGTTTTTTTTTTTTTTTTTTTTTTTTGAAATGATTTTTATAAAATAAAATACTCTAAAATATCTTTTGGTCCATACTTAACATTTTGAACCGCTTTCTTATCGCATCGAACGGCATTTTCAGCGTTATTCGTTACCCTGAACTTAACGGGACGAGTTCTGAAATTAAGTTCAACTGTATAGAAGAGAACAATTTTTAAATTAACACTTTAATTTAAATTCGATTAAAAATATAAATAGATTCCAACATTTACTTCCATCGATAATAAATTATTATCGTTTTTAATTCAACCTGGAATTTATATTAATTGACCGAAGTGTTTCGATTCAGTATTAAATTCTGAATTCAATTATATTACGTTTTCGTATAACAACTATTCAATATATTCAAATTAGATTGTATATTGATTATTTAATCGATAACCCAATAAAATACCATTTATATTATAAATTCAATATTTAAAACTATATTAAATATTTAAAATAAATCGACGAAAAATCTGGGTCGTTACACCTTCTTTCCTTAAGACCTAATTCAGAAGTCAACTTCCTCTTTTTTTTCCGCCGTTCTCATTTGTTTACAGGAAAAGAAATGGCAACAAAAGGAAATCAAAATAAAAGTGAAATAAAATAGTATAAATCATTTTATATGTATGAATGGGTTGCGGTGGAGATTGTCTTCGATGTGGTAGCTGTTATGGGAAGTGTGACGCGAGTTTCTTCAACTCCATCTCGAGCCAGTGAACCTAGGGTTCGAATTTTCTATGGCTGTGGTGATCAATACATGAATTTAGTTGTATTTTGAGGTTTTTGAGATCGATTGGGATCTGTAGGCAAAAAGTTGGGGTTTTCCGAATCAAAACATGTCGCAGTTTTCATGGAGGAGTGCTGCGGATCCCTGGAACCGCACGGAGGAGGCGGGCGCGAGTTGGAAGTTGAGGCGTGGAGGAGGTCATTCTCGAGAAGAGGAGGACATTGGTAATTGTTGTGTGGATTTTTATGGACTGGAAGAAGAGTTCTGGAGGGAGGAAGCAACGGAAATGGAGGAGCCGCGGATTTTGTTCGTTCAGGAAGAATACGGAGGGGATACCATATACGTATATGGGTGCGTATGAGGGGTCTGGGCTTTAGAGTTAATGGGCCGGGGTTTTTATTCAAAGAGGATGGGCTTTATTCAATGGGATTTATTCAAAGAGGAGGGGCTTTATTCAAAGAGGAGGGGCTTTATTCAAAAGGAGGATGGGCTGGAAGGTTTTACGGTGGACTTACTAATGTGTTAACGGGCTAAGAAATTCAAGGATTCACGAACCGTAAGTTGTGTTGGGATCGTATGGACGAGAGCTACACACTGAAGCTGACTGGAAGTGGATTCGAGCTCATTTGAATTTATGGTGAAATAAATTGTTCGATTCAAATCAAAACAAAACAGTTTATCGTTCTTTAACGATGAACTGCAAATGTGAGTAAAACTCACCAACTCTAAACAGTTCTATATTTACAACGTATTCTTAGAACTGTTAAATATTGTCTGTTTGACTGTGTGTTGACTGTTTGATTGAACTGCTAGTCAGTTAGTAGAAATTATATATATATATATATCTATATATATATATATATATATATATATATATGAACCGTTAAATATTTATATGTTGATTCTGTTTATCAGAATATTTCACAGTGAAGTGAAATCGATGTTAATTATATTGGCTAACATCTGTGATGCAGGGAAACAGGTTGGAGGAATCCAACTAGATTCCTCAACATTTATTTTACTGTGATTTATATATTGTGATATATAATGTGATATATAATCTGTTGGCGATTATATGTGTTTGGACGATATTGAACATCGTGATTTGATATGATTGAATACCATAACATACCGAAATGTTGATAAGGGGATTTTCAAAGTGATATTAAAAATAGAATATTTATAAAATGGGATATTTATAAATAAGAGATATTTATAAAGTGGAATATTTATAAATAAGAAATGTTTATAAATTGGAATATTTATAAATAGGAGATATTCAAAAAGGAAATGATTACAAACCATTTTCTTTTTGAATGGAAAGGCCTGTGTGGCGGGTTTGGGGATTTTCCCGATGCTTCCGTTACAAAGGAGGTTATGGCGAATTTTTCAGAGAATTTAAGGAGTTAGAATATTTCAAGAATAAATTTGAAAAGGAAATATTTGTAAACCATTTACAAATAGAATTGAAAAGGAAACGTTATAAAAAGGAAATCATTTTTAAAGTGTAGAACCGTTATTTAAAAGTAAATTTTTCCAAATGGATAAAACGTTGTTAAAAAGGAAATCATTATAAAGTGAATAAAGTAAATCGAATATAGTATTCGAAAGGAGTTAAATCGAATATGGTATTCGAAGGGAGTAAATCGAATATGGTATTCGAAGGGAGTAAATCGAATATGGTATTCGAAAGTTAGTAAAACGAATATGCTATTCGAAAGGGGTTAGTCAAGTCGAGTTAGTTGAATAGAGTTAACCAGTTCAGTAGAGTTAACCAGTTCAGTAGAGTTAACCAGTTCAATAGAGTTAACCAGTTCATTAGAGTTAACCAGTGAGTTAAGTAAGTCAAGTTAACCAGTGAGTTAAGTAAGTCAAGTTAACCAGTGAGTTAAGTAAGTCAAGTTAATCAGTTGGAGTTAATCGATTCGAGTTAAGATTTTCGAGTTGATAATCGAGTTAAGTTATCGAATACCACTTATTCGAAGTAGAAGTTATCAAATATAGTTATTTGAGATAGAGTTAGTCAAACATAGTTATTCAGGGTAAGTTGCCATCTCGTACGACTGCTAGCGTAATTCACAGGGCTGTAAATAGCCTACGACGATCGGATGTTTCCTGAGGGAGTCAGGCGTAACCATTGTGATCGCTGCGATCTAGAGTCAAGCGAATGAAGTTAAATCGAATATTAGTTATTCGATAGAAGTTAAGTTCTTGAGTTAGATTATCGAGATAAGTGAGTCGAGTTAAGCTCGTCGAGTTAAATTAATCGATGTTAGTTTCATTGAAAGGAGTTAATCGATGTTAGTTTCATCGAAAGGAGTTAATCGATGTTAGTTTCATTGAAAGGAGTTCATCGATGTTAATTTCATCGAAGGGAATTATCGATTAGTTAAATCGAAAGGAGTTAATCGATGTTAATTTCATCGAAGGGAGTTATCGATTAGTTAAATCGAAAGGAGTTATCGATTAGTTAAATCGAAAGGAGTTAATCGATGTTAGTTTCATCGAAAGGAGTTAATCGATGTTTTTCATCGAAGGGAGTTATCGATTAGTTAAATCGAAAGGAGTTATCGATTAGTTAAATCGAAAGGAGTTAATCGATGTAAATTTCATCGAAGGGAGTTATCGATTAGTTAAATCGAAAGGAGTTATCGATAAGTTAAATCGAAAGGAGTTATCGAATTTAGTTATTCGAAAAGGAGTTATCGATTTGTTAAATCGAAAGGGAAGATTATCGAATATCGTTTATTCGAGAGGAGATTTTCGAATGTAGTTTATTCAAAGGAGTTATCTATTATTAGTAAATCGAAGTGAGTTATAGAATATTAGTTAAATCGAAGGAGTTATCGAATATAGTTTATTCGATGGAGTTAATCGATTAGAGTTAAATCAAATGAGTTGATCGAATATAGTTTATTCGTATAGAGAAAAGGAGTTAATCGAAAATATTTTATTCGAATAAAGTAAATGAGTTAATCAAAGTGATTAGTTCAGTTAATCGAGATAAGTAAATCAAGTTAGGTTAATCGAGTTGAATTAGTCAGTCGAGTTAATAAATTGAGTTAGTTGAACCAAGTAAAACCAGTTAGAGTTAATTAATTAAGGTTGACCAGTTAGAGTTGATCGGTTAGAATTAACCAGTTAGAGTTAATCAATCAGAGTTAATCAAATAGATTTAAGTAAAATTAGAACTGACTAGAGATTAGTAAATTGAATGGTTTTCTAAGTGCCTATCTGATGTTGGTTTCGGCCTTCGAGATTTATACTTAGGGAATTGTTCTCATACTAGTTCACAGTCAGGGACTGATAGTTGGGGAAGAGTAGTGATTTGTAAATAAGCAGATGGAAACGTTTCCCAGTGTTAATAACATATATTTTCTAAACATAGAAAATAAGTCAATGTGAATATATATATATAGATATATGTTGATGATTGATCGATATAATTTCCATCTGGAAATAATATCGTTGTTTGCACACTTGTTTTTCTTTGATAGTTAAATCACAGACTATCGAAGTTTTGACCATTTTAATGTTGTTAATATGGAGAGACCGGTTGGATTATTATCCAAAGAACCACTTTGTATTGGCATAAGCGTTGCGAATCATATATGCCAAATATAATTGAAGACAGAGTAAAATGCAAGAGCTGTTGTATAAGTCTTAGATAACAGTGACTAAGATGGATGTACTGAATAGTGCCTTCGGTTTGTCCAGTCCCAGGACAACTTGTATGGATGAAGGTCTGACAGAGTATATTCAATGGATCGCATAAGTTGATCTCTTCAAACGTATATACGTTGGTGGCGGAGGAATTCGTTTCTCTTAGCTATATACACGTTGTATTTTTGAGGAAATAAATTTGTGATTTGGCGGGTATTACGATGTGACATTCTAAGTGAATGAGGATGACTTGTATGAATGAATGTCTGACAGAGTATTTCCAGAAAGGTCACATACATTGATTTCTCCAACCGTACCAAGAGTGGAAGCGGAGAAGGAAACGTCTTTTAGCTAACACGTAATGTACTGTTGTAAACGTCAATTAGTGATTTCGATGGATTTGACAATGTAGCATTCGAAGTGAATCTGATGTAATGATAAAGCGTAGCTTCTAGCCTCATCAACCGGTAAATGACAGAAATTGGGCAGGCAGCATGGCTAAGTCGGTCGCACCGAAGTACGGTGTATAATCACCTATCTAGAGAATATTCATTTGCTTCTTTAATCTATCAATGTTGTCCCATATATATACGGGAACGGTTGTTGATCCCAACCGTTGGTGATATACATTCGATACACTCAAGCAAAATGAGTGGTCGGTCATGTGTGGCTGAGTTACAAGATGTTCTTGTTGAACTCCAGTGTATCGTTCCTAGAGTACACTGATCGGAAGGTGGTTCCATACCTTGTCATAGTTGGAAATCCATTATCCAATACGTGCTTGCGATTTTGATTGTATACTATATATGTAGAATGTGAGATGAAAGCGTTCTGCTAGTTGATATCTATTTTTACATAGACATTATTATAAGATCAAAAGGTTTTTGATATAAAGATATTTTGGATTCTCATAAGGGAAAAAACCCGTTCCGTTCTGCGGCGTGGTCTTATGAGATATCGTTTACTTGTTCATATACCTGTTTAAACTGTTTTACCCACACCAGTCCCATGACTGACCCGGAGTTTACTTTGTTGTTTTCCCTAAACTCTTGGGTGCCCAATTTTGTACGGGCAGTCAAGTAGTCAGGAATTTACAGATATACTTGGAGAGCTTGGAGCAGGAGGCTTCAAGATCATATAGCTATAGTTTATTTCCGCTGTGTTGTAAGTGTTGTACTCTGATAAGTGCTATTGTATACATAACTGTTATATTTCAAAGTTATGTTATCTATTATATGTTATTCGTTCCGCTGTGAGGTTTGTGTTACTCTGATGTTGTGTTCTTCTTCTTCTTCTATTCTAAGTTTCTATCTTATCTATTCTCACCCTCTAATTTCTTTCATTAATTACCGGGATTTTTCGACGTTTTGGTTATCGAAATCGAGCTTATGTCGATAACCAAAGTCGCCAAAAATCCGGGTCATTACAATTTTGCTGATTGATGACAAGCTGGAGAGTGACCTATTATTATTCTATGTTGATATTTGTTTCCGCTGTAATGATTGATATACTCTAAGTGCAACTTATAGTGAAATACTAATGTATGTAGAGATTTGTGGCATCTTGTATCATACTCTATTGTTTTATACTGAGAGGGGATTTCTTTTTATCATGCTTCTCTACTATTCTATTATATATGTCCATATTATATTTTATCATTTGCTATGAGATATATGATAATTTTAATGTCGGTTTTTATTCAGGGGCGGAGCCAAGGCTAGCCCAGATGGGGCCAAGGCCCTACCTTAGGAACTGAAAACCAGGCAGAAAAATTAGTATTAGGAATTTGCCACAACTAGACCTACCTAAGGGAGAAAGGCAGTCACATCGGCAGTCTTAACCCAATTTTGTAGTAGCAATATACATGTTAGTGTATATATGTAGGTGTTGTGCGAACATAGGCGAATGTGAGACTAAACTTTGGCCCTAACTGAACTTCATAGCTAGATCTGCCACTGTTTTTATTAATAGTTTGATGATTGTCCCATATAAACCTGGCATGGTTTTCAGTGCATTTTCCCCGTCATTTGGTGTAGATGGTATGAAGAGGCTGTTACAACAAAGCATTTTTAACTCTGATGTACTAACTTTTGAATTAAATTAAATAGATTTTTAAAAGCAGGAAAATTTGATATCGAGGAAGTATTATCATGCAAAGTGGAATTCTTACGTGAATGAACAAATTTGGTGCCAAAGTCGACATTTGTACATGGTTTGAAAAGAATATGATATATGTTATTGCACAATCTCGGTTACCCCTTTGTTTAGGTTTTTTTTATTTGGTTGAAAGTTATTCTAGATAAATTGGACATGTTTACAACCCTAAAATAAAATCTTTGCCCCATGAGTTTGGTTTGCAGCTGGTGTTTGGAGCTTATCTTGCTGTCGAGCTTTTTTTCCCCTTGATTCATAAAGAGACAGTATAGCGTAAAGCCATAAATTTGTTATAACGCACTACAATTTCAATTTTTATATTAAAAAATACAACTTATTATGTGGTATAAATCGCTTGATTATTTGCTTAGAATGTGTTCAAAATATGATTATTTTTCATAGTAGTTATGCACATAAAGATATGTATATATGTTGTTATTACTCAAGTTTATATTGTTTCTATTAGATATTTAAGGAAATATGTTGATCAACAATGTACATGTGTCAATATAAAAAATACTAAGATGATGTTTGATTTATTTTTTGTTTTGTTTTTTGAGTTTTCAACATTAACTATAAAAAATTAAAAGAGTATACTAACGATGAAGGGGACGACAGAGAAGTTGGAGGGACGATGGATGGACTCATTTATCCACTATTTTCCAAAACATGGAAAATAAGATAAAGTTGTTTTTCGTTTATATGTTAACTTCTGGTCATTTTTCATAGTTTACATACATAGATTTCAATTTTGTATCGGCAAAAACTAAAAACTTAAAAAGTTGAACCGAACGCATCTAAAGTTTTAATAGACCATTTTCTAGCGAGTTTCCATTTTGTAATTGTTTGGAATGCACCAATTAGCTTATAAGATCTAACAAGGTCACTGTGTAATTTATAAAATGTTGGTGGAAAGCTAGAATATGGCATTCAATCTTTGTTTTACCGATGATTGTGAATGTTGTATATTGGTCATCTGAAAGCTTTAGTACTTGTCGTCAATTGGTATTTTATTATTTGCTGATACATATAAGATATTATCATACCTAATTATATCAACGAAATTGCTTCTTCAATCGGCAAATCACATCTGGATCTAATCACGCACAACACAGTCGTTTACCTTTTAGCATCCTCTATTTCCTCCTTACATCTTGAGATCCTCTCCTCCTATGCCTACTTCAATATGTTATGCCCCTGTTTAACTATAGTCGTAGCTAAGGTGCCTTTGATTCTGTTGATTCTTTGTTTGCAGTGGAGAGTGTGAAATGAACATAAGTTGGTTGGTTTGACACGAGATGGTAAGAGAATGTAGTTGATATGCAGAAAGGTAGGTAAAAGAAGAGAAGAGTAGAGGTGTTAGATTCTTGAAAGGAAGAGAGGTTTCAGGTAAATGGAAGATGATGGGAGAAGAAGAGGAGGAGGGCAGAGAAGGGTACATGAACAAAGAAAGGAGGCTTGTCAAGGAATGAAATAATTGCAAGGAAGAGAAAGGAGATGGTGAAAGGTAGACAGTAGTAGTAATTTCAGGAAGAAGAGAAGCAAAAATGGAGAAAAGAAGCAAGAATAATAAGAAGGAAATACAAGATACAACAGAAAATTAAACTTTTTATTAATTCAACTCAACATACTATTACAAGCTGAGTCCCATCACTATTTATACATGCTGGTAATAACCGATTACAATCATTAGAGCATCTCCAACAAGGTTACGGGTCGTAACACTACAGCCCGTAACATGTTGGGAGATATCTGGGATATCTCCCAGCAGGCTCGAGCCGATTTTATCTGCTCACATATTGCGAGCCGATAAAATCGGCTCGCACGGCCCCACGGCTATATATGGCGTAGGGTGGGGGGTTTGATTTTTATTTACTTGTATAAAGTTTCGACTTTTTTTGCATAAAATTATGATTTTTATTTCTAGAAAGATTATATTTTTGTGTATAGTACAGATTATATTTTGAAAATAGAAAAGTTGAAATTTGTATATACATGGAAGTTGAAGTTTTTATATATAGCAGTTTAACATGTGGTTATGATCAAAATGATTCAACTAGTATTTTGCACAACAATAAGCATACAGATACAGCCGGCCGTTACGGATACAACAACAAATAACAGTACATGCCAACTAAAACATCAAAGCAAACATAAAAGCAAAGTACATGCTACACGACCATTTTCAAGGGAGTCTCATTGCGTTCATTCGCAACTCCTCAACATTCCTTTCGAGACGCCTAATCTCTCGTTCGAGTTTGTTTGCATATACTACTCCCCTTGGGCACAACGGTTCGTCAATCCATTCCGTGTAACTGCATCCATTTGGATAGAATGGATATTTCTGCATGTGCCGACCAATATTGTCACCTTCTTCTCGAACCACAACTTTGACCGCATGACCGCAATAGCAAAGTACATGATAAGATTCACCATCATGTTCTTGTGGTGGTACTTGATAGAACTCTACTTCTTGTTGTGGTTGAGTGAGAGCATGTTCGTTCGATAGTTGACCATGTGGTACTTGAACTTCTTATGGCAGACGTATGTGCCCCTGTTCATGCAATGGTTGAGCATGTGGTACTTGAAATTCTTGGGGCCTAATTTGGATTAGAAAATCGAATTTGTCTTCGAGCTGCTAAAGTCTCATCTGTTCCCGTGCCTGTTCATTAGAGTCAGTTTCTGATGGCCAAGAAGGTATTTTGAACGAGTGATAAAAGGAGGAGGAAGTACTAGAATGAGAACGAAGTTGTTTGAGTGTGATATTATGTGGGTAAATTGAGTAACATATATAGCCGCGGGGAGTTCAAATCAATAAAATAAATAATGACGTTACTGTTTCGCCTGACTTAATACTGTAGGGAATTTGCTTTTCTTACTGTCATGATGTGAACGGACACTGGTTTTACTTTACTTTACATGATGCAGTTTCCAACGCAATAGGCAACTCAAGTGAAAGAGAACGACCCTATTTTTTAACTCCTTTGTGTTTTGAAATGTTTAATTTAAACGGGGATGACCCGAGTTGTTTGGGGAAGATAATATCTGAGTCAGTTGACATAAATATGTTTTGAAGAGGTCCATAATAGTGGACGAGCACGAAACAAATCTTTAACTCCTTTTTGTAGGGAAATGTTTTATTTAAACGGGGACGTCCCGAGTTTTTAACTAGTTTGCAGTCATAAATATATATATATATATATATATATATATATATATATATTTATATAATACCTTTTAACTTACATACAAACTACATTCAATATAGAAAAATACAAAGATACATGCATGTAATGGATATCCGACACAACATACAACTATAATATAGTGGCACATAACATTAAACATAGTACAGGGAAATAAGACATAGTACGATATAGCTAGGCCCTAGTTTCCGGACGCACGGGGGAACCCATACAACATTTCAGACTTTGCTGCAACAATCACCCTTTCAAGGCGGCCTACCTCTGCTTGCATCACTAGAGCGTACGTGACATCCCTCTCCGTCAGTGGTGGATTGATCCATGAGAAAAAATTGCAATGTTCCACTCCTTGTCGATTAAGTGCAGTAATGTACGCTTTGCAACCATAAAAGCGCCAAACTGCGTTGCTATGGCTTTTAGAAACAACCACATTACATTTTACTCCGCAATAGCAAAGTACCGAATGACCCGTCATGCTGGAGCTTGACCTATCTGGGTTCTCCCGAGCAATTACTTCGCTTAACCGAGCATTGTGGGTTTTCTGAAGAGGTCCAATACATTGGACGACAACGTTCGGTTGCGTGGCACTGAAGAGCTAAGACTCCACTTCTCCAGCTTGCACTTGATCATCCTATTGTGTATCGGGCACAAACTCGACTGGTTGCTTATTTCTTTCATACTGCTCGTACAATTAGACCATGGTTTCATCATCGTATTCCCAATCAGACATGTCGAACTACCTAGAAAATTCGTAGGGAGATAAAATTAATAATTCGACAGACTTAGTCTTCAAGAGTGCTGGATTTAATGGAAGAGGGCTAAGTGGTCGTAAGGGTTGAAAAGACCCCGGATTTCGTGTTTTGCTTTATTAAAAATGTTCACATGTCAGTTTGTAAAGTATACAGCGTGTAGTAACTCAACTGTTTTATGGCAGAGGCAGAGCAACTCAACTGTTGACAGCATGTAGTCATGTCATATGTCTCGGTGCTACAGCTCGAGTAATGATGACAGAGCTTTATCAACAATCACCTCCACATGTTTATATAGTTCATACTTAGTCTCCCAACCATGACCATTATTTGTGCTTTCTACATCAACCAAGACATTAAGGTGAGAAACCACTAATCTTTTTGTTTCTATGTGTTCAAGTACTTCTTTGTATTAGACAACACGTTTTTTTTCCGTGTAGCTTAAATGGACGATGGGGAAATCAGTGATGAACTTATGAACAAAATGTTTGATGAGTACGAACGGAACAAGGAGGAGGAGAAAGTTAGTGGATTCGTTCCGGATACACGTCCACGAAGAAACACAGCTAGAAAAGGGTTAACCATAATCGTCACAATCGAAGTAATGCTAGCTCCAGTGCTACTACAGTCGAATTCTCTCCTATGGACTTACTTACACTCATGAAATCCTATATCGAAGTTGATAAAAGAGATCTGATAATGATGCAAAATGGAGGAGGACTTACCCATGAAGAATTTTGGTCCATGATAACAAGATTACATAACAACCATCGTACAAGCACTACTACATGAACATCTGCTGAAATTCAAATGGCTCATCGACGATTCATTGAAGCTTGTGAAAGATACCAGAATATTACACAGACAGTTGAAGACGAAAACATATTTAAAACGAATAGGGCAACTTTTGATTCTCATTACCTTGTAGAGTACGACACTGATTTAATTGGCCATGAGGCGTATAAACTACGTTGTAGCTAGCTAACCCGATGATCCGTCATTTACTTGTTGTTGTATCTTTCATTTATTTGATGATCCTTTGAAAAAAGTATGAATTTCTTTTAATTTTTTACTGATGGTATAAAACGATCAGACTAAGATACCAACAGCAAAATAAATAAAGCACACATTTCATTAATAAGAAACCGTTTGCTACAATAGGAAATAAAACGTTACTACATCAACATAATACGAGCACCTACTAATACATATAGTGGTCAGTGATCTACTTATAACTGCGGAAACCTTGATGTTACAATACGACATTTCATCCATATCCAAAATTCCATCTCACTAGTACAAAACAGGGTTGTTGCTTCGCCTCATTTGCATCGGTTGTTAATACAACCGAAGCAACTGACACTACATGCTTCAGTTGTTAATACAACCGACGCAAATGCACATAAGCAAATGGTGTGATGTCCAGTTGCTTCACTGCATTTGCTTCGGTTGTACTGAGAACCGAAGCAAGAGTATCATTTGCTTCAGTTCTGTTAACAACCGATGAAAATATGGTTACTTGCATCGGTTCTTTAAGAACCGAAGCAACTGCGGAGAAGCAAATATTCTTATTTGCATCGGTTTCTTAGGAACCGAAGCAAATGCGTCGAAACAACTATAAATCAATAAAAATGCGCATACCAATAATTATAAACAATAGCTTACATATGTTAGTATTTAATTTATTACATTTAATGATTATCAATAAATAATTTCACATACTAATTATCATAAATAATCAATAATTATTTTTTATATTTAATATTATATTAAAGCTAGTTATTAATAAATATTAAATTACAATTACAATTTAATAATTACATTTAACAATTAATTAATAAACCGATAATTAATATTAAATAAATATTAATTAATAATTAATATTAAATTAGCAATGTTTAACAACTAAATTTTTAATATTATTATAAATAATTTTTAATTACTCATTAATATAAATAATCAATAATTATTTTAAATATTTAATAATTTTTATAATTAACTATATAATTAGTAAAATATAGTTAATAAATACTAATTACATTTAATAATTAATAAATAAATAACTAATATCAATTAAATAATAACAATAAATAAATAATATGTTAACTAATAATAACCATTAAGTAATACTTAATTATTATTAATTATTAGACTATTATTTGATGATTATAATAAACTTTTATACTTATGAAGTAGCATTTAGTATAATAATTATATTTAAAATATTATTTATTAATAATGAGTATAATAAGATTACTAATTAATAATTTATCACTAATAGTTAATTAATATAATTAAAAATATTTAGTAAACTGAAAATAAGTAAGTAATAAATAATGAATAATAGCTAAAAAAAAGTAGAAGTGAATTAGCAAAATGTAGTTGCTAAACTAAAAAATAGTAAATAAATGTTAATATATATATATATTATTGTAAATAAGTAAAGTCAATACATTTAATAATTGTTTATTTATTATAATTGCATTTAATTAAAATGAATTAATAGTATAGAACTTGAAATACATCCAAATTTAATTATCTAGCAAATATAGGGAAAACTAATTTTGTAGAAGTAACATCTGATAATTAATAATTAGCAATAAATATTCAATAGATATTATTTAATATTAAGAAATAGCAATTTGATGTTTAATAAGTAAAGTTTAATATATTATTTAATAAATATCGCTAGATGATTAATTATAATAATTAAGAACGATACTTAATATTTAATAATTAATAATAATATTAGTACTTATGAATTGATAATTAGTAAGTTAATTAAATTTAAATAAGGGGATTACTAGTTAGACAAAAAATTAGACATAAACATCGAGATACAAAGTCTCAACTGTTGGATCTTTTTGTCCTTATGTGGAGGAGTGGAATTCAGAGAGCGATCCAAAGGTAAAGATCAACTGTGTCAAAAATTTGTGTTTAAATAGAAATTCCTTTTAAATAATTATTAATTAATAACCAATATTAAAAAATTAAAAATTAGCAATTGATAAATATAATTAATAATATATAGTTGATAATAGAAGTAACAAGTAATAATTAACAAATAGTGGCTAATAAACTAGAAATAAAGGAGTAATAAATTCTATATTTAATAAACTAGAAATCAGCAAATTATTGTATTACTAATGAAAAAAGCTCATAAAAATGTATGAATAAGAACAGTGTTGGAATTCTCTTTGTATGTGCGACAGGTGCAGAATAAGTGAATAACACATGTAAATGTTAAATAAATAAATAACAAGTGCGTATATTCTTGTATGCACATATCAACGAAAGTTTGGTGGCAGAAGTTTAGGCGGTAACGAAATTTTAGGCTGGAACGAAATTTTACTCCGCATCAATTATATTTTTTTACTCCTCATCACCGTGCATCCATCGTTCCTCTTTAAAATTAAAACAAAAGACAAATCCTGAAAATGGAATCCATCCAGAAACTTCAGTCTGCCTCCTTGTTTTTCTCTCTTCCACCGTGCATCTCCCCTCCTCTGCCACCTTTTTGCTTCAGCTGGATCCAAATTAAATCGAACAAATCCCTAAATCGTAGCCCTTCCTCAAACTTACCCTTTGTCATCAAACAAATCTCCAAATTGTAACAGCATGAATCCCCAAACAGTATCCTTGCTCGTTTTGTCCCGAAGTTTTCGTTTCCCCCTTTCTATTTCGTTTCCCTACTTTCAGCTTTTCGTTGATATCTGAATCCATTTTTTATCTACTCCTCTCCGCCGAACTGTCCTCCACAAACACTCAAATTAAGGAATACGAGCCTTATCAAAATTGCTTTTCAAAATCAAAACTCCAAATTTGTGTATGCTGGTTGATGTACTAAAGGGGAAAATTTTGAAAACTCAATTTGGATAGCACGAGTAGGAAGACGCGATTTAGGTTTGAAGTGACGGAGTTTGATAATCGACGTGTTTGGTTTAGATGATTATGGTAAGGGATTCGTGATTTGGTTGTCAATTTTGGTAGCGAAGCTGCTGAGGTGGTGGAGTTATGTTCGGTCAAGAGTGGTTTGTCTTTGTTGTAGCGGAAGAGGTTGTAGTGGGTTGTTTCGGTTTTGGATCTGTGTTCTGATCTGGTGAATACCACAGGGGCTTTTTGTACATTCTTGTAATAACCCGGAAATTCTGGGCCAGTTTAAAATTTTTATTTTGGCAATTTTGGCGAAGTATGAATATTTAAAATGAATTATTTTAAATAAAATCAACGGAAAATTTATTTTGAATATAAATAGAACGTATATATTATATACGTCGTCGTTAGAAAATAAATAATTATATATAATTATAAAAAGAATTGAAAATGGCGCGGTAGTTCGATAATTCGATTTCAAACTTCAATTGAATGTACGGGGTGCAAAACAAACCGGATTTTAGTGAAACCAAAAATAATGGGATTTAATAGATAATATCTTTCCAACGAATCCGAAAAATCAAAATTTCATAGCGGGGATCAAAAGATAAGTCCAGTTGAAAATTCTGAATAGTCGCTATAGAATTCAGGCCCTTAAAAATGGACATTTTGCAAATGACCTCGGATCTCGACGAAACTAGTTTTGTTGGGTCCGTAGTGTCAAATTATTGTTAGATCCCAAATTTCATAATTTTCTGAATCAATATGTGAGCGTGGCGAAGGAAAACGCGTTTGACCAGTTTCAGTTGATTTTAATCGACTGGAAATTGGCCATTTTTCAAACGGTCTCAGAATTAGACGAAACTAGTTTTGTTAGGACCGTATCATCAATACGAAACTAGAAAATATTTTTCTGAAATTTTTCTAGTTAGTATGTGACCCCGGTAATTTGAAATGTACGTTTAAAATTCAATAAAGTGATTTAAATGTAAATTTAACGAAAACTGGTTGTAACAGCCAAATCAGCTTACGATACATATCCCATTGTGTTCAGAATGGGGGTGAAACGCTATGGACGACAGGCGGTGGGCCTCGTTTCGAGGTCGTATGAAAAAGTCAGCTTTAGGTTGAATTAAATAATAAAAAATAAAAAAAATCCCCTTTCCTTTATCTCTGCCCCCCCCTAATTTTCATTTCAGTCGATAAAAAAAAAAAAAAAAAAAGGGGAAGGGGCATCGCGCCCCACCAGACTTCGCCGCCGCCTCCTCAGGGCCATCGCCACCACCGCCGCTCGCTGGAGCAAACCCTCCCTTTTTCCTCCTCCGATCCTTCTCCTTCCTCCCTCCTTGTCCTCTTCGCTCGAACCCGTCCCTCCCTTCGAATCAAAGACGCAAACGCCCGAGCCTTCCCCCCCCCCCCACAGTGATGACCGCCGACGAACTGAAGGCCGCCCCAACCCTCCGCCTCCTCCTGCCGCCGACATCGACGCCCCCCCTTGAAGCCATCTCCAACGTAGACGACGCCCCCCTTTTTTCTTCGATATACAGTAAGTTTTTTTTTTTACTTTATTTTATTTTTATTTTAATTCTGAAAAACTGATTTTCAAAAGAGGTTGAAACTGATTTTTTTTTAAAAAAAAAACATTTAAAAATGTTTTTTTAAAAAGCATTTAAATTCTGATTTTTAGAAAAGTTTAAAACTGATTTTGAAAAGATTTAAACTTTAAAAAGAAAAAGATTTAAACTTTAAAAAGGAAAGGATTTGAACTTTTTAAAGTAAAAATCAGATTTTTATATATTGAAAGTCGAAGTAAAAATCAGATTTTTATATATTGAAAGGCGAAGTAAAAATCATATTTTTATATATTGAATAGCATCGTAAAAATTCGATTTTTACATATGTAGAGAATACGGGCGAAAGCGACAAAAAGGCGAGGTCGACGAAGAATTCTGCAAAAGAAGAGTCAAGATAATTGGATAGCTATTGGTGAGAATTTCTCACCTTTCAATTTCTTTTCTAGTTATATATATATATATACTAGGATGCAGACGGTGCTTAGTAGCACCCGACACAATCGTCCACAGACCATGGACTTGTTTGTTTGGTTGCATAGATTAGTTAGATTATTTGATTGAAATTGAATTGTTTGGTGAAATTAAATGGATTGATTGATATGTGAATGGCGTGGGCCTTCAATAGACCGGGGATAAGACTAGGCCTTGTCCCGTTTCTAGTATCGTGCCGTTATGCCGCCGAAATTTTCTAAAATAAGTTAGAAAAATAAAAATATCATTTTATCGAATAAATGAATTGAAAAGGAATTCATATGTTGAAACAAAATGTTTTATCGTTAAAAATATAATTTTTAACGTGAATGTGAATAAATAAAATATTCATTTACAAACCGGACGGTTTGTTTATGTACACCTATTTGAAGGACATTGATTGGGTCGATAAATTTTACACATCGCCCAACTGCACAAATAAAATATGTGTTTGATTGTTTGAAACCCCACACGGGTGTTAGGATGAAATTTGAAGTTCACTCATCCTGATTGATTAAATATGTCGATCGATCGATTGACAGGCTGTTATAAGCGTTAGATATCTATATTTGATGCTTATACAGTGTAGTGCACTTTGGTTGATGGTTGATTATTTTTCAATGCTATTATATACATGTGTTGTATGGAATCCATATAATTAACTTTATATGGTAATTGATTGGGCCTCATTCCAATTTGAAAAATAAAGAATATTTGAAAATAGAAATTTATGAAGCCATGTTGATTAGATTGACGCCATTTTGACGTGAACGATATTTATATCGATTTTATTCATTTTAAAATGAATATTGAAAAGTGATTTCGAAATCGAATATTTAGAAATGAATTGAATTGAAAACGATTTCGAAATGAATTGAAAACGATTTCGAAATGAATTGAATTGAAAACGAATTCAAATTGAATTGAAAGCGAATTGAAATGAATTCAAATTGAATTGAAATTTGAATTGAATAGAAATGAATTTTAAAACGAATTTATAAAGAAGAATTCAATTTTGATTTGAATTGAAAAGGAAGTTGAAATTGCTTTTGAAACGAAATTAAAACTATTTATATAATTCGTTTTAAATAGAAATCGACGAAATATATATTATATATATTATATATATAATATAATGGCCTGAATAGAACGCGCCGCGCCGCGGTAGTTCGTGAATTTCGACCATTTATTTCAAACGGACATTACGGGAGATCCGACCGTCGGATTCTCCTAAAACCGGAACCGTTGGGTTCGTATCGAAAAGAGCTTTCTAATGAATGTTAGAAATTTGAAATCTAACGGTTGGATTTGGAATTATGTCCAAATCAAATTTGAAAAAGGTCGCTGTAAGTGCAGTTCGATGGCCATTGATGGAAATCGACTGTACAGGCCTTGATAAAATTATTAAAAATAGTAATAATTTGTGAAAAATCATAAGAAATGATTTAGAAAGGATTGGGATGAAAAACTCCATATTTGAAAGGATAAAAATAGATTTTTATCGAAATGAACTAGTTTTGAACTAGAATTATAATTCTATTTATTTTTAAATAAATAAATTGAATTTGAAAAGGGTTTTAAAAATAACCAAAATTTCCAATGATTGCATTGGAGTGGATTTGAATCGAAATTATCTTCGGAATATTTCGATGTTGGAATTCGTGAGTATACAGATGTTGTTATGGAAATTTGAAAGATATATATTTATATCGTTATTTCCAATACGAATTTGTTAGTCGTAGAATTTGATATTGAATATCAGCCGGTATATTTTCTATTCAGAGCCTTGTATTGAATATCAAATGTGATTTGGGTTTGTCGTGAATGGTGTCTTCACTAACACTGTTCTTGAACCCAGTTGAGAAAAAAATTAAATCTTTTTATTTAGATTTAATGAAGTGTACCAATTAAATGATATTTAATTGGAATTAAATTGGTATTGATTTTTGGGTTTATCGTGAACAGTGTTTTAAATAACACTCGTTCTTTAACCCGATAATTAATGAATGTGATTTTGGGTTTATCGTGAACTGTGTTTTAAATGACACTGATTCTTTAACCCAGTTAAAGATTAAAGCTAAGTGGAGTTTTGATGAATCTTTAATTAGATTGAAATGGTCGAGAATGGACTAGCACCAGTTTTGCTTCAGGCGATAGTTAAATCTTTAATTAGATTTGAACGTGAAATGGTAATTGAATTTACCGATAACACCGTGGTGTTAGATATGAAGTATTACCAGTTTTACTTCATGGGATGAATAGATTGGGATTGGGAAATTAAAACCAATGATTACTTCGGTAAGGTTCGTTAATCTCGACTAGTTGAATCGAAATTCAAAAGGATAGATTAAAGAATAATTTCAAGAAATTCATCTTGGATAAAATTAATAGGAACCTTTCCCTATGAATGTGAAATTTAGAAACTAACTGTCGGTTAGCTAAGCAGAATGGTTTTCTGGATATTGATATGATGTTGGTTTCGGCCTTCGGGGTCAATATTTGGGGAATTATTCTCTTGATTAATTTACGGTTAGTGACTGATGAATTGGAATGAGGCGTATGTTGTGTTTGTGTAACACTTATTTAAAATGTACGCGAGTTATTTGGAAAGACCTGGTTTATCCCATTCTGAATAACTGATACGACGATAAGTCGAAGATGAAGACGATGGTCGAAGACCGGAGGTCTTCACGTCGTTTGGGTGATTGCTGATGATCTTGATTGGGCTGTACACCCAAGAAGATGGAAACAGTTGGTGATCGTCCAGACGTACTTGGAGATCGATGGATATGCGGGGTACTAGGTGCCTCCGGTTTCGTTCAGACCGAGAACGGACTTGCAAATGGACTGTGTGTCTGACATTGGATTTTAGTCCGTGTGATTGATCTCTATTAAATATATATCTGTTTGGCGGCGGAGAATTTATTCCCTTGCTTAACGCCCTTCTCTGAGACGTACGAGCTCAGGGGTTATATATTGATGGATATCAAACGCATGGAGTGAATTGCCTGTGTGGCATGCCTAAGTGGCAATTGATCGAGGCTTCTGTTGAAAAGCAAAGTCTTGTGGTGATGATCAAAGCACGGCCTTTGTGGCGTAGCTTTGTGTAACGTTTGATTCGCGAGTTTCACACCCGGTATGAACCAAAAACGGGAGACGGACCTCAGGGAGGACTTGCGTTTCTTTCTAGCTAGAAGTGGCGTCAGTGGTTTTACACGCCCTGACGAATTTGACTTATGTTGTTGTTGCTGTTGCGAGGCACCTCGGTTTGATCGGACGATCCGGGTCTGATGGAGTCATTTGTTGGCTCATTTACGCCCCATAGGGCGGAGAGACGTATTGTTCAGGCATAATAATCCACATCGGTGGACCGGCCCTGACGATCCAAGGCCCACCTGAGTCTGGGACCTGAGACATGGGCTAGATTGTCTCGAATCGGTAGAGGACTATCTTTTGCCTCGGTTCATAGATGGAAATCCAATTTCCAAATACGTGACATTTGCGGTTTTAATTGTAGAACTAGTATGGCGACATGATATATGGTACCCATGCCGCCTATGATTGATACTTATTATTTGAAGTTGTTTTTATACACTATGCACTTATAATAGTATCAAATGATTTGTTTTAAACGTATCAAGCATTCTTTGGCTGTTATAAGGGAAAACCCTATCCCCCGGCTTGCGTTGCATTGTGTGATAGGACCTGGGTCTTATAACAGCTTCATTTTTCTTTATTTAGCATTGCGCTGTCTGTTTTATGCACTGGTATTCTTGGGAGGAAACCCGTTCCGTGTTATACGGCGTGGTCCCTTAATTTACCTAATGATTTAAAATAAAGATTAATAACTGTTTTAGTTCTCACACCAGTCACATGACTGACGTGGAGTTTATTGTTTTAACCTAAACTCTGGGTGCCCTTATTTTGACACGGGCAGCTAGTAGTTTTGGTTTTGCAGATTTATATTCACAGGATCCTGGTTTACAGCTGGAACGATATCCGGAAAGCTTTGTATCCGTATATCTCCTTCTAGTTGTGTATTGTATTATTTTCCGCTGCTATGTATTTAAATGTAATTTAAATCTCTGATATTTCTGTGTAATATTCATTTATACTCTGTATATTCTTGTAATCTGATGCATTGTTGTAATATACAATGAAATGTTCTTTTGTCTGCGTTCTGTTGTGGCTTGTTCTCGAACTATCCGACGCTTTCTTTTACGGGGAAGTTACGGGTCGCTTCATTTGGTATCAGAGCTTTGGTTTACAAAGCTCAAAGAACAAGGCACATTAGAACCGTATGAAAGAATTCATCAGATATTGGATTATTAATATCCAATGGGAATGACTCGTTAGAGATAGGATCGGTAGTATCCTAGAACGGGTGTGAAGAGTATATTTTTAAAAGAATGAAAACAAATTTTTGTTTTGAAAATTTAAATCAATTATTCGTATTTGATTATTTATTTATATTGATTTGGACAGTTCAGTATATAAAGAATTTGCATATACGCCTTGCAAACGTATATTCAAAGTTTTAATATATTGGATAGATATAGCATCGCACTCTAGTCGCCCGAAGATGATATTGATGATAGCAATCGCATCATCAACACTTATGTTCGTGTTTCGAAGGTGTGATTTTCTATATATTTCCATTAGACTGGTGTGAGAACCAAAACTAATATAGCTAGAATACATTGTTATGATTTGGCCTCAAAAACATGATTTTTGTATATATATCAATTATGAATTTGAAACTCTAATTCACTAATTGATTGATGTTTGAGTTGTTGGTCTATTTGTTTGATAATTTTGAACCATTATGCCTAATTGCATCAAATATTGAATTGTATTGAAAATTGGTCACATTTGTTTGCATATACATGTGCTTACATTGAACAGGTCATAGCAAAGAGGCTAGAGCAGAGAATAAAATTTGTTTGCCCGACAAATAGGTACATGTTTACTACACAATTTACTGTTTTGTTTGGGTGATGATGATTTTATGAGCCTATTGGCTAGCCGCTTGGCTTTTTCTTTTTCTTTTTGAGATCTGAAGGACCGGGGAAGCTATTTGAAATTCCCCGATGCTCCCGGTGCAGGGGAGGTTATGGCGAAATTTTTCGAAAATTTAGGGTGTTAGCCAAATTTTTGAAATTTTTGAAAATTCTCAGAAACTGAAAAGTTGGAGAATGGAAGCCAGATCGAATGTAGAGTTGATTTATCAAACCACTTTCGACTTTGTTCCTTTTCGGGGACGAAAAGTTTTAAGTGGGGGAGATTGTAATAACCCGGAAATTCTGGGCCAGTTTAAAATTTTTATTTTGGCAATTTTGGCGAAGTATGAATATTTAAAATGAATTATTTTAAATAAAATCAACGGAAAATTTATTTTGAATATAAATAGAACGTATATATTATATACGTCGTCGTTATAAAATAAATAATTATATATAATTATAAAAAGAATTGAAAATGGCGCGGTAGTTCGATAATTCGATTTCAAACTTCAATTGAATGTACGGGGTGCAAAACAAACCGGATTTTAGTGAAACCAAAAATAATGGGATTTAATAGATAATATCTTTCCAACGAATCCGAAAAATCAAAATTTCATAGCGGGGATCAAAAGATATGTCCAGTTGAAAATTCTGAATAGTCGCTATAGAATTCAGGCCCTTAAAAATGGACATTTTGCAAATGACCTCGGATCTCGACGAAACCAGTTTTGTTGGGTCCGCAGTGTCAAATTATTGTTAGATCCCAAATTTCATAATTTTCTGAATCAGTATGTGAGCGTGGCGAAGGAAAACGCGTTTGACCAGTTTCAGTTGATTTTAATCGACTGGAAATTGGCCATTTTTCAAACGGTCTCAGAATTAGACGAAACTAGTTTTGTTAGGACCGTATCATCAATACGAAACTAGAAAATATTTTTCTGAAATTTTTCTAGTTAGTATGTGACCCCGGTAATTTGAAATGTACGTTTAAAATTCAATATAGTGATTTAAATGTAAATTTAACGAAAACTGGTTGTAACAGCCAAATCAGCTTACGATACATATCCCATTGTGTTCAGAATGGGGGTGAAACGCTATGGACGACAGGCGGTGGGCCTCGTTTCGAGGTCGTATGAAAAAGTCAACTTTAGGTTGAATTAAATAATAATAAATAAATAAAAAATCCCCTTTCCTTTATCTCTGCCCCCCCCCCTAATTTTCATTTCAGTCGATAAAAAAAAAAAGAAGAAGAAAAAGAAAAAGGGGAAGGGGCATCGCGCCCCACCAGACTTCGCCGCAGCCTCCTCAGGGCCATCGCCACCACCGCCGCTCGCTGGAGCAAACCCCCCTTTTTCCTCCTCCGATCCTTCTCCTTCCTCCCTCCTTGTCCTCTTCGCTCGAACCCGTCCCTCCCTTCGAATCAAAGACGCAAACGCCCGAGCCTCCCCCCCCCTCCCCCACAGTGATGACCGCCGACGAACTGAAGGCCGCCCCAACCCTCCGCCTCCTCCTGCCGCCGACATCGACGCCCCCCTTGAAGCCATCTCCAACGAAGACGCCCCCCCCTTTTTTCTTCGATATACAGTAAGTTTTTTTTTTACTTTATTTTATTTTTATTTTAATTCTGAAAAACTGATTTTCAAAAGAGGTTGAAACTGATTTTTTTTTTAAAAAAAAAAACATTTAAAACTGTTTTTTTAAAAAGCGTTTAAATTCTGATTTTTAGAAAAGTTTAAAACTGATTTTGAAAAGATTTAAACTTTAAAAAGAAAAAGATTTAAACTTTAAAAAGGAAAGGATTTGAACTTTTTAAAGTAAAAATCAGATTTTTATATATTGAAAGTCGAAGTAAAAATCAGATTTTTATATATTGAAAGGCGAAGTAAAAATCATATTTTTATATATTGAATAGCATCGTAAAAATTCGATTTTTACATATGTAGAGAATACGGGCGAAAGCGACAAAAAGGCGAGGTCGACGAAGAATTCTGCAAAAGAAGAGTCAAGATAATTGGATAGCTATTGGTGAGAATTTCTCACCTTTCAATTTCTTTTCTAGTTATATATATATACTAGGATGCAGACGGTGCTTAGTAGCACCCGACACAATCGTCCACAGACCATGGACTTGTTTGTTTGGTTGCATAGATTAGTTAGATTATTTGATTGAAATTGAATTGTTTGGTGAAATTAAATGGATTGATTGATATGTGAATGGCGTGGGCCTTCACTAGACCGGGGATAAGGCTAGGCCTTGTCCCGTTTCTAGTATCGTGCCGTTATGCCGCCGAAATTTTCTAAAATAAGTTAGAAAAATAAAAATATCATTTTATCGAATAAATGAATTGAAAAGGAATTCATATGTTGAAACAAAATGTTTTATCGTTAAAAATATAATTTTTAACGTGAATGTGAATAAATAAAATATTCATTTACAAACCGGACGGTTTGTTTATGTACACCTATTTGAAGGACATTGATTGGGTCGATAAATTTTACACATCGCCCAACTGCACAAATAAAATATGTGTTTGATTGTTTGAAACCCCACACGGGTGTTAGGATGAAATTTGAAGTTCACTCATCCTGATTGATTAAATATGTCAATCGATCGATTGACAGGCTGTTATAAGCGTTAGATATCTATATTTGATGCTTATATAGTGAGGTGCACTTTGGTTGATGGTTGATTATTTTTCAATGCTATTATATACATGTGTTGTATGGAATCCATATAATTAACTTTATATGGTAATTGATTGGGCCTCATTCCAATTTGAAAAATAAAGAATATTTGAAAATAGAAATTTATGAAGCCGTGTTGATTAGATTGACGCCATTTTGACGTGAACGATATTTATATCGATTTTATTCATTTTAAAATGAATATTGAAAAGTGATTTCGAAATCGAATATTTCGAAATGAATTGAATTGAAAACGATTTCGAAATGAATTGAATTGAAAACGATTTCGAAATGAATTGAATTGAAAACAAATTCAAATTGAATTGAAAGCGAATTGAAATGAATTCAAATTGAATTGAAATTTGAATTGAATAGAAATGAATTTTAAAACGAATTTATAAAGAAGAATTCAATTTTGATTTGAATTGAAAAGGAAGTTGAAATTGCTTTTGAAACGAAATTAAAACTATTTATATAATTCGTTTTAAATAGAAATCGACGAAATATATATTATATATATTATATATATAATATAATGGCCTGAATAGAACGCGCCGCGCCGCGGCAGTTCGTGAATTTCGACCATTTATTTCAAACGGACATTACGGGAGATCCGACCGTCGGATTCTCCTAAAACCGGAACCGTTGGGTTCATATCGAAAAGAGCTTTCTAATGAATGTTAGAAATTTGAAATCTAACGGTTGGATTTGGAATTATGTCCAAATCAAATTTGAAAAAGGTCGCTGTAAGTGCAGTTCGATGGCCATTGATGGAAATCGACTGTACAGGCCTTGATAAAATTATTAAAAATAGTAATAATTTGTGAAAAATCATAAGAAATGATTTAGAAAGGATTGGGATGAAAAACTCCATATTTGAAAGGATAAAAATAGATTTTTATCGAAATGAACTAGTTTTGAACTAGAATTATAATTCTATTTATTTTTAAATAAATAAATTGAATTTGAAAAGGGTTTTAAAAATAACCAAAATTTCCAATGATTGCATTGGAGTGGATTTGAATCGAAATTCTCTTCGGAATATTTCGATGTTGGAATTCGTGAGTATACAGATGTTGTTATGGAAATTTGAAAGATATATATTTATATCGTTATTTCCAATACGAATTTGTTAGTCGTAGAATTTGATATTGAATATCAGCCGATATATTTTCTATTCAGAGCCTTGTATTGAATATCAAATGTGATTTGGGTTTGTCGTGAATGGTGTCTTCACTAACACTGTTCTTGAACCCAGTTGAGAAAAAAATTAAATCTTTTTATTTAGATTTAATGAAGTGTACCAATTAAATGATATTTAATTGGAATTTAATTGGTATTGATTTTTGGGTTTATCGTGAACAGTGTTTTAAATAACACTCGTTCTTTAACCCGATAATTAATGAATGTGATTTTGGGTTTATCGTGAACTGTGTTTTAAATGACACTGATTCTTTAACCCAGTTAAAGATTAAAACTAAGTGGAGTTTTGATGAATCTTTAATTAGATTGAAATGGTCGAGAATGGAGTAGCACCAGTTTTGCTTCAGGCGATAGTTAAATCCTTAATTAGATTTGAACGTGAAATGGTAATTGAATTTACCGATAACACCGTGGTGTTAGATATGAAGTATTACCAGTTTTACTTCATGGGATGAATAGATTGGGATTGGGAAATTAAAACCAATGATTACTTCGGTAAGGTTCGTTAATCTCGACTAGTTGAATCGAAATTCAAAAGGATAGATTAAAGAATAATTTCAAGAAATTCATCTTGGATAAAATTAATGGGAACCTTTCCCTATGAATGTGAAATTTAGAAACTAATTTTCGGTTAGCTAAGCAGAATGGTTTTCTGGATATTGATCTGATGTTGGTTTCGGCCTTCGGGGTCAATATTTGGGGAATTATTCTCTTGATTAATTTACGGTTAGTGACTGATGAATTGGAATGAGGCGTATGTTGTGTTTGTGTAACACTTATTTAAAATGTACGCGAGTTATTTGGAAAGACCGGGTTTATCCCATTCTGAATAACTGATACGACGATAAGTCGAAGATGAAGACGATGGTCGAAGACCGGAGGTCTTCACGTCGTTTGGGTGATTGCTGATGATCTTGATTGGGTTGTACACCCAAGAAGATGGAAACAGTTGGTGATCGTCCAGACGTACTTGGAGATCGATGGATATGCGGGGTACTAGGTGCCTCCGGTTTCGTTCAGACCCAGAACGGACTTGCAAATGGACTGTGTGTCTGACATTGGATTTTAGTCCGTGTGATTGATCTTTATTAAATATATATCTGTTTGGCGGCGGAGAATTTATTCCCTTGCTTAACGCCCTTCTCTGAGACGTACGAGCTCAGGGGTTATATATTGATGGATATCAAACGCATGGAGTGAATTGCCTGTGTGGCATTCCTAAGTGGTAATTGATCGAGGCTTCTGTTGAAAAGCAAAGTCTTGTGGTGATGATCAAAGCACGGCCTTTGTGGCGTAGCTTTGTGTAACGTTTGATTCGCGAGTTTCACACCCGGTATGAACCAAAAACGGGAGATGGACCTCAGGGAGGACTTGCGTTTCTTTCTAGCTAGAAGTGGCGTCAGTGGTTTTACACGCCCTGACGAGTTTGACTTATGTTGTTGTTGCTGTTGCGAGGCGCCTCGGTTTGATCGGACGATCCGGGTCCGATGGAGTCATTTGTTGGCTCATTTACGCCCCATAGGGCGGAGAGACGTATTGTTCAGGCATAATAATCAACATCGGTGGACCGGCCCTGACGATCCAAGGCCCACCTGAGTCTGGGACCTGAGACATGGGCTAGATTGTCTCGAATCGGTAGAGGACTATCTTTTGCCTCGGTTCATAGACGGAAATCCAATTTCCAAATACGTGACATTTGCGGTTTTAATTGTAGAACTAGTATGGCGACATGATATATGGTACCCATGCCGCCTATGATTGATACTTATGATTTGAAGTTGTTTTTATACACTATGCACTTATAATAGTATCAAATGATTTGTTTTAAACGTATCAAGCATTCTTTGGCTGTTATAAGGGAAAACCCTATCCCCCGGCTTGCGTTGCATTGTGTGATAGGACCTGGGTCTTATAACAGCTTCATTTTTCTTTATTTAGCATTGCGCTGTCTGTTTTATGCACTGGTATTCTTGGGAGGAAACCCGTTCCGTGTTATACGGCGTGGTCCCTTGATTTACCTAATGATTTAAAATAAAGATTAATAACTGTTTTAGTTCTCACACCAGTCACATGACTGACCTGGAGTTTATTGTTTTAACCTAAACTCTGGGTGCCCTTATTTTGACACGGGCAGCTAGTAGTTTTGGTTTTGCAGATTTATATTCACAGGATCCTGGTTTACAGCTGGAACGATATCCGGAAAGCTTTGTATCCGTATATCTCCTTCTAGTTGTGTATTGTATTATTTTCCGCTGCTATGTATTTAAATGTAATTTAAATCTCTGATATTTCTGTGTAATATTCATTTATACTCTGTATATTCTTGTAATCTGATGCATTGTTGTAATATACAATGAAATGTTCTTTTGTCTGCGTTCTGTTGTGGCTTGTTCTCGAACTATCCGACGCTTTCCTTTACGGGGAAGTTACGGGTCGCTTCAATTCTAGACATCTTGATTTCAATAAAAGGAAGGAAATGAAGATATAGTGTGACGCATGTGAGAAAGCAGCAGCAGTAGTGATATGTTGTGCAGATGAGGCTGTGTTGTGTGAGAAATGTGATGTTCTGATCCATGCTGCTAACAAATTAGCAAGCAAGCATCAAAGGCTTCCTTTTCACACTCTTCCCAATAAGCTTCCTTCTTTTGATATTTGTCAAGTAACTTCTTTTACCTCATTTCTTCATCGTTTTTTATTGTTGTTCTAAACTCACCCCCACTAGTTTAGTGTCGTAATCCATGAAATCATCTGGTTTATAACAATTTTTTGTTTCAATACACCACAGATCTAATATTCATTTGTTTTTTCTTGTATACTAATGATTCATTTTTTGTTGGTTGTTATTATGCCATGTCATTTTTATATGAATTATTCAAAATTTGAAAAACTAAGTGAGCTTGGTTTACATCAATCTTTTACCAAATCACTATAGATATCTTGAGAATTTCGCTACTAGATAAGTTCATATTCAAGACTGTTGTGTTTAAGGTTATGAATGTAGATTTAGATTAGTTGGATAATATGTTAATTCACATATATCTCCTCCTAATATTATTTAAGGTATAAAAAAGACCGATGTAATACTTAAGAACATATTGTCTACTCATGGATGTGTCATGGAAACGCGTTGAAAATAAAAAATAATCAACCATATACATATTGACCTTCTAAAGATAGTGTCTACGCACTAATATACTCCTTTAAACAGTTTTTACTTGATTATCTTACTTTTTAAATTTCTAACAATCATCGGTGCAAATGGCGTAAAGATGTCTGGTAGAGGAGAAATGCATTTAGATAGGATTCTCCCTAAGTCTTTGGATATAGCAAGTGTTGTGATTTTTCACCAAAATACTTCAATTATGACCATTCAGAGGTAGTTTGTCTTTTAAAAAATTCAATAATTTCATAGGACACGGTAGCAATCATATTCTACGTATAGGACAGAGCTTTGTTTTGCCGTGACTGCGACGAAGCTATCCATGTTACTGGAAGTCTATCAGGCAACGACCGATGTTAACTAGCTACTGGCATCCGTGTTGGTTTGAAATCAATATGCAGCAGCAAAGATTCTGAAAAAATCCAGAACAAACCCCCTAACCAGAATTTCGCACTCCTAGGCCCCAAGATTTCCCTCCCTCAAGAACAAGTATCCCCTTTCATGCCTTCTGCTTGGCCTATTGATGAATTCCTCCAGCTCTCTGATTATGAATCTAAAGATAAGGTACTAAAATACTCTTATTTCTAGAGTACCAAGCTGGGAGGTTATATATGTTAGAAGCATGCATCCTTTCAAAAACTGTGACTACAGAAAAGTATAAAGCATGGCTTTGCATGATTAAGATGATATAACTAACTAAAAAGATATAACTTACTCATCATTGATTTGTGGACTGCAGTCGAGTAAAGGCCCTCATACTGGATTTGGGGAGCTAGATTGGATTACCGACATGGGTCTTTTCAGTTGGAGCTAGACTGGTTTAAGACAATCAATTTTCTAAAGTGGAGAGCCAGTTTGTATGTATGATTTCAGGTGTTTCAAACAATTGTGTGGTTGATGATAGAACACAAAGACTGGTTAAATTTGGATAAAAGAAGTGATGCAATGGAGTTTGAAGTGAAGAAATGTCAGATAGGTTGGAGATGACAGTATGGCATGAGGAGTTTGTTTGAGTATGCTGGTTGACGTTGTTGGGAGAGGAGAGAAGCTTCGAGAAATGACTGTGAGATGTTTGGTTAATTTTTGGTTTTAAATGGTGGAGTTTCGATGAACTATGATAGTTCGGTATATGCAGAGGTGAGTTGCGCAAAGTATGGCGCAAAGGAGATGCTCGTAGATGAACATGAATTATGAACTATAATTGTTTAATTTATCAAAATCATGGGCACATGAACATGAGCCTGTTGGAGCTCTCACAGATGTTGTAAATTTACGTTTAATTTATCAAAATCATTATTAGTCCTTCTTAAATTTGTACCTTATAACATATTTCTATTTACTGTTCCTCTCATATGATGACTTCTCTCTTGTTTAGAATTCAAGAATATATTATTTTTTATGCAGAGACCCATTATTCTAGCTCTCTCTAATCCTACTTCACAGTCTGAATGTACGACTGAGCAGGCGTACACTTGGAGCAAGGTAAAATTTGCTTACAGCATTTTAACTGTCTACTTAAATGTAAGTTGATTAAAATGTCATATATTTTGAACTGTTATATTTTGCAGGGGACTGCAGTATTTGCTAGTGGAAGTCTATTTGGTGCTCGTGAATATGAGGATAGAACTTACTATTCTGACCAGGTATCTTCACTATCACCTTGAATTAGTTTACATTTGTTGCATTGTAATTTGTTAGTAAGTTATTGTCATTCCTGGGTAGGCAAACAATGCATGTATATTCCCTGGATTTTATCTTGGTTTAGTAATGTCTGGGATAATTCGTGTTCATAATGATATGCTTCTTATAGCACTCCCACTATTTCATTTTTTATCGAACAACTTTTTACACATAAGTCCCATGTTACTTGAATTCAATCTAACTGCCGACTACATCTTCCCCTAAACATAAATTTGTCCCTTCTCAACAATGTCTTCCATTCCCTACCCACCATCATACAATCACTCTTCTCTGGACTAGAATTTAAACCCTCCTTCACCCCGCTTCTGATTTACTTCAGTTTGAACCCGACCCAACTATCCATGAATCAAGGCAAAAGGTACTTCGTAATTCACTAAAACAATATTAGTTACATTCTAATCTACCTCTTATTGCATTTCTTCCAGTCAACTTTTCTGCTCAATCTCCACACTACTAACACGGAGCAACTCTTCTTACAATTACTGACTTAATTTGCATGCATTCCTTATTACGGAGTTGATCCGTAAATTGATATCCTATAAACAAATAACAGTACATTATCCTTCCGGTTTCGTTTAGTTTGTCATGTCTCCAACCATTTCTATGTTAACAAGCACCTACATTAAGGATGAAATTTAGATGTGCATATGTTGCACCGGAGATGAAGAATGATTCATCTTCAGCCCAATAGATGTAGTTGTTGATGTAAAGACCAAAATAATTGTAGTTTTGGGCGGCACTGGATTTGTTGGGTCTGCAATATGTAAAGCTGCAATTTCCAGAGGAATCGAGGTTGTCAGTTAAAGTAGGTCTGGGCGGCCTAAATATTCCGAGTTCTTGCTTGATCAAGTTAAATGGATTCCTGGTGATGTTTTCTATTCAAACCGGGATGAAGTACTATCGGTAGCAACTGCAGTTGTGTCGACAACTGGAGGGTTTGGGAATGAGGAGCAGATAAAGAAACTAAATGGAGAGGCAAATGTGATTGCAGTTAATGCTGCAAAGGAATACGGAGTTCCAAAGTTCATTTTGATATTTGTGCACGATTACAACCTCCCATCGTTTCTACTCTTATTTGGCTATTTTACTGGAAAAAGAAAAGGCTGAGTCAGAAGTCCTCTCCAAATACAAAAATTCAGGTATAGTGCTGGGACCTGGTTTCATATATGGAAAAAGAAAGGTTGATGGAATAGAGATCCAATTGGATATAGTAGGAGAGCAACTGGAGAAACTACTAGCGACTACATAAAATTATACAAGGTCGTTGAATGCTCTTCCATCTTCTGATCTTCTGCTAGCACCACCTGTAAGTGTTGATGATGTTGCTCTTGCTGTTGTCAATGGTGTATTTGATGATGATTTCTTTGGTGTTTTTACTTTCGAGCAAATTAAAGAAGCCGCTGCTAAAATGAAGGCATGACATGTAATGGATTTTACATGAGATCGTTAACTGTAATCTTGGTATTATATCCAAAGAATGATTATGATTCATAATAGAGGTATATAATTTCTTTTATACTAAAAAATAAATAAAATAAAAATAAAAAAAGCACCTACATGCCATCATACCACTTTCCTAACAGAACATTATTTTTTTCCAGATCTTCACCTAAAAAAGTACCGGCTGATGTCTACAAGAATGTTTCTCTGACAAAAACCACACGAAGGTAATTCAAAACTTATGATATCTTAATTTGGCCTACCGGTAAAGGATGTACATTCAAGTATGCCAGTTTAGAATTCATTTTCCCAACATATCTATGCTCACCGTTGATTTTTGTATGCTATTTGTCCCTACCTGTTTCATTTGCGTGGTAGACATGTGAAGCTAATGTATATAGATTATCATGTAAGGTTTGAACATCTGCATGTTACATTTTTCTATTCTTTCTTTATTGTTTAATCCTTGCAAAGTATGTTTCAGTGACTAACTAATGTTTTTTCCACCATTGTGCTATATCACTTGGGTTCGGGCTTTGTCCCAAATAAGATCATGGTAGCAAGCATCTACTGGTTTCTGAAAATGCCAACATGTTATCATATCTTCATAATTTGATGTTATGTTTCCAATTACATTCAACGTAGTCTTCTTTCCCCTCAGTGGACTACCATTTGTGATCTATATCCAAAAAGTGATTTTATAACTATACACCTGCGAACTTAATTTAACATTTTAACAAGAATCATCTCCATTTTCATTCTGATGTTACTGATTTTGTGGACAATGATAGTTAATTAATATCTTTTTGATCAATACCGTTCCTACATTGTCAGACTGAAGTTGAAAATAAAATTACTTATACTTTAGAATAGTTGATTGAAAGAAAACATTAATGAATGTATGACAATAGGATGGCTGTGCGTCAGTAGCAAAAGCAGTGCAATCAATTGTGTTATTAAATGGGGCTTTGGATTGCAGCCTATTTGCATTTTTTGCGTCTAATTATTTTTGTATTGTTAGGGAATAGTATGGTATGGACTTTTAATTCTTAGCATGAACACCAGTATGGTATATACATAACATACAATTGTGTAGTGTTGTCTTAGGTATGTACATAGCAGCAGTATGCAGTTTAGTTATTTTATCATGGTGAAAATGTTTGAATATTTTTATCTTTTTATGTCAAATATTTGTGCAATAATTCAGTTTTATCATGCTGAAAATAGACATCACTGATTATCTCTGCTACTTCATTTTAGGTTCTAGTTTTGGATTGAAGTTGCCGCTTAGAAGGATGACATCTACGGATTACACATTTATTATAAAGTAATGGGTACTACGTAATCCTATTGGTGTAGCTAACAATGTGAACTATATTACATCTTAGTGATTGTACTAAAGATCTGAACCAAATTACTTTTTTGTATGGATTACGAAAACATTATTCTTGAAATATATTTTTTACCATTATATAGGTTTAATTTGATTGTCATTTAGTTGTATTTTAAATGATTATGCAATTACCGGCTTCTCTACTAATATATCTATATATATAGCTGTATTGTTTGAGAATTTCAGTGATTCAGGTAGGGAAGGAGGTTTTTGCAGAAGACGAACATTTTAGATCGGTTGTTGGATTAGCCGATGCAAAAATAAAATATTGGAAAAGATATCTTTTTTTAGCATCGACTATACAAAAAAACTGATGCAAAGTTGTAAATTTTTTGCATCAGCTTTTTAAACAACCAGTGCAAAATTTAAGACTTCACTAAGCAAAAGAGTCATTTTTGCATCGTCTGTTACTGAAAACCGATGCAAAAAAGTCATATGTTGCATCGGTTAGTTTCAAACATCCGATGCAAATAAATGATTTTGCATCGGTTTTACAACCGATGCAACAGGAAAAAGTTTTTTGCATCGTCTGCAATTGCATCGGTTGTTGAACCGATGCAATAGGGGGGTAAACAACCGAAGCAATTGGTTTGTTTTGTACTAGTGTCTCCAACTCAGACATTCCAGTCACATCTTTGTCCATGATAGCATTTTCTTCTTGTTATTTCTTATACGCATCTTGCTCTTTCTTGTGCGCTACGTCATCCGAAAGAATTTGTAGCTTCTTCTCTTCCAGATCAGCAATCCTTTTCAAAACTTTTGTTCTTTCCTTTACTTCTACAAGTCTTTTTTCCAATCTACGACTGTGTTCTTCATGGCGTGCGTTCACTTTTGCTTC
Organism: Allium sativum; assembly: GCA_030737875.1. Lineage (NCBI taxonomy): Eukaryota > Viridiplantae > Streptophyta > Magnoliopsida > Asparagales > Amaryllidaceae > Allium > Allium sativum. Next base: position 315,327,210 of record CM060915.1, read on the forward strand.
AAGCTCAACCGTTGCTTTGCCCCTTCTTTTCGCCGCTTTAGCTCCCTCAGGTCTAAAATCTTCGTCAATCGTGGCATTGAACTCATCAAGTAGGTTTTCCCCTGCACATTGAGAAATATTGGTGGTTGACCCGCTTGGACTAGAAGAATACCCAAATTTTGAACTTTTTTCTTGCTCTTGCTAGCACTTTGAACATCGCGAAGGCTCTTAGCAAGTCCTGAGTTCCACTTCGGTTGACTAGTAAGCAGATCATAACAATGCTTAAACTGGTAATAGTGTGGCCTTTTCGTCCCATTTTCTCTAGGAAAAAGCTTCTTGAACTCCTCGTTTGCAAGTCATTTCTAATTACCATAAAAAATTGTATCAAAAAAGCATGCTAACAACCACTAACATAAGTACAAATAAAAATATACCAGATTATCTTTCCCCCCATGCCGCTTGGACTCGCTATCTTTAATTTGTACACTTATGACTCATAATATTTGGTTTGATGGCTTATTTTCCCAAAACGGCCTTGAATCGCCGATAACATCATTAGGCATTCTGGATGCTTCTGAATGAAGGCCTTCTCAACCTTTTTCCAAAACGTGATGGTTGTTCGATCGTTCCCCATTGCCGAATCTTGCGAAAAATGACAATAGATGTTGCATAGATCGATGTCCTCTTGGTCTGTCCACGGACTGGTTCCTTGCCTGCTGAATGGAGGTTCAAATATATTGCTCGTGTTTCCTTGGGAAAACTGGCTTCCATCTATCGTCGAATGTGAAAAATCTCCGAAAGGTGAAGACATTATATAGCAAGAGTTTGTTTAGAATAAAGATATGTAGAAAGAAATTGTGAATATGTTGTGATTTACAAAGGTGAAATGGAACCATTTTATAACTAGAAATATAGCCGTTAGAAAAGTTTTAATCGTTTTATGGCCATTGGGAAGTAAAACAAGAAGAGGAAATAGATGTTGGGGAAGAGCCGTTGGGGGAAGGGATTGGCGAGCCGATAAAATCAGCTCGCCGGACCAATTCATGATTCTGAATTGGCCCCTAAACATTTACCGTAATCATCAGCCGCGTGATGGCTGTTGGCGAGCGTTTTGGCCTTGATTCAACATTACGAACATGCATATGGCTTCTGTTGGAGATACTCTTACATATAGTTAATAGGCCTCAATTCATTCAAATAAACCTTATAAAGCTGGCTTATGAGTCTTAGTGTACAACCTATGCAACTGTGCATATGCACACTCCAGCAAAGGGATATGCACCTCCTTCTCCTATGCATATCCATGTCCATCATTCTCTAACTTCTACTCATGCCCCCGGTCATTCACTCCTATCAGATTTCTCTGTGATTGGTCAGATTTCTTTTGAATTCTTCGTTGCTGACAAGGTGTTCGATATATTGCTTCTTTGTAATATAGAATTATTGAAGAAATGGTTTGTGCGAACACAATAGGAAAAATAATGTTATAGCGTCAATTTTTTTTATCAAATTGATCTAACATTTGCCCACTTTGTTTGTGCCTTCCAGTTGTTCTTATTACAGTTCGAGAAGTAAACCAAGGTTCATATTGGTTAAGAGATCAGGCCGTCTATCCTTGAATCCTTTGTGTCCCATTTAACTTCATCCACTCATCAACATGAACAATTTCTTTAGCATGTGAAATTTACTGCACTACATAAATGGTGGATCTCAACTAATTAATAACTGAGATTAGTATGGCACACGAGAACATGTAAACTAAGAACAAATTCAACTGCTTAATTATAGATGCAATGGTAAGGAGCAGAACTATGATTTATTTTATTTACTCCTACCCTACCTTTTTCTTCATAGTACTAGCATTTTCAGCTATTTTGAAGATCTGGCAATAGTTTGTAGCAGACCAGTTGTTGAACCAATTAGAGCAGACTTTGGTTTTCATTAAATGCATATATTAAACTTTAGTAGTCTAAAGTCTTCTTTATGATAGAAACCGGCAATTGATATATCTGCAAGTGTAAAAACTGGAGTATAGTAATGAACAAAATGCAGCGATTATTCGAAACAAATTAAAGAAATGACATTCTAAGCCTTGCCTTAGCAATATCCTTAAAACTTTTATTTGCAGAGTATCCCAAGATAGAACAAAATTGTAATATCACAGATTTTTAGCTATTGAATATTTATTTATTAAATTATTTAAATAGTGGTTTGGTAATTTAAATGACATAAATTAAATAATTCTGAATATTTAATTAATATAGATAGTGGAATAATATACTAATTCTGAAATAATCAGAAATGAGTTGAATTTGTGGTATTGTGTGAATTATATAATGTAAGAAATTTAATTGAGCTTAGATTCAAATATAATTACGAATTTATTTATTAAACGACGTTTGAATGTATTAATTTTAATATAAGTTAAAACGAGCTCGTAACGTCGCGGTAGTTCGTTGTTTTATATATTGAACTTTAAATTAATGTACATGATTCGTTATAAGTCAGATTTCTCTGAAACAAGAAACGTTCGAATCTATTGAATTATGTTTTTCTAATGAAAGTGAAAAATCAAGATTTCGTCTTGTAGATTGTGAGTTATGTCAAAATCAAATTTTTAGAAAGTTGTTATGAAATCGTTTATAAATTATAATAATTTATTTACATAATAAAAGGGTTTTTATACAAACTAAATATCAATTTAACTTGGATTTTGAAATATCGAGTTATAAATCCAAGTATGTTTATGTTGGAGCTATATAATACTCTATTGGGATATATACGATAATATTAATTTATTAATATTAAACTAAATTGTTTTTGGATTTATTAATATTTTATTGGTTAGATGTAAGCCTTAAAAATAGTCATTTGCTAATGACATCCATTTTCAATGAAACGAATTTTATTATATCCATAACGATTAATTATTGATAGATTTCAATTTTCGCGCCAACCGGAGTTGTTTTGTGACCGTGCACAATTTAAATGTGAATCGATCAATAATTTGACTTTAAAATAATGATATGTGAGCAAACAAACTCGGAATTCGACGAAACAAGTTTCGTTGGGTCCGTAATGTCGAACCATAATTGCATGTTTATTTTCATCGAAATTGGATACCTTATGTGACCGTACGAATTTTTAAATGACAAATACAAGTAGTAATTGATTAAAATGGAATACAAAATCAAATTAAAAATATATTTAAACTATCCTACCGCTCCATCCTAACCTAACCCTAATTTCATTCTTCAGTCAACACTACCCGCCGCCATGCTTTTTCCTACACATTCCAAATTCGTGAATTCCAAAATTCACAGAAAATGAAATAAAATACTCATAAATCTCTAAACTAATATATTTGGATTCCCCATGAGAAGCCCTTCAACCAGATAAGCTTTTTATTTCGTTCACAATTCATTTGATTCGCTGCAAATCTATACAACAACTTCTTGAGTTCAGGTATGTATGATTTTGGGAATCGTTTGAAGAAATAGAGTTTGTAATTGGGTTTGGGAGATTGAATAACTTGTGTTCGCCAATTTTGGAGAGATTCCGTGATGGATGAAGTCGTTGGTTTTCCTGTAGGTCATGAAAAGTTGTCGTTAATGTATTTTCTAGGCATGTTGCGATTTTATGGAATGTGTGATGGTTGTGTAGAGTTCATGTATGGAAGTGGTGGCATGAATTTTAGTGGAGGAGAGAGTGAGTTTGTGGAGGACGACAATGGGGCATTTTACAGTAATGGAGCAGCAAGTCTGTATGTGTGGGAAGGAGGCTAATGAGTGGTAGGAGTAAGGTATTAAGAATGGATTAGGGAATTCAAAGTGTTTATTATATTATAATTAATTTATAGTTAACGACTTTGTAATGTATACGAAATTGTAGAAATCTTAACTTTCCCATACATTATCAGAATCCGACGAAACATGATCCAATGGGGTCGTATCAATAAAGGCTACACAATGGAATTAGTTTGGAACGATTTGGAGCTCATCTCAATGTTTGGCGCAATAAAACGCCTGATCTGGTCTATCAATCGTTATTCGTCATTCAACGATTAAAGATCAAAGTTAGTAAACTCACTAACTCTGTCCATTTTTATAATTTTATAAATGTATTTTAAAATTGATATATGATGGTTGAATGCTGTGTGATGGTTGTTTGGGTGAATTGCTAACGTGTTGGTCAAAATTATATATATAAATCATTGATTAAATATTGATTCTATTTATTATGATGTCTCATATTGAAATGAAATTTATGTTGATTAACATCTATGGATGCAGGGAAACCGGTTGGAGGGACCAAACTGGATTCCTCAAAATTATTATTGTTTGTTTTCATATATTGTGATATATTATGTGTTGAATGTTCTATGGTAAATTTTGTTGAGTTGGATGTTTGTATAACACTGGCCCTAGAATAATTGGTATTTAAAATACCATAAAATATAATTTAAATCAAAAGAAATGAAATATTTGTTTTAAAAGGAAAATCTATTTTCAAAATAGAAATTGAATTTCGAATGGGCTAGAATATAATAACATGTTTTTATTATTAGAAACAAGTAGTTTAAATTATAAACAATGTTTATAAATGAAGTGAATAATTATCATTGGATAATTTGGAAATGTATATTCAAGAATGCATTTAAAGTGAAATTAGGAATCATTTTAAAAAAGAAACGATGAAATTTATTCTGACATTCGGAATGTGAATAGAATTTAAATTAAATCCATAAGGATTTATAATTAGAATTCGACCGTGTCGAATGTTATAAAAATAATTTATTTTCAGAAATTATATATTTGGAACCTGGCAAGATAATTAATATTCAGTTTGAAACCGATATTTTATAATCAAATGTAAAACCAATATAGAATTATAAACTTAGTAAATAAAATAGACTAGAAGATTGATGTGTAAACAGGGTTTGATAATTAAGTAAAATATGAAGGAAGAGTTATAAAATGACTCGATAAATAGAATTTGAACCTATAATAATATTTATAAATTGAAATCAAGATTTATTTGATTAACGAGTGCAGATTTCTTTGAAACAATATTATTCACGTATTAATGTGAGTAAGGGTTTAAAAGCAAATGTTTTGCAGTTTGAAATGGTTATAAGAGAAATTGGTAAAGATTTGAAAGTGATAAATTCAAAGGTGAATTTAAAATGAAAACCGAAATTGAGTTAATCTGAAATGGTAAATTTATTCTGAAATTCAGAATGTTAATCGAAGAATGATTATTTGAAGAGAGTTATCGAATTGAGATTATTTGAGCGAGAATTATATATTGGAATTCGGCTATATCGAATTCAGGAAAGTACTATTTACTTTCTGTTTTTATCAATATTTAATTATTTATAAAATTAATTAGTTATTATTTTATTTACTCAAATAAATGAATAAAAGTTATATTTTTAGATTTATTATCTCGGAACATGGATTATAATACTATTGTTATAATCAATGTTTTCCATAAATGAAATGGATTCGTAAATTGAATCCGAGAGTTGCGTAAGAGATGTTTTTGGGGTAATTGAAGTTAAGAAATGGAGTCAAGAAAATTTGAAACTAACTGGAGATTAGTTGAGTTGAATGGCTTCCTAAGTGTCAATCTGATGTTGGTTTCGGCCTTCGGGGTTGATACATATGGAGTTGTTCTCTTACTAGTTTACGGTTAGGGACTAATCAATGTTGAAGAATAGTGATGCATGAATAAGAAATAGAAATGTTTTCCAATGTTAATAACGTATATTTTCTAAGTATATGAAATAAGGATTTATGAATATATGGAAATGTTTTCCAAGAAATTGTGAGAGGTCAAACGAGTTTGAGAATATCTGGGGATAGATTTGGAAAATGGGAAAATAGGAAATAATAAATTAATAAGAAATAAATTTAAAAAGGGATAAGTGTTAATTGATGCTTGATAAATAGAGTTTCGATTTGGAACTAGGATCATGGGTTGTTTGGATGTTCCTTTGATAGTTAAGTAACCAACTATCAAAGTTTTGGCCCATTTTGTATTTCCGTTGTCAATACAAAGAGACCAGGATAAGGCTTATTAACTGAAAACCACTCCGTATGGGCATAACCATTGCGAATCAAATATACTGAAGATAATTGAAGACGGAGTAAAGTGCAAGGGTTGGTCTGTTAATCCTTGGTAAAAATTGCCTAAGATGGATTAATAGGATGGTACCTTCGGTTGGTCCAGTCCCATGACAACTTATATGGATGAATGTCTGACAGAGCATGCCAAACAAATCATATACTTTGATCTCTTCAAACGTATTATGATTGGTGGCAGAGGATATCATTTCTCTTAGCTTTATACCCGTGGTATTTTATGGGAAATCGATAAATGGTTTGGTATGTTTGACGATGTGGCATTCAAAGTGGATGAAGACGTGATACGTTAAAAAAGGTAAGTATGGCCCCCTCAAGCTTCATAACCGGAAAATGACAAAAATCGTGTAGGCAACATGGCTAAATGGATCGCTCCCAGTTGGGGTGTATCATCACCTCTCTAGAGAAATTTCATTTCCTTCTTTGATCTATCGATGCTGCCCCTTTCAGGAAACGATTGATGATCCCAACCGTTCGTGATATACATTCGATACACTCAAGCGAAATGAGTGGTCGGTCGTGTGTGGTCGGGTTGCAAGATGTTCTTGTTGAACCCAGTGTATTCCACTCTAGAGATACACTATCAGAAGGTGGTTCCATACCTTGTCATAGTAGGAAATCCATTCCCTAATAAGCGCCCCCGGTTTTGATTGTATGCTATGTATGTGGAGCGTGAGATGTAAGCGTTCTATTAGATTGCTATTTAGTTGATTTTGACACTATTGTAATATCAGAATTTTATGAATTTCAAGAATGTTTTGGGTTATCGTAAAGTAAAAACCGACCGTGTTTATGTGTGGATAAGTCTTATGATTATCCTTTCTTTTAAAGAGATTTTTAAAAATTAAACCAAATGGTTGGAGTTTACTTACACCAGTCCCATGACTAACCCAGGTTTATTTTGTTTTGATTTACCCTAAAGTCTTGGGTTTCCAAATTTGTACGCGAAATCCAATAGTAGGGATTTTATAGATACACTTGGAAGAGCTTGGAGCAGGAGGCTTCAACAATTTATAGCCATTATTTATTTCCATTGCGATGTATTTTGTTGTACTCTGATGATGGGATGTATATAGAGATATATTTGTATTGCAAAATTTTATGTTATATAATATATTTTATTCGTTCTGCTGTGAGGTTGGTATTTACTCTGAAATTGTTGTATTTATGTTCATCTTCTTCAATTCTAACTTTCTTTTTATTAATGATTCGGTGAATTTCCAGTGTTGGGTTAGTCGATATGGTATTTGTGTCGATAATCAGGATCGGGAATTTGTCGGTTCATTACAAAATTATTTCTGCGTGAGATTGTAATGGGTATGTCAATTCTGTGATTTATTATAAAATGCAGCAGCGAGAGCAAAGAAGAGAAGGAAGAAGAGGAATTTCAAATGGAATAAATGTGACCAATATTCTTCCATTTTTATAGTTGGTCCGCATCTCTTTCGAGTGGTTGCATCCTCTGGGTCGCACCCACTAGCCCTAACAGGTCGTGCATATTGTTGTTGTTTTTACCAGGGTGCACCCACTCGCCGCTGTCATCGAACATATTATACCCATTCACCAAAAACCGCGTCTACCGCTATTACTGTCTGAATCACGTATCATTTTTCCTCCAATTGTAAAAATTAGGCCTAGTTTTTTCAAAACAAAATTAAGGTCATATTAGACCCGAACTCGACCAAAATCGGTTCAATAGGATATACGGAACGCGGTGCGCCCACGTGTGTAGTGGTGAAGCATGGCTTTCCTCCTAACAAAAAAGTACACATCCCCAACCTCCTCATGAGGAAGCTATTCATATACTTGAATACTATTTTATTTTTGGCGATGTGGGACAACATGATATTTCATTCAGTTAGTTCATGTTAACTCCAACAATCCCACACATGAATGATAATATACTTTTCCCCCATACAAATCGGAATATCACAGATTACATATGGAATAATGCTTTATAATGTATAAGTAGATATTTCACTTTGAACTTTCCTTAATTAATACTTATCGGATTTACTTGTCTAATCCGTGAATTGTTTCATCTTGAACCGTCGGCCTTTATTGTATATTTAGACAATAAGCTTTACAAAGCATTGATTCCCTTCTCATTCAATCTCTTGGTTGTGTTCATTTTGGTCATGAACACTTTTTTGTTTTGCGAGTGTTATAGAGAATTTAAGCTTGTAATATTCTCATAGAGTTGTCCCAGCTCATACTAGCAAAGATGATCGCAACTATTAAGAGTATCCTACATATACCCCACTTATTATGTTCAAGATACATCGTCATTATAAAACATAGTTTTAACCTTTTAATTATTCTATAGACAGGCATTTATATGTGCACCATATAAATGAAGTAGGAATATGTCCAAACAAATTTGTCATGTCATTAGTTATTCGTAACTGGGTTGCTTATTGATCCTAGTCTGTGGGATCTCCAGTCACTAGGATAGGTTTCCATATAAGATAATACTTTGTTGATTTAGGCTTTTAGACTCATTCCCCTTGATTCGCAGTCAATTTTCTCTCTTTATAAATCTTTAGTAAATGGATATAATAGGTTATCATTTGTTCTCACATAATCTATGGAAATAGTATCATTTGAGAGTAACTGCCTAACTGTGTTATGGTATCGAGGAATGTGTCATGACCTTCTATTATACACAAAGTTTTGCGCTCTACTTAACGCTACTTGGTTATCACAGTGCATGCATATGTCGAGTAAAGGTTTAAGCCAAAACGAAATATCTTCTAAAAAGTGATGAAGCGATTCTGGTCCTTCGCCTGCTTTATCTAAAGATATGGACTCTAATTCCATGGCGGATCAAGCTATACATGTTTGTTTAGTAGTTTTCCTTAACACTGCTACCCTTGCTAAGGTAAATACATAACCGCTGTTTGATTTTGATTCCTTGCAATCCAGTTTGCATCACTATATCCTTCTAAGATGGCATGATATTTTCCATAATGTAAGGAATAATTTGTGGTATTTTTTTAAATATCCAAGCACTCTCACTACTGCTTTCCAGTGTTCCTTCCCTGGGTTGCTTGTACACCTTCTTAATCGTATTATTGCATAATTATGCTATATCTGGTCTTTCCAAATTCATGAGATACATCAACCATCCTATTACGCGAGAGTATTCCAGTTGCATTACACTCTCATGGTGTTTTTATGCAGTACTTCCAGTGGATTAGAAGGTATTCGTATTCGTTTTAGTTCAAAATTTTATAATCTTTCAATCACTTTGTCGACATAGTGAGACTGGGACAGTTCAATTCAATTAGGTGTTCTTATTATTTTTATTTCCAAAATAATGTTTGCAACACCAAAATCTTTCATATCAAAATTATAGATTAACATTTTTTGTATGATCTCTGTAACTTTAATGCTAGGACAAAGATTAACATATCGTCTACATGTAGACAAACCATCATGTATGATTTTCCAACTTGTTTATAATAAATACATTTAAACATTCATTTATACAAAAACCATTTTTCATCATGACACTATTGAATTTTGCGTGTCATTGTTTTAGAGCTTTTTTTAGTGCATATAATGATTTAACTAATATACATAATTTATTTTCATTTCCTTTGGAAAGAAAACCTTCAGGTTGCTCCATGTAGATCTCCTCATCGAGATCTTCATTTAAGAATGTTGTCTTTACATCCATTTAATGAATTTCTAGATTATAGATAGATGCAATTCCTACTAACATTCTTATAGAGGTTATTCATGTAACTAGTGAATAAGTATCAAATAGGTATATGCCTTCTTTTTGATGATATTTTTGGCCACTACTCTGGCTTTAAATTTTTGATAGAGCCATCTGGTTTCATTTTCTTCTTGAAAAATCCATTCACAGCCAATGAGTTTTATTCCAGGTGGAGTATAAACTATTTCCAAATTTTTATTACTTAGAATTGAATCAATCTCACTTTTGATTGCTTCTTTTCAACATGAAGATTCCAAAGATGACATTGCTTCCTTACGTTTGAGGCTAGTGTTTTAACTTATATTTTAAAAATTCTGAACCAAATGTCTTTGAAGTTCTAGCCCTTGTGCTTCTTCTAGGTTCAACATCCGCAATTTCACGTTGAGTTTAATATTCATGTGAGTTGCCCAATTTTTCTCTTATCCTGTTAGGGACATTATTTCCTTCATTCATTTTTTGCGGAAACACATCTTTAAAGAATGAGGCATCTCTTGATTCAATGGTTGTATTTACATTGATATCAACTATACAAAACTTGAATACCAAAAATCTGTAGGCAGAACTGAAACTTTTGCTAAGAACCCCCACACTTTGAGCTATTTAAAACTTGGTTTGTGTCCTTTCCATAGATCATATGGAATTGTTATTGTTTTATTGTAAGGAAACTTGTTTAATATTTGATTAGACATATTTAGGGCTTCCCCCTACAAGTTCGTCGGTAAGCCGGAGGTCAATAACATTGCATTAATCGTGTCTTTTAATGTTCTGCTCTTTCTCTCAGCTACACCATTTTGTTGTGGTGAATATGGAGCTATTGTTTGAAGAATTATACCATTTTATACTTAGAATTGTTCAAATGGTCATTCATATTCTCCAGCTCGATCAGATCTCAATATGTTGATTTTTTTTATTTAACTGATTTTCTACTTTAGCCTTGTACTTTATAAATGACATAATTGCTTCATCTTTACTGTTGAAAAGATATACATAGCAATATGGTGTATAATTATCAATAAAAGTAATGAACTACTTTTTCCCACCTATTGGAGGTAATGATTTAAAATCACATAAATCAGTATGAACCAAACCTAGTGGTTTGGTGCTTCTATTAACAGAATGAAATAGTTTTTGACCAGTTTTGCTTCTACACATGTCTCACATTTGTGGTTGTTATCTACTTGGAATTTCAGAATTAATCCTAAGTTTGATAATTTTTCATTTTTTAGAAATTTATGTGCCCTAATCTATAATGCCATAGTAAAATTTCAAGCTTAAGAAAATAAGAAACTTCAAATTTGTTAATAATATAGTTAGAATACATAGTTTTATTGCCGACTACGACTACATTTGCCTTAAATAGGCCATCACATAAATATCCTCTTTCTATGTACATTCCAACTTTGGACAGAACCATCTTGTCTGACTCAAAGACCATTTTGACTCCTTTCTTTGATAACACTTAACCAGAGATGAGATTCTTGCGTATGTTTGGAACGTGAAGGATATCATTCAACTTGACTGTTTTTCCAAAAGTAAACTTGAGAATTACTGTGCATCTTCCCACGATCATGGAGACTACAGAATTACCCATGTAGAGTTATTCTTTCTAATCGAATTTTGGGTATGTAGAAAACATGGATTTGTCTGCAAATGTGAAGAGTAACACCTGTGTCTACTCACCATTGTGTAGGATTCTGAACCAAATTACACTCAGATACAACCATCAAAAAGTTACATTCGCCCACTTTCATGTTGTTCACCATATTTTCTTTTGAGTTACGTTCTTTCTTATGTCTGCAATCTCTAGCGGCGTGTCCTACTTTTCCGCAAACTCAACACTCACCATTAAACTTCTTGGTTTGTTTCTTGTCTTTGGGTTTGTTTTCAGGATCTTTCCTTTTCTTCTGGAAATTCTTCTATTTGTTGTTTGCCTTTGACCCTTCATCAACAAATGCCTCCTCACTTTATTTTGTAACTCCAAGGTTATATTCCACAATCTTGAGTCGAACCATGAGGTCTTGTAGAGAGATTTCCATCTTTTTATGTTTTAGACAGTTGTAGTAATCTCTCCATTACGGAGGCAGTTTCCCTATGATGGCTTCAACTAAAAATGATTCTCCAATCTTATGACCTTTCGATTCGAGTTCATGAATGATGATCAGAAGTTCATGCAATTGAGCAATCACTGGTTTTTGGTCAACCATCTTGTAGTCCATGAATTTATCTACAATGATTTTTTTAAGAAAAATATTTTACGTCTTGTATTTCGTGGCAAGTGCATTCAAAATTGCCTTTGCTATCTTTAGAGGCTGATATAACACCTTGTCGAGACAATTCAGAATATAGTTTCTGAAAAGGAAGTCGGAATGCTTCCATGCATCTTTGTCTATTTCCTTGCCTGGTGCAGTTATGGGTTCCTCCTACTCGAGATATCTATGTAGACTGCGTGTGGTGAGATAAAACAACATCTGATTCTGCCAATGTAGAAAATCATCATCTCCTTTAAATGGATCAGGCCTGTTGTGTGTAGAGCTTTTGTTTGATATTTCTACTGCTGTCATTTCCTGTTGCATAAATCAAGTTAGGAAATATGAATTTGAAATAAAAAATATCTAGAAACGAACAGAGCATAGACAGAAAGTTTGCAACTTTCTGATTTCAAAAAATTCATCGAATTTTTGGAATGTTTTAAGATCGATAGAAATGAGGAACAAATATCACTTCAAGTATAAAAACTATAGTATAGTAACGAGAAAACCACAACAATTTTTTGAAACAAATTAATGAAAAGGGATTCTGAGGCTTGCCTTAGTAATTTCCTTAAAACTTTTATTTGTAAAGTTTTGAAAGATAAAACAGAATATTTCTACACAAGATTGTGATGAGTATATCAAATCCATGATTTATTATAGTTGGCACCAGCAAGAGCAAAGAAGAGAAGGAAGAAAAGGAATTTCGAATGGAATAAATGTGATCAATATTCTTCCATTTTATATTGGTTTGCATCTCTTCGGAACGGTTGCATTAGGTCGCACCCGCTCGTTGCTGCCATCGAATGGGTCACACCCGTTCACCGAAAACCGTGTCTGTTGTCTAACAGGTCGCACCCATTCGCTAAAAACTGCATCTGCCGATGTTGCTATCTTAATCACATCGCATCTTTTCCTGTAAATGTTAAAGTTCGGTCTAGTTTTTCGGAAAAAATTACGGTCATATTAGATCTGAGCCCGAGCCCGACACGATTCTGTTTTGTAGGACTGACGGCAATGCACACATGTGTGGTGGTGAAGCATGACTTCTCTCATCACAACAAAGCACATTTGAGTGCTCCAAGGCCCCAACCTCCTCATGAGGAAGCTATTCATATACTTGAATACTATTTTTTATCTTAGTGAGCGGGACAATAAGATATTTCATTCAATTAGTTCATATTAACTTCAACACTTTATTCATACACTAATCAACGTACAATTCACGTTCATCAATAAGAAAATCCAAATGCAATTAGATACAGGTTCCAGAACATGGAAGCGCAGCTTACCAGAATGTTCATAGTTTAAAATAAAATGTAAACATGCTCTAGTCAAAATTGTATAATGTAAATTTTGATACTACTTATTTGAACTATCATTGTAAACCCTTATTTTATGAACTGTTTAACAAAAACTACTCGATAAAATTAGTATGAAACTTGATTGTTAACTAAAATATAGTCTACCTTTGTTTTAAAATTTGTTTATTCATCTCTTCAAGCTTTATAAACTATTTAATTTTTAGTTGGTGAAAATATGCTAAACAACAGAAATTTAATTTCTAATTATTTTTAACGATTATTTTAGTTTTACAAAATTCCTTTTTTATGCTTTGTTCTAATTAATGCATGTATTTTCTTAGTATTTTTTTATTTATTTTTTGTTTTTTACGGCGCACTTAAACAACATAATATGAACAAGGCGCATTCACATGTTAGTTTATTTGTTGGTGGAAAGGAGACACAATATTTTATTTAATGTGTTTATTGGTATAAGAATCATTTCCTCACATATTCGTTGAATATGTATGTTAGACATTTAATCTAAAAACGTAATTTATTGCCATATCATTTCTGGTATTTAAACGCTAATTGAAAAAATTACTGTATATTCTTTCTTCGGTATTTGTGTTTTTGTTTCTTATAAGTTTAATAATATTTTTACTATTATGTTATAGTTGATGTTGTAATCAATTTATAAATGTTTAAGATAAAGATATTATTTCAATTGATATACACATATATATATATATATATATATAAAGTCAACTTTCTCAACATCGTTCGGTTGCACTATTCCATAGACACGTTAAAATATGGTCCAATTCGTTTACCCAATGTTAACTCGAAAATTGGTTCTTTCAAGTTAAGCACCCAAATGGATGAATATGACAAAACACTCAGCTATCCAGAATCAAAGAATACGTAGAAAGGTAAAGAAACATAAGAATTTATAATGGTTCGTGTAACAATCCAGAATTTTAACCAATTTAAAATTGGAATATTCATTACTTAATTTGAATTTAAATTTGAATTTGAATTTGACACAAATATGTATGGTTAAGAATATTTAATAATTTTGAAAATTTATATGATAGATTTTACTTGAATTATAAATGAGAATGATTATTAATGAGTTTGGATTTATGGACACTATTTGTCATTCGATTGGACTTGTCAAACCATAATACGAAATTGGTTGCGTTAGAATTAAGTGTTGCCGTTAGTTTTCATAACATTTAAAAGAAAGTGCTACCAAAACTTCTTTTTTCTCCTTAAGACAAGTGTTAAGACACATGTCTTTATGTGTGCTCCCTTTCATGCATGATTGCTACTTGCCCCCTTATGTGTCTTTACCTCCTTACTCCTCCTTTCCTATATAAGGAGGCTCTTTTCTCCATTTTCTTACCAATCCATTCCATTTCCTCCTTTCCACCTTCTTCTTAAAGCTTATGGCCATGGTTTCCATAGCATAAGTCTTCCTCTTTTCCACCACCACCTTGCCGAAGCTCGTAGTCATCCTCCTCTTCCTATAATATTAAGAGATATTAGTGTATATTATATTATATATATTTTGGTGAAGAAGACGTTGCATTGAAATACTGTCCGATGGTTCGTTAGCTAGGCTCGCCTACCGTGAAGATTTGGGAAGCTATTAGGTGAGAACTCTTTAACTACGGTTTGTATATTTAATTAGTAGCTAAACTGTAACAACCCGCATTCTACGCATCGGAGGATGGTAGAATATTTATTTCTTTCCCATATGAAGTTGTATGGTCATATAACTTTGGGAAACAACCATTAGACTCATTTCCCATGTTCATGATTTTTGTCGATTTTTAAAATGATCGTTTTGCCCCTAGCTGATCTTGTTTTGGCCATAACTTTTGATTAGGAAGTTTGACCTGAAACCACTTCCATTAGATTCGTTTGATGGTTTACCTTTCCGTAGAGTGGTCATACGTAAAAAACGAAGTTACTGTTTGGGAGATATGGATGAAATAAGGTTTGGAAGGTGAAAAACTGCTTAACCGGGCCAAATAGGGTGATTAGCGAATGGGCCCATAACCCATTTCGGGATTAGGGTTATGGGGAGGCTGAAAGGAGTTAGAGAATCATTCCATTTCAGTTTTCTAGCCTCCACTTTCCTCTTAGAAACCCTGAAAATGGCCTCCAAACTTTAAATCACCTCCAAATTATCTTCTAATCAAGGATTAAGCTTAGCAACATCAAATCAAGGGAGATCTACACCAAATCAACGTTAGAACTGCTGTTTAGCATCGGTATTCGCACCAAATCAGGGATTTATTTCAGATCTTAGTTTATTTGTGGCTAAGGTGAGTGATTTGCATAGTTCCTCACTAATTATGGTTAATTAAGGGTAATTAGTGTTAATTAGCGAATTTAAACATGATAAAATTCTGGAAAAATATTTATAAAATTCGAAATGATGTTTTAGACCTCTGATATGAATTTGGGTTAATTTGGTTAAGTTTTGCTAATCATATCATTAGTTTCACCTAAACATGCTTAAGGGGAAATATGGGGTTTTGGGTAAGTTTGATCCATTTTAACCTATCATATTGATGTTTTGGTGTTTGAGGTCACTTCGACTTGTTGCTATGACTGTATGGTATGCTTTGTGATTGATTATAATAGTTGGAATAGTCGAAAACACCGTCGAGAGGCATAAAACTGCTTGTTGGAAAAGTGCAGAGAACAGACCGATCTGGGTCGGAACGGAAGGAGGATCTGATCCGCTCTCATACTTCACTCTTCGATCTATTCGCTCTTCTCGTGGCATGCATCGTCCGATCCGACCCGCCTGGTGTTCTCCGACCTGATCCGCCATGGTACCCCGACCCGATGTACTTCGACGAGGCTTGGAGACTACGACCCGATCCGAGTTAATTAGAAGAAGCCGATCCGAACTGTGGCACATTGGAGGACTCCGACCCGAACCGATGATGGCATTTGTACATGGAGACTCGATCCGACCCGCTGAGGTGAAGATGACCCGACCCGATCCAACGAAGGAGGAGCACTCCGATCCGAACAGAACTGATGGCTAAGAGGGGATCCGAACCGATCCGGTGATGACCAATAACCCGAGATGCAAAGGTAGTCCAAATGGAAGTTAGAGCTCAAGATCCAATGGGGAACCAATGAGTTCACTTCATGGTTGGACTTTGCTGCGGGACGTGTGCTAAGGAGCTGTCGACGTTCATAACTTCGATTCAACACTGAAAATGGATGATGAGCTAGTTATCAGTGCAGTAGAGTCATTATGACTCGAGGGGCAAGGTAATTGTAGCAAGACTACGTTATCAGTGCAGTAGAGTCATTATGACTTGAGGGGCAAAGTGATGCGTAGTAGGACTATGAGCCAGTGCAGTGGGGTCATTGTGCCATGGGGTAAAGTGGACATAGCGAAGGATTTGTGGCTATGTATCAGTGCAGTGAAGCCATTTATGACTTCCTGGGGCAGAGTGATCATAGCAAGGTATGTTGGGTGATCGAAGTGGTGAATATTGTATGCTTTATGCACTGAGTGAGAGATGTGAGGATGGTTGCTATGTTTGATTGTTTGCCATCACTATGACATGCATACCCCCACCCCCGTTATCTTTACACCATTTGAAATGGCACCTTAGAGTGTTGTACAGTATGTAGTGCTAACTCTTTGGTTGCAGGTTCAGGTTCAGGTATGTTTTAGTCTACCTGTTATTGTTCTATTTAGATGCTTATCGCTCATACCAGGCTTTATGTCTGGCCCAGAGTTTTATGTCTCCTCTTATTACTCTGGGTGCTCACACGAGCAGACTAGAGACATGTTAGCTAATGATGCGCGAGTAGCTGATTCAGAGGCGAGCAGGAGGCTTCCACGTATGATATATATATTCTCCCTGTGTCGTTGGTGGTCGCTACTTGGGCATTAGTAGTGTACCTCCTTTATCTTACTTTTGCTTTTAGAGACAGTCTGAAAAGTTGTAATAATTTTATCTTTGGATCATAAGCTGTACTTGGATTTTCCGCTGCTATGTTAGTTTGTTTCCAGCTTATGCACTGTCTCACCTGTTTCATGTCAAGTATGTTGTTATTATATTTTGTTCCATGCGCTGTGAGACATTTTACAGGTTCCTTGTTAGTTCATTTCCTTCTTCCCTTTCTTTCTGACGATCCGTCTCGTGCTAACTGGACATGTGTACAACGCACTTTTGGAGTAAATGTCGGTTGGTGCGGAGCGGGCCGTCACATTTGGTATCAGAGCTCTAGGTTGCGTAGATAACCTAGGGAAAGACACTAGGGAGAGATAGTACGTATATGAGAGCGCATATTTGTGATTACTTTGGTTTTCAAAAGCTATATATATATATACTATTAGTAGTATAAGAATGAAGTCGTACTGCACTAGCACCACCATGGGGTCGTTAATCGTTTCCCCTTTTACAGATTGACGATGAGCCGATATGCTAGAGGTGCTGGTAGGGGAGCCAATAATGGGAATGCTGATGACATGAGGGCGATGTTTACTGACCTCATGAGAGACATGCTTAGGGAGGTGCAAGGGGCAGTTCCCAACCCCGAAATTGGTGGTGGTCCAGTAGTGCAGGCGCCTAGGGTCGACTTCGCCAAGTTGTGCAAGGATTACACTAACCTTGGTGGGAAGTCGATCCACGGAACGGAGTCGGCCACAGATGTTCAGGATTGGTTGGATAGTTGTGATCGTATCTTCGATGACTTGGGTATCGAGGATGCGATGAAGAGAAGGCTAGCGTCTCGTCAGCTGCAAGGGCGAGCGATGAATTGGTGGAATGCCATTAGAACAGCTACTCCAGAAGATCAGGTTACTTGGGATCAGTTCAAGGCTCGCTTTAGCGAGAAGTTCATTCCAACTGCCCAGAAGTCAGTGTTGTTTAAGAGATTCTTGGAACTCAAGCAGAATGGTAGGGCAGTCTCTGACTATATTGCTGAATTCGACACTTTTTCGAAGTATGGACTATCTCTTATCGATACTCCTGAGAAGAAGAATGAGAAGTTCATTACTGGGTTGGATGGATACATGGGGGAAAGGCTTATCAACCACATCGATGAGATTTTTGAATCGATTGTGGGGAAAGCTTTGAGATCAGAGAGTCTTTACCCTAAGTCAAAGACTGAGGCTGCATCTGCAGAAGGGCTGAAGCCAAAAGCAGGCGGTGGAGGCAAGAATAGCTCTCAGAATAAGAGGAAGCAGAGCCAATCTAAGGATGGCCAGAAAAAGAACAAGAAAGATGTTGAGTGCTTCAGCTGTGGTAAGAAGGGCCATTATGCTAAAGAATGTCGGGCCAAGCCAGCGGAAAGGAAGTGCTACAACTGTGGCCAAGTGGGACATCATAAGGATAAGTGTCTGCAACCTCTTAAGGAGAAGCAGATTGTGAAAGCATATGCTATTGATGCTGTTCCTTCTTCGTCGAATGCCCCAACTGCGGCGAAGAAAGGAAAGAATGTTGTTATTCAAGGTATGCTTTCTATTTATGATGTACCTGTTCGAGTTTTGTTTGATACTGGGGCTTCCCGTTCCTTCATATCTAGTGACCTGGTAGATAGGTTGGGACTGGAACCCGAGATAGTCGATAGACAATTGGTTGTGATGAACCCGATTAGTGGTTCGACTAGCCTTAGTATGATTTGCTGAAATGTGGTCTTATCGAGTCATGGATGTATGTTTTTTATGATTGCTTTGTTTTGGGCTTTACTGGGTATGGCATTATATTGGGAGTCGATTGGCTCCAAAGATACAGGGTGGTGGTAGACTGTGAGGGCTTTTTGGTGACAGTTAGAGCGGATGATGGGCGGAGGGTAGTGTTTGGTAGTCTACCTAGTGATGGGGTAATGGCTAGTTTTATAAATTCCCTCGACATCCCGCAGGATGAGTTGTCATATGTGCCCGTGGTTGGCTAGTATCCGGACGTCTTCGAGGAGGTGACCGGGCTTCCACCACACCGAGAGATTGAGTTCCGTATTGATTTAGTGAAAGATGCCAGACCTATAGTGATGCCACTTTGTCATATGGCACCAAGGGAGCAGCGAGAGCTCGGGGTGCAAGTCAGCAATCTTTTGAAGAAGGGATTTATTAGAAGAAGTGTCTCCGAGTGGGGAGCACCAGTTGTGTTTGCCACTAAGGCAGATGGTTCCCTTCGTTTGTGTGCGGACTATCGCGAGTTGAATAAGGTGATGAGGAAGAATAAGTATCCTCTACCGTGGATAGATGATTTGTTTGATCAACTGGAAGGAGCAAGAGTGTTCTCCCAGTTGGACCTCGCGACAGGATTTCATCGGCTCCGAGTAGCGGATGAGAGTGTTCCGAAAACGGCATTTAGGACGCCGTCTGGATTCTATGAGTGGTTGGTCATGCCATTTGGGTTGACCAATGCACCAGCCTATTTTGTGGATCTTATGAATCGAGTACTCAGAGATCAGTTGAATAAGTTTGTTCTTGTGTTCGTAGACGATATCCTTGTTTACTCAAGGACAGAGGAGGAACACAAAGGACACTTGAGGATAGTGATGGAGGTGTTGAGAAAACACCAATTGAAAGCGAAATACTCTAAGTGTCACTGTTGGAGAAGGGAAGTGAGATTCTTGGGTCTTGTTGTTTCAGAGAATGGTATTGCCGTAGACCCTGCGAAGGTGGCTACGGTACAGGATTGGCCTACACCCAAGAATGTAACAGATATAAGAAGTTTCTTGGGGTTAGCTGGATATTATCGTAAGTTTATCCAGGACTTCTCCAAGATAGCAGCACCGTTGACTCAGTTTACTAAGAAGAATCAGGCCTTCGTCTTGGACGGAGTGTGTGAGAATGCATTCAAGAGTCTAAAAGAAAAGTTGACGCGTGCGCCAGTATTAGTCATTCCTAAAGGGAATGAAGAAATGACGGTATACACGGATGCTTGTGGTACCAGACTAGGTGTTGTATTGATGCAAGGAGGTAGGGTTGTAGCTTATGCTAGTCGGCAGCTAAAGCCGAATGAGAAGAAATATCCTACCCATGATTTGGAATTAGCAGCGATCGTGTTTGCGCTGAAGATGTGGAGACATTATCTCTTGGGAGAAAGATTTGAGTTGTTCACCGATCATAAATCGTTAAAGTATCTCTTCTCTCAGAAAGATCTGAATCTCCGTCGGCAGAGATGGTTAGAGTTCTTGGCTTCGTATGATTTTGATATCGCATACACACCTGGGAAAGGTAATGCGGTAGTCGATGCCTTGAGTAGGAGACATGCCAGTTTAGGGGCTATGTTTCTTGAATGGAACCAACTGGAGTATATTGCAGGGTTTGATTTCAGACCAAAGTGCGAATTGGATCCAGAAATACTAGCTAGTTTGGCGATTAGACCCACTTTGATAGAGCGGATTGGTTCCAGCCAGAGGGACGATACTAATCTATTGGAAATCATCTCCAAGTTAGAGATGAACATCGACGGTGAGGATATGAATTTGTATGGGCTTGATCGAGATGGATGGCTTAGAAAGAATGGAAGACTAGTTGTACCCAACGTGAATGGTTTGAGAGATGAAGTGCTTAGAGAATGTCATCACTCAAAACTAACTATACATCCCGGTGGTAACAAGATGTATCGAGACATGAAGCAGACTTACTACTGGGAAGGAATGAAAAGAGACGTTGGGAAGTTTATATCCAAATGCATGAATTGCCAGCTAGTTAAAGCCGAGCAAAAGAAACCTAGTGGGTTATTGCAACCATTAGAAATTCTCGAATGGAAATGGGAGCAAGTCTCGATGGATTTCATCGATGGTTTACCAAGGACTAGGTCGGGACATGATAGCATTTGGGTAATTGTGGATTGATTGACTAAGAGTGCAAGATTTATACCAGTCAAATCGACCAGAACGGCAGCTAAGTTAGCAGAATTGTATATGAAGTGGGTAGTGAGATTTCATGGAGTACCTAAAAGCATTGTGAGTGACCGGGACCCGTTGTTCACTAGTCGGTTTTGGAAGAGCTTACAAGAGGCTCTAGGGTCAGAATTACATCTCAGTACTGCATATCATCCTCAGACCGACGGTCAGACGGAGAGGGTGAATCGTATATTGGAAGATCTCTTGAGAGCATGTATATTGGATTTTGGTGGATCATGGGATGACCATTTGCATCTAGTAGAGTTTGCATATAATAATAGCTACCAATCCAGTATCGGTATGGCTCCATATGAAGCTTTGTACGGAAGACCGTGCAACTCACCATCATGTTGGATAGAGACTGGCGAGAAGTTTATGCTTGGACCAGATGTGGTGAGGGAAACTTCAGATAAGATTAAGACCATTCAACAACGAATGAAAGCTGCCCAAGATAGGCAGAAGAGTTATGCTGATAAGAGGGGAAGATATTTTAAATTCTCCGTTGGTGATTTGGTGTTTGTCAAGATTTCTCCGTTGAAGAGCGTGATACGATTTGGCAGGAGAGGCAAATTGGCACCAAGATTTGTTGGCCCATTCCCTGTTCTTGAACTAGTCGGGAATTTGGCATATAGAGTTGGCTTACCAGAGAAGATGGCGGGAGTTCACAATGTATTTCATGTTTCCCAACTAAGGAAGTTCGTACACGACCCAGATTTGACTATTTCACCTGATTAGTTAGAGGACTTCAAAGTGGAACCCGAGGCGGTTGGGAACCGCAAGCCGATTCGTATTGTCGAGCACGATACAAAGCAACTTCGAAGGAAGGCGGTGAGGCTAGTCAAGGTTCAGTGGGGCGAGAACAAGAATGACTGTACTTGGGAGACAGAAGAGAGCATTAGAAAGATGTATCCAGAACTCTTTGCCTGGTAAGATTTACCTTGTAATTTAGTTATTCCGCATGCTAGGATAGACTTGTTTTGCTTGTTTTGCATGTTTGATTGTTGTTTTATGGTTGATAGGCATGCAAGACCCTTTTTGTGTTTTGGTTAGGGAATTTCGGGGGCAAAATTTCTTAACGGGGGGAGAATGTAACAACTCGCATTCTACGCATCGGAGGATCGTAGAATATTTACTTCTTTCCCATATGAAGTCGTATGGTCATGTAACTTTGGGAAACAACCATTAGACTCATTTCCCATGTTCATGATTTTTGTCGATTTTTAAAATGACCGTTTTGCCCCTAGCTAATCTTGTTTTGGCCATAACTTTTGATTGGGAAAGAATTTTGACCTGAAACCACTTCCATTAGATTCGTTTGATGGTTTACCTTTCCGTAGAGTGGTCATATGTGAAAAACGGAGTTACTGTTTGGGAGATATGGCTGAAATAAGGTTTGGAAGGTGAAAAACTGCTTAACCGGGCCAAATAGGGTGATTAGCGAATGGGCCCATAACCCATTTCGGGATTAGGGTTATGGGGAGGCTGAAAGGAGTTAGAGAATCATTCCATTTCAGTTTTCTAGCCTCCACTTTCCTCTTAGAAACCCTGAAAATGGCCTCCAAACTTCAAATCACCTCCAAATCATCTTCTAATCAAGGATTAAGCTTAGCAACATCAAATCAAGGGAAATCTACACCAAATCAACGTTAGAGCTGCTGGTTAGCATCGGGATTCGCACCAAATCAGAGATTTATTTCAGATCTTAGTTTATTAGTGGCTAAGGTGAGTGATTTGCATAGTTCCTCACTAATTATGGTTAATTAAGGGTAATTAGTGTTAATTAGCGAATTTAAACATGATAAAATTCTGGAAAAATATTTATAAAATTCGAAATGATGTTTTAGACCTCTGATATGAATTTGGGTTAATTTGGTTAAGTTTTGCTAATCATATCATTAGTTTCACCTAAACATGCTTAAGGGGAAATATGGGGTTTTGTGTAAGTTTGATCCATTTTAACCTATCATATTGATGTTTTGGTGTTTGAGGTCACTTCGACTTGTTGCTATGACTGTATGGTATGCTTTGTGATTGATTATAATAGTTGGAATAGTCGAATACACAGTCGAGAGGCGTAAAACTGCTTGCTGGAAAAGTGCAGAGAACAGACCGATCTGGGTCGGAACAGAGGGAGGATCTGATCCGCTCCCATACTTCACTCTTCGATCTATTCGCTCTTCTCGTGGCATGCATCGTCCGATCCGACCCGCCTGGTGTTCTCCGACCCGATCCGCCATGGTACCCCGAACCGAACCGATGTACTTCGACGAGGCTTGGAGACTACGACCCAATCCTAGTTGATTAGAAGAAGCCGATCCGAACTGTGGCACATTGGAGGACTCTGACCCGAACCGATGATGGCGATTGGACATGGAGACTCGATCCGACCCGCTGAGGTGAAGATGACCCGATCCGATCCAGCGAAGGAGGAGCACTTCGATCCGAACCGAACTGATGGCTAAGAGGGGATCCGAACCGATCCGGTGATGACCAATAACCCGAGATGCAAAGGTAGTCCAAATGGAAGTTAGAGCTCAGGATCCAATGGGGAACCAATGAGTTCACTTCATGGTTGGACTTTGTTGCGGGACGTGTGCTAAGGAGTTGTCGACGCTCATAACTTCGATTCACCACTGAAAATGGATGATGAGCTAGTTATCAGTGCAGTAGAGTCATTATGACTCGAGGGGCAAGGTGATGGTAGCAAGACTACGTTATCAGTGCAGTAGAGTCATTATGACTTGAGGGGCAAAGTGATGCGTAGTAGGACTATGAGCCAGTGCAGTGGGGTCATTGTGACTCCATGGGGCAGAGTGGACATAGTAAAGGATTAGTAAGGCCATGAGCCAGTGCAGTGGGGTCATTGTGACTCCATGGGGCAAAGTGGACATAGCGAAGGATTTGTGGCTATGTATCAGTGCAGTGAAGCCATTTATGACTTCATGGGGCAGAGTGATCATAGCAAGGTATGTTGGGTGATCGAAGTGGTGAATATCGTATGCTTTATGCACTGAGTGAGAGATGTGAGGATGGTTGCTATGTTTGATTGTTTGCCATCACTATGACATGCAAAACCCCACCCCCGTTATCTTTACACCATTTGAAATGGCACCTTAGAGTGTTGTACAGTATGTAGTGCTAACTCTTTGGTTGCAGGTCCAGGTTCAGGTATGTTTTAGTCTACCTGTTATTGTTCTGTTTAGATGCTTATCGCTCATACCAGGCTTTATGTCTGACCCAGAGTTTTATGTCTCCTCTTATTACTCTGGGTGCTCACACGAGCAGACTAGAGACAGGTTAGCTGGTGATGCGCGAGTAGCAGATTCGGAGGCGAGCAAGAGGCTTCCACGTATGATATATAGATATTCTCCCTGTGTCGTTGGTGGTCGCTACTTGGGCATTAGTAGTGTACCTCCTTTATCTTACTTTTGCTTTTTGAGACAGTCTGAAAAGTTGTAATAATGTTAGCTTTGGATCATAAGCTGTACTTGGATTTTCCGCTGCTATGTTAGTTTGTTTCCAGCTTATGCACTGTCTCACCTGTTTCATGTCAAGTATGTTGTTATTATATTTTGTTCCATGCGCTGTGAGACATTTTACAGGTTCCTTGTTAGTTCATTTCCTTCTTCCCTTTCTTTCTGACGATCCGTCCCGTGCTAACTGGACATGTGTACATCGCACTTTTGGAGTAAATGTCGGTTGGTGCGGGGCGGGCCGTCACATAGACTAATTTAAATATAGTGATGAATTATTATTGGTTAATGACGATTGATATTTGTTGTGACGGATGATGGTTGCGAAGTTTAGAACACACACTATTAAGCGTTAGTGTTATAACGCTTGTGCACAATTATGATTTATTGAATCATGTTGATGATGGTTGCTATGGATGTTTAAATGGTTGTTGATGTTGTTTTGCACACACTCACATTGGTGATCGAAAAATCTCCTTCATAATTAAAAGCAATATCATTATTGAAATTGAAGGTTAATAATTGGAAAAGACCATATGTCTGAATTCATATATATTGTTAAAGTCCTTTAAATGAATAAATAAATACTGGAACATTTTAGGATGACATAGAGGATAGTGTCTAGGCTTGGGTTTGGAAATGAAGTTTCCTGCTCTCCCTAACTGATCCGACGAATGAGAAGGTTAATTTGAAGTTATTTGAATTTAGAAATGAATTGAAATTTATGAAAGTTGAATTTTAGATCCAAAATAATGATTTTAAAAGGGTTATATAAGGATATAATGGTTTTCTAAGACATTTTAAATTATCGTAGAATAATGGTTATTATGGTCAAAATAGAGCTTGTCGCATAACGACAATTTATGTATTTTAGATGCAAGCTTTAAACGCTTATAACTTTTGCAATCTAAATCGGATTTCCATAAAATGAAAAACGTTTGATTTCCATTAACAAGAACTTTCAAATGAGTGAACGCAGATTTTAAATTCGAGTCATAATTTTCAAGTTATGTTTGAAACTGTTTTGGAAAAGATCGATGTAAGAACAATTGTTGACCATAACAATAAATAGCTATTTTTAAATGTTTTAAAAATAGCTATTAAAAAATTTGTAAAATCATAATAAATTATGTAAAAGTGGTTTGAATTGTAAATTTTAAGTTTTGGCTAAGATAAACGATGTTTTTATCAAAGTAGTTAAGATAACTGTTTTGTAACGCTTTTGTAACACTTTTGAAGCACTATTGTAACGCTTTCTTTGAAAACAACCTATTTTGAACATTTAACCCGTGAAATATTTTCCAAACTATAAGTAATCATTTGCAAATGATTTGTTGAATGTTTTCAAAGGTTTAAAAGTATTGAAAATAATTTGTGTGGAATTTAAACTGATTTATTTAATAATTAAAATGTGTTTTTCAATTTTAAATAATTGGATATGGTTGGAATAAATCTTCGGATGGTTGATATTAATCCGGTAGATGATGATTCTTAATATTTGAGGAATTTAAAAGGTAGTTCGCCATTATTCCGCTTATAGTGTGAGTTGGATATCGAGATTAATATTAAGTATAAGTTGATGGTATTTCTATCCAGATCTAATGTCAAAGATTTGGATAAATCTTTTAATTAAGATACGAGTTTCCTAAGTTGACTGGGATAAGTTGGATAGAAATAATCTTCAGATTTTTGATATGAAATTCTTTGGTGTAAATGTATACTATTTGAGGAATTTGGAAGATATTATTATATCGTTATTCCACTTATAGTATTCGTTTATTATGAGAATTGTAACACCCCGTAATTTTAAATATTAAAGTTAACAAATTAAAGAATACTTAATTTAAAATCTGGGAATTAAGGGAAACGAGTTGCGCCATTGTGTTCGTTTCGGAATTCTGCTTGATATAGAGTCCGAGTTTGTGTGATTTGGACTTCGTATGAAGAAGTTATCTCCTTCCGAAGTTTCAGAAATTAATTAAATTAAAAACAGCTCAGGATTCAGGAATTCAAAATTTGAATTCAAAACAGGGACCTGGTCGACCTAGGGGTCGACCCTAGTGTCGACCTCTCCCTATATAGGTCGACCTTAGTGTCGACCTAGGGGACTACCTGCACCCACTCCCCCAGGAAGATCTGAAAGATGGCGATTTTGTGACTCAGTGCCGAGTCATTAGGGCTGAGGTGTCACTCTATCTTGACTGGATGGTCTTGATTGATTCTAGGTTGATCGGATGGCCTAAATTAATCCTAATCTCTATATAAACACATGTAGTCTCAAACTCGAAAACCTAATCAAAATTATAACCATGGCCGTCATGCTAACACCACGCAACCTAGAGTAGCCGCCACCAACTAGAGGAAAAGTAAAGGTAATCAATTCAACTCAAGCTATAACAACAACAACAACAACGAATTTGTCTACTTCAAAGGTGAGCTAAATCAATTTCAGAACACATATCCCAGAATTCAAGACCTTCTTTGAGTTGTGAGTTCGGTTTCTTTAATAAGATAATCAACAAGTTAATTAGGTTGAGTTATAATTTGGGTTATATGGCTATGTTTGTGAACTATTGGAAAAATGTGATGTTTTGTGAATATATGCTAGTTGTTCATAACGATAGTTTTGTTGTGGATCCTTTTTTATGCCCAATCACCTATATTCAACTTGATTCATGTTTGACATCAATTTATATGCAAGTTTGGGTGTAGACTATATGCTAGTTTCTATGTAAATTGTACACAAAATTACATGTGAACCAAGTAAAATGACTATATGCAAGTTTAGGTAGAAATTGGATTCACATATATGCAAGTTTACACCTTTAGATTTAGATATATGACATACATAGTTTTATGCAAGTTTGTGACTATGGCCTATGCAAATTTGGGTGAAAACCATGTTCATACCTGCAAATTCACACCTTTAGGTCTATGTTTAGATTCGTGACAATACAAAGTTTATGCAAGATATGTTGGAATCCTTATTTGTAAGTTAGATCCATTTTTGTGTGTTACGCAAATTTGCGATGTTTCTTCCCTTTTATGTGATTAGACTAATTGCTAGTCTAATATATATATATATATATATATATATATATATATATATGTCATGATAAGCGAACGAACAACATGGGGACGATGGGGGTAATATTGAATATACTCATATTGAGAATTGGCATGTAATGGCCTTAAAAGGCATACAATTAATTTGAGGCAATAATTAAAATTTGTTATACCTGAAATAAATGGACATAATTTTGGTGACAATTATGGACATAAGTATATTTGGAATTTATTGACAAATTTGAATAGGGATATAAATCCACTTTGGGGTTAAATAAAGATATGTAATAATTAACCGCCTAAGACACGAGGTTAGACTCGTTTGTGGTGTAAGACTGCCCGGACCCGCCCGGCAAATCCAGCAGCCACAAATGTCAGTCTAATTTGAGAGGTCAAAGGCACGAATTAAATGCGTAACAATTGTAAAGACATGAGGTTAGGATCGTTTGTGGTGTAAGACTGCCCGGACCCGCCCGGCAAATCCAGCAGCCACAAATGCCAGTCTAATGTGGGTGGTCTTTACGAGGTTACGGTTTTAATGAATTAAGAAACACTTAACCAGATAAACATGTGGTGGGACATAGGAGGTTAAGTGGGTACCTTGGGTGGCATGTGAAATTAAGAGGGTGCCTTCGGTGGCATGTGAAATACGATTAGATGCACTTAACCAAGATTGAAACATGTAAGAGGACATGAATAAGAATGGGGTTAAGTGGGGAAAACCTTAGAGGGGACCAAGCATAGGTGGAAAGCTTGTGTCATGCATGGGGGCCCATTTCAAACCAGTAACCCATTAAGTACCTTTGTGGGCTCGACCCAAGTCGAGGACGGGACATGCATACTGGGTTTGATTGTAAGAGGTCAAAATGGGTTAGCGGTGGCAACGCAAGTCCAACGGGGTCATGTGCGTGTGTGGGCCCGAGCTGGTAGGTAAGACGTTGTTGCATCGTGTAGGCGTAAGCCGTACATTTTTGGTGGTATCGGGTTGCCACTTTGGGGAGTGATACACCCCACTATGGGGCCAGCATGGGTATCTACGAGTTAGGGAGCCGATCGAATGGGGGTAGTGGGTACACCTAGTGGAGATAGGGGCAGACGACACCTATGATGGTAGCTAGGGGTACACGAAACTACCATTATCTTTTTTAAGTTCTGTAGGCTGGATCAACTTTTAGGGTGTTTGGTGTGGCGCAATGTAGTAATTATCTTATAGTGATTAGGTGCGCCTTTAACGTTATCTTTGTTCATCTTATTTCCTTTGTTTTCTCTGTCATGCCCATTTGGTCACAGTCATTTCCTTATTTTCCAGCTTATGCCTTATCCTAGTTACTTTAATGATTATATTGTTAAAGTTATTACACTTGCCAGACTTTATGTCTGACCCCCTTTGTTTCCACCTCTTTTCTTCCTTCCGCCCCCCCCCAAGGTGCTCAGGGTGGGACTAGTAGTAGTGGAGCTTGATTGGACAGCTTTATCCCTTTCTTTTGGAAGTTTCTTGGATTGCTGAAGTAAAGTTCAGCCTATCTTATTTATGGATATTTTATGTTTGGGTTATGTATTTTATTTTATGTACTCAGAACTTATTTGTCAAGATGGATAACAAGTGTATTTGGTTTTGTAGTTCGTTTTTGATGTGATGTAACCAAACTATTTCTCCGCTGCAATAAAAGTGGTTTTAATTTTCCAAGTACCAATATATTTGTCTGTCTTGTTTACTTTTCTGTTCTATACACAATAAACGCTCCACCAAAATTAAGGCATTCCCTTTGTTAGTGACCTTAATGGAGATGGGGTGTCACACGTGGTATCAGAGCTGAAGGTTACCAAACCAGATATGAATTTTGAAAAACTATTTTTCAAAAAGCATTTTTTAATAAAGAAATACTTTCAAAAATACATTTTAAGGAGAGTATTTTCAAGAGAAAAGTTTATTTTAAAAAACATAACCCCCAAGAGCCATATATCTTTCTTTCGAATTCTTTGTTTGAATCTCTTTATTTTCTTTTCAGCATGTCTGGAATTCTCGATATACCCGAGGGGATACCGATACCAGGATGGTTTAGAAGGTATCTGGAAGCTAGGGCCAATGTCGTAGGCCCAGCAAATGCTCCTCCTCCTCCCCCTCCCCGTGTTGATACTTTCACAAAGATATGCAAGGACTTTCGGGCAATGGGCGGGAAACCTTTTCACGGGTCGGAGATGTTTGTTGAAGCTCGAAATTGGTTAAGGGAGGTGGAAGAATTGTTTGGAATCTTTGAGGTAGAAGATGGAAGGAAGGTCCAGTTAGCTGCTTGGTTAATGAAGGATGAGGCCTCGTTTTGGTGGGAAGTCACGAACGGAGCACGTCCAGTGGAGACATGGATAGATTTCAAGCGTAGGTTCAAAATGAAGTTTCTCTCACGAGCAGAAAAAAATTTATATATGGAAAGGTTCTTAGCGTTGAAGCAAGGGGATTTATCAGTAAAGGAGTATGTCAACAAGTTTAATCAGTTGGCGAGATTTGGCTTGGAATTGGTAAACACACCTGAGAAGAAGGCCCTAAGGTTCGTTAAGGGTTTGAATGAGCCTCTACATGGGTTAGCTATGACTCACATCCCGATGGGGGCTACCTTTGAGAGATTGGTTGGCATGGCGCTTATCATGAAGAAGAGAAGTGTGCTAATGCAAATAAGGCAGTAGAGAAGAAAGGAGACCAAAAGAAACCACAACAGCAAAACAAGAAAGGCGGGAAGAACAATTATGGCAAAGGAAAGAAGAAGTGCTTTAATTGTGGGACACCAGGCCATCTGAGCAAAGAATACAGGAAAAAGAAGAAGACTAGTTGTTTCCACTATGGAGAGGCAGGTCATTTAGTCAAGGACTGCCCAAGGAAACAGGGGCAAGGGCAAAGAACTTCTGGAGGGTAGCTTCAGGCTCTCATGGCACCAGGGCAGGAAAGAGGGCAGATTCAGGCTCTCATGGCACCAGGACAGAAGAGAGGTAGAAACATTTCCATTGAAAGTTTAGTTTTTCTGTTTGATCACCCTGTTCATACTTTTGTTTGACTCTGGTGCTTCACACTAGTTTGTATCTGCTTCATTAGTCGAAACACTACACCTAAATACTAGTCTAGTTATGGATCCCATAGTAGTCTCAAATCCTATTGGTGGGTCGGCTCATCTTTCTATGATTTGTCAGGATTTGAGAGTGTCTATCTTGGGCGTTGGGTTTGAATGCAACTCCTTTGTTCTTGGCTTCATGGGCTACGGCTTGATTCTAGGTATGGATTGGCTAACTAGATATGGGGTCATCCTAGATTGTGAAAGAAGGGTAGTTAGATTGTTGACTCGTTGTGGAAAGACCCTTGATATTTCTTGTGACCCTAGAGGTCCGGTATTGCTTAGATACCTAGAATCCCTTGACGCGTCCAATGATCATTTGAAATCAGTTCGTGTGGTCCGTGAATATAGTGACGTCTTCGATGAAGTTTGAGGTTTACCCCCGAGGCATGAGATATACTTTCGAATATACTTAGTAGATAATGCAAAGCCAGTTGCATTACCAGTGCACCACATGGCTCTGAGAGAGAGAAGAGAACTCATTAAGCAAGTTAAAGAGTTGTTTGAGAAGGGGTTCATAAGAAGAAGTATTTTGGAGTGGGGTGCTCCAATCATTTTTCCTACGAAAGCTGATGGTTCACTTAGATTGTGCGTGGACTATAGAGAGCTGAATAAGCTAACAAAGAAGAACATACACCCGTTACCGAGGATAGATGATTTATTCGATCAGTTGGTGGGTGGTTTGGATTTCTCGCAACTGGATTTGGCTACAGGGTTTCATCAGCTAAGGGTGTTTGAAGATAACATCGATAAGACTGCATTTAGAACTCCTGACGGTTTCTTCGAGTGGCTCGTCATGCCTTTTGGTTTGACAAATGCACCAGCATACTTTGTTGACTTAATGAGTAGGGTGTTTAGGGAGTTTCTGAACAAGTTTGTGGTAGTCCTTATAGATGATATTCTGGTTTTCTCTAAAAATGAAGAAGAGCATGCCCTACATCTTAGGGAAGTCTTAGAGACCCTAAGAGCTCATCAACATAAAGCTAAGTTCTCCAAGTGCCATTTTTGGAGAAAAGAAGTGAGGTTCTTAGGACATGTGGTCACTAAGGAAGGGATAGCTGTGGATCCCACTAAGGCAGTGGCAATCCAAGATTGGAAAACGCCTAAGAACGCAATAGAAGTAAGAAGCTTTTTAGGGCTGGCTGGCTATTATAGGAAGTTCATTAAGGACTTCGCGAAGATATCAGCCCCTCTCACTCGATTAACGAAGAAGAATTTGACTTTTACTTGGGAAGTTGACTGTGATGATGCTTTCCAACGTCTGAAGAGGACTTTGACGACAACTCCAGTTTTAGTTTTGCCAGACGGGAGTAAGACATTCACTGTATATACCGATGCTTGCGGGATAGGTCTTGGCGCAGTTTTAATGCAAGAGGGAAGGGTGATATGCTATGGTGGAAGACAGTAGAAAGCCCACGGGAA
This sequence comes from Allium sativum, assembly GCA_030737875.1. NCBI lineage: Eukaryota > Viridiplantae > Streptophyta > Magnoliopsida > Asparagales > Amaryllidaceae > Allium > Allium sativum. Next base: position 315,359,555 of record CM060915.1, read on the forward strand.
AAATTATCCGACCCACGACTTAGAGTTGGCGGCCATACTTTTTGCGCTTAAGTCATGGCGTCATTATTTGCTTGGTAAGAGGTTTGAGTTGTATACAGACCATAAGTTACTAAAGTACTTATTCTCTCAGAAGGACCTAAAATTGAGGCAACAGGGATGGATGGAGTTTTTGGCATCCTACGATTTTGAGATTGCATATACCCCTGGAAAGGGTAGCGTTGTAGCCGACGCCTTAAGTAGAAAGAAGTTAACCTTAAGTCCTCTGTTCGTAGAGTGGTAGAGTTTGGAGTATGTATCTTCCTTTGACTTCAGACTCTCTGTCGATTATGTACCCGGATTGTTGGCATTATTAGAGGTGCAACCTACACTTTTGGGTCGAATTGGAGAGGCACAGCGAAACGACCCACAGTTGGTTGAGATAGTAGGCAAGCTTATAGGAGAGGAATCCTTAAGACATCTTGATAGAAATGCTATAGATGAGAGTGGTTGGCTGCGTAGAGATGGAAGACTTTGCGTACCACAAGACGAAAGTTTGAAGAAGGCAATTCTTGAAGACTCTCATCGCTTTAAGATGACCACACATCCCAGTGGTGATAAGATGTATAGGGATATGAAGCGAGTTTTCTTTTGGGCCGGAATGAAGAAGGACGTGGCCGAGTTCGTTGCTAGATGCTTAGTGTACTAGCAAGTCAAGGCGGAGCAAAAGAAGCCTGGAGGTTTGCTCCATCCCTTAGAGATTCCGCTTTGGAAATGGGAAAGTGTTTCCACGGATTTTGTAGATGGGTTACCAAGATCGAGGAAGGGTAATACTGGGATTTGGGTAATTGTAGACAGACTTACTAAAAGTGCCCATTTTATTCCCATCAAAAGTAGAAGGACCGCCGCATGGTTAGCATCTGTTTACCTTCGAGAGATAGTTCGTTTTCACGGCATACCCTCCATCATTGTGAGCGATAGAGATCCCATTTTCACAAGCAAATTTTGGAAGAGCTTATAAAAGGCGGTTGGGATGCAGTTATGCTTAAGTACCGCTTATCACCCTCAGACGAACGGCCAGACCGAGAGAGTAAATCGGATTATAGAAGACCTTCTGAGGCTATGCATTCTAGATTTTGGAGGAACATGGGAAGAACACCTTCCACTGTTAGAGTTCGCCTATAATAATAGTTTTCAGGCTAGCATTGGCATGGCACCTTTTGAGGCTTTTTATGGACGAGCGTGCCGATCACTACATGTTGCTGGGAATCCACGGATAAGGTTTTGCTTGGACCTGACATGATTAGGGAGACTTCGGAGAAGATAGACCTGATTCGACGACGAATGATGATGGCGCAGGACCGACAGAAGTCATATGCTGATAGGAGATGAACCGATTTTGAGTTCAATGTTGGGGACATGGTTTTTATTAAGGTGTCACCATTGAGAAACGTAGTCCGTTTTGGATTAGTAGGGAAGTTGGCACCAAGGTTCATAGGACCCTTTCCAATTACGGAGAGGATTGGGCAGATGGCGTACAGAGTAAAGTTACCAGAGAAGCTCAGCGGAGTTCATGACATGTTTCACGTTTCACATTTGCGTAAGTGTTTACACGATACGGTGGAAGTGGTAGAGCCGAGCACGCTCGAAGAAGTGGAAGTAGAGCGCAATGCCACGATCAGACGAGCTCCTACGCACATTCTCGGATCGGTGGTCAAAAAGCTTCGCAACAAAGAGGTCAAGTTGGTCAAAGTGCAATGGGGAGATAATCAAAGAGACGCGACTTGGGAGACGAAAGATAAGATGTGTACGTTGTACCCTTTCCTTTTTGAGGGTATGTTTTATTTTCTCATTTTCTACCGCTTTGTTGATACATGTCCTATCGTTTAGTATTATCTTTGCGATGACATCTTCAATATTTAGTTAGGAAGAACCCTATGGTTGAAACATGTGTTTGAGACATGTTATGTCTGATGGATGCAAATGGATGCAAGTGGTTGCTAGTGGTTGCTCGTGGATGCATGTACACATACCTTAGGCACTAGATCGGCTCAATCACCTTCTTATTGCATATAAATGTGTGTGCATATTTAAATTAATGGATGTATAGTGGTTGTGTTATCATATGAATGCTTCATATTGATTAATGGTTGTGCACGCATGTAGAAATAATATGTATCGATAGGATTCTTTCGCATACATAATAGACGCATGACACTATCATGATTTGCGTTAAGGAGGTCAACTAAATCAGTAGACCGCCTGATTTTGCATTAGATAAGGAACATATACACACACTTCTTGCATATGTTCATACAGCATTAGAAATTTTGTAAGGACAATGGATGCCTGTGTTTAATGGTTGAGTAGATGGGATGATTGGATGTTCGGATATGCATTCTCCTTAACTTGGAGATTTCGGGGGCGAAATCCTTTAAGGAGGGGAGAATGTAACACCCCATAATTTTAAATATAAAAGTTAACAAATTAAAGAATACTTAATTTCAAATGTGGGAATTAAGGGAAACGGGTTGCGCCATTGCGTTCATCTCGGAATTCTACTTGAGATAGAGTCCAAGTTTGTGTGAATTGGACTTTGTATGAAGAATTTATGGCCTTCCGAAGTTTCAGAAATTAATTAAATTAAAAACAGCTCATGATTTAGGAATTCAAAATTTGAATTCAAAACATGGACCAGGTCGACCTAGGGGTCGACCCTAGTGTCGACCTCCCCCTTTACAGGTCGACCTTAGTGTCGACCCGGGGGTCGACCTACCCCCCTCCCTCCGGGCAGATCTGAAAGATGACGATTTTGTGACTCAGTGTTGAGTCATTAGGGCTGAGGTGTCACTCTATCTTGACTGGATGGTCTTGATTGATTCTAGGTTGATCGGATGGCCTAAATTAATCCTAATCTCTATATAAACACATGTAGACTCAAACCCTAAAACCTAATCAAAATTAGAACCATAGCCATCATGCTATCACCCCGCAAGCTAGAGTAGTCGCCACCAACTAGAGGAAAAGTAAAGCTAATCAACTCAATTCAACTCAAGTCTATAACAACAACAACAATGAATTTGTCTACTTCAAAGGCGAGCTAAATCAATTTCAGAACACAGATCCCAACACTCAAGACCTTCTTTGAGTTGTGAGTTCGATTTCTTTAATAAGATAATCAACAAGTTAATTAGGTTGAGTTATAATTTGGGTTATATGGCTATGTTTGTGAACCATTGGAAAAATGTGATATTTTGTGAATATATGCTAGTTGTTCATAATAATATTTTTTTCATGGATCCCATTTTTATGCCTAATCCCCCATGTTTAACTTGATTCATGTTTGACATCAATTTATATGCAAGTTTGGGTGTAGATTATATGCTAGTTTCAATGTAAATTGTACAAATTTTACTGTGAACCAAGTAAAATGACTATATGCAAGTTTATGTAGAAATTGGATTCACATATATGCAAGTTAACACCTTTAGATTTAGATCTATGACATACATAGTTCTATACAAGTTTGTGACTATGGCTTATGCAAGTTTGGGTGAAAACTATGTTCATACCTGCAAGTTCACACCTTTAGGTCTATGTTTAGATTCATGACAATACAAAGTTTATGCAAGATATGTTGGAATTCTTATTTGTAAGTTAGATCCATTTTTGTGTGTTATGCAAATTTGCAATGTTTCTTCCCTTTTATGTGATTAAACTAATTGCTAGTCTAATATATATATATATATGTCATGATAAGTGAACGAACAACGTGGGGACGATGGGGGTAATATTGAATATACTCATATTGAGAATTGGCATGTAATGTCCTTAAAAGGCATACAATTAATTTGAGGCAATAATTAAAATTTGTTATACCTGAAATAAATGGAAATATTTTAGGTGACAATTCTGGACATAAGTATATATGGAATATATAGACAAATTTGAATAGGGATATAAATCCACTTTGGGGTTAAATAAATATATGTAATAATTAACCGCCTGAGACACGAGGTTAAACTCGTTTGTGGTGTATGACTGCCCGGACCCGCCTGGCAAATCCAACAGCCACAAATGCTAGTCTAATGTGAGAGGTCAAAGGCACGAATTAAATGCGTGACAATTGTAAAGACACGAGGTTATGATCGTTTGTGGTGTAAGACTGCCCGGACCCGCCCGGCAAATCCAGCAGCCACAAATGTCAGTCTAATGTGGGAGGTCTTTACGAGGTTACAGTTTTAATGAATTAAGAAACACTTAACTAGATAAACATGTGGTGGGACATAGGGGGTTAAGTGGGTGCCTTGGGTGACATGTGAAATATGATTAGATGAACTTAACCAAGATTGAAACATGTAAGAAGACATGAATAAGAATGGGGTTAAGTGGGGAAAACCTTAGAGGGGACAAGCATAGGTGGAAAGCTTGTGTCATGCATGGGTGCCCTTTTCAAACCAGTAACCCATTAAGTATCTTTGTGGGCTTGACCCAAGTCGAGGATGGGACACGCGTACTAGGTTTGATAATAAGGGGTCAAAACGGGTTAGCGGTGGCAACACAAGTCCAACGAGGTCATGTGCGTGTGTGGGCCCGGGCTGGTAGGTAAGACGTTGTAGCATCGTGTAGGTATAAGCCGTGCATTTTTGGTGATATCGGGTTGCCACTTTGGGGAGTGATACACCCCACTGTGGGGCCAGCACAGATATCTACTAGTTAGGGAGCCGATCGAATGGGGGTAGTGGGTACACCTAGTGGAGATAGGGGCAGACGACACCTATGAAGGCAGCTAGGGGTACACGAAACTACCATTATCATTATTAAGTTCTGTAGGCGGGATCAACTTTTAGGGTGTTTGGTGTGGTGCAATGTAGTAATTATCTTATAGTGATTAGGTGCGCCTATAACGTTATCTTTGTTCATCTTATTTCCTTTGTTTGCTCTGTCATGCCCATTTGGTCAAAGTCATTTCCTTACTTTCCAGCCTATGCCTTATCCTAGTTACTTTAATGATTATATTGATAAAGTTATTGCACTCGCCAGACTTTATGTCTAACCCCCTTTGTTTCCACCTCTTTTCTTCCTCCACCCCAAGGTGCTCAGGATGGGACTAGTACTAGTGGAGCTTGATTGGACAGCTTTATCCCTTTCTTGAAAGTTGCTTGGATTTCTGAAGTAAAGTTCAGCCTATCTTAGTTATGGCTATTTTATTTTGGGGTTATGTCTTTTATTTTATGTACTCAGAACCTATTTGTCAAGATGGATAACAAGTGTATTTGGTTTTGTAGTTGGTTTTTGATGTGATGTAACCAAACTATTTCTCCGCTGCAATAAAAGTGGTTTTTATTTTCCAAGTACCAATATATTTATTGGTCTTATTTACTTTTCTGTTCTTTACACAATAAACGCTCCAACAAAATTAAGGCATTCCCTTTGTGAGTGACCTTAATGGAGATGGGGTGTCACAAGAATTGATATCGAATATAAGTAGATACAATTTCTGTGTAACTTATGTTCAATATCAAATTGATTTGGGTTTAGTCATGAATCATATCTTCGATAATATGATTCTTCAAACCCAATGAGATTAAGTTGTGGAAATTTATATCGTAATTTGAGGATTTAATCAGATCTTTGATTTGAGGAAATTAAAAGTGAGGAATTGGAAAGAAAGTATAATATTTTAGTTAAGATTAAAGAATGGAATGTTGGAAAATCAATTTAATTGGAAAATAGGGTTGAAATGTGGGGTAAGGATTTTCAAACGAAACTGGATTTTTGATAACGAGTTATCCAACGGAAAATTAATTAAGGCTTTGGGGTTAGATTATCTTGGATTTAAGGGATGTGTTTTAAAGAAGAAGGGTAAAATATGGATTTTGTTAAAGATATGTAACGATCCAGAATTTTAACCAAATTAAAATTCGAATTTTCATTACTTAATTTGAATTTGACGTAAATATATATGGTTAAGAATATTTAATAATTTTGATAAGCTATATGATAAGTTTTACTTGAATTATAAAATGAGAATGATTATTAATAATTTTGGATTTATTGATACTATTTGTCGTTCGATCGGATTTGTCAAATTAGAACGTGAATTAGTAGCATTAGAATTAAGTGTTGCCCTTAGTTTTCATAGCATTTAAGGGAAAATGCTACCAAAAGTTCACCTTCTCTTCTTAAGACAAGTGTATGGACACTTGTCATTTTGCATGTAAGCTTTCATGCATGCCTTTTATGTGCCCCCTTATGTGTCATCACCTCCTTAACTCTCCATTCCTATATAAGGAGACCTTTTCTCCATTTTCTTACCATTCCATTCCATTTCCACCTTTCCACCTTCTTCTTAAAGCTTATGGCCATGGTTTCCATGGCATAAGTCTTCCTCTTTTCCACCACCACCTTGCCAAAGTTCGTCATCCTCCTCCTCCTCCTTCCCTTATAAAGAGAGAGAGAGATTAATATATATTATATTATATATATTTTGGTGAAGAAGTCGTTGCGTCGAAATACCGTCCGACGGTTCGCTCAACTAGGCTCGCCTACCGTGAAGATTTGGAAAGCTGTTTGGTGAGAACTCTTTAACCACGATTTATATAGTAGTTAGACTAATTTAAATATAGTTATGAATTATTATTGGTTATTGATGATTGATATTTGTTGTGATGGACGATGGGTGCGAAGTTTAGAACACACACTATTAAGCGTTAGTGTTATAACGCTTGTGCACAATTATGATTTATTGAACCAAGTTGATGATGGTTGCTATGGATGTTTAAATGGTTGTTGATGTTGTTTTGCACACACTATGACACAAAAATTATGGTATCCCATTGGTGATTGAAAAATCTCCTTCATAATTAAAAGCAATATCATTATTGAAATTGAAGGTTAATAATTGGAAAAGACCATATGTATGAATCCATATATATTGTTAAAGTCCTTTAGATGAATAAATAAATACCGGAACATTCTAGGATGACAGAGAGGATAGTATCTAGGCTTGGGAAATAAAGTTTCCTGCTCTCCCTGGCTATCCCTAATTGCTCCGACGAATGGGATGGTTAATTTGAAGTTATTTGAATTTAGAAATGAATTGGAATTTATGAAAGTTGAATTTTAGATCCAAAATAATTTAGAAAGTAAAATTTAAATGATTTTAAAAGTGTTATATAAAAATATAACGGTTTTCTAAGATAATTTGAAGTATCGTAGTATAATGCTTATTATGGTCAAAATAGAGCTTGTCGCATAACGACAATTTACGTATTTAGATGCAAACTTTAAACGCTTATAACTTTTGCAATCTAAATCGGATTTCCATGAAACGAAAAACATTTGATTTATACTAAATGGAATTTCAAATGAGTGAAAGCATATTTTAAATTCGAGTTATAATTTTGAAGTTATGTTTGAAACCATTTTGGAAAAGATCGATGTAAGAACAGTTCTTGACCATAACTATAAACAACTATTTTTAAATGTTTTAAAAATATGGAAATTTTTTGTAAAATCATAATAAATTATGTAAAAGTGTTTTGAATTGTAAATTTTAAGTTTTGGCTAAGATAAACGATGTTGGTATCAAAGTAGTTAAGATAACTGATTTGTAACGCTTTTATAACACTTTTGAAGCACTATTGTAACGCTTTCTTTGAAAACAACTTATTTTAAAGTATTTAACCCGCGAAATGTTTTCCGAACTATAAGTAATCATTTGTAAATGATTTGTTGAATGTTTTCAAAGGTTTAAAAATATTGAAAATAATTTGTTTGGAATTTAAATTGATTTATTTAATAATTAAATGTGTTTTTCAATTTTAAATAATTGGATATGTTTGGAGATAAATCTTTGGATGGTTGATATTAATTCGGTAGATGATGATTCTTACTATTTGAGGAATTTAAAAGGTAGTTCACCATTATTCCACTTATAGTGTGAGTTGGATATCGAGATTAATATTGAGTATAAGTTGATGGTATTTCTATCCAAATCTAATGTCAAAGAGTTGGATAAATCTTTAAATTAAGATACGAGTTTCCTAAGTTGACTGGGATAAGTTGGATCGAAATAATCTTCAGATATTTGATATGAAATTCTGTGGTGTAAACGTGTACTATTTGAGGAATTTGGAAATATTATTATATCGTTATTCCACTTATAGTATTCTTGATTATGAGAATTGATATCAAATATAAGTAGATACAATTTTTGTGTAACTTATGTTCAATATCAATTGATTTGGATTTTGTCATGAATCATATCTTCAATAATATCATTCTTGAAACCCCAAAAGATTGAGTTATGAAAATTCATATCGTATTTTGAGGACTTGATCAGATCTTTGATTTGAGGAAATTAAAAGTGGGGAATTAGAAAGAAAGTATAATCTTTTAGTTAAGATTAAAAAAATGGAATGTGGAAAATCAATTCAATTGGAAAATAGGGTTGAAATGTGGAATAAGGATTTTCAGAGGAAAACTGGATTTTGATAATGAGTTATCAAACAGAAAATTAATTAAGACTTTATGGCTAAATCATATTTGATTTAAGGGATGTGTTTTAAAAGAGAAAGGTTAAACATGGATTTTGTAATAATTTGAGAATGGGGTTGAAGAAGTTTAATTTTGACAAAAACCAAGACGGAAGGAGATTGGTAGAAAGCTTGTGTGTTCTATAATTGTGTTTTTTTTTAAATTGCGCCTATTATTTGGAAAGACCGGGATCGGATGTATGTCTGAAACCATTCCAAGTAATAATACGAAGTTGTGGAGCAATAGAAGACATTGGAGACGACATTGAAGACTGGGACCTTTCATGTCGTAAGGACGACTTGCTGAATGTCTCGAATGGGTCGCTCCCATTTGCAGATGGATTTTATATCAGTTAAGTGGCAAGAAGCCCGAACGTATGTGAAGGAATTCCGGATTGTGGTTTCGTTCAGACTCAGAACGAACTTGTATGGATTGTGTGTATGACATTGTAATTAACTGCGTAGCATTGTTTTATCAATATATATTTGTTTGGTGGCGGAGAATTACTCTCTTGCTTAACACCCTTCTCTAAGACGTACGAGCTTAGAGGTTATATATTGGAATTCAGTGATGCGTTGTTAATGGATAATGTGGAATACTTAAGATATGTGATGAGCTATAGATGATCAAAGCATGGCTTGTTTAAGCGTAGCTTTGTGTATCGTGACCTCGACAAGCCTCACAACCCGGTGAATGACCAAAACAAGAAGAAATGCGGCAAGTTTATGGGGTGTTGTCTCCTTCTAGATAAATGGTGTACTATGGTATGGAGCCCAGGTATTAACCTATGTGGTAAAAGCATCTACTTTTGTGGTTGTTGTTGTGGCGCGCTCGGAAAGGTCGGTCACGATCGGGAGAGGGCATACTCAGGCGTACTCTAAGTTACCCAGTTAAGGGGTAACCCGGCCTTGTGTTGGCATGAGGAGCATTAGTTGATCCTAGGGCATCCCTCTAGAGGTGTTCAAAATTCGGTTCGGAAGGAAGTTCCTTTGCCTGGCCATTGTCGAAAAACCAATCTCCGCTACGAGCCTGTACGGTTTTAATTGTATACCATACGTCAGTATAGTATACGGTACCTATGCTGGCTAAGATTAATACATTTACTTTCGAAATGATTTTTCACACTATATTATAGTATTGGAAGAGGATTTTCACGTATCAAGCATTTTTGACTATCATAAGGAGAAACCTCGCCCATGTGTGCGTTTACATTGTGTGTGTGCCGCGAGACCTTATGGTAGTTTCATTTTTCAAAAGTCATTGCGAATTTCTATGCACGGGAATTCATATGGAGTAAACCCGTTCCGCATTAGCGGCGTGGTCCGTTGATTTACCCAACTTTAAAATGAATCTTAAATAGTAATTGTTTTGAGTTCTCACACCTGTCCTTGTTTGGCATGAGGCAGCGTGATAGGGGGTTCTCGCTCTTGGTTTGGTGGCGAGCGGGAGACTCTTACCTCTACACATCCCAGGAGGGGTTGGTTAGGCATGAGGCCGCGACAATCGAGAGGATGGCCGTAAAACAAGGGGCTGGGGTACCATTGTAATACCACGACGGAGTATTAGCCGTTGTCCGATGGTTGAAAAAGACCAGACCGTTACAACGTGGTATCAGAGCTTTGGTTTATACAAAGCAATGGGGTACGACACATTTGAACAAATGGAAAGACTCATCAGAGTTATATATCTCGTTAGAGATAGGGTTAGTAATGCCCTAGAATGAGATTTTGGAGTATTATATTTGAGAGAGCGTATTTGAAAATATGAAATGAGTTTTGAAAAGTTTTAATTTAAGAAACAGACATATTTTGGAAATATATAGTTAATTATAATCTGGATACTTAATCAAATGATTAAGATTACATTTTGTGATTATAATTACACATAAAGTACTTCTTATGGCATTGTAATTAAGCCCCTTCAACTGATCAGGAAAACGATTCGAGTACAAATGCCTTTTGGATTTAATTTCACTATTGGGGATTTCGAAATGTCGTTAAACTTGGGTCAAATTTGTTAAGGTAACTAATCAATATGGTTAGAAATTAAAAAACATATAGAATTTAAGTATTGTATTCGATGCTGAGGTTGGACTATAGCGTATAAGAAGATTTTGAATATAGGCCTAGCTAACGTATATACGAAGTCTTAAGTATACTAGATAGATATTAATTCACACTCTAGTCACTTGAAGATGATTCTGTTGGTGACTGCAGCATCTTCACTATGTATTTTCTAGTTTTGAAAATGGGATGACTATATGATTCCAATTAAAACATCAATATATATTTAAACCAATTTAGATAAGTGTTTGAAAATATTTGGTAAATTGATGAGAATTAGAATAAGTAAGCGAGATCTTGAAATTTTGATAAGTTGTAAGAATTATATCAGGTGAACCTGTAATAAGGATAAGCCTGTAAATTAAGTAGAGAGTATATGAGAAAGTGTATTTGTGATATATATATAAAAAAGGTTTTGGAAAGATATATAGTTTGGAAACTCAAATCAATATTTTGAGTAAGAATGGGAAATAACTTTGAAATTAATTTTTGTAATTGATTTTGAAAGAATATATTTTCAATATAAAGGAAAAAGGGTCTTTGAAAATATTTGGAACTCAAAACTTGAGCACGACATCTTGTGATTGGAATTTCTTAGTTGATTAAAAGACGTTTATGTGAAGTTGTAATTTACATAAGCTATCCAATTAGTTCGGGAAATGATTTAAAGGCTAAGTTGGAATGAATCAATTAGAATATTTATAATTATTCCTCCCCAACTAATTAAATTTGAAATGTAAATATTGAGAATTCAATATGACGATAAGATATTTGATGATATTTTGGTTGAGGACTACATTGGTTAAAGCTGTTTTTTCTAAAGTTTGAAGGAAATAAGTTTTGAAGTTAGAATAATTAATGAGGATAGCCAAACTTAAATAAGGAAAAAAAATCTGGAATTATCGGCAATTTTGGATAGTCGATAAGTTCTAAAGTATATTGTGACAACAAGAGGAATCATTTAAGTAGGCACGAATATCTTGTGAATTAAGTTTCACAAATTGATTAAAGGATATTTGGCAAGCGGGTGTAGTAAGAAGAAATTACCTCAACTGAAACGTTTAGATAAGTTGAGTTTTGAGGATCGAGTTTTACGTGTAAAGAATAACAGTAAGTTTGGCGAATTAAAAGGAAATAAGTCCCATAACCATTGTATTTGCAAGACAAGATCAAAGAGAATAATTTATACCTCTAAATTTTTTTTGGAAAGCAGTAAATGGTTGAGTATAAGTAATTTGCCCAGCAAACGATGAATCGAATATAATAGGTAACTGGAGGTTATCATAGGAGGACATGCAGATATGATTTTCTCTAAATATGTGTGTTATAATATTTTACCTGGTACCAGGGAGCTTTGGTATAAAGATATTTGTCTTGATTTTTCGAATGAGTAGTTACGATTCCCTTTCCTTTTCGAGGACGAAAAGTTTTAAGGGGGGGGGGGGGGTGAATGTAACGATCCAGAATTTTAACCAAATTAAAATTGGAATTTTCATTACTTAATTTGAATTTGACGTAAATATATATGGTTAAGAATATTTAATAATTTTGATAAGCTATATGATAAGTTTTACTTGAATTATAAAATGAGAATGATTATTAATAATTTTGGATTTATTGATACTATTTGTCGTTCGATCGGATTTGTCAAATTAGAACGTGAATTAGTAGCATTAGAATTAAGTGTTGCCCTTAGTTTTCATAGCATTTAAGGGAAAATGCTACCAAAAGTTCACCTTCTCTTCTTAAGACAAGTGTATGGACACTTGTCATTTTGCATTTAAGCTTTCATGCATGCCTTCCATGTGCCCCCTTATGTGTCATCACCTCCTTAACTCTCCATTCCTATATAAGGAGACCTTTTCTCCATTTTCTTACCATTCCATTCCATTTCCACCTTTCCACCTTCTTCTTAAAGCTTATGGCCATGGTTTCCATGGCATAAGTCTTCCTCTTTTCCACCACCACCTTGCCAAAGTTCATCATCCTCCTCCTCCTCCTTCCCTTATAAAGAGAGAGAGAGAGATTAATATATATTATATTATATATATTTTGGTGAAGAAGGCGTTGCGTCGAAATACCGTCCGACGGTTCGCTCAAATAGGCTCGCCTACCGTGAAGATTTGGAAAGCTGTTTGGTGAGAACTCTTTAACCACGATTTATATAGTAGTTAGACTAATTTAAATATATTAATGAACTATTATTGGTTATTGACGATTGATATTTGTTGTGATGGACGATGGGTGCGAAGTTTAGAACACACACTATTAAGCGTTAGTGTTATAACGCTTGTGCACAATTATGATTTATTTAACCAAGTTGATGATGGTTGCTATGGATGTTTAAATGGTTGTTGATGTTGTTTTGCACACACTATGACACAACAATTATGGTATCACATTGGTGACTGAAAAATCTCCTTCATAATTAAAAGCAATATCATTATTGAAATTGAAGGTTAATAATTGGAAAAGACCATATGTATGAATCCATATATATTGTTAAAGTCCTTTAGATGAATAAAAAAATACCGGAACATTCTAGGATGACAGAGAGGATAGTGTCTAGGCTTGGGAAATAAAGTTTCCTGCTCTCCCTGGCTATCCCTAACTGGTCCGACGAATGGGATGGTTAATTTGAAGTTATTTGAATTTAGAAATGAATTGGAATTTATGAAAGTTGAATTTTAGATCCAAAATAATTTAGAAAGTAAAATTTAAATGATTTTAAAAGTGTTATATAAGAATATAATGGTTTTCTAAGATAATTTGAAGTATCATAGTATAATGCTTATTATGGTCAAAATAGAGCTTGTCGCATAACGACAATTTACGTATTTAGATGCAAACTTTAAACGCTTATAACTTTTGCAATCTAAATCGGATTTCCATGAAACGAAAAACATTTGATTTATATTAACAAGAACTTTCAAATGAGTGAAAGCAGATTTTAAATTCGAGTTATAATTTTGAAGTTATGTTTGAAACCATTTTGGAAAAGATCGATGTAAGAACAATTGTTGACCATAACTATAAACAACTATTTTTAAATGTTTTAAAAATATGGAAAAAATTTGTAAAATCGTAATAAATTATGTAAAAGTGTTTTGAATTGTAAATTTTAAGTTTTGGCTAAGATAAACGATGTTGTTATCAAAGTAGTTAAGATAACTGATTTGTAACGCTTTTATAACACTTTTGAAGCACTATTGTAACGCTTTCTTTGAAAACAACTTATTTTAAAGTATTTAACCCGCGAAATGTTTTCCGAACTATAAGTAATCATCTGTAAATGATTTGTTGAATGTTTTCAAAGGTTTAAAAATATTGAAAATAATTTGTTTGGAATTTAAATTGATTTATTTAATAATTAAATGTGTTTTTCAATTTTAAATAATTGGATATGGTTGGAGATAAATTTTTGGATGGTTGATATTAATTCGGTAGATGATGATTCTTACTATTTGAGGAATTTAAAAGGTAGTTCACCATTATTCCGCCTATAGTGTGAGTTGGATATCGAGATTAATATTGAGTATAAGTTGATGGTATTTCTATCCAGATCTAATGTCAAAGACTTGGATAAATCTTTAAATTAAGATACGAGTTTCCTAAGTTGACTGGGATAAGTTGGATAGAAATAATCTTCAGATATTTGATATGAAATTCTGTGGTGTAAACGTATACTATTTGAGGAATTTGGAAGATATTATGATATCGTTATTCCACTTATAGTATTCGTTGATTCTGTGGTGTCACGACCGGGAGAGGGCATACTCAGGCGTACTCTAAGTTACCCAGTTAAGGGGTAACCTGGCCTTGTGTTGGCATGAGGAGCATTAGTTGATCCTCGGGCATTCCTCTAGAGTTGTTCAAAATTCGGTTCGGAAGGAAGTTCCTTTGCCTGGTCATTGTCGGAAAACCAATCTCCGCTACGAGCCTGTACGGTTTTAATTGTATACCATACGTCAGTATAGTATACGGTACCTATGCTGGCTAAGATTAATACATTTACTTTCGAAATGATTTTTCACACTATATTATAGTATTGGAAGAGGATTTTCACGTATCAAGCATTTTTTACTATCATAAGGAGAAACCTCGCCCATGTGTGCGTTTACATTGTGTGTGTGCCGCGAGACCTTATGGTAGTTTCATTTTTCAAAAGTCATTGCGAATTTCTATGCATGGGAATTCATATGGAGTAAACCCGTTCCGCATTAGCGGCGTGGTCCGTTGAATTACCCAACTTTAAAATGAATCTTAAATAGTAACTGTTTTGAGTTCTCACACCAGTCCCACGACTAACCTGGAGTTTATTGTTTCCTCACCTAAACTCTGGGTGCCCATAATTTTTACACGGGCAGCCTAGTAGTTTGGTTCGCAGATTCAGCCTTGGAGTTAGTTGGAGCAGGATTCTGGTTTAACTAGAGCTATTATGCTTAGGGCATTTGCATTCTTCCGCTGAGTTAGTATCTTTTCCGCTGTGTAATCGATGTACTCTGATGTACCTCTTGTAACTCTGATGTAATATTATTTTAATGATAATGGAAAAGTTGTTTTTATTTTGTGCAAATGTGTAAGTGCCCCTAACAATCCGTCTTTATGAACGGTTTAAGTTGGTTTAATTACCGGCGAAAACCGAGCAAAAAATTCGGGTCGTTACAAGATAATTTGAGAATATATTTAAAGAAGTTTAATTTAACGAAATCCAAAATGGAAGGAGATTTGGTAGAAAGCCTGTGCGTTCCGTGATTGTGTTTTTAATTGCGCTTATTATTTGGAAAGATCGGGATCGGATGTATGTCTGAAAACCATTCCAAGTAATAATACGATGTTGTGGAGCAATTGAAGGCATTGGAGACTACATTGAAGACCGGGACCCTTCATGTTGTAAGGACGACTTGCTGAATGTCTCGAATGGGTCGCTCCCATTTGTAGATGGATTTTATATCAGTTAAGTGGCAAGAATCCTGAACATATGTGAAGGAATTCTAGATTGTGATTTCGTTCGGACCCAGAACGAACTTGTATGGATTGTGTGTCTGACATTGTAATTGACTGCGTAGCACTGATCTTTGTTAAATATATATCTGCTTGGTGGCGGAGAATTTATTCTCTTGCTTAACACCCTTCTCTAAGACGTATGAGCTTAGAGGTTATATATTGATGAAAATCAGTGATGCGTAGTGAATGGACAATGGGGCATACTTAAGTTATGAGATGAGCTATGAATGATCAAAGCATGGCTTATTTAAGCGTAGCTTTGGGTATATCGTGACCTCGACGAACCTCACCCCCTAGATTGATGGTAAACTAGTGGTTAGATTATTATCTTCGTTTCGTATGTTCGGTGCACCGGGATGTGATGATGAAAGGGTACTGCGAAGTCCCCAGTCTGGGACACTATTTGTTGGGTACTCTGATTCATGTATGGTGGGTTAGTATAACGGA
Organism: Allium sativum; assembly: GCA_030737875.1. Lineage (NCBI taxonomy): Eukaryota > Viridiplantae > Streptophyta > Magnoliopsida > Asparagales > Amaryllidaceae > Allium > Allium sativum. The sequence goes on from CM060915.1 coordinate 315,375,589, forward strand.
GTCCAAGTCTAGACGTTATCCGCGAGTACTGGGATGATGCGCGCAAGAAAGTTTGTGAGCCCACGAATGATCTTTCATACTAGGAACCATCATGTTGGAAACCCAATCTCCACTACAAACCCAAACGATTTTGATTGTATAGCCTACTGGTTACCGGCAGGATTGTCAGTATAATGGGATGGGGCATTATGTGGCTAGGATTAATACATTTATTTGCAAAAAGGTTTTTCACACTATATATAATAGTAAAAGAGGATTTTCACGTATGAATGCATTTTGGTTATCATAAGGCAAAATTCACCCATTTGGTGTGTGCTTGCATTATGTGATGTGGGACGAGCTTATGATAGCTTCACTTTTCAAAAAGTCATTGCGGATTTCTATGCACTGGTATTCACATGGAGTAAACCCGTTCCGCATTAGCGGCGTTGTCCGGTGAATTACCTAACTTTGAAATAAACCCTAAAAACAACAGTTTTGAGTTCTCATACCAGTCCCACGACTGACTTGGAGTTTATTGTTCCCACACCTAAACTCTAGGTGCCCATAATTTTTACATGGGCAGCCTAGTAGTTTGGTTCGCAAATTTAGCTTTGGAGTTAGTTGGAGTAGAATTCTGGATTTAGCTGAAACTATTATGACTTGGAGCATTCGCATTCTTCCGCCGAGTTTAGTATCTTTTCCACTGTGTAATCGATGTACTCTGATGTACCTCTTGTTACTCTGATGTAATATTATTTTAGTGATAATGGAAAAGTTTTTTTTATTTTGTGCAAACGTGTAAGTGCCCCTAACAATCCGTCTTTATGAACATTTTAAGTTGGTTTAATTACCAGCGAGAACCGGGTAAAAAGCCGGGTCATTACAGATTGGTATCAGAGCTTTGGTTTATAGAAAGCAATGAGGTACGACACATTTGAACAAAAGGAAAGACCCATCAGAGTTATATATCTCATTAGAGATAGGGTTAGTAATGCCCTGGAATGAGATTTTGGAGTATTATATTTGAGAGAGCATATTTGAAAATATGAAATGAGTTTTGAAAAGTTATATTTTAAGAAAGAAACATTTTTTGGAAATATATGGTTAATTGATACTTAATCAAATGATTAAGGTTAAGTTTACATTTTGTGATTATAATTACACATAAAATAATTCATATGGCATGGTAATTAAGCCCCTTCCACTGATCAGGAAAATGATTCAAGTACAAATGCCTTTTGGATTTAATTTCACTATTAGGTAACATTTCGAAATATCGATAAACTTGGGTCAAATTTGTTATGGTAACTAATCAATATGGTTAGAAATTAAAAATTAGAATTTGAGTATTTTATTTGATGTTGAGGTTGGACTATCGAGTATAAGAAGATTTTTCTTATACGTCTGATCAACGTATATACGAAGTCTTAAGTATACTAGATAGATGTAGAATCACACTCTAGTCGCTTGAAGATGATTCTGTTAATGACTGCAGTATCATCAGTATGTATTTTCGAGTTTCGAAAATGGGATGACTATATGATTCCGATTAAAATATCAATATATACTTAAACCAATTTAGATAAGTGTTTGAAATTGTTTGGTAAATTGATATGAACTTAAATAGAAAAGTGAAAATTTGATAAGTTGTAAGAATTATATCAGGTAAACCTGTAATAAGGATAAGCCAGTAAAGTGTAACGACCTGGATTTTTCGGCTGTTTGATTCGAATATTTAAATTTATTTTAAATACTTTATTTGTAATCTAATATCGAATTTGTTTATCAAACGACGACTGAGCATTTATATTTATATTTTAAATTATAAAACGAACGCGAAACAGCATGGTAATTCGTAAAATTGAATTTCAACTTCAATTGACTATACTGAATCCGTGTTGAGTCGGATTTCGGTGAAACAAGAAGCATCTGAATCTAGTTGATAATATTTTTCTAATGAAGGAGAAAAATCGAGTTTTCGTATTGTAGATTTTATTTTATGTCCAAAAATAATTTTGAAATAGTCGCTGTGGTATCGTTTATACGTCGTAACGGATTAATTAATATAATTAAATATTGACTTTGAATTTGGACAAGTCCTTTGAGGCGTAGTTATAATTTAATTTTTAGAATTTACTGTAATTTTTATTTCGTAAAATAAGCAACTTTTTATTTGGAGTATTTCGCACCCTATATCAACATTTTAGATATCACAATATAAGTTAACCTATCGATATTATTTTATTTTTGGGATTGTGGCATACTGCTGAGCGCGACGGTATATTTAATTCTGTCGATAGCAAGTCGTATGCGAACGGAGTTTTATATAACAGGGTACGTTAACTTTAAACTAAAAATCCTTCGTCTCCATCACAGAAATCAAATCAAAATATATGAAAAGGGGTCAGTCTCTATTTTCTTCTTACCGACTGAAGTTCTTGTCGCCATAAAACATGCTCAACATTTAAAGTAATCTCTTCATACGCTTGTGAAACTATATGCTACTACCCTTTCCAAAATTCGTACCTGTTGGTTTCAAATAAAAGTCAAAGCCTAATCTAGCCGACGCGGGTCCGTAGGTGGTAAAGCCTCAACGCTGCATTTTCATTAAATAGTGAGAGCGACATAACAAAGCCTAGAGTATACGTTTCAACCCCTAGGCAAATCTTTTCAAATCCTACCCTATGAAAAATCCCTGTCCAATTTATATAAGTAACCACATGCCACGTACAGGAGCAAAATATCACTATTCAGAACCGGTTGTTATTTTCAATCACATATCTCTCCACTTTTATTTGCCTGCGTCATCCTCTAATTTAAAGCAGAAAAGCCCCGTACAAACATACCCTATTTTGCCAGCTATACACATACTTTGATTCGACGACACTGTAGAAAGCTAGGAATTGATGGGAGCACATGCAGAAGAGAAATAAACACTGCAAACCTAGAATCTATAAAACTCATGCCCACTCACCTACGTGGTTACAGACTACAGTGCATTTCTTCACTGTCAGGTTATTTAAATCCGTGACGACCAAGCAACTAAATACCTTGCTTCCCAAACCTTATTACGTAGGCGCCAAACTATGTACCCGTGCCAACCAAGGCATCTCATCCTATAAATACATGGCATCGTTGTTCTTTCTTCTCAAACCAAGCGAGCAAACAAAATATATAGAAAACAAATGAAATCATCTTCAAAATAATAATAATAATAGTAATATTACAAAAGCGTGGCCAGGAAACATGAAAAGGGAGGTTGGCTTAATTACGTGGTAGCTTTGGAGCATGGAGTTGGGGATGGTGTACTGGATGGTCTGGTGGTGTATAGTTCGGTGGAAGGTTTTTGTACGTGAGTGCGGTGAGCATGGAAGAAGGGATGAAAGTGGTGCGTTCATGATGTTTGGTAAGGAGATCGGCTGAGTGCGTGGAATACTGGAAGGGGAGATGTTGGGGGATAGTGTAACGTGAATGTCACGTGATGTGGAACCGGAAGTAAACAAGGAGGGGTAGGCCACGTTTTTGCATGGTGGAGTTATCCAGAAAGGGTTCGGCGTTGGTAAATATTGATGGAAGAAATGCCTGAAACTACTGTTTGTTGTGGAGCTACTAGCGTTGTTCGGAGTCAAACAAGGAGAGATCGGGTTCCGGCGTCATTCGATGGTGGCAAACCGTGTTCTTTTCAGTCCAACCGAGGTGGAAGGCGCAGTAGCAAGTTACGGTTGAAATGGAAGGAGTCACCGCATGAAATGCGTGAATGGGTAGGGGTTGGAACGTATATTTTGGGGTAGACGATCACACAGTGAAGCATGGGATGTCACACGCAATGGAGAAGCAATTATGAATTATGGGGATAAGTGGGCTGTCATTCTACCGTGAGTTTTGGGCCTAGATGATGTGGAGTTGGGAACAAATTGTATTGGGGAAAGTTCATGCATGCTGTGCAAAGATGGTGGAGCATTTGTTTTTGAACAAGAAGCAGGGGACGTTGGCAATAAAGAAGTGGGGTTGGTAACTGCATGGGCTTGCTGTAGGACCGAAGTCCTTTGGGAGCAAATCACCGGGGTAATTCGATGAACGATGGTAATTAAGCCCATAGCATGCGGTTCCAAATGCTGAAGACCGAATTAGCAAGCCGTGCTATCAATGTAACAAAGGTTAGTTTACGGTATTGAATAATTAAATTATTAATATAATAATTAGAGTAATTTTTATTCTCAACCGATTAAAATATTATAAAAATCGAAATCTACTTCGTGCATTATCAGAATGATACGAAACCAGCCATGTTGGAGTCGCGGTGAAAAATGCTACTCTGCTGTGCCGATTCGAAAAAGAACGAAAGCAACTGGATTCTCCAATTTAGACGCTGATTTAAAATAAAACCAAGCGATGCGCGAACCGTCAACTGAAAATAAGGTGAGTTAATTCTCACATATTTCTGAAATACTAGGATGTGCTAAATTCATATAATTAGATTTAATTGGTTGATTGGATGCCTTGGATGCTTATGGTTGCTTTAATGGTTGACGTTAATTATATTATCGTCGTTTAAAATATTTCTATATGCCGATGTGAAATATTTTAATAATCTGTGTTGCAGGGAAGAATAGGTAGGAGGAATCAAACCGGTTCCTCAAATATTTAATATGCTGTTATTTCATATTTTATGAACTGTTCAAAACCCGTTGACTTTAAACCCTGTTGATTGTTGAATGTGGTTCAGTTTGAACCAATATATATAGTATTGGTTGAGAAATAAATAGCTAATGGCCCAAATATACACCGTTTATAAAGATCGATTCACCGTCAGGTGAATCGTTAGAAATGAGGTTATAGAATATATTTTATAACCGAATATATTTATAAATATATTATTTTAAATGAACTTAAAAAAAAAAATTCCAACCACATATATACACATTGATTTGTTTAAACACAAATTACCATTTTCACCAAATTCTACCGTGCGCGAAGCACGTGCCTAGTAAGTGATTTGTAAAGAATCATATTTAGTTAAATTGAGGTGGCCAGATTTGACATAACGATTAGAAGGGGCTTCTATTGATATTAATCAAACTGAATAGAATTATTTAGATAAATCAATTATTTATTGATTTAAAATGGTAAGATCAACAACGATTGACTAACAGGTTAGTCATGTTTGAGTTGAACAAGTTAACGGCGTGAACTGAAATTGTTTATTGAATTAGTCCATAAATCTAATGGGGGGTGGTTAAGGGTTAAGGAATCCAGTTTTTATTTCAATAAATATTGAAACTTGATTATTAGTCATTTAAATAATGACCGAAGTGATAATTTGGAATACAAATTATATTAAGGAAAGTTTTGAAGTTTAAAGCTATGTTTATAAAGCAATTTAAATATTTATAATGAGATATCGAAGTTTTAACTCATATTGTTACCGAGATATCTTGGATTCTATGAATCCAGATTATGTGAAGTTCCAAAACCCAATTGAATCAGAGTAGTTAAATGAACTAAGTTATAAGGATGCGATATAGAATCGCCATTTTGAAGAGGAAATGATATTCCATCAGGATGGAACAAAAATGGGATTTGTTGCGATAAAAAGAATGAGTGTCGGTTTTTGTATTACAACTGATATTTATCTTAAGATAATAACGTTGTTGATCAAGGTCTGAGAGGTAATTAAAATACCCCAACTTGAACAACTTCAGGATTATCAAAAGATGATATTAGTCGTAATGGTGAAGGTGTGAGAGCAAAATATTTTGGGAAATAACAATGTAACGCCCTTGAAGATTTGGAAATATAAAAATTCGAAAATAAACGGATAATAAAAGGCGATTGCTGGTATGAAATGATATTCCTATAATGAAAGAAACAAAAAGGGAGATTGGTGAAAGTATAACGAAATTTTTCAAAGTATTGTAATGATATTTAAATGGATTTATTCTAAAGCGATGAGTGGTGATTTTGGTGTTCAAATAATGAAGCCAAAGAAGATGCCGTTATGATAAGTTAATCGATAGGATAATAAGAAACGTTATAGCAATGTTTTGCAATGTTATTTGAAAGTAAATTAGACATGATTTTAAGATATTTTCTAGATATATAGATAAAGGAATTATAACATGTTTTAACCAATATATTGTAAGGGCCAAGTGATGCTGTGTATAAACCAATGGATCTGTTTGTTTTATGGTTGTTTATTTTGATAGTTAAATAACCATCTATCAAAATCTGACCCAACGTTACTGGTACGGGAAGACCGGGATCGAATTTATATTCGAAAACCATTCCGACCAGTAAATACGTTTACGTCAAAGACGCTGATCGTGATGGAGCAATTGAAGACCGTAGATCTTCATAAAGCGGAAGAGTTACTTACAATCTCTGGTTGATCCCTAGAGATATACTGTGATTCTGTCGGGATTGAAATCTATGGGTTGCAAGGACTTCTCGCTGCTGATCCATGGGGTGATTCCTATATTGGATGCAGTAGGAGAGTACCTTCGGTTCATCCTATTCCTGGATGACGTGTATGGACGATGTGAATGGTGGCCAGATGTTTCAAAAGTCGATTATAACCTCAAGCCTCACAACCGGGAAATGACAAAAATCAGGCAGGCAGCATGGCTATGTGGGTCGCACCCATTAGGGTGTATTGTCACCATCTAGAGAATATTCATATTTGTTACTTCTTTTCGTTTCTGTATCTCCCGGGAACTACGGTGGTCGCGCGACAAAAAGCCGTAAGGTGACAATACATTCGATACACTCAAGAGAAATGAGTGGTCGGTCATGTGTAGGTCGGGTTGCAAGACGTTCTTGTTGAACCCAGTGTATTCGTCTCTAGAGGTACACTATCGACAGGTGGTCCCATACCTTGTCATAGTTGGAAATCCAATCTTCAATAAGCGCTTGCGGTTTTTGATTGTATATTATATATGTGGAGCGTGAGATGCAAGCGTTCTGCTAGATTCTATTTACTTGTATTTAGACACTATGATAATATCAGAATAAGATATTGATTTCAAATTGTTTGGGTTATAGTAAGGTAAAAACCGCCCGTGTTTATGAGTGGGCTGGTCTTACTATTATCCTTTTATTCCAAAAGGATTTCAAAGTTAAACAAGTTTGTTGATGTATGAATTTATCACTGATGGTATTTTAGACTGATCCGGGTGAATTTTGTTTTAAATCAAATGTGCTCGGGTCAGACCAAGCATATTTACAGGTCAGGTTTTCCGCTTGAAGTAACAGAGATGGAGTTGAAGTCGAGATGTATTCCATATATATACTGGTACTGGCTTATTTCCGCTGTGTGTTGTATTGATCTGAATGTATACTCTGATGTTGTAATATACAGTTCTTTTATAAAGTATTTCTGATTATTATATTTTATCCATTCCGCTGTGAGATTCTGATCTTCTTATTCTTCTATTCTAATCATTCTATCTTTCTTCTCTCACCCTCTAACTTCTTTCTATTAGCTTTCTGGGTTTTCGATACTTGAGTTTGGACACAGGACGTGTTAGTGTCTGGATTCGAGTGTCGAAATTCTCGGGTCGCTACAGTTGGTATCAGAGCAATGGTTTAGGAATAACCTTGGCTCTGTGGTGTAACTCGATAGAGATTGGGCTAGGAATACACTAGATCGAGTTGAGTGTTTATATATACGAGAGTGCGTATTTGTAATTTGAATATAAATTATTTTTATATTGTTTCAACCCAATATATATTGTAGGAAGGTAAAATTTATTATTATTTGATTTGGATGAAATAGAATCATTTCAAATATGAAATGAGAATTAAATTCAATTTTATGAATGAATCTTATGAATTGAAATTGAAAACAAGTCAACTGAAATTTGACTTGTGTTGGGTAAAATAAAAAGTGAATGAATCCAAACTAAATAAATGAAAATTTGTTGGACTGTATGTTTGGAATATATTGCATAACTATGGATTTGAGCCTGATTTAGCATAAATAAATTGAAGTAAAATTCAAATATAACCAGAATCATTCTGAATATGGAATTAAATATAGGATCAAATAAGTCGGAATTTAACTTAAATTAAGTTAAATATGGGATAATTTGGTTTGTTGGTATATTGTTTGATTTATTGAATGTTAGTTGGTTAAATCGAATTTGACAACGAGTTAAGAAGAAATAGAATGAATTTGAAGAAAGAAAATAAATCCCAGTATCATGAATTAAATATAAGGTGTTGGGTTGGTTGAATAAAATTCATCAACCAGATCAATGAAGAAGCTGAGTGGAATGGGATTGTTATTTGCATTATAAATTGAGTTAAGTGCAGATTTTAGAAGGCGATGGAATTGATTTGGTTGCAGATTTGAAGTACAAGTTGGAAAACGAAAAGCAGTTACTTGGTTTTCTTCGAAATTGAAATTGAGTTGGCCGACAAAAAAGGTAAACCTTAACATTATTGATTGGGCATTTGAATTTATACTCGAGATAGGTAGCCGCTTGGCTTTGTTTTCTTTAGATCAATATGAGAGGCCCAGAGTAGCGTTTGTAGTTGTTTGGATTGAACAGTACAAAGGAGGTGCTGGCGATTTTTTCGAAAATTTTCGAAACTTAGAAACATTTTTGATAATATTTTAAATTATTTATTTTGGTAAGATTTGGAGTTTGAACATTCTTCTTAACCTAGCAATTTCGAGGACGAAATTATTTTAAGGGGGGAAGAATGTAACGACCTGGATTTTTCGGCTGTTTGATTCGAATATTTAAATTTATTTTAAATACTTTATTTGTAATCTAATATCGAATTTGTTTATCAAACGACGACTGAGCATTTATATTTATATTTTAAATTATAAAACGAACGCGAAACAGCATGGTAATTCGTAAAATTGAATTTCAACTTCAATTGACTATACTGAATCCGTGTTGAGTCGGATTTCGGTGAAACAAGAAGCATCTGAATCTAGTTGATAATATTTTTCTAATGAAGGAGAAAAATCGAGTTTTCGTATTGTAGATTTTATTTTATGTCCAAAAATAATTTTGAAATAGTCGCTGTGGTATCGTTTATACGTCGTAACGGATTAATTAATATAATTAAATATTGACTTTGAATTTGGACAAGTCCTTTGAGGCGTAGTTATAATTTAATTTTTAGAATTTACTGTAATTTTTATTTCGTAAAATAAGCAACTTTTTATTTGGAGTATTTCGCACCCTATATCAACATTTTAGATATCACAATATAAGTTAACCTACCGATATTATTTTATTTTTGGGATTGTGGCATACTGCTGAGCGCGACGGTATATTTAATTCTGTCGATAGCAAGTCGTATGCGGACGGAGTTTTATATAACAGGGTACGTTAACTTTAAACTAAAAATCCTTCGTCTCCATCACAGAAATCAAATCAAAATATATGAAAAGGGGTCAGTCTCTATTTTCTTCTTACCGACTGAAGTTCTTGTCGCCGTAAAACATGCTCAACTTTTAAAGTAATCTCTTCATACGCTTGTGAAACTATATGCTACTACCCTTTCCAAAATTCGTACCTGTTGGTTTCAAATAAAAGTCAAAGCCTAATCTAGCCGACGCGGGTCCGTAGGTGGTAAAGCCTCAACGCTGCATTTTCATTAAATAGTGAGAGCGACATAACAAAGCCTAGAGTATACGTTTCAACCCCTAGGCAAATCTTTTCAAATCCTACCCTATGAAAAATCCCTGTCCAATTTATATAAGTAACCACATGCCACGTACAGGAGCAAAATATCACTATTCAGAACCGGTTGTTATTTTCAATCACATATCTCTCCACTTTTATTTGCCTGCGTCATCCTCTAATTTAAAGCAGAAAAGCCCCGTACAAACATACCCTATTTTGCCAGCTATACACATACTTTGATTCGACGACACTGTAGAAAGCTAGGAATTGATGGGAGCACATGCAGAAGAGAAATAAACACTGCAAACCTAGAATCTATAAAACTCATGCCCACTCACCTACGTGGTTACAGACTACAGTGCATTTCTTCACTGTCAGGATATTTAAATCCGTGACGGCCAAGTAATTAAATACCTTGCTTCCCAAACCATATTACGTGGGCGCCAAACTATGTACCCGTGCCAACCAAGGCATCTCATCCTATAAATACATGGCATCGTTGTTCTTTCTTCTCAAACCAAGCGAGCAAACAAAATATATAGAAAACAAATGAAATCATCTTCAAAATAATAATAATAATAATAGTAATATTACAAAAGCGTGGCCAGGAAACATGAAAAGGGAGGTTGGCTTAATTACGTGGTAGCTTTGGAGCATGGAGTTGGGGATGGTGTACTGGATGGTCTGGTGGTGTATAGTTCGGTGGAAGGTTTTTGTACGTGAGTGCGGTGAGCATGGAAGAAGGGATGAAAGTGTTGCGTTCATGATGTTTGGTAAGGAGATCGGCTGAGTGCGTGGAATACTGGAAGGGGAGATGTTGGGGGATAGTGTAACGTGAATGTCACGTGATGTGGAACCGGAAGTAAACAAGGAGGGGTAGGCCACGTTTTTGCATGGTGGAGTTATCCAGAAAGGGTTCGGCGTTGGTAAATATTGATGGAAGAAATGCCTGAAACTACTGTTTGTTGTGGAGCTACTAGCGTCGTTCGGAGTCAGACAAGGAGAGATCGGGTTCCGGCGTCATTCGATGGTGGCAAACCGTGTTCTTTTCAGTCCAACCGAGGTGGAAGGCGCAGTAGCAAGTTACGGTTGAAATGGAAGGAGTCACCGCATGAAATGCGTGAATGGGTAGGGGTTGGAACGTATATTTTGGGGTAGACGATCACACAGTGAAGCATGGGATGTCACACGCAATGGAGAAGCAATTATGAATTATGGGGATAAGTGGGCTGTCATTCTACCGTGAGTTTTGGGCCTAGATGATGTGGAGTTGGGAACAAATTGTATTGGGGAAAGTTCATGCATGCTGTGCAAAGATGGTGGAGCATTTGTTTTTGAACAAGAAGCAGGGGACGTTGGCAATAAAGAAGTGGGGTTGGTAACTGCATGGGCTTGCTGTAGGACCGAAGTCCTTTGGGAGCAAATCACCGGGGTAATTCGATGAACGATGGTAATTAAGCCCATAGCATGCGGTTCCAAATGCTGAAGACCGAATTAGCAAGCCGTGCTATCAATGTAACAAAGGTTAGTTTACGGTATTGAATAATTAAATTATTAATATAATAATTAGAGTAATTTTTATTCTCAACCGATTAAAATATTATAAAAATCGAAATCTACTTCGTGCATTATCAGAATGATACGAAACCAGCCATGTTGGAGTCGCGGTGAAAAATGCTACTCTGCTGTGCCGATTCGAAAAAGAACGAAAGCAACTGGATTCTCCAATTTAGACGCTGATTTAAAATAAAACCAAGCGATGCGCGAACCGTCAACTGAAAATAAGGTGAGTTAATTCTCACATATTTCTGAAATACTAGGATGTGCTAAATTCATATAATTAGATTTAATTGGTTGATTGGATGCCTTGGATGCTTATGGTTGCTTTAATGGTTGACGTTAATTATATTATCGTCGTTTAAAATATTTCTATATGCCGATGTGAAATATTTTAATAATCTGTGTTGCAGGGAAGAATAGGTAGGAGGAATCAAACCGGTTCCTCAAATATTTAATATGCTGTTATTTCATATTTTATGAACTGTTCAAAACCCGTTGACTTTAAACCCTGTTGATTGTTGAATGTGGTTCAGTTTGAACCAATATATATAGTATTGGTTGAGAAATAAATAGCTAATGGCCCAAATATACACCGTTTATAAAGATCGATTCACCGTCAGGTGAATCGTTAGAAATGAGGTTATAGAATATATTTTATAACCGAATATATTTATAAATATATTATTTTAAATGAACTTAAAAAAAAAATTCCAACCACATATATACACATTGATTTGTTTAAACACAAATTACCATTTTCACCAAATTCTACCGTGCGCGAAGCACGTGCCTAGTAAGTGATTTGTAAAGAATCATATTTAGTTAAATTGAGGTGGCCAGATTTGACATAACGATTAGAAGGGGCTTCTATTGATATTAATCAAACTGAATAGAATTATTTAGATAAATCAATTATTTATTGATTTAAAATGGTAAGATCAACAACGATTGACTAACAGGTTAGTCATGTTTGAGTTGAACAAGTTAACGGCGTGAACTGAAATTGTTTATTGAATTAGTCCATAAATCTAATGGGGGGTGGTTAAGGGTTAAGGAATCCAGTTTTTATTTCAATAAATATTGAAACTTGATTATTAGTCATTTAAATAATGACCGAAGTGATAATTTGGAATACAAATTATATTAAGGAAAGTTTTGAAGTTTAAAGCTATGTTTATAAAGCAATTTAAATATTTATAATGAGATATCGAAGTTTTAACTCATATTGTTACCGAGATATCTTGGATTCTATGAATCCAGATTATGTGAAGTTCCAAAACCCAATTGAATCAGAGTAGTTAAATGAACTAAGTTATAAGGATGCGATATAGAATCGCCATTTTGAAGAGGAAATGATATTCCATCAGGATGGAACAAAAATGGGATTTGTTGCGATAAAGAGAATGAGTGTCGGTTTTTGTATTACAACTGATATTTATCTTAAGATAATAACGTTGTTGATCAAGGTCTGAGAGGTAATTAAAATACCCCAACTTGAACAACTTCAGGATTATCAAAAGATGATATTAGTCGTAATGGTGAAGGTGTGAGAGCAAAATATTTTGGGAAATAACAATGTAACGCCCTTGAAGATTTGGAAATATAAAAATTCCAAAATAAACGGATAATAAAAGGCGATTGCTGGTATGAAATGATATTCCTATAATGAAAGAAACAAAAAGGGAGATTGGTGAAAGTATAACGAAATTTTTCAAAGTATTGTAATGATATTTAAATGGATTTATTCTAAAGCGATGAGTGGTGATTTTGGTGTTCAAATAATGAAGCCAAAGAAGATGCCGTTATGATAAGTTAATCGATAGGATAATAAGAAACGTTATAGCAATGTTTTGCAATGTTATTTGAAAGTAAATTAGACATGATTTTAAGATATTTTCTAGATATATAGATAAAGGAATTATAACATGTTTTAACCAATATATTGTAAGGGCCAAGTGATGCTGTGTATAAACCAATGGATCTGTTTGTTTTATGGTTGTTTATTTTGATAGTTAAATAACCATCTATCAAAATCTGACCCAACGTTACTGGTACGGGAAGACCGGGATCGAATTTATATTCGAAAACCATTCCGACCAGTAAATACGTTTACGTCAAAGACGCTGATCGTGATGGAGCAATTGAAGACCGTAGATCTTCATAAAGCGGAAGAGTTACTTACAATCTCTGGTTGATCCCTAGAGATATACTGTGATTCTGTCGGGATTGAAATCTATGGGTTGCAAGGACTTCTCGCTGCTGATCCATGGGGTGATTCCTATATTGGATGCAGTAGGAGAGTACCTTCGGTTCATCCTATTCCTGGATGACGTGTATGGACGATGTGAATGGTGGCCAGATGTTTCAAAAGTCGATTATAACCTCAAGCCTCACAACCGGGAAATGACAAAAATCAGGCAGGCAGCATGGCTATGTGGGTCGCACCCATTAGGGTGTATTGTCACCATCTAGAGAATATTCATATTTGTTACTTCTTTTCGTTTCTGTATCTCCCGGGAACTACGGTGGTCGCGCGACAAAAAGCCGTAAGGTGACAATACATTCGATACACTCAAGAGAAATGAGTGGTCGGTCATGTGTAGGTCGGGTTGCAAGACGTTCTTGTTGAACCCAGTGTATTCGTCTCTAGAGGTACACTATCGACAGGTGGTCCCATACCTTGTCATAGTTGGAAATCCAATCTTCAATAAGCGCTTGCGGTTTTTGATTGTATATTATATATGTGGAGCGTGAGATGCAAGCGTTCTGCTAGATTCTATTTACTTGTATTTAGACACTATGATAATATCAGAATAAGATATTGATTTCAAATTGTTTGGGTTATAGTAAGGTAAAAACCGCCCGTGTTTATGAGTGGGCTGGTCTTACTATTATCCTTTTATTCCAAAAGGATTTCAAAGTTAAACAAGTTTGTTGATGTATGAATTTATCACTGATGGTATTTTAGACTGATCCGGGTGAATTTTGTTTTAAATCAAATGTGCTCGGGTCAGACCAAGCATATTTACAGGTCAGGTTTTCCGCTTGAAGTAACAGAGATGGAGTTGAAGTCGAGATGTATTCCATATATATACTGGTACTGGCTTATTTCCGCTGTGTGTTGTATTGATCTGAATGTATACTCTGATGTTGTAATATACAGTTCTTTTATAAAGTATTTCTGATTATTATATTTTATCCATTCCGCTGTGAGATTCTGATCTTCTTATTCTTCTATTCTAATCATTCTATCTTTCTTCTCTCACCCTCTAACTTCTTTCTATTAGCTTTCTGGGTTTTCGATACTTGAGTTTGGACACAGGACGTGTTAGTGTCTGGATTCGAGTGTCGAAATTCTCGGGTCGCTACATAAAGAGTATATGAGAAAGTGCATTTGTGATATATATATATATATAAAGGTTATGAAAAGATGTATAATTTGAAAACTCAAATCAAAATTTTGAGTAAGAATTGGTAGTTACTTTGGAATTGATTTTGAAAGAATATTTTTTGAATATAAAGGAAAAAGATCTTTGAAAATATTTGAAAATTAAAAACTTAAACACGGACATCTTGTGATTGGAATTTCTCGGTTGATTAAAAGACATCAACGTAAAGTTGTAATTTACATAAGCAATCCAAGTAGTTCGGGAAACGATTTAAAGGCTAAGTTGGAATTAATTAATCAGGATATTTTATAATTAGTCCTCCCCAACTAATTAAATTTAAAATGCAAATATCTTGAGAATTCAATATGACAATATGATATTTGATGATATTTTGGTTAAGGACTACATTGGTTAAAGCTGTTTCTCTAAAGTTTGAAGGAAATAAGTTTTCTAATCTTGAATTTAGAATAATTAATGAGGATAGACAAACTTAAACAATATAAGGAATTAAAATCTGGAATTATCGGCGAATTTGGACAGTCGATAAGTTTTAAAGTATATTGTGACAACAAAAGGAACTGTTTAAGTGAGCATGAACACCTTGTGAATTAAATGTCACAATTTGATTAAAGGATATCTGGAAAGTGGGAATATTAAGAAGATATTACCTAAACTAAAACGTTTAGATAAGGTGTGTTCTGAGATGATCAAGTTTTCCATGTAAAGAATGATAGTAATTTTGGGGAACTGAAAAGGAATAAGTTTCATAACCTTTGTATTTGCAAGATAAGATCTAAGAGAATAAATTTATAACTCTGAATTTTTTTGAAAAAAGTAAATGGTTGAGTGTAAGTAATTGGCCCAGTAAACGATGAATCGAATATAATGGGTAACTGGAGGTTATCATTGGAGGACATGTATATAGGTTGTCCGTAAATATGTGTGTTATAATATTTTACCTGGTATATCCATTATAAGAACAGGGAGCTTTGGTTTAAAGAATCTTAATCTTGAATTTGTTGAATGAGTAGTTACAATTCCCTTTCCTTCTCGAGGGCTAAAATTTTTAAAAGGGGGGGGGGGGTGAATGTAAAGATCTAGAATTTTTAACCAATTTAAAATTGGAATATTCATTACTTAATTTGAATTTGAATTTGACATAAATATACATGGTTAAGAATATTTAATAATTTTGATAAGTTATATGATAGATTTTACTTGAATTATAAATGAGAATGATTATTAATGAGTTTGGATTTATTGATACTATTTGTCGTTCGATCAGATTTGTCAAACCATAACACGAATTAATAGCGTTAGAATTAAGTGTTACCTTTAGTTTTCATAACATTTAAAAGAAAGTGCTACCAAAAGTTCTTTTTTCTCCTTAAGACAAGTGTTAAGACATATGTCTTTATGCATGCTCCCTTTCATGCATGATTGCCACTTGCCCCCTTATGTGTCTTTACCTCCTTACTCCTCCATTCCTATATAAGGAGGCTCTTTCCTCCATTTTCTTACCATTCCATTCCATTTCCTCCTTTCCACCTTCTTCTTAAAGCTTATGGCAATGGTTTCCACGGCATAAGTCTTCCTATTTTCCACCACCACCTTGCCGAAGTTCGTAGTCATCCTCCTCTTCTTATAATATAAAGAGAGATTAGTGTATATTATATATATTTTGGTGAAGAAGACGTTGCGCTGAAATACTGTCCGACGGTTCGCTTAGCTAGGCTCGCCTACCGTGAAGATTTGGGAAGCTATTAGGTGAGAACTCTTTAACCACGGTTTATATATTTAATTAGTAGCTAGACTAATTTAAATATAGTGATCAATTATTATTGGTTAATGATGATTGATATTTATTGTGATGGATGATGGATGCGAAGTTTAGAACACACACTATTAAGCGTTAGTGTTATAATGCTTGTGCACAATTATGATATTTTGAATCATGTTGATGATGGTTGCTATGGATGTTTAAATGGTTGTTGATGTTTTTTTACACACACTCACATTGGTGATCGAAAAATCTCCTTCATAATTAAAAGCAATATCATTATTGAAATTGAAGGTTAATAATTGAAAAAGACCACATGTATGAATTCATATATATTGTTAACGTCCTTTAAATGAATAAATAAATACAGGAACATTCTAGGATGACAGAGAGGATAGTGTCTATACTTAGGTTTGGAAATGAAGTTTCATGCTCTCCCTGGTAATCCCTAACCGATCCGACGAATGGGAAGGTTAATTTGAAGTTATTTGAATTTAGAAATGACTTGGAATTTATCAAAGTTGAATTTTTGATCCAAAATAATGATTTTAAAAGTGTTATATAAGGATATAATGGTTTTCTAAGATATTTTGAAGTATCATAGAATAATGGTTATTATGGTCAAAACAGAGCGTGTCGCATAACGACAATTTACGTATTTTAGATGAAAGCTTTAAACGCTTATAACTTTTGCAATCTAAATCGGATTTCCATAAAATAAAAAAATTTGATTTCCATTAACAAGAACTTTCAAATTAGTGAAAGCGTAATTTAAATTCGAGTTATAATTTTCAAGTTATGTGTGAAACTGTTTTGGAAAAGATCGATATAAGAACAATTGTTGACCATAACTATAAACAATGATTTTTAAATGTTTTAAAAATATGGAAATTTTTTGTAAGATCATAATAAATTGTGTAAAAGTGTTTTGAATTGTAAATTTTAAGTTTTGGCTAAGATAACTGTTTTGTAATGCTTTTGTAACACTTTTGGAGCACTATTGTAACGATTTCTTTGAAAACAACCTATTTTGAAATATTTAAACCGCGAAATGTTTTCCAAACTATAAGTAATAATTTTTAAATGATTTGTTGAATGTTTTCAAAGGTTTAAAAGTATTGAAAATAATTTGTTTGGAATTTAAATTGATTTATTTAATAACTAAATTGTGTTTTTCAATTTTAAATAATTGGATATGGTTGGAGATAAATCTTCGGATGGTTGATATTAATCCGGTAGATGATGATTCTTACTATTTGAGGAATTTAAAAGGTAGTTCACCATTATTCCGCTTATAGTGTGAGTCGGATATCGAGAATAATATTAAGTATAAGTTGATGGTATTTCTATCCAGATCTAATGTCAAAGAGTTGGATAAATCTTTTAATTAAGATACGAGTTTCCTAAGTTGACTGGGATAAGTTAGATAGAAATAATCTTCAGATATTTGATATGAAATTCTGTGGTGTAAATGTATACTATTTGAGGAATTTGGAAGATATTATTATATCGTTATTCCACTTATAGTATTCGTTGATTATGAGAATTGATATTGAATATAAGTAGATACAATTTCTGTGTAACTTATGTTCAATATCAAATTGATTTGGGTTTTGTCGTGAATCATATCTTCAATAATATCATTCTTGAAACCCAATGAGATTGAGTTATGGAAATTCATATCATAATTTGAGGATTTAATCAGATCTTTGATTTGAGGAAATTAAAAGTGAGGAATTGGAAAGAAAGTATAATATTTTAGTTAAGATTAAAGAATGGATTGTTGGAAAATCAATTTAATTGGAAAATAGGTTTGAAATGTGGGTTAAGGGTTTTCAAAGGAAACTGGATTTTTGATAACGAGTTATCAAACGAAAAATTAATCAAGGCTTTGGGGCTAGATTATCTTGGATTTAAGGGATGTGTTTTAAAGAAGAAGGGTTAAATATGGATTTTGTTAAGGATAATTTGAGAATAGATTCAAAGAAGTTTAATTTAATGAAATCCAAAATGGAAGGAGATTTGGTAGAAAGCTTGTGCGTTCCGTGATTGTGTTTTTAATTGCGCTTATTATTTGGAAAGACCGGGATCAGATGTATGTCTGAAAACCATTCCAAGTAATAATACGACGTTGTGGAGCAATTGAAGGCATTGGAGATGACATTGAAGACCGGGACCCTTCATGTCGTAAGGACGACTTGCTGAATGTCTCGAATGGGTCGCTCTCATTTGTAGATGGATTTTATACCAGTTAAGTGGTAAGAAGCCCGAACGTATGTGAAGGAATTCCGGATTCTGGTTTCGTTCAGACCCAGAACGAACTTGTATGGATTGTGTGTCTGACATTGTAATTGACTGCGTAGCACTGATCTTTGTTAAATATATATCTGCTTGATGGCGGAGAATTTATTCTCTTGCTTAACACCCTTCTCTAAGACATATGAGCTTAGAGGTTATATATTGATGAAAATCAGTGATGCGTAGTGAATGGACAATGTGGCATACTTAAGTTATGAGATGAGCTATGGATGATCAAAGCATGGCTTATTTAAGCGTAGCTTTGGGTATATCGTGACCTCGACGAACCTCACACCCTGGATTGATGGTAAACTGGTGTTCAGATTTTTATGTTCGTTTCGTATGCTCGGTGCACCGGGATGTGAGGATGAAAGGGTACTGCGAAGTCCCCAGTCTGGGACGCTATTTGTTGGGTACTCTGATTCAAGTATGGTGGGTTAGTATAACGAAGTCTGAGTCTGGATGTTGTCCGCGAGTACTGGGATGATGCATGCAAGAAATTTTGTGAGCTGAGCCCACGAATGATCTTTCGTACCAGGAACCATCATGTTGGAAACCTTATCTCCACTACAAGCCCATACGGTTTTGATTGTATAGCCTACTGGTTACCAGCAGGATTGTCAGTATAATGGGATGGGGCATTATGCTGGCTAGGATTAATAAATTTATTTGCGAAAAGGTTTTTCACACTATATATATTAGTAAAAGAGGATTTTCACGTATGAATGCATTTTTGGTTATCATAAGGCAAAACTCGCCCATTTGGTGTGTGCTTGCATTATGTGATGTGGTACGAGCTTATGATAGCTTCATTTTTCAAAAAGTCATTGCAGATTTCTATGCACTGGTATTCACATGGAGTAAACCCGTTCCGCATTAGCGGCGTGGTTCGGTGAATTACCTAACTTTAAAATAGACCCTAAATACAACTGTTTTGAGTTCTTACACCAGTCCCACGACTAACCTGGAGTTTATTGTTCCCTCACCTAAACTCTAGGTTCCCATAATTTTTACATGGTCATCCTAGTAGTTTGGTTCGCAGATTTAGCATTGGAGTTAGTTGGAGTACGATTCTGGATTTAGCTGAAACTATTATGACTTGGAGCATTCGCATTCTTCCGCTGAGTTTAGTATCTTTTCCGCTGTGTAATCGATGTACTCTGATGTACCTCTTGTTACTCTGATGTAATATAATTTTAATGATAATGGAAAAGTTGTTTTTATTTTGTGCAAATGTGTAAGTGCCCCTAACAGTCTGTCTTTATGAACGGTTTAAGTTGGTTTAATTACCAGCGAGAACCGGGCAAAAAGCCGGGTCGTTACAGTTCGGCCAAGAGCCTACTTCCACTTTTGGTAATCTTTTGTTTATACTATAAGATTACTTGTTACAGTATTTTTAACAGTTAGAAATATAAAGAAAAAGAAGTTATTCTCGTTTTTGGAGGGTTCTCATGTCTTAAAGGCTGGGAGAAGATCCTTTGAAATGTCTAAAAGCTAGTTATTTATAGAGGCTCCAGAATCAGGTTCGACCAACACACATGGAGGCAGATTCAGTTTGAACAAGAAACGTGGCAGAAAATCCAGTGGTGTATGAATAATGGGTTGACCATGTTTAGGGCAGTGGACGTAGTGGAGGATAGGTTTCCCCCTTCTGGTTCGACATAGTCAAAATGAGGGGAAGGGGACTTCTCCCCTATCCACTTCTCTCGAGCTGTAATGGCCCGAATTTCCATACCCTTTGAGTCGACAAATAACACCACACGTCCAACCCAGATTGAACAAAAATACGAATCATTAGAAGGAAGAAGTTATAGGATGAGAAATAGAAAGAAAGAAAAATTAGAATAGAAGAAAATGAAGAACACAAGTCATACAGCGGAACGAATAAAATATATTATATAACATAACTTTTGAAATACTAATCAATGACTGTATATACACACCTCCATTGGAGCACAAGTTTTTCCTGGAACGGTTATAAACACCTATTTCCAGATAAAACATAGTACCCAACGGAAAATATGATAGTCTATAGCTAACAGGTGAAGCCTCCTGCTTCAGGCTCCTCCAAGTGATTCTGTAAAATCCCGACGACTTGACTGCCCATACAAATATGGCACCCAAGAGTTTAGGAAAAACAAAATAAACTCTAGACCAGTCATGGGACTGGTGTGAGTAAACTCCAACCATTGGTTTAACTTTTAAAATCCTTTCGAAAGAAATGATAATCGTAAAACCGATCCACACATAAACACGGATGGTTTTTACCTTACGATAACCGAAAATATCTTTGATATCAAAATCCAGTGATATTATAATAGTGTCTAAATCAAATAAATAGAAATCTAGTGGAATGCTTGCATCTCACGCTCCATATATAATATTAAATCAAAAACCGCATGGCGCTTATTAAAGATTGGATTCCGACTATGACAAGGCATCGAACCACCTTCCGATAGTGTATCTCTAGAGGGGAATACACTAGGTTCAACAAGAACGTCTTGCAACCCGGCCCACACATGGTTGGCCACTCATTTAGCTTGAGTGTACCAAGCATATTATCACCAACGGTTGTGATCAGCAACAGTTACTGATAGCATATAGCAGTGAATAGAATAAGAAGCATATGAAATTTCTCTAGATCAGGTGATAATACCCCTAATGGGAATGACCCACATGGCCATGCTGCCTGCCTGATTTTTGTCATTTCCCAGTTGATGAGGCTTGAGGTCATGATTATTTTTCAGAACATCTTTCCACCATTTACTTTGAATATCACATCATCATACATTCGTCCATATACATTTTCCTGGGACTGGGCAAACCGATGGCACCATTCTATTAATCCGTCTTGGGAAATTTCCACCTAGGATTGATAGAACAGCCCTTGCACTTAACTCCATCTTCATATATCTTCAGCATAAGTTGATTCATAATGCTTATGCCAATACAGAGTGTTTTTCAGATATCAAATCTGGTCTCGGTCTCTCCGTATTGACAACGGAGGCATAAAATAAACAAAAACTTTGATAGTCGGCGATTTAACTATCAAAGAAAACTTCCATACAATCAACGGTCCTATTTACCATTTGGAAATTCTACCGATCAACCATCAAACAATACTGGGCCCTTTTTAAATTAATTTCTTATTAAATTATCATTTTCCATTTTC
The DNA here is from genome assembly GCA_030737875.1 of Allium sativum. Taxonomy (NCBI): domain Eukaryota; kingdom Viridiplantae; phylum Streptophyta; class Magnoliopsida; order Asparagales; family Amaryllidaceae; genus Allium; species Allium sativum. The sequence continues at coordinate 315,397,417 of CM060915.1, forward strand.
TTATCTTTTCTCAGCTATTTTTCAAGGCTTGCTCATCTCCACGATGATTAGGAAACATTTTCGTATATCACAAATTATCCATTTTCCAAAAAATATCTCGTATTACTGTTGAAAAACATTTCCATATATTCACATATTCTTGTTTTCTATATTTGGAAAATATATGTTATCCACATTGGAAAATATTTCCAATCCCTATTTTTACTTCTCATTAACCACATCATTTCCTATACTTCGAAAACAATTCAAATTTTATTTGGAAAACGTTCCCAAATTCCATTTATCTAGATTTAACCGATATTATACAAAATATCCTTATTATAACTCAAACTATTAATCTTTCATTAACTAACTAAATCACGCTACCGAACCTTAACCATTTCTCAGTCAATCATGAAGTCAATCAAGTTGGGGTATAATTACCTCTCAAACCTTAATTGAAAAACATTCTAAACTTTGAAATAGTCCAAGCTCACAACTTCAACCAAACATCGCTTACGCGACTCTTAGATTCAATCTAAGAATCCACTTCTTTTACGAAAGACATTGATTATAACATTAGAGTTATAATCGCTGTTTCCAAACATTTGATTAATAAACATTTATTTTAACGGTTGGGTTAAAAGCGTTGTTTAGATTTATAAAAAATTTATTATAACAGTAGTATTATAATCGCTGTTTAGATTTACTAAACATTTATTATAACGGTAGCGTTATAATCATTGTTTCAAAATATTTAGTATACATAAAAATATAACTTGTACTTATTAATTCAATTAATAAGTAAATAAATAATTTAATAATTAAATTTGATTCAAAATGAAAAATAAAAATACTACTTCCCTAAATTCGATATAATCGAATGCCAATAAATAACTCTATCTAGAATAATCTATATTCAATTTATATTCCGAGCTTCCGAATTTATCTACTATTTCAGGTTAATACAAATTCCTAATTCACTTTTGAATTTATCCTTCCCAAATCATTACCAAATTCCTTTATAACCATTCCAGTCTACAAAACATTATCACACTTTATTTTATATTCCAAATTTGAAATAAAACTCATCGTTTTCGTTTAAAACGATTACCCATTTCCCTTTTCATTCAATTTCCAATTTGGATTCATATTTCAAATCTGAATTTCCTTTAAAGATATTTTATTTGCAAATTAGTTGCTCTAAACTATTATTCTTTTTAACCATGAATGTATTCCTTTTATATATAATCAAATCAGTTTGATTTCGTACTTCAAAATAATATATTAACCCAAATTCTATTTATTAATTCTATTCAGTATTTTCATACTAATCTCATTCTTTTATTCTAATCATTTAAAACCTCTTTTTAAAATTTCCTTTATAATTTTCCATGTTCAAATCCATTTCCAAATATTGGTTTCAAAACCGATATTCAATTCCCCATATAAATTCATATTTGAACTTATATTTCAATTTATCCAATGATTAATAATTCACTTTATTTATAAACAACATCTTGATTTATCCACTTGAACAGGTTTCTATTTTTAACTCTATTCGAAATTTTATTTCTATATTTGAAATAATTTCCATTTTTAAATCCCAGTTTCCTTTCTACGTTCGAAAATATTTTACGGTATATAGAATACCAAGTTTCTAGGGCCAGGGTAAACCAAACACAACATATCCAATCATGGGTTATATAACACATCATATATCACAATCAAATAAAAACAATAATATAAATGTTGAGGAATCTAGTTAGATCCCTCCAACCTGTTTCCTGCATCCATAGATGTTAATCACATCAATAATATTAATTTCACATCACTATGAGATATCATAGTAAACAAAACTATTAAGCGGTCAACGATATAACTGTATCAATAATTTCAACCATTTTTATCAACCATTCATCCAGCAACCATCACATAATATAAAATTATTACAAATAAATTTAAAAGTCGTTTATGTAAAAATATAAACGAACAGAAGTTAGTGAGTTTACTCACCATGTCTTGCAGTTGACGGTTCTGCTTTTCTTTCGTTTAAAATCAAACTGACATTTGATTTTATCACGAAATTCCAATTGCTCTGTTTTTAGTGAAACCAGTTCCAAAATATAGACCTCATCGCTGTGATTCCAACGTAACTTGTTTTGTGTAATTCTGATAACATGTGAACAAGTTATTAACATTACAAGTTTATAGTATTTAAAATTATTTAATTACTAATTATGGTTATTAGCGTTTAATTAATTAAAGAATTAACCTTAGTTAACCATGTTTTAATCACATTCTTTTCCATGCCGTTAATCCCCTTTTTCCTCCAGAAGAGTTCGAACTAACAGTTGTCACTTCCGAGATTTCCATTCACACTTTTGCCTTTAACAAGATGCTTACTTACTCACGAAAACTTCACCACCACATCAATAATTTCCCTCACCAGCAAGATATTCGAACCATGCTGAAATCACGCGGAAACTTCAACACCATGGCTGCTGTAATTTCCTCCATACCTCCTCTTACCGCCCACGCAAATAGCCGAGACCCTCATGATTAAACCCTCCTTCACTTGCAAAACCACCCACTCTATACAAACTTCTCTACAAACCACCGTAATTAATTATCTAACCCACATTTGAAACCTGGGATACCAGTCTTCTTCATTTTTAATATACATACTGTTAATACACCTTCTCCCCGTTCAAAGAATCAAATCTGTACCACTCTACTGCCAATCCAACTTCCTGCGCAGCCCCTCCATGACCTTCCTATACTCATACCCCAAACACCATTTCCACATCTTTCACGTCATCATAACCAGTTACATACAGCAAACTTTCCTTCCCAACTTTGATCACAGTACCCTAATCCCTTCCTCCACATTAAGATAAAATCTCGCTGCCATTTTCCATCGGCTTGAACTACCTACATCGCTCATTTTCCCCACTTCGCACGTTCCTTCCCTCAAGTAACGCAATGCCCACCTCCACCAAAACGTTGCCAAACCCAGCGCCTCCTTTTCCAACTATCTCCATCCAATTCTGACCCCTTATACTGACCGCGACACACTGCCTCACCGATACAGGAGGCGATCAATATTGTGACCTTTTGACCTGAGCTTTGGTCTTCATCGGCGCCTCCACACCATAAGCTCGGCACTGCCGTCAGCTTCGCCACCGGCATCATCCAACGTCGACGAGCCCAAGCCAGAAGTCTCGCCACAGAAGGAATTGCTGTTGAAAAGGAGACAAGAATGGACAGAAGGAATTTGGGGACTAGGGATTTTAGATGGCTTGTAAAATGAACGGAGAACGGTTTATATAATAAAGAAGTATTAGCTTTCTACAAAAGGAATCGGATGGCTTCATTTAGAAGGAATCGATTGGCTTCCCAGAGAAGCTTCAGAAATAATTATTTTATTATTTATTTAAAGATTAGCGTACCCCGCTACATAAAATTATATTCAGTTACAGACTGCTATAACAAAAATAAAAATACTATCGTGTCAAGCGACGTGCCATGATCTCAAAAGTATAATAATACAGACAAGTTAACTTATATTGTAATATCCCAAAATGCTAATATATGGTGTAAAATACTCCAAATAAAAAGTTGCTTATTTTTCAAAACAAAAATTACAGAAAAATACTATAAATTTTATTATAACTATGTCTCAAGAATCTTGCAATAATAATCTATTTCAGATTTTTTAAAAAAAAATTTATTATAATCCGATGTCATTTGGAAATTAAATTGAATCAATTTCAAAATAAACAAATAAAATATATATCCAATCTAAATATATACATCTAGCTTCAAAATAATCTATTTTGAATTTATGACTCGATATCTCAAATTAAAACAACATTCAGACTAATTAAAATTAATTCATTGATTTAATAAATCGTTTTAATATTTAAATGATTCCATAGTGACTTTCTGAAATTCTGATTTGGATATAACTCACAATCTATAAGATGAAATTTCAAATTTTCACTTTCATTAGAAAAATACAATCAAATATATCCTAACGTTTCTTGTTTCATTGAATTCCGACTTATATTGGATTATGTATATTCAGTTGAAGTTTAAATCGTAAATTACGAACTACCGCGACTATTTCTAGCTTGTTTTAAATTTATATAAAATTTAATACATACACCATTCATTTAATAATTAAATTTGTTATTATAATCCATTATATTATTTCATTTCAACATTTAATACAATTTAAATGTTCTGAATTTAATGTCCAAAAATCCGAGTTGTTACATTTCTCCCCCCTTAAAATAATTTCGTCCTCGTAATTGCTTGGCAATAAAGTTGCTATAATTCTAACTCCTCACAACCTACTTGGTTGAAATCCTATAATTCATATTTTCATAACTTAGTTTCTATCTAGAACTTCTAATTCTCATACTAATACCCAACCTTTTGTTATTTATTCTAAATGATCTAGTAATCCATCATCACATTCTTATCTTCAATCATATGCTTTCCCGCATACCCACACATACACAAATTGATTTAAATTAGTTTACCATTTTACTTAACCATTTGGTTTTTATAATCTCATATACAATCGACAAATCGATTTTCAATTAACAAAATTTTCTAACTCTTTAAGTTTCCGAAAAATTTCGCCAGCATCTCGTTTGCACGGCTCAATTGGAACAATCACAACTCGCCTCTCCAGGCCTTCTCCAATCCAAATGAAAATCAAAATGCCAAGCGCCTAGCCCAATAGGCTCATAAAACCATCAATTCCAATTAATATTGTAAGCATGTACCTTTTTGTCGGGCATAAATTCTATTCCTTGCATTTTCTTTCATTCATTACCTGCTCAACATACATATATCGGTTTCCAATAGGTTTTAAATCAATCCAATTTTTGGTTTTTAATTCACTAATATATTCCTGATTAGTTCATTTCCATTCTACCAATTCAATTTGATCTTTATTTCAGGAATCAATCCACTTATTCAGTTTGAATTCAATTTCCATTCAAAATTTAATTCTAACAACACTATCCAATATATATTCAGCATGCTTATACATAAGACGAATTCACTTTAAAAATTCAAATCTCAACATTTCTTTTTTTTTAATTTCATTTGGGATTATCTCTATCCTATTCCCATTTAACTTAAGTTAAATTTCAATCCATTTACTTCCATTTCAATTTATTCAACTTATACAAGTCAAATTTTAATTTCAGAATTTAAATTCTCGTGGTTTTACTTTAGTTTGAAATCATATATATTTATAACCATCTGCAAATTCAAAACATTTGAATTTTTAAAACAGCTAGTTCCTTCCAAATAGATTTTCCATTAAGGAATTATTATGGTAGCAATCCATCACTTAGGAACTTGAAAATTAATACTGATAATGTCGCGATCCATTATCAGAATTATTTTCTTACTACTGAAGTGATTTCAGTGCTTAATCAATTTCAAAATCCATTTAAAACCATTTTTATTCAAAAATACCTTCAAATAATGCTATATTACTCTTTTTTATATATACTTCAAAAAATATTTCTAAAAATCCGGGATTTAAATTCCAAATTTTGGTCTGATCCCAATTGTAACTCAACTTATTTGTATATTCCATTCTTATACAAATTTAATTTGGATTTTATAAAACCATTTTAATATTTTGAAATTTTATTTAATTGAAATAATAATCAACACACCCATATACTATAGTATTCTAAAAATTATTCCTTTTTTATCAAAATAATTTTTGGGCAAAATTATATAATTTACCCATTTTAAAACAATATTATATCAAATTGTTTTGTTTGAGAGTTTAGAAGCACCTATCGATAGAGTCGTACATCCTGTATCGACCAGAATTCATAAACCACTCAACAAACCAGTCAAAACAATACAAAATAATTTTTATATCAATCTATAAATATGCGCTCACATATATACACTCAAATTCAATCTAGAGTATTACAAACCCCATCTCTATTGAATTATACCACATAGCTAAGGTTACTACTCAACCTTCAGCTCTGATACCAAATGTAATGGCTCGAATTTCCGTACCCTTTGAGTCCACGAATAACACCACACGTCTAACCCAAATTGCACAAAAATACAAATCATTAGCAGAAAGAAGTTAGACGATGAGAAATAGAAAGAAAGAAAAATTAGAATAAAAGAAAACGAAGAACACAAGTCATACAGCGGAACGAATAAAATATATTATATAACATAACTTTTGAAATACAAATTAGTAACTGTATATACACACCATCATCAGAGCACAACTGTAACAACCCAAAAAATCTGAACCAATTTAAAACTTTTATTTTGGCAATTTTGATGAATTTTGAATATTTAAAATGAATTATTTTAAATAATAACGACGAGAAATTTATTTTGAATAGAATTAGAACATATATTTTTATTTGAATCGACGTTAGAATATATTTATTTATTTTTAATTATAAAAGGAATTAGAAATGGATGGGTAGTTTGAAATTTCGATTTCAAATTTCAAATGAATGTACAGGATTCAAAATAAATTGGATTTTAGTGAAACCAAAAATATTTGAATCTGTTTATAAATATCATTCTAACAAATCCGAAAAATTGAAATTTCATAGCGGGAATAAAAAGTTATGTCCAGTTGAAAATTTAGAATAGTCGCTATGGAATTTTGGCCCTTAAAAATGGAAATTTTGCAAACAACCTCCGTTTTCGACGAACCCACTTTTGTTGGATCCGGGATGTCAGGTTATTGCTATATTCCAAAATTCATAATTTTCTGAATCAATATGTGAGCGTGGAAAAAGAAAACATGTTCTGCCAGTTTTAGTCAATTTGGATCGACCAGAAAATGGCCCCAGTAAATTCAAACGGTCTTCAAATTTGACGAAATTAGTTTTATTAGGACTGTATCGTCAATACGAAGCTAGAAATAATTTTTTTGGAATTTTTAGAGTTAGTATGTGGCCCCAGTAAATTGAAAAGTACGTTTAAATTAAATATATATTGATTTATATTGTAATTTAAAGAAAAACTGATCGTAACAGTCAAATTGGCTTACCGGGCAATCACATTGTGTTCGGAATGGGGGTATTTAGCCAGGGGTGACAGTCGTTGGGTCTCGTTTGGAGTTCGTATTAATAAACATGAATTTTTGAAATAAAATAATATAATAATATACATAATACAGCCCAAAGTCAAACCCCTGTATTTCTTCCTCTCGTGGTCAAACCATAGCTGCTCCAAATCGTTCAACGGCGGAAACGCCATCAATCTTTCCCCCTCGTTTTTCTCTCCATCCACGAAGAATTAAACTATAGTTCTTCAGCGAAAATTGAAGAGCTCCCAACGATCTCCGTATCCATAAAAGCCTCAATGTTCAACGTTGTATATTTTGCTCGAAAGGGGAGCTCGAAGTTGCGCCGCCTCGGGGCGATTTTCTTCTTCCACCGACGATCGAGCTCCACCAGAGGGGGTGCCGGAGGTAGCTGGCGCGTAGCCCGACGACGGGGAGTGGTCTGATCCTCTTCCAAGGCATTATGGTGCTCGAAATTTCAAAACCCTAGTTGGAACCCTGAACTGGAAACCGCGGCCAGTAAATGAAAGGGGAAGAAGAAGGTTTTAAAAAAAATTATTTTAGTTAAGTATCTCGTTAATTATTCAATGTAAATATGTAACACCCATGTCCATTAATGTCACTCACAAAGGGAATGCATTAACTTCTATGGAGCATTTTAAGTGTGTATAGAACAGAAACTTAACAACAAGACAGATATAAAACAGTACTTAAAGGTTTAAAATTTCATTCATTGCAGCGGTAACAGATAAGTTTGATTACATCATCAAAAACCAAAGACTAGAGTCTAGTACATAATATCCATCTTGATTAAATCAGAGTACATAAAATGAAAGACATAACCCCAACATAAAATAACCATAAATAAGATAGGCTGAACTTTTACTTCAGCGATCCAAGCAACTTCCAAAGAAAGATATAAAGCTGTCCAAATCAAGATCCACTAGTGCTAGAACCACCCTGAGCACCTGGGGGGGAAGGGTAGAAAAGAGGTGGAAACAAGGGGGTCAGACATAAAGTCTGGCGAGTGCAATAACTTTAACAATATAATCATTAAGTAACTAGGATAAGGCATAAGCTAGAAAATAAGGAAATGACCGTGAAAAATTGGGTATGACAGAGCAAACAAGGAAATAAGACGAACAAAGATAACGTTAAAGGCGCACCTAAACCACTATAAGATAATTACTATACTGCACCACTACTAGTCACCCTAAAGGTTGATCCTGCCTACAGAACTTAATAATGATAATGGTAGTTTCGTGTACCCCTAGCTGCCTTCATGGGTGTCGTCTTCCCCTATATCCACTAGGTGTAACCACTACCCCCTCATTCGATCGACTCCCTAACTCGTAGATACCCGTCCTGGCCCCACAGTGGGGTGTATCACTCCCCAAAGTGGCAACCTGATACTACCAAAAATGCACGGCTTATACCTACACGATGCGACAACGTCTTACCTACCAGCCAGGGCCCACACACGCATATGAACCCGTTGGACTTGCGTTGCCACCACTGACCCGTTTTGACCTCTTACAATCAAATCCAGTACGCGTGTCCCGTCCTCGACTTGGGTCGAGCCCACAAAGATACTTAATGGGTTACTGGTTTGAAAAGGGCCCCCATGCATGACACAAGCTTTCCACGTATGCTTGGTCCCCTCTAAGGTTTTTCCCCACTTAACCCCATTCTTATTCATGTCTTCTTACATGTTTCAATCTTGGTTAAGTGCATCTAATCGTATTTCAAATGCCACCCACGGCACCTACTAAATTCCACATGCCACCCAAGGCACCCACTTAACCCCCTCATGTCCCACTACATGTTTATCTGGTTAAGTGCTTCTTAATTCATTAAGACTGTAACCTTGTAAAGACCTCCCACATTAGACTGGCATTTGTGGCAGCTGGATTTGCCGGGCAGGTCCGGGCAGTCTTACACCACAAACGAGCCTAACCTTGTGTCTTTACAACTGTTGCGCATTTAATTCATGCCTTTGCCCTCTCACATTAGACTGGCATTTGTGGTAGCTGGATTTGTCGGGCGGGTCCGGGCAGTCTTACACCACAAAAGAGTCTAACCTCATGTCTTAGGCGGTTTATTATTACATATTTCATTTAACCCCAAATTGGATTAATATCCCTAATTTGAATTGTCAATCAATCCCAAATTTAACTATTTCCATAATTGACACCTTATTTATGTCCATCTATTTATGGTATATAAAATTATACCAATTAACATCACAAATTAATTATATGCCATTTTAAGCCACTTATGCCAATTCTCTATATTAAATATTTTAATCTTATCCCATTGCCCCACGTTGTACGCTCGTTCGTTTAACATGAAATATACGTTAGATTCGAATAGTCTAACTTATGGAATAGAGAGAAAACATCACAACATGCATAGAATATAAATTAGATCTAACTTACGAATAAAAATCATAACATGAATTGGCATATAGATCTAAACATAAGGGGTGAACTTGCATGTGTGAATAAGGTGTTTCATCTAAACTTGCATAGACAATGGGTGTATAACACATGTACTTTCATAACTTATAAAGATATGAACTTGCACAGGAATCTCAAACTTTCATTACATTATTCATACCCCAAATATATATATACTTACATATGTGGTTTATGCAACATAAACTATGATGTAAACTTGCACCTAAACATGTAAATTAAGATCTACATGTAAACTATAATATTAAACTTTGTATAATCCGCATACATACTTGCATATAGCTCACACATGTTTTAACCTAAACTTTAGATCCAAACTTACACATAAAATAGATGTCATGAAACATGTAAGGATTGTATATGATTCTCATCAACTTGCATATGATTCCTATATAAATTAACATCCAAACTTGCATATAGAACTATGAATTACGTTGAGCATAGGTGATTGAGCATATAATAAGGATCCACAACACAAATAAACTAAAACTATCATTATGAACAACTAGCATATATTCACCCAATATTACATTTTCCAATGCTTCACAAACATAGCCATATAATCCAATTCATATCTCAACCCAATTAACATATTAATTATCTTATTAGAAATTGAACTCACAACTCAAAGAAGGTCTTGAGTTCTGGAATTGATTTAGCTCTCCTTTGAAGAAGACAAATTCGTTGTTGTTTAGATTTGAGTTGAATAGAATTGAGTTGATTAGCTTTTATTTCTCCTAAGTGGTGGCGGCTACTCTAGGTTGCAAGGTGACAGCATGGTGGCCATGGTTCTAATTTTGATTAGGTTTTAGGGTTTGAGTCTACATGTGTTTATATAGAGTTTAGAATTAATTTAGGCCATCCGATCAACCCAGAATTAAACACAGCCATTCAGACCAGATCAGAACTATCTAGAAACCCTAATGACTCAGCAACCAGTCACAAAGTCGCCATCTTTCAAATCTGCTCGGGGGGGAAGGTCGACCCCCTAGTCGACCCGTGGTCGACCTATATGGGTAGGTCGACCCCCAGGTCAACCTCCTGGTCGACCTGGCCTCTGGCGGGAATTTTCCCGCCTTGTCCAATCTGAGTCTGAATTTGATTTTTTCTGAAACGAATAAACTATACCACTTATCAAACCCATATTTAAACACTTTCATTTTGAAATACATTTCAAAATATCCTTTTCAATGCTTGAAAACAATTCAAAATCTCCCAGGATTTTAAAATTGTTCTTATACTTAACTCAAATCTTATACTTAACTCAAATCTATTTATGAACATTTTTTTCCAGTTTCAGAATTTTAGTTCCAATTCCGATTTAATTCAGATTTAATTAATCTACTTTTATATTATACGAACTCAAATTGGTTATTTATATAACTATTTCAATTATAATTAACCAACACATCCAACATACTATAATCATTCGAATATAAATATTTTACTTATATCGAAATATACTTTGGGTAAAATTATTTCATCTACCCTTTTTCAAAACATATTGTGTCGGTTCATCGTATTCGAGTGTTTAGTATCTCTTATCGATACAGTGGATCAAACTGATTGACCAGAATTCACAAACTACTCAACCAATAAATCTCCACAATATAAAACAATTTTTATAAAATCTACAAATACGTTCACTCGTATATATACACTCAAACTCAATCTAGGGTATTACTAACCCCATCTCTACTGAGTCACGCCACAGAGCCAAGGTAATCACTTAACCTTCAACTCTGATACCACTGTAACGAACTGGGATTTTCGACCCAGAAAATCAACACAAAACCCATGTTATTATTCAGGTATCGAACATTCCAGATCATTAATAAAAAGAAGTTAGAGGGTGAGAATAGATAAGATAGAAAATTCGAATAGAAGAAGAAGAACACAATCAGAGTAACACGAATCTCACAGCAGAACAAATAAAATATAATACATAACATAACTTTGAAATAAAGCAGTGTATATACATAGAATAACATTATCAGATTACAACACTTACACACAGCGGAAATAACAATAGCTATATAATCCTGAAGCCTCCTGCTTCAAGCTCCTCCAAGCATATCTGTAAAGACCTGAACTCCTTGACTGCCCGTACAAATTTGGGCACCCAAGAGTTTAGGGAAAACAAATCGAAAATAAACTCTGGGTCAGTCATGGGACTGGTGTGAGTAACTCAAATCATCGGTTTAACCTTTCAAAATCCTTTTCAAAAGAAAAGATAATCGTAAGACCCATCCACCCATAAACACGGATGGTTTTTACCTTATGATAACCCAAAACAGTTTTGGAAATCACTACTCCTCTGATATTATAATAATGTCTAATCACAAGTAATTAACAATCTAGCAGAACGCTTGCATCTCACGTTCCACATATATAGTATACAAACAAAACCGCGGGCGCTTATTGGAGATTGGATTCCAACTATGACGAGGTATGGGACCACCTGTCGATAGTGTATCTCTAGAGACGAATACACTAGGTTCAACAAGAACGTCTTGCAACCCGGCCCACACATGACCGACCACTCATTTCACTTGAGTGTATCGAATGTATATCACCAACGGTTGGGAGCTACCCACCATCTTCCCGGAAAGGGACAACATCGAATAGATAAAAGAATGAATTGTATTTTCTCTAGATAGGTGATATACACCCTAATGGGAGCGACCCACATAGACATGATGCCTGCCCGATTTTTGTCATTTCCTAGTTTATGAGGCTTGAGGTCATTACGTATCTTTTGAAACACTTGACCACCATTCACTTCGAATGCTACATCGTCATACCCGTCAAATCACAAATTTGATTTCTTCAAACATACCACGGGTATAAAGCTAAGAGAAACGAATTCCTCTGCCACCAAACGTAAGTACTTTTGAAGAGATCAACTTATGCGATCCTTTAGATATACTCTGTCAGACATTCGTCCATTCACATTTGTCCTGGGACTGGACAAACCGAAGGCACTATTCTGTAAACAGGATAGTCCTTACATAACTCCGCCTTCAATATTTGATCACAACACTAACGTCCATACAGAGTGGTTTTCATGTAATATATCTGATCCCGGTCTCTCCGTATTGACGACAATAAAATGGTCAAAAACGTCGATAGTCGGTGATTTAACTATCAAAGAAAAACAGGTGTGCAACCAACGATATTATTTGTAGATGGGAATTCTATCGATCAATCATCAATCCACATTTATCTCTTTCTATTAAATTATCTTTAATTTATCCATTTCCCCATTTCTATATATATTTGTAAATTCTTATTTTCTCAATTTATGAAGTATCCGTCATTAATCATGGAAAACATTTCCATCTCTGTTTCATGTATCACTGTCATTCCAGTATTCCTTCTCATCAAGATTTTATTTTCTATGATTAGAAAATATCTCTGATTATATTTGAAAAAATGTTTCCAAAATTTATTCAACAGATGTTTAAATAAAACATCACTAAGCCAATTCAAACCATTACACTCATTAATTAAATTTACTAAATCAATCTTCACTATCGAACCTTACCCATCTCTTAGTTAAAAATGAAGTCAATCAAGTTAGGGTATAATTACCTCTCAGACCTTAACTGAGCAACCTTTCTAACCTCGAAATAGACAAAGTTCGCCTTTCAGTTCTTTAACAAATTTCCATACGAAACTCCCGGATTCTATTTATGAATCCACTTCTGTATTTTAAGACATTGGTTATAACTATAGCGTTATAATCCCTTCTTCTAAATATCAAATTTCAAAATATAACTTTATTTCCTCGATTTAACTAAATAACTAAACCACTAATTCATAAATAAATAATTAAATCTTGATTAAAACCGAAAAGTAAATATTACTTTCCCGAATTCGATATAATCGAATTCAATGTATAATTCTCTCTTCCGAATAATCTCTATTCGATAGCTCCTTTTCGAATAAACTATATTCGATAAATCTCTCTTCGAATAACTATATTCGATAATTCCTCTTCGAATGATTTACATTCGAATAACTCTCTTCGAATGCTTTACATTCGATTAATCTCATTTCGAACAAACTATTCCGAATAACTCCCTTAATTTTATTTGAATAAACTATTTCGAATTACTCCTTTGGATTAACTCATCTTGGCTAACTCAACTCGATTAACTCAACTTGTCTAACTCCAGTTTTTTAACTCCAATCTAATAACTAATATTCGATTAATTTATATTCGAATAACTATGTTGGTTTTAACTTTATTTCGAAAGGCTAATATTCAATTTAACACCATTCGCTTGACTCTATATCGTAGCGATCACAATGGTTACGCCTGATTCCCTCAGGAAACATCCGACCGCCGTAGGCTATCTGCAGCCCTGCGAATTATGCTAGCAGTCGTATGAAATGGCGACTCATCCTAAATAACTATGTTTGACTAATTCTATCTCAAATAACTATATTCGATCACTTCTAATTGAATATCTAATATTCATAAATTTCTAATTCGATTAACTCTATCTAATTAACCCTAACTGATTAACTCTAACTGATTAACTCCTTTGATTAACTCTACGTTTATTCAGTTTCAAATATCGATGTTGAAATCGATTCTTACTTCTCTATATAAGTCCTGACTTATATATTCTCTTTATACAATGATAAATATCTTATTTAATTTATAAAATATTATTTATAAATTTATCTTCTCAATCTATCGGTCAGTATAGATTCTATTTAAAATCTTTGCTTTAAATCCATAGCATGTTATACCCGTGTGCGAAGCACGGGTCTAAACCTTTGAAAGTAAAATCCTCCTTTTATAAAATTCTAGTCACCTTTTCAAGTATTTCCTTTTATAATGTATTTATTTACAAAATAAATCCCTTTTTGATCATTCTGTTTATTCTATAAAATATTTTCTTTTTATATAAAATCTATTGATTTTATAAGTAATTTCCTTGATAATCTAACTATTTCCTTTCTATTTGTTTTACAAATATTTCCCTTCAACTCTATTCATTTTTCAAATAAATATCCTTTTTCAATTCTATTTGTAAATAGTTTACAAATATTTCTTTTTCGATTCTATTTATTTGATTAACAAATAAGTATTCCTTTTTAATCTATTTAAATAGTTTTCTTTTTATAAAATCTTTTAATTTTATAAATATTTTCTTTTTTAATATAACATTGAAATTTTCTTTTTAACATTCCAGTATTCTTTATGGTATTTAACGTACCATATAACAATGATCAGTATCATTCAACCATACAAAATCAACAACAGATTTCATATCACATCATATAACACAATATGTGACAAAAACAGTAAAATAAATGTTGAGGAACCCAGTTGGGTCCCTCCGACCTGTTTCCCTGCATCCACATATGTTAAACAATAAAATTAACATAAATTTCATTTCATTATGAAATATTCTGTTAAAACGAATCAATATTTGACTATCGATTTATATCTATATTGTTATCTATATTACCAATCAACTGACTAGCAGTTCAATCAAACAACTAACACACAGCAAACAACCATCATTTATAAATTCTAAAAATATTTTATAAAAATATAAATTGAATAGAGTTAGTGAGATTTACTCACATTGGACGATCATCGTTAAATAACGATAATTGGTCATTGATTTGGTTCAGGCATTTAATTCCACCATAAATCCAAACGAGCTTCCATTCACTCTCGGTCAGTTCCATGGCGTAGCCACCGTCCATACGATCCCAACGGATCTTGTTTTACTGAATTCTGATATCATACGAGGGAGTTATGTATTTTTAAAGTTTATCTACTAATTTAAAACTAAATACGCTAAAAATTATTATTAAATGGCTCATACCTATTCACTACCGACCCATTTCCCTCTTTAATCCCAAATCGTGAGTACTTCTTCTTCCCGAACGATTTCTGCTCCTTCTTCAAGCCATTAACAGACTTCCCAGCGTCCGTTCTCCCACCACACATCATAATAAATCAAACAAATTCCTCCCAAGCAATCTGCTTCCAAAACTCTACAAACCCATGCCATTTTTGCTCAACTCGCTCTCCATCCCTGAGTCACGATTTCCAGGATTTCACCGCCTCCTACAGAAATTCCAGCGACACTTCTTACTACGGGTTTTCCCCAAAATTTCCCAATAAGTGCCAAATCATCCGCCAAACACAACTACATACTCCATTAACCCCAATAATCACCAAAACCAAAATGATTTCGAACCCTAGATTAATACTGTCAAAAAGCATCAAATGAAAAGGTGTTCGAACACTTCAAATTTGGTACTGGGATGGAGAGCAAGGCCAGAGGACTACGAATATAGAAGATTTAAGATTTTAGGGATTTTAATCGAATTCGTACGACATTTCAAAGATCCAATTTACCGTTTATTTTTCTCCTGAGGCTACGACGCATGTTTTGACTAGAGGAAAATGAAGACTAAGGTTACAAGGTGTAAACGGGTTTTTATAGGATAGTGTTTATATTTTTTTATTCGATTTTATATTTGTTTATAAGCAACCGCTGTTTTTGTTTGTCCTCTAAAATTCTTGCGATCACACATGACCCCCAAAAATCACAAAAATCGACATGTAGCTACTGTTTTACATTACGGTCCCAACGAAACTGGTTTCGCCGAATTCCGACTTCGTTTGCTCACATAGCGTATTTTTAACTGTCAAAATATCGACTGTTTCTCACATTAAAATCGCC
The DNA here is from genome assembly GCA_030737875.1 of Allium sativum. Lineage (NCBI taxonomy): Eukaryota > Viridiplantae > Streptophyta > Magnoliopsida > Asparagales > Amaryllidaceae > Allium > Allium sativum. The sequence goes on from CM060915.1 coordinate 315,413,685, forward strand.
CACGGCCCCATACTAACTTCAAAAATCACTAAACTTGACATCTAACGATAATTTAATATTGCGGATCCAACAAAATTAGTTTCATTGAATTCTGAGGTCGTTTGCAAAACTGGCTATTTTTAAAGCTCTAAATAACCCTTTTAAATATATAAATATATTCAAAAAAATTTAAATTTAATATTTAAAAATAAATATCATCGTATATATTCACAACAGAATATCATACCGCTCCACTGGGATTTATAACTCGATATTTCAAATCCAGTGTTACATCGATATTCGATTTATATTCAAAAATCCATTTTAAAGTATAAATAAATTGATATAAATTATAAAGGAATTCCATAGAGACTTTTCTAAAACTTGATTTGGACATAACTAAAAATTAAAACTTGATTTGGACATAACTAAAAATCTACACGACGAAATCTTGATTTTTCTCTTCCACTAGAAAAATACAGTTCACCAGGTCCTAACATTTCTTGTTTCACATAAATCCGATTTAAAATGAATCCTGTACATTCAGTTGAAGTTCAAATCGCCAAATAGCTAACTACCGTGCCATTTCGGGCTCGATTTTTAATTATAATATAATTATACGTTCAAATTTCCGTTCAAATAATATATTCGTTATTCTAATTAAATTCTAAACTGAATTAAATATCACATTTGATCCAATTCACAACATTTTGTGAATTCCACTATTTCTGACTATTTTAGAAATTAAATATATTATTATATTATTTATTTTAATTAAATATTCACTAATATTTAATTCACGACCATTTAACACTCTAATTCATATTTTAAATAATTAAATTAATTAATTATTATACTGTAGAAATGCGGGTCGTTACATAGGCGGTTTATTATTACATTTCATTTAACCCCAAATTGGATTAATATCCCTAATTTGAATTGTCAGTCAATTCCAAATTTAACTATGTCCATAATTGACACCTTATTTATGTCCATCTATTTATGGTATATAAAATTATACCAATTAACATCACAAATTAATTATATGCCATTTTAAGGAACTTAAGCCAATTCTCCATATTAAATATTTTGATCTTATCCCATTGCCCCACGTTATAAGTTTGTTCGTTTAACGTGAAATATACGTTAGACTCGAATAGTCTAACTTATGGAATAGTGAGAAAACATCACAACATGCATGGAATATAAATTAGATCTAACTTACGAATAAAAGTCATAACATGAATTGGCATATAGATCTAAACATAAGGGGTGAACTTGCATGTATGAATAAGGTGTTTCATCTAAACTTGCATAGACAATGGTTGTATAACACATGTACTTTCATAACTTATAAAGATATGAACTTGCATAGGAATCTCAAACTTTCATTACATGATTCATACCCCAAATATATATATACTTACATATGTGATTTATGCAACATAAACTATGATGTAAACTTGCACTTAAACATGTAAATTTAGATCTACATGTAAACTATCATATTAAACTTTGTATAATCCGCATACATACTTGCATATAACTCACACATGTCTTAACCTAAACTTTAGATCCAAACTTACACATAAAATAGATGTCATGAAACATGTAAGGATTGTATATGATTCTCATCAACTTGCATATGATTCCTATATAAATTAACATCCAAACTTGCATATGGAAGTATGAATTACGTTGAGCATAGGTGATTGAGCATATGATAAGGATCCACAACATAAATAAACTAAAACTATCATTATGAAAAACTATCATATATTCACCCAATATTACATTTTCCAATGCTTCACAAACATAGCCATATAATCCAATTCATATCTCAACCCAATTAATATATCAATTATCTTATTAAAGAAATTGAACTCACAACTCAAAGAAGGTATTGAGTTCTGAAATCTGAGTTCTGAAATTGATTTAGCTCTCCTTTAAAGAAGATAAATTCGTTGTTGTTTAGATTTGAGTTGAATAGAATTGAGTTGATTAGCTTTTCTTTCTCCTAACTGGTGGTGGCTACTCTAGGTTGCAAGGTGACAGCATGGCGGCCATGGTTCTAATTTTTATTTGATTTTAGGGTTTGAGTCTACATGTGTTTATATAGAGTTCAGAATTAATTTAGGCCATCCGATCAACTCAGAATTAACCACAGCCATTCAGAGTAGATCAGAACTATCCAGAAACCATAATGACTCAACAACCAATCACAAAGTTGTCATCTTTCAAATCTTCCCTGGGGGGCTGGTCGACCCCCAGGTCGACCCCGTGGTCGACCTGTATGGGTAGGTCGACCCCCAGGTCGACCTCCTGGTCGACCTGGCCACTGGTGGGAATTTTCCCGCCTTGGCCAATCTGAATCTGAATTTGAATTTTTCTGAAACTTCCGATCGCCATAACTTCTTCATACGAAGTCTAATTCATGCAAACTCGGACTCTATCTCAACCAGAATTCCGAGACGAACACATTAGCGTAACCCGTTTCCCTTAATTCTCACATTTAGATTTAAGTATTCTTTAATTTGTTAGTTTATGTTAACAGAAAACATGTTACAAAATAATAGCATAACTTTTTCGTATGAGGCCCAAATCATGCGAAATTCGATCCGTTGCGATTGTAAGGACGAGAGCTTTGACATGGAACTGACTAGAGATAAAATGGAGCATGTTAGCATTTTAGGCAAATTCAAATCTAGACGGTGCTGAATTCAGATAAAAATTGACGAAGTGGAACCCTCGGTGAGAACTTCTCACTTTAAATTTTAATTTCTAGTTAAAATATATACTAGGATTCAGAGGGTGCTTAGCAGCACCTGACACCCGTCGTCCACAGACCGTGGACGACTTGTTTGTTTGGTTGATTTTGTTGTGAAAATTGATTGTGTGATGTGGAATGGAATAAAATATTTTATAGTTAAAAATATAATTTTTAACGTGTATATGAATTAAATAAATATTTATAAACAAATTGGATGATTTGTTTATGTATACACATTTGACTGATATTGATTGGGACGATAAATTTTACACATCGCCCAACTGCATAAATAAATCTGTGTTTGTTGTTTGAAAACGCCACATGGGTGTTGGGATTAAATTGGACATACACTAATCCCAGTAGTTAGTTGTATGTCGATCGATCGATTGACAGGCTATTGTGAGCGTTAAATATTAATATTTGATGCTTATGCAGTGTAGAATGCACTTTGGATGATGGTCGACTGTGTTTGATTGTTGTTGTGTACATGTATTGTATGAAATCCATATAATCAAATTATATGGTAATTGACTGTGTCTAATTCCAGTTCAGAATTATCGAATATTTTAAAATAATATTCAGTGAATATTGAAATGTGAAGCCATGTTAAGTAGTTAAACGCCATTTTAACATGAACGAGAATCTTGTCGATTTTATTCATTTTATAATGAATATCGAAAAGTGATTTCAAAATCGATTATTTTGAAAATATTATCGTTTTAATATTGAAATGATATGGAAAATTTAATTTTGAATTAAATTGAAATAGAATTGAAATTCAAATTAAATTGAAATAGATTTGAAATTCGAATTAAATTGAAATAGAATTGAAATTAGAATTAAATTGAAATAGATTTGAAATTCAAATTAAATTGAAATATAATTGAAATTCGAATTAAATTGAAATAGATTTGAAATTTGAATTAAATTGAAATTGAATTTGAAATTCGAATTAAATTGAAATTGAATTTGAAATTCGAATTAAATTGAAATTGAATTTGAAATTGAATTTGAAATTCGAATTAAATTGAAATGAATTTGAAATTCGAATTGAATTGAAAAGAAATTTGAAATTCGAATTGAATTGAAATGAATTTGAAATTCAAATTGAATTGAAATGAATTTAAAACGAATTTAAAAGGAAAAATTCAATTTTGATTTGAATTTGAAATGGAAGTTGAAATCGTTTTCGAAACGAATTAAAAACGATTTATAAAATTTGTTTTAAATGGAAATCAACAAAAAATATATATATATATATATATTATAATGGCCTGAATAGAACGCGCCGTGCAGCGGCAGTTCGCGAATTTCAACAATTAACTTCAAATGGACGTTACGGTAGATCTGACCGTTGGATTCTCCTAATACCAGAACCGTTGGGTTCGTATCAAAAAGGGCTTTCCAATGAATACAGGAGATTTGAAATCTACAGGTTGGATTTGGAGATATGCCCAAATAAATTTCAGAAAAGTCGCTATGGATGTAGTTCGGTGGCCGTTATTGGAAACCGACTGTACGTGCGATAATAAAATCTGAAAAAATATGGAAAAATTATTTAAAATCATAATAAATGATTTGGAAAGGGTTAGGATGAAAATTTCCATATTTGAAAAGATAAAAATATATTTTTATCGAAATGAACTGGTTATTAACTAGAATAATAATATATTTATTTTTGTATAAATAAATTGGATTTGAAAGGGTTTTCAAAAACAACCAGAATTTCCAATATATCAATTGGAATGGATTTGAATCGTAATTATCTTCAGAATATTTCGATATTGGATTCCGTGATTATACGGACGTTGTGGACGAATTTGGAATATATATATATATATATCGTTATTATTCCAATACGATATTTGTTGATTTCAGAATTTGATATTGAATATAAGCCGTTATGTTTTCTATTCAGAGCCTTGTATTTGATATCAAATTGGGTTTTGGGTTTGTCGTAAATAGTGTCTTCATTAACACTGTTCTTAATCCCAGTTGAGAGAAGATAAATCTTTTTATTTAGATTTAATAAAGTTTTCCAATTAATTATTATTTAATTGGAATGGGATAAAAGAATTGGATTTTTGGGTTTATTGTGAACTGTGTTTTAAATAACACTTGTTCTTTAACCCAATTAACAGTGAAGAATATGATTTGGAATCTATAATCTTTTAATTAAGATTTATGGAATTTTCCAAAGTAAAGATTTCCAATTTAATATATTAAATTGGAATTGAATGGAATTCGATTTGGTAATAATCGAAGTGAGTTTCTGTGGAGGAAGACTGTTAATATATATGGAATTTAAAGTGCTTTCTCATTATTCCATTTATATTATTAGTCGGATACGGAAATTGATATCGATTATATATTAATATTGATTTTCCATGAAGATTCCATAATTAATGGAATGAGATTTTGAGTTTATCATGAACCGTGTTTTAAATGACATTGGTTCTTTAACCCAGTTGAAGATAAGATTAATTTCTTAGCGTTGAATAATCATTAATATTGAGTTTTGGGAAGATTAAAACAAAAAGGGTTTTAAATGAATCTTTGATTAGATTGAAAAGTGAATGTGATAATTAAAATTATCAATTCAAGAAAATGATCGAAAATGGAGTACCACCAGTTTTACTCCAGGCGATAGCTAAATCTTTGATTAGATTTGAACGTGAAATGGTAATTAATATTTACCGATAACACCGTGGTGTTAGATATGGAGTATTACTAGTTCTGCTCCATGTGATGAATAGGTTGGGATTGAGAAATAAAATAAATGATTACTTCGATGTGGTTCGCTAATCCCAACTAGTTTGGAAAACCTTAATATGGTTTGATATCCAAAGGAAGATTAAAGAAAAATTTAAAGAATTTATCTTTGTTAAAATTAATGGGAACCTTTCCCAAAGGAAAAGAATATTTGAATAAAAGAATATTCTGGATTGGAATGAGGCGTATGATGTGTTGTTATAGCACCTGATTATAAGATACGCGAGTTATTCAGAAAGGCCAGGATTAATCCATTTTGAATAGCTGATTCGACGATAAGTCGAAGAGATTGAAGATGTTGAAACACCGACGATCTTCACATCGAATGGATGGGTGCTACTGATGCTCACGATGGGAGTAGCTACCTTGAAGGGGGCTGAAGTGGTAGCCGTCCGGACGTACTTGTTGATTGTACGGATATGCGAGGAATAAGGTGCCTCCGGTTTCGTTCAGACCCGGAACGGACTTGTAAATGGATGGTGTGTCTGACATTGTATTCCTTTGTACTGTATTCATTGATCTCTGCTAAATATATATCTGTTTGGTGGCGGAGAATTTATTCTCTTGCTTAACACCCTTCTCTGAGACGTACGAGCTCAGAGGTTATATATTGGCAGAAATCAGTGGTACGGTATGGATTGATAGTGTGGCATGCTGAGATGCAGTGATCCAAACTTTTGTTGAAAAGCAAAGTTTGGTGGATGATGATCAAAGCGCAACATTAATATAGCACAGCTTTGTGTAGCGTTAATTCGCGAGCCTCACACCCTGGTATGGTGGTAAACTGATGGTTAGATCAGCATGCTTTTTAGAGAATGGGCACCTTCGTGGTGTCGTGGATTCGGTCGACTGAGGTGGGCACACCCCCCGATTCCCTGAGGGCCAGAGTAAGAGGTGTTTTCTCTCGCCGGGACGTAAGCCGCAGTGATACTCAATTTCCCAAAAGTGTGGATGTGCATTACGGTGTTTTCTCTAGCTGAGTCGTAAGCTGTTATGGATTGTACTACGCGATCGATCTTTGGAATCAGGAGCCACCATGATGGAAATCCAATTTCCCAATATGACATTTTTCTGTTTTGATTGTAGAGCCTAGTATTGGCGACATGATATATGGTACCCATGTTGTTTATGATTGATACATTTATATTTGAAGTTGTTTTCTTCATTTATAGTAATAATACAAGATGAAATGTCAAGTATTAAACATATTTGGCTATTATAAGGGAAACCCTATCCTGCGGCTTGCGTTGCATTGTGTGATGGGACCTGGGTCTTATAATAGCTTCATTGTTCTTTATTTAGCATTGCGCTGTTTGATTTATGCACTGGTATGTTTGGGAGGAAACCCGTTCCGTGTTATACGGCGTGGTCCCTCGATTTACCTAACTTTCAAAATAAAGATTGATAACTGTTTTAGTTCTCACACCAGTCACATGACTAACCTGGAGTTTATTGATTTAACCTAAACCCTGGGTTCCCCTATTTTCCACACGGGCAGCTAGTAGTTTTGGTTTTGCAAATTTATATTCACAGGATCCTGGTTTATAGCTGAAGCGATATTCGGAAAGCTCTGTATTCGTGTATCTGTTTTCAGTTGTGCTTTGTATTGTTTTTTCGCTATTATGTATTTAAATATAATTTAAATTTGTGATATTTTCTGTATAATATTCATTCATACTCTATTATATTCTTGTATTCTGATGGAATTGTTGTAAACAGCAATGACATGTTCTTCTATTTGTATTCTTATTTGTCGTGTTCTCGAAGCAATCCGGGCTTTCCTACACGGGGAAGTTCGGGTCCCCACATTTGGTATCAGAGCTCTGGTTTGCAGAGCTCGAGAACAAGGAACATTAGAACTGAACGGAAGAATTCATCAGAGATTGGATTAGTAACATCCAATGAGAATGACTCGTTAGAGACAGGATCAGTAGTATCCTAGAACGAGTTGAAAGAGGGTTATTTTTAAAATAAAAGTGAAATCAAATTTTGTTTTGAAAAATTAAACCATTTATACGTATTTGAATATTTATTTGTATTGAATTTGGGCAATCCAAATAGATAAATATTTTGCATACACGCCTTGCAAACGTATATTCGAAGTTTTAATATACTGGATAGATATAGAATCACACTCTAGTCGCTTGGAGATGATGCTGATAATGACCATGGCATCATCAGTATTTGTGTTCGAGTTTCGAAAGTGGGATTTCTATATATTTCCATTTGATTGGTGTGAGAACCAAAACTAGATAGGGCATATTACTGTGAATTTGCATCAAAAACATGATTTTCTGTATATGTATCAAAGTTTTGAATTTGAAAAGCTAATCAACTAATTGATTGCTGATTGTTGATTGTGTTATGTGATTATTCATTTAAACCATTATGTGAAAGTAAAGTAAATTTAGCCAGTTTAAACCCAATATTGAATTGTATTGAAAATAGTTTGGAATTGCATGCACACATGTACATATATATGTATGAACAGGTCATTGCAAAGAGGCCAGAGAAGAGGAATAAAATTTTTGCCCGACAAATAGGTACATGTATATTGTATTTCATGCATTTTGGATGATTTTATGAGCCGATTGGCTAGCCTCTTGGCTGTTTCTTTTTCTTTTTGGATTGGAGAGGCCTGTATGGCAATTTCGGGATTTTCCCGGTGCTCCCGTACAGAGGAGGTTATGGCGAAATTTTTCGAAAATTTAGGGTGTTAGCCAAATTTTTGAAATTTTGAAAAGTTCTTAGAAACTGAAAAGTTGAAGAACTTAAGCCATAATGAAAATAATGAAAGTTAAGTTGGTTTGTAAAACAACTTTCAGCTCCATTCCTTTTCAAGGACGAAAAGATTTTAAGTGGAGGAGATTGTAACAACCCGGAAAATCCGAACCAATTTAAAAAATTTATTTTGACAATTTTGATGAATTTTGAATATTTAAAATGAATTATTTTAAATAATAACGATGAGAAATTTATTTTGAATAGAATTACAATGTATATATTTATTTGAATCGACGTTAGAACATAATTATTTATTTTTAATTATAAAAGGAATTGGAAATGGCAGGGTAGTTTGAAATTTCGATTTCAAATTTCAAATCAATGTACAGGATTCAAAATAAACCGGATTTTAGTGAAACCAAAAATATTTGAATCTGTTTATAAATATCTTTCTAACGAATCCGAAAAATTGAAATTTCATAGTGGGAATAAAAAGTTATGTCCAGTTGAAAATTCAGAATAGTCGATATGGAATTTTGGCCCTAAAAAATGGAAATTTTGCAAACGACCTCCGTTTTCGACGAAACCACTTTTGTTGGATCCGGGATGTCAGGTTATTTCTAGATTACAAAATTCATAATTTTCTAAATCAATATGTGAGTGTGGCAAAAGAAAACGTGTTTTGTCAGTTTTAGTCAATTTGGATCGACCAGAAAATGGCCATTTTTCAAACGGTCTTCAAATTTGACGAAATTAGTTTTGTTAGGACTGTATCATCAATACGAAGCTAGAAATAATTTTTCTGGAATTTTTAGATTCAGTATGTTGCCCTAGTAAATTGAAATGTACGTTTAAATTAAATATATATTGATTTATATTGTAATTTAAAGAAAAACTGATCGTAACAGCTGAATTGGCTTACCGGGCATATCCTATTGTGTTCGGAATGGGGGTATTTAGCTAGGAGCGACAGTCGTTGGGTCTCATTTGGAGTTCGTATTAATAAACATGAATTTTTGAAATAAAATAATATATATAATACAACCCAAAGTCAAACCCCTATATTTCTTCCTCTCGCGGTCAAACCACAGCCGCTCGAAATCGTTCCACGACGGAAATGCCTTCAATCTTTCCCCCTCGTTTTTCTCTCCATCCATGAAGAATTAAACTATAGTTCTTCAGCAAAAATTGAAGAGCTCCCAACGATCTTCGTATCCATATAATGTTCAATGTTCAACATTGGATATTTTGCTCGAAAGGGGAACTCGAAGTTGCGCCGCCTCAAGACGATTTTCTCCTTCCACCAACGATCAAGCTCCACCAGAGGGGGTGTCGTAGGTAGCTGGCGCGTAGCCCGACGACGGGGAGTGGTCCGATCCTCTTCCAAGGCGTTGTACAACTTCAAATTTCAAAACCCTAGTTAGAACCCTTAACTGGAAACCGCGGCCAGTAAATGAAAGGGGAAGAAGAAGGTTTAAAAAAAATATTTTAGTTAAGTATCTCGTTAATTATTCAATGTAAATAATAGCGTAACTTTTTCGTACGAGGCCCAAATCGCGCAAAACTGGATCTGTTGCGATCGTAAGGATGAGAGCTTCGACATGGAACTGACTAGAGCTGAAATGGAGCACGTTAGCATTTTAGGCAAATTCAAATCCAGACGGTGTTGAATTCATATAAAAATTGATGGAGTGGAACCCTCGGTGAGAACTTCTCACTTTAAATTTTATTTTCTAGTTAAAATATATACTAGGATGCAGACGGTGCTTAGCAGCACCTGACACCCGTCGTCCACAGACCATGGACGACTTGTTTGTTTGGTTGATTTTGTTGTGAAAATTGATTGTGTGATGTGGAATGGAATAAAATATTTTATAGTTAAAAAAATAATTTTTAACGTGTATATGAATTAAATAAAAATTTATAAACAAATTGGACGATTTGTTTATGTATACACATTTGACTGATATTGATTGGGACGATAAATTTTACACATCGCCCAACTGCACAAATAAATCTATGTTTGTTGTTTGAAAACGCCGCACGGGTGTTGGGATTAAATTGGACATACACTAATCCCAATAATTAGCTGTATGTCGATCGATCGATTAACAGGCTGTAGTGAGCGTTAAATATTAATATTTGATGCTTATGCAATGTAGAATGCACTTTGGATGATGGTCGATTGTGTTTGATTGTTGTTGTGTGCATGTATTGTATGAAATCCATATAATCAAATTATATTGTAATTGACTGTGTCCAATTCCAGTTCAGAATTATCGAATATTTTAAAATAATATTCAGTGAATATTGAAATGTGAAGTCGTGTTATGTAGTTAAACGCCATTTTAACACGAACGAGAATCTTGTCTATTTTCTTCGTTTTATAATGATTATCGAAATGTGATTTCAAAATCGAATATTTTGAAAATATTATCCTTTTAATATTGAAATGATATGGAAAATTTAATTTTGAATTAAATTGAAATAGAATTGAAATTCGAATTAAATTGAAATAGATTTGAAATCCGAAATAAATTGAAATAGAACTAAAATTCGAATTAAATTGAAGTAGAATTGAAATTCGAATTAAATTGAAATAGAATTTAAATTCAAATTAAATTGAAATAGATTTGAAATTCGAATTAAATTGAAATTGAATTTGAAATTCGAGTTAAATTGAATTTGAAATTCGAATTAAATTGAAATTGAATTTGAAATTCGAAATAAATTGAAATGAATTTGAAATTCGAATTGAATTGAAAAGAAATTTGAAATTCGAATTGAATTGAAATGAATTTGAAATTCGAATTGAATTGAAATGAATTTAAAACGAATTTATAAGGAAAAATTCAATTTTGATTTGAATTTGAAATGGAAGTTGAAATCGTTTTTGAAACGAATTTAAAACGATTTATAAAATTCGTTTTAAATGGAAATCGATGAAATATAATATATATATATATATAATATATTATAGTGGCCTGAATAGAACGCGCCGCGTAGCCGCAGTTCGCGAATTTCGACCATTAACTTCAAATGGAAGTTACGGGAGATTCGACCGTTGGATTCTCCTAAAACTGGAACCGTTGGGTTCGTATCAAAAAGAGCTTTCAAATGAATATAAGAGATTTGAAATATAATGGTTGGATTTGGAGTTATGCCCAAATCAATTTCGTAAAAGGTCGCTATGGATGCAGTTCGGTGGCCGTTATTGGAAATCGACTGTACGGGCAATAATAAAATTTGGAAAAATATGGAAAAATTATGTAAAATCATAATAAATGATTTGGAAAGGGTTGGACGAAAAATTCCATATTTGAAAAGATAAAAATATATTTTTATTGAAATGAACTAGTTATTAACTATAATAATAATTTATTTATTTTTAAATAAATAAATTGGATTGAAATGTTTTTAAAAAACAACCAGAATTTCCAATACACGAATTGGAATGGATTTGAATCGAAATTATCTTCGGAATATTTCGATATTGGATTCCGTGATTATACAGACGTTGTGGAGGAATTTGGAAGATATAAATATATATCGTTATTCCAATACGATATTTGTTGATTTCAGAATTTGATATTGAATATAAGCCGATATATTTTCTATTCAGAGCCTTGTATTTGATATCAAATTGGGTTTTGGGTTTGTCATGAATAGTGTCTTCATTAACATTGTTCTTAAACCCAGTTGAGAGAAGATAAATCTTTTTATTTAGATTTAATGAAGTTTTCCAATTAATTAATATCTAATTGGAATGGAAAAAAAGAATTAGATTTTTGGGTTTATTGTGAACGGTGTTTTAAATAACACTTGTTCTTTAACCCAGTTAATAGTGAAGAATATGATTTGGAATCTATAACCTGTCAATTAAGATTTATGGAATTTTCCAAAGTAAACATTTACAATTTAATAGATTAAATTGGAACTGAATGGAATTCGATTTGGTAATAATCGAAGTGAGTTTCTGTGGAGGAAGACTGTTTATATATATGGAATTTAAAGGGCTTTGTCGTTATTCCATTTATATTATTAGTCGGATACGGAAAATGATATCATTATATATTAATATTGATTTTCCGTGAAGATTCCATAATTAATGGAATGACATTTTGGGTTTATCGTGAACCGTGTTTTAAATGACATTGGTTCTTTAACCCAGTTAAAGATAAGATTAATTTCTTAGTGTTGAATAATCATTAATATTGATTTTTTTGGGAAGATTAAAACAAAAGGGGGTTTTAATGAATCTTTGATTAGATTGAAAAGTGAATGTGATAATTAAAATTATCAATTCGAGAAAATGATCGAAAATGGAGTACCACCAGTTTTACTCCAGGCGATAGCTAAATCTTTAATTAAATTTGAACGTGAAATGGTAATTAATATTTACCGATAACAACGTGGTGTTACATATGGAGTATTACCAGTTCCGCTCCATGGGATGAATAGGTTGGGATTGAGAAATAAAATAAATGATTACTTCGGTTTGGTTTGATAATCCCGACTAGTTTGGAAAACCTTAATATGGTTTGATATCCAAAGGAAGATTAAAGAATAAATTTAAAGAATTTAACTTTGATAAAATTAATGGGAACCTTTCCCAAAGGAAAAGAATATTTGAATAAAAGAATATTCTGGATTGGAATGAGGCTCATGAAGTGTTGTTATAACACTTGATTATAAGATACACGAGTTATTCAGAAAGGCCGGGATTAACCTATTCTGAATAACTGATTCGACAATAAGTCGAAGAGATTGTAGACCGTGCAAGACCGACGATCTTCATATCGAATGGATGGGTGCTATTGATGCCCATGATGGGAGTAGCTACCTTGAAGGGGGCTGAAGTGGTAGCCGTCCGGACGTACTTGTTGATTGTACGGGTATGCGAGGAATAAGGTGCCTCTGGTTACGTTCAGACCCAGAACGGACTTGTAAATGGATGGTGTGTCTGACATTGTATTCCTTTGTACTTTATTCGTTGATCTCTGCTAAATATATATATATCTGTTTGGTGGTGGAGAATTTATTCTCTTTCTTAACACCCTTCTCTAAGACGTACGAGCTCAGAGGTTATATATTGGAAGAAATCAGTGGTACGGTATGGATTGATAATGTGGCATGTTGAGATACATTGATCCAAACTTTTTTTGAAAAGCAAAGTTTGGTGGATGATGATCAAAGCGCAACTTTAATATAACATGGCTTTGTGTAGCGTTAATTCGCGAGCCTCACACCCCGGTATGGTGGTAAACTGACGGTTAGATCAGTATGCTCTTTAGAGGATGGGCACCTTCGTGGTGTCGTGGATTCGGTTGACCGAGGTGAGGGATAGGGCACACCCCTCGATTCCCTGAGGGATAGGGTAAGCGGTGTTTTCTCTCGCCGGGACGTAAGCCGCAGTGATACTCGATTTCCCAAAAGTGCGGATGTGCATTACGGTGTTTTCTCTCGCTGAGACGTAAGCCGTTGTGGATTGTACTACGCGATCGATCTTTCGAATCAGGAGCCACCATGATGGAAATCCAATTTCCGAGTACGACATTTTTCAGTTTTGATTGTAGAGCCTAGTATAGCGACATGATATATGGTACCCACGCCGTCTATGATTGATACATTTATATTTGAAGTTGTTTTCTTCACTTATAGTAATAATAAAAGATGAAATTTCATGTATTAAGCATATTTGGCTATTATAAGGGAAAACCATATCCTCCAGCTTGTGTTGCATTGTGTTATGGGACCTGGGTCTTATAATAGCTTCATTATTCTTTATTTAGCATTGTGCTGTTTGTTTTATGCACTGGTATTCTTAGGAGGAAACCCGTTCCGTGTTATACGGCGTGGTCCTTCGATTTACCTAACTTAAAAAATAAAGGTTAATAACTGTTTTAATTCTCACACCAGTCGCATGACTGACCTGGAGTTTATTGTTTTAACCTAAACTCTGGGTGCCCCTATTTTCCACACGGGCAGCTAGTAGTTTTGGTTTTGCAGATTTATATTCACAGAATCCTGGTTTATAGCTGAAGCGATATTCGGAAACTTTGTATATGTGTATCTGTTTTCAGTTGTGCTATGTATTGTTTTTCCGCTGCTATGTATTTAAATGTAATTTAAATCTCTGATATTTTCTGTATAAAATTCATTCATACTCTGGTATATTCTTGTAGTCTGATGGAATGTTGTAAAAAGCAATGAAATGTTCTTCTATTTGTGATTTGATTTGTCTTGTTCTCGAAGCAATCTGGGCTTTCCTTCACGGGGAAGTTCGGGTCCCCACAACAACAATTATTCCTGGAACAGTTATAAACACCTGTTTCCAGATACAACATAGTACACAACGAAAAATAAAATTATCTATAGCTAACAGGTGATGCCTCCTTCTTCAAGCTCCTCCAAGTGAATCTGTAAAATCCTGACTACTTGACTGCCCGTACAAATATGGGCACCCAAGAGTTTAGGAAAAACAAAATAAACTCTGGGTCAGTCATGGGACTGGTGTGAGTAAACTCCAACCAATGGTTTAACTTTTAAAATTCTTTAGAAAGAAATGATAATCGTAAGACCTATCCACACATAAACACGGATGGTTTTTACCTTACGATAACTTAAAATATCTTTGATATCAAAATCCGGTGATATTATAATAGTGTCTAAATCAAATAAATAGAAATCTAGTGGAACGCTTGCATCTCACGTTTCATATATAATATTAAATCAAAAACCGCGTGGCGCTTATTAAAGATTGGATTCCGACTATGACAAGGTATGGAACCACCTTCCGATAGTGCATCTCTAGCGGGGAATACACTGGGTTCAACAAGAACGTTTTGCAACCCGGCCCACACATGGCTGGCCATTTGTAACAACCCGGAATTTTGGGGCCAATTTAAAAATTTTATTTTAAGAAATTTTGACAGAAAATGTGTCAGAATTTAAAATTCCATTTTTAAATTAAATTATTGAATTTAAAATGATTTTTATTTATAAACTTTATGATGTTATTGATAAATGATTTCAAATTTATTTCTTGTAAACAATTTATAATTAGATAAATGATGATTTATAACAATTGAATTGTTTATGAATAATTACATGAAAGAATACCCAAAATAGTTAACTTTGATTTGACTGTGTAAATCAATTTATGATATTCAATTTGAAATTGTAAGTTTGATTTAGGATTTGAACATAGAGATTTATACTTGAATCTCTAGTTTGTTTAATTTAATTTGTTCTTGAAAGATTGAATTAAATTTTATAAATTAAATGATTAAATTTATATTTTAATTTAATATTTAAGTTTGATTGTAAGATTACATTTATTGATGGAAAACTTAAATCCTAAGATTTAAATGTTGATTGACATAATTCATGTAGGCGCTTGTTTAACGCACATTCTAAATATACAAAGACAAAAAAAAATAACTTTAAAATATTTCATCAATTAAATGTTAATAGCAAGGATGTTATCCTTGTATTAACAATCTTTGACTACATGCCAAGGTGAAAAAATATATGCCTTAGGAACTTTAATAAAATCTATTAATTTATATTATATATATATGTACATTATATGTGTGTGTGTCTATATATATATATATATATATATATATATATATATATATATATATCTTTGACTATCCTTTTAAATACTTTTCCCCTATCTATTCTAATTGTATCACTCACTGATAATAAATTCCCAAATGTGAATTGTTCCCTTGAATTATGAAAAAAAAAATTATCTAATCAACGCACCATATATGGGCATTAAATAAAGAATGACACACTACAATAAATTTCATGCAGTGTGCACATTTAAAACTTTCCACAATATGTTATATCTTCATATGCATGCAATTTAATTCTATGCACATTAATTTTTTTTTCCTTCTTTTCATTAAATTGCCATGTTGGCGACATGCATGCGTTTATTAAAACGTGTGGTCATGCTCTCTATATTCCTTCATTATTTTCAATGCTCCCTTATTTTGAATTCTTCGTATACTAAAAATAAAAAGAACCATGCCATGTTTTCCCCTTTATTATCCATAGAATTCATATATATATATATATATATACACACACACACATATAAAAGACAAGGAAACGTTAAATCTTGCACTTACATTTCTTTCTGTTGTAATTGTACATATTTATTTCTTTTTGTTCACCAATCCTCATTATTATAAAATAACATAACTCTCCCTTCTTCTTCCCTTACTGAAACGACCCGAACTTCCCCGGTCTCCGAAGAGAAGAGAAAGAACGAATTGTTTTTGAGAACAGGACAAAACAGAACGCGTACAGAAGAACATTTCAATGTATATTACAACAATGCATCAGATTACAAGAATATACAGAGTATAAACGAATATTACACAGAAATATCAGAGATTTAAATTACATCTAAATACATAGCAGCGGAAAATAATACAATACACAACAAGAATGAGATATACGGATACAAAGCCTTCCGGATATCGTTCCAGCTGTAAACCAGGATCCTGTGAATATAAATCTGCAAAAACCAAAACTACTAGCTGCCCGTGTCAAAATAAGGGCACCCAGAGTTTAGGTTAAAATAATAAACTCCAGGTCAGTCATGGGACTGGTGTGAGAACTAAAACAGTTATAATTCTTTATTTTAAAGTTCGGTAAATCAAGGGACCACGCCGTATAACACGGAACGGGTTTCCTCCCAAGAATACCAGTGCATCCAACAAACAGCGCAATGCTAAATAAAGAAAAGTGAAGCTGTTATAAGACCCAGGTCCCATCACACAATGCAACGCAGCCGAGGATAGGGTTTTTCCTTATAACAGCCAAAGAATGCTTGATACGGTTAAAACAAATCATTTGATACTATTATAAGTGCATAGTGCATAAAACAACTTCAAATCATAAGTATCAATCATAGGCGGCATGAGCGTCCCATGCCACTATGTCGCCATATATAGGTTTACAAATAAAACCGCAAAGTCACGTATTTGGAAATTGGATTTCCGTCTATGAACCGAGGCAAAAGATAGTCCTCAATCGATTCGAGACTGCCTAGCCCGAGTCTCAGGATCAGAGCTCGAGTGACCCTTGGATCGTCAGGGCCGGTCCACCGATGTGGATTAAAATGCCTGAACACTGCGTTTCCCCGCCCTTTGGGGCGTAAATGAGCCAACGAATGACTCCATCGGACCCGGATCGTCCGATCAAACCGAGGCGCCTCGCAACAGCAACAACCACATAAGTCAAACTCGTCAGGGCGTGTAAAACCACTGACGCCACTTCTAGCTAGGAGGAAACGCAGGCCCTCCCTGAGGTCCGTCTCCCGTTTTTGGTTCATACCGGGTGTGAAACTCGCGAATTCACGTTACACAAAGCTGTGCCACAAAGGCCGTGCTTTGATCATCACCACAAGACTTTTCTTTTCAACAGAAGCCTCGATCAATTGCCACTTAGGCATGCCACACAGGCAATTCACTCCATGCGTTTGATGTCCATCAATATATAACTCCTGAGCTCGTACATCTCAGAGAAGGGCGTTAAGCAAGAGAATAAATTCTCCGCCGCCAAACAGATATATATTTAATAGAAATCAATCACACAGACTAAAATCCAATGTCAGACACACAGTCCATTTACAAGTCCGTTCTGGGTCTGAACGAAACCGGAGGCACCTAGTACCCCGCATATCCATCGATATCCAAGCACGTCTGGACGATCACCAACTGTTTCCATCTTCTTGGGTGTACAGCCCAATCAAGATCATCAGTAATTACCCAAACGACGTGAAGACCTCCGGTCTTCGACCATCGTCTTCATCTTCGACTCATCGTCGTATCAGTTGTTCAGAATGGGATAAACCCGGTCTTTCCGAATAACTCGCGTATATTTTGAATAAGTGTTACACAAACACGACATACGCCTCATTCCAATTCATCAATCACTAACAGTAAATTAATCAAGAGAATAATTCCCCAAATATTAACCCCGAAGGTCGAAACCAACATCAGATCAATATCTAGAAAACCATTCTGCTTGGCTAACCGACAATTAGTTTCTAAATTTCACATTCATAGGGAAAGGTTCCCATTAATTTTATCAAAGATAAATTCTTTAATTTATTCTTGAATCTACCTTTGAATATCAATTCAAATTAGTCGGGATTAATGAACTTTACCGAAGTAATCATTTGTTTTAATTTCCCAATCCCAACCTATTCATCCCATGAAGTAAAACTGGTAATACTTCATATCTAACACCACAATGTTATCGGTAAATTCAATTACCATTTCACGTTCAAATCTAATTAAAGATTTAACTATCGTCTGGAGCAAAACTGGTGATACTCCATTTTCGATCGTTTCAATCTAATTAAAGATTCATTAAAACTCCACTTAGTTTTAATCGTTAACTGGGTTAAAGAATCCGTGTCATTTAAAACACGGTTCACGATAAACCCAAAGTCACATTCATTAATTATCGGGTTAAAGAACGAGTGTTATTTAAAACACTGTTCACGATAAACCCCAAACAAAACAATATCAATTCAATTCCAATCAAATATTATTTAATTGGTAAACTTCATTAAATCCAAATAAAAAGATTTAATCTTTTCTCAACTGGGTTCAAGAACAGTGTTAGTGAAGACACCACTCACGACAAACCCAAATCACATTTGATATTCAATACAAGGTTCTGAATAGAAAATATATCGGCTTATATTCAATATCAAATCCTACGATTAACAAATGTCGTATTGGAAATAACGATATATATATATATATATCTTTCAAATTTCCATAACAACATCCGTATAATCACGAATTCCAACATCGAAATATTCCGAAGACAATTTCGATTCAATTCCATTCCAATGCAATCATTGGAAATCTAGGTTATTTTTAAAACCCTTTTCAAATTCAATTTATTTATTCAAAAATAAATAGAATTATATTTCTAGTTCAAAACTAGTTCATTTCGATAAAAATCTATTTTTATCCTTTCAAATATGGAGTTTTTCATCCCAAATCTTCACAAATCATTTCTTATGATTTTACACAAATTATTACTATTTTTAATAATTTTATCAAGGCCAGTACAGTCGATTTCCATCAATGGCCATCGAACTGCACTTATAGCGACCTTTTTCAAATTTGATTTGGACATAATTCCAAATCCAACCGTTAGATTTCAAATTTCTAATATTCGTTAGAAAGCTCTTGTCGATACGAACCCAACGGTTCCGGTTTTAGGAGAATCCGACGGTCGGATCTCCCGTAATGTCTGTTTGAAATAAATGGTCGAAATTCGCGAACTGCCGCGGCGCGGCGCGTTCTATTCAGGCCATTATATTATATATATAATATATATATAATATATTTCGTCGATTTCTATTTAAAACGAATTATATAAATAGTTTTAAAATAGTTTCAAAAGCAATTTCAACTTCCGTTTCAATTCAAATCAAAATTGAATTCTTCTCTATAAATTCGTTTTAAAATTCATTTCTATTCAATTCAAATTTCAATTCAATTTGAATTCATTTCAATTTGCTTTCAATTCAATTTGAATTCGTTTTCAATTCATTTCATTTCGAAATCGTTTTCAATTCATTTCATTTCGAAATCGTTTTCAATTCAATTCATTTCGAAATCGTTTTCAATTCATTTCATTTCGAAATCGTTTTCAATTCATTTCATTTCGAAATCGTTTTCAATTCAATTCATTTCGAAATCGTTTTCAATTCAATTCATTTCGAAATCGTTTTCAATTCAATTCATTTCGAAATCGTTTTCAATTCAATTCATTTCGAAATCGTTTTCAATTCAATTCATTTCGAAATCGTTTTCAATTCAATTCATTTCGAAATCGTTTTCAATTCAATTCATTTCGAAATCGTTTTCAATTCATTTCATTTTAAAATATTCGATTTCGAAATCACTTTTCAATATTCATTTTAAAATGAATAAAATCGATATAAATATCGTTCACGTCAAAATGGCGTCAATCTAATCAACACGGCTTCATAAATTTCTATTTTCAAATATTCTATTTCAAATATTTCTTTTTCAAAATAGTTGTTATTATCAAAATATTTCATTCAACACATGACCAATCTCAATGAATGAGTACTGTCAACACATGAACTTTTATTTTATATCGATAAAGGTGTAAATTTTATTACTAAAATATTTCGTTCAACACATGACCAATCTCAGTGAATGAGTACTGTCAACACATGAACTTTTATTTTATAATATTCTTTATTTTTCAAATTGGAATGAGGCCCAATCAATTACCATATAAAGTTAATTATATGGATTTTCATACAACACATGTATATCATAGCATTGAAAAATAATCAACCATCAACCAAAGTGCACTACACTGTATAAGCATCAAATATAGATATTCAACGCTTATAACAGCCTGTCAATCAATCGATCGACATATTTAATCAATCAGGATGAGTGAACTTCAAATTTCATCCCAACACCCGTGTGGGGTTTCAAACAATCAAACACCTATTTTATTTGTGCTGATGGGCGATGTGTAAAATTTATCGTCCCAATCAATGTCATTCAAATAGGTGTACATAAACAAACCGTCTGGTTTATAAATGAATATTTTATTTTATTCACTTCACGTTAAAAATTATATTTTTAACGATAAAACATTTTATTCTAACATATGAATTTCTATTATTCATTTACACAATAAAATGATATTTTTATTTTCTAACATATTTTAGAAAATTTCGGCGGCATAACGGCACGATACTAGAAACGGGACGAGGCCTAGCCTTATCCCCGGTCTAGTGAAGGCCCACGCCATTCACACATCAATCAATCAATTTATTTCACCAAACAGTTCAATTTCAAATCAAATCATCCAACTAATCTACGCAACCAAACAAACAAGTCCATGGTTTGTGGACGATTGTGTCGGGTGCTACTAAGCACCGTCTGCATCCTAGTATATATATAACTAGAAAAAGAAATTGAAAGGTGAGAAATTCTCACATAAAGCTATCCTAGCTCCACGGCTCTTCATTTGCAGAAGTCTTCGTCGTTTCGCCTTTTTGTCACCTTCGTTGCTGCTTTCACTACATACGTAAAAATCACATTTTTACTTCGCTATTCAATATATAAAAATCGAATTTTTACTTCGATGTTCAATATATAAAATCATATTTTTCTATCGAAGTTCACTATATAAAAATCCTATTTTTCTATCGAAGTTCAATATATAAAAATCCTATTTTTCTATCGAAGTTCAATATATAAAAATTCTATTTTTCTATCGAAGTTCAATATATAAAAATTCTATTTTTCTATCGAAGTTCAATATATAAAAATTCTATTTTTCTATCGAAGTTCAATATATAAAAATTCTATTTTTCTATCGAAGTTCAATATATAAAAATTCTATTTTTCTATCGAAGTTCAATATATAAAAATTCTATTTTTCTATCGATGTTCAATATATAAAAATTCTATTTTTATTTCGAATAATCATTTCCTACTTACTATAAAGATCTTATTTTATCTACACTACTTTATTTTTCAAAGCAAATACATTTTATTTTAAAGCAAATACATTTTATTTTAAAGCAAATACATTTTATTTTAAAGCAAATACATTTTATTTTCAAAGCAAATACATTTTATTTTCAAAGCAAATACATTTTATTTTTAAAGCAAATAAATTTTATTTTCAAAGCAAATACATTTTATTTTAAAGCAAATACATTTTATTTTAAAGCAAATACATTTTATTTTCAAAGCAAATACATTTTATTTTCAAAGCAAATACATTTTATTTTCCAAACACAATGTAAATTTCTATTGTTAAAAACAAAGTAAATTTCTATTTTTAAAAATCAGTTTTAGGGTTCAAAAGAATACACTGCATCTTCCTCCTTGACGCATCCCGTATGCTTCAGGTTCCCTTTGAAATTCGTCGACCTGAGCTCGACCATAGAAGTTCGCCATTGCCATCGATCTGACGCGTCGGACGTTCATCCATTAGCACCTCCTCGAAGTCCTTCAGGTAACGCACCCCCCTGGTCAAGCGCGTCGCCTCCGGTGGTCTGCAGCGCCTGGAAAGTGAGGGCGAAGCGGAGCAGTTCATGCTCGAAATTCGAGCAACCTCCTCCACGATATTCGATCAAACTGGTGTTGACTCGAAGAGCTCTCCTCGCTCTTGGATTTCATGCATTTAGTTTAGATTAATTCCCCTTGGATTTGGAGATTTCGGAGCTCAAAGATCCGAGCTCTTTCCGCCATTAAAACTAGGGCCTGTGGTTTTTTTTTCTTCCTTTTTTCTGTTTTATGATTGGCCGAGGGGGGGGTGGTTTTATATTAATTTTTTTTTATTATTTAATTCATTTACTTCTAAAAATATATGGTTATCGCCACGAACTCCAATCCAAACCCAACGAGTGTCGCCCCTAGCCAATTTCCCCCATTCCGAACACAATAGGATATGTTTCGTAGGCTAATTCGACTGTTACAATCAGTTTCCGTTAAATTTACATTTAAATCACTATATTGAATTTTAAACGTACAATTCAAATTACCGGGGTCACATACCAACTCTAAAAATTCAATAAAAATATTTTCTAGCCTCGTATTAACGATACGGTCCTAACAAAACTAGTTTCGTCGAATTCTGAGACCGTTTAAAAAATGGTCATTTTCCAGTCGATTAAAATCAACTGAAACTGGTCAAACGCGTTTTCCTTCGCCACGCCCACATATTGATTCGAAAAATTATGAAATTTGGAATCTAGCAATAACTTAACATCACGGACCCAACAAAACTGGTTTCGTCGAAATCCGAGGTCGTTTGCAAAATTGCTATTTTTAAGGGCCTTATATATATAAAAATATATATAAATTCCACAGCGACTATTTCTAATTTTAAACTGGACATATCTTATCATTTCTAAGATGAAATCTCAGTTTGTTAACTTCGTTACAAAGATATAGTTATACAGATTCAAATATTTCTTGTTTCGTTCAATTCTGACTTATATTGAATTCCGTATATTCATTTGAAATTAGAAATCGAATTTTCGAACTACCGCGCCATTTTCAATTCCTTTTATAATTATATATAATTATTTATATTCTAACGACGACGCGTATAAATATATACGATCGAATTCAATTCTAAATAAATTTCCGTCGATATTATTTAAAATAATTCATTTTAAATATTCAAAATTCGCTAAAATTGCCAAAATAAAATTTTCAAACTGGCTCGCATTTTACGGGTTGTTACAATCTCCCCCACTTAAAACTTTTCGTCCCCGAAAAGGAACAAAGTCGAAAGTGGTTTGATTAACCAACTCTACTTTCGATCTGGCTTCCATTCTCCAACTCTTTAGTTTCTGAGAATTTTCAAAACTTCAAAAATTTGGCTAACACCCTAAATTTTTGAAAAATTTCGCCATAACCTCCCCTGCACCGGGAGCATCGGGGAATTTCAAATAGCTTCCCCGGTCCTTCAGATCTCAAAAAGAAAAAGAAAAAGCCAATAGGCTCGTAAAATCATCATCACCCAAACAAAACAGTAAATTATGTAGTAAACATGTACCTATTTGTCGGGCAAACAAATTTTATTCTCTGCTCTAGCCTCCTTGCTATGACCTGTTCAATGTAAGTGCAAGTATATGCAAGCAAATGCGACCAACCTTCAATACAGTTCAATATTTGATTTAATTAGGCTAAATGGCTAAAAATTATCAAACAAATAAACATACAACACAAACATCAATCAATTAGTGAATTAGAGTTTCAAATTCATAATTTTGATATATAGTCAAAAATCACATTTTTGATGCCAAATCACAACAATAAGCCTTATCTAATTTTGGTTCTCACACCAGTCAATAGGAAATATATAGAAATCACACCTTCGAAACACGAACATAATTATTGATGATGCCATGGTCATTATCAACATCATCCCCGGGCGACTATAGTGTAATTCTATATCTATCCAGTATATTAAAATTTCAAATACACGTGGATCAGACGTATACGCAAAATCTTTATATACTGGACTGTCCAACTCAATATAAATAGATAATCAAATACGAATAAGTGATTTAAATTTTCAAAACAAAATTTTGTTTTCATTTTAAAAATATACTCTTCACACTCGTTCTAGGATACTACTGATCCCATCTCTAACGAGTCATTCCCATTGGATATTACTAATCCAATATCTGATGAATTCTTTCGTATGGTTCTAATGTGCCTTGTTCTCTAGCTTTGTAAACCAAAGCTCTGATACCAAATGAAACGACCCGAACTTCCCCGGTCTCCGAAGAGAAGAGAAAGAATTGTTTTTGAGAACAGGACAAAACAGAATGCGTACAGAAGAACATTTCAATGTATATTACAACAATGCATCAGATTACAAGAATATACAGAGTATAAACGAATATTACACAGAAATATCAGAGATTTAAATTACATCTAAATACATAGCAGCGGAAAATAATACAATACACAACTAGAATGAGATATACGGATACAAAGCCTTCCGGATATCGTTCCAGCTGTAAACCAGGATCCTGTGAATATAAATCTGCAAAAACCAAAACTACTAGCTGCCCGTGTCAAAATAAGGGCACCCAGAGTTTAGGTTAAAACAATAAACTCCAGGTCAGTCATTGGACTGGTGTGAGAACTAAAACAGTTATAATTCTTTATTTTAAAGTTCGGTAAATCAAGGGACCACGCCGTATAACACGGAACGGGTTTCCTCCCAAGAATACCAGTGCATCCAACAAACAGCGCAATGCTAAATAAAGAAAAGTGAAGCTGTTATAAGACCCAGGTCCCATCACACAATGCAACGCAGCCGAGGATAGGGTTTTTCCTTATAACAGCCAAAGAATGCTTGATACGGTTAAAACAAATCGTTTGATACTATTATAAGTGCATAGTGCATAAAACAACTTCAAATCATAAGTATCAATCATAGGCGGCATGAGCGTCCCATGCCACTATGTCGCCATATATAGGTTTACAAATAAAACCGCAAAGTCACGTATTTGGAAATTGGATTTCCGTCTATGAACCGAGGCAAAAGATAGTCCTCAACCGATTCGAGACTGCCTAGCCCGAGTCTCAGGATCAGAGCTCGAGTGACCCTTGGATCGTCAGGGCCGGTCCACCGATGTGGATTAAAATGCCTGAACACTGCGTTTCCCCGCCCTTTGGGGCGTAAATGAGCCAACGAATGACTACATCGGACCCGGATCGTCCGATCAAACCGAGGCGCCTCGCAACAACAACAACCACATAAGTCAAACTCGTCAGGGCGTGTAAAACCACTGACGCCACTTCTAGCTAGGAGGAAACGCAGGCCCTCCCTGAGGTCCGTCTCCCGTTTTTGGTTCATTCCGGGTGTGGAACTCGCGAATTCACGTTACACAAAGCTGTGCCACAAAGGCCGTGCTTTGATCATCACCACAAGACTTTGCTTTTCAACAGAAGCCTCGATCAATTGCCACTTAGGCATGCCACACAGGCAATTCACTCCATGCGTTTGATGTCCATCAATATATAACCCCTGAGCTCGTACGTCTCAGAGAAGGGCGTTAAGCAAGAGAATAAATTCTCCGCCGCCAAACAGATATATATTTAATAGAAATCAATCACACAGACTAAAATCCAATGTCAGACACACAGTCCATTTACAAGTCCGTTCTGGGTCTGAACGAAACCGGAGGCACCTAGTACCCCGCATATCCATCGATCTCCAAGCACGTCTGGACGATCACCAACTGTTTCCATCTTCTTGGGTGTACAGCCCAATCAAGATCATCAGTAATTACCCAAACGACGTGAAGACCTCCGGTCTTCGACCATCGTCTTCATCTTCGACTCATCGTCGTATCAGTTATTCAGAATGGGATAAACCCGGTCTTTCCGAATAACTCGCGTATATTTTGAATAAGTGTTACACAAACACGACATACGCCTCATTCCAATTCATCAATCACTAACAGTAAATTAATCAAGAGAATAATTCCCCAAATATTAACCCCGAAGGCCGAAACCAACATCAGATCAATATCTAGAAAACCATTCTGCTTGGCTAACCGACAATTAGTTTCTAAATTTCACATTCATAGGGAAAGGTTCCCATTAATTTTATCAAAGATAAATTCTTTAATTTATTCTTGAATCTACCTTTGAATATCAATTCAAATTAGTCGGGATTAACGAACTTTACCGAAGTAATCATTTGTTTTAATTTCCCAATCCCAACCTATTCATCCCATGAAGTAAAACTGGTAATACTTCATATCTAACACCACAGTGTTATCGGTAAATTCAATTACCATTTCACGTTCAAATCTAATTAAAGATTTAACTATCGTCTGGAGCAAAACTGGTGATACTCCATTTTCGATCGTTTCAATCTAATTAAAGATTCATTAAAACTCCACTTAGTTTTAATCGTTAACTGGGTTAAAGAATCCGTGTCATTTAAAACACGGTTCACGATAAACCCAAAGTCACATTCATTAATTATCGGGTTAAAGAACGAGTGTTATTTAAAACACTGTTCACGATAAACCCCAAACAAAACAATATCAATTCAATTCCAATCAAATATTATTTAATTGGTAAACTTCATTAAATCCAAATAAAAAGATTTAATCTTTTCTCAACTGGGTTCAAGAACAGTGTTAGTGAAGACACCACTCACGACAAACCCAAATCACATTTGATATTCAATACAAGGTTCTGAATAGAAAATATATCGGCTTATATTCAATATCAAATCCTACGATTAACAAATGTCGTATTGGAAATAACGATATATATATATATATATATATATATCTTTCAAATTTCCATAACAACATCCGTATAATCACGAATTCCAACATCGAAATATTCCGAAGACAATTTCGATTCAATTCCATTCCAATGCAATCATTGGAAATCTTGGTTATTTTTAAAACCCTTTTCAAATTCAATTTATTTATTCAAAAATAAATAGAATTATATTTCTAGTTCAAAACTAGTTCATTTCGATAAAAATCTATTTTTATCTTTTCAAATATGGAGTTTTTCATCCCAAATCTTCACAAATCATTTCTTATGATTTTACACAAATTATTACTATTTTTAATAATTTTATCAAGGCCAGTACAGTCGATTTCCATCAATGGCCATCGAACTGCACTTATAGCGACCTTTTTCAAATTTGATTTGGACATAATTCCAAATCCAATCGTTAGATTTCAAATTTCTAATATTCGTTAGAAAGCTCTTGTCGATACGAACCCAACGGTTCCGGTTTTAGGAGAATCCGACGGTCGGATCTCCCGTAATGTCTGTTTGAAATAAATGGTCGAAATTCGCGAACTGCCGCGGCGCGGCGCGTTCTATTCAGGCCATTATATTACATATATAATATATATAATATATTTCGTCGATTTCTATTTAAAACGAATTATATAAATTGTTTTAAAATCGTTTCAAAAGCAATTTCAACTTCCGTTTCAATTCAAATCGAAATTGAATTCTTCTCTATAAATTCGTTTTAAAATTCATTTCTATTCAATTCAAATTTCAATTCAATTTGAATTCATTTCAATTTGCTTTCAATTCAATTTGAATTCGTTTTCAATTCATTTCATTTCGAAATCGTTTTCAATTCATTTCATTTCGAAATCGTTTTCAATTCAATTCATTTCGAAATCGTTTTCAATTCATTTCATTTCGAAATCGTTTTCAATTCATTTCATTTCGAAATCGTTTTCAATTCAATTCATTTCGAAATCGTTTTCAATTCAATTCATTTCGAAATCGTTTTCAATTCAATTCATTTCGAAATCGTTTTCAATTCAATTCATTTCGAAATCGTTTTCAATTCAATTCATTTCGAAATCGTTTTCAATTCAATTCATTTCGAAATCGTTTTCAATTCAATTCATTTCGAAATCGTTTTCAATTCATTTCATTTTAAAATATTCGATTTCGAAATCACTTTTCAATATTCATTTTAAAATGAATAAAATCGATATAAATATCGTTCACGTCAAAATGGCGTCAATCTAATCAACACGGCTTCATAAATTTCTATTTTCAAATATTCTATTTCAAATATTTCTTTTTCAAAATAGTTGTTATTATCAAAATATTTCGTTCAACACATGACCAATCTCAATGAATGAGTACTGTCAACACATGAACTTTTATTTTATATCGATAAAGGTGTAAATTTTGTTACTAAAATATTTCGTTCAACACATGACCAATCTCAGTGAATGAGTACTGTCAACACATGAACTTTTATTTTATAATATTCTTTATTTTTCAAATTGGAATGAGGCCCAATCAATTACCATATAAAGTTAATTATATGGATTTTCATACAACACATGTATATCATAGCATTGAAAAATAATCAACCATCAACCAAAGTGCACTACACTGTATAAGCATCAAATATAGATATTCAACGCTTATAACAGCCTGTCAATCAATCGATCGACATATTTAATCAATCAGGATGAGTGAACTTCAAATTTCATCCCAACACCCGTGTGGGGTTTCAAACAATCAAACACCTATTTTATTTGTGCTGATGGGCGATGTGTAAAATTTATCGTCCCAATCAATGTCATTCAAATAGGTGTACATAAACAAACCGTCTGGTTTATAAATGAATATTTTATTTTATTCACTTCACGTTAAAAATTATATTTTTAACGATAAAACATTTTATTCTAACATATGAATTTCTATTATTCATTTACACAATAAAATGATATTTTTATTTTCTAACATATTTTAGAAAATTTCGGCGGCATAACGGCACGATACTAGAAACGGGACGAGGCCTAGCCTTATCCCCGGTCTAGTGAAGGCCCACGCCATTCACACATCAATCAATCAATTTATTTCACCAAACAGTTCAATTTCAAATCAAATCATCCAACTAATCTACGCAACCAAACAAACAAGTCCATGGTTTGTGGACGATTGTGTCGGGTGCTACTAAGCACCGTCTGCATCCTAGTATATATATAACTAGAAAAAGAAATT
The DNA here is from genome assembly GCA_030737875.1 of Allium sativum. Taxonomy (NCBI): domain Eukaryota; kingdom Viridiplantae; phylum Streptophyta; class Magnoliopsida; order Asparagales; family Amaryllidaceae; genus Allium; species Allium sativum. The sequence goes on from CM060915.1 coordinate 315,443,034, forward strand.
GAAAGGTGAGAAATTCTCACATAAAGCTATCCTAGCTCCACGGCTCTTCATTTGCAGAAGTCTTCGTCGTTTCGCCTTTTTGTCACCTTCGTTGCTGCTTTCACTACATACGTAAAAATCACATTTTTACTTCGCTGTTCAATATATAAAAATCGAATTTTTACTTCGATGTTCAATATATAAAATCATATTTTTCTATCGAAGTTCACTATATAAAAATCCTATTTTTCTATCGAAGTTCAATATATAAAAATCCTATTTTTCTATCGAAGTTTAATATATAAAAATTCTATTTTTCTATCGAAGTTCAATATATAAAAATTCTATTTTTCTATCGAAGTTCAATATATAAAAATTCTATTTTTATATCGAAGTTCAATATATAAAAATTCTATTTTTCTATCGAAGTTCAATATATAAAAATTCTATTTTTCTATCGAAGTTCAATATATAAAAATTCTATTTTTATTTCGAATAATCATTTCCTACTTACTATAAAGATCTTATTTTATCTACACTACTTTATTTTTCAAAGCAAATACATTTTATTTTAAAGCAAATACATTTTATTTTAAAGCAAATACATTTTATTTTCAAAGCAAATACATTTTATTTTAAAGCAAATACATTTTATTTTCAAAGCAAATACATTTTATTTTCAAAGCAAATACATTTTATTTTCAAAGCAAATACATTTTATTTTCAAAGCAAATACATTTTATTTTAAAGCAAATACATTTTATTTTAAAGCAAATACATTTTATTTTAAAGCAAATACATTTTATTTTCAAAGCAAATACATTTTATTTTCAAAGCAAATACATTTTATTTTCCAAACACAATGTAAATTTCTATTGTTAAAAACAAAGTAAATTTCTATTTTTAAAAATCAGTTTTAGGGTTCAAAAGAATACACTGCATCTTCCTCCTTGACGCATCCCGTATGCTTCAGGTTCCCTTTGAAATTCGTCGACCTGAGCTCGACCATAGAAGTTCGCCATTGCCATCGATCTGATGCGTCGGACGTTCATCCATTAGCACCTCCTCGAAGTCCTTCAGGTAACGCACCCCCCTGGTCAAGCGCGTCGCCTCCGGTGGTCTGCAGCGCCTGGAAAGTGAGGGCGAAGCGGAGCAGTTCATGCTCGAAATTCGAGCAACCTCCTCCACGATATTCGATCAAACTGGTGCTGACTCGAAGAGCTCTCCTCGCTCTTGGATTTCATGCATTTAGTTCAGATTAATTCCCCTTGGATTTGGAGATTTCGGAGCTCAAAGATCCGAGCTCTTTCCGCCGTTAAAACTAGGGCCTGCGGTTTTTTTTTTCCTTTTTTCTGTTTTATGATTGGCCGAGGGGGGGGGGGTGGTTTTATATTAATTTTTTTTTATTATTTAATTCATTTACTTCTAAAAATATATGGTTATCGCCACGAACTCCAATCCAAACCCAACGAGTGTCGCCCCTAGCCAATTTCCCCCATTCCGAACACAATAGGATATGTTTCGTAGGCTAATTCGACTGTTACAATCAGTTTCCGTTAAATTTACATTTAAATCACTATATTGAATTTTAAACGTACAATTCAAATTACCGGGGTCACATACCAACTCTAAAAATTCAATAAAAATATTTTCTAGCCTCGTATTAACGATACGGTCCTAACAAAACTAGTTTCGTCGAATTCTGAGACCGTTTGAAAAATGGTCATTTTCCAGTCGATTAAAATCAACTGAAACTGGTCAAACGCGTTTTCCTTCGCCACGCCCACATATTGATTCGAAAAATTATGAAATTTGGAATCTAGCAATAACTTAACATCACGGACCCAACAAAACTAGTTTCGTCGAAATCCGAGGTCGTTTGCAAAATTGCTATTTTTAAGGGCCTTATATATATAAAAATATATATAAATTCCACGGCGACTATTTCTAATTTTAAACTGGACATATCTTATCATTTCTAAGATGAAATCTCAGTTTGTTAACTTCGTTACAAAGATATAGTTATACAGATTCAAATATTTCTTGTTTCGTTCAATTCTGACTTATATTGAATTCCGTATATTCATTTGAAATTAGAAATCGAATTTTCGAACTACCGCGCCATTTTCAATTCCTTTTATAATTATATATAATTATTTATATTCTAACGACGACGCGTATAAATATATACGATCGAATTCAATTCTAAATAAATTTCCGTCGATATTATTTAAAATAATTCATTTTAAATATTCAAAATTCGCTAAAATTGCCAAAATAAAAATTTCAAACTGGCTCGCATTTTACGGGTTGTTACACTTACATCCTCTCTCTTTCAATCCAATTTGTTCTATGCTTTAAAAAAATGGCTTCTTTCCTCAGATCTATTTCTCCACTACCTCCGTTTCAACGAGCGGACATTGTCGTTCGAAAATATTTCTCCAAATTCCTCATAATTCGTTCCGAATTAAAACATGATTTATAAGAGAAAATTAAAGAGAAATCTCCAATCTCCAAAATGGTGCATCCTTACTGGCGTCGAAAGAGGATGGAACGATGGTCTATTTGAGCACCTCCGATCGAATTTTGGTGATCGTCGGTGGCTAGCGCAGATGACTTGATGGGTTTGAAGGCTTCCAGAAGAGCGCGATGAGGAGGATAATTTGGGAGGCCTTGATTTTGATTAAGGGGAAAAGTAATTAATTTATTTAATTATCTTTGTATAATTATTAATGTAATCAAAATTTAAATGACCGTAAATTCTACCTATGACATCAGAATTAGAAAATTCAAGATGCATTGAAATCGTGTTGACAAGATCTACACATTTGGAGCTAGTCACAGATTTGGATAAAATTAAACTCCAGTTTAATTTGGTTGAAAACAATCGTTATTCAAACGATTTCTGAAAACCAACCAAGGTGAGATTTCTTCTTAAATAATTATAATCAGTTAATTATTAACATGTATACAAATTCTTACATGTTGCGTGATTTGATTGATGCTGATTTGTTAATCTGTTGATTTGGTGGACTATTGTATTGAAATGAGGATTGGCATATAAAAACATCGTTTATGTTGAAAAAGAATTATCATATAAAAATATCGTTTTTATGTTGAATGTGAATTGTTATATAGAAACATCATTTATGTTGAATAAGAATTGGCATATAAAAACATCGTTTATGTTGAAAAAGAATTATCATATGAAAACATTGTTTTTATGTCGAATGTGAATTGTTATATAGAAACATTGTTTTATGTTGAAATAAGAATGGGCATAAAAACATCGTTTTATGTTGAAATGAGAATTTTCATATTGAAAATGTCAATACATTAGAAATATGATCACATTAGAAAAGTGTTTACATTAGAAAAATGTTTACATTCCAAATATGATTACATTATTATGTAATGTTGAAAATAGAAAGATTACATTTTATGTGATGTTAAGAGAATAAATTGTCATCTTTTGTTGGAGAATAAGTTGTCATCTTTTGTTAGAAAATAAAATATTAGCTTTTGTGAGGATTAAAAAGAACATTTATGTTAGAATTAAAAGGAACATTTATGTTAGAATTCAAAATGACATTTATGTTAGGATTCAAAAATGTCATTTATGTTAGATTAAAAATGTCCTTATATTGGAATGGTCATTAGTTTAAAATTTCCTTATATGGAAATGTCATTAGAATAAAAATGTCATTATATGGGAAATGTCAATAGAATAAAAATGACAATTTGGTTAAACATGTGTAAATAGAATAAAAAGGTCAATTTTGTTAAAAGTGTTTATTTAGAATATATATTTTTGTCAAAATATGTTAGAATATACATTTTGATAAAATTATGTAAGCATGACAATTTACATTCTTATTGTACATGAAAAATGCTCCATTTGTTACACTTGTAGTGTAAATGAGAAAATATGAAAATGAACGTTTGTTTTAAATAGAAAAGTAAATAAAACGGTGTTTACATTAAAAATGTTGTGGCATATAAAAATGTCATTTTTAGTAGGATATAAAAAAATGTCATTTTAGTTAGATTATAAAAAAGTGTCATGTTAATATCATCTATTTAGAAATGACACTTATTTAGAAATGTTATGTTAACATAGAAAAATATCAATTTTGTTAGATAATGTTATATTAGTATAAAACCACCATTTATGTTAGAAATGTTTATTTAGATCAAAAAGAACCATTTTAGCATTATTTTCTTTTGAGAATAAAAAGTACATTTTTAATGTAACATTCTTTTTAGATTAAAAAGAACCATTTTAGCATTATTCTCTTTTGAGGATGAAAAGAACATTTTAAGCGTCATACTCTTTTTAGAATAAAAAGGACATTTTTGTTAGGAAATGTAAATTAGAATAAAAATAACCTTTTTGACTAGAAATTTGTTATGCTAAATAAAAATATCATTTTATATAGATGATGCCATGTGACGATCCCAAAACCCCGTGACACGGTGTTAAGGATAATCATTGGAATATAACACATTAATCATCATTAGCAGATCACAGATAATAGCATAAACAGAAAATAGAATAATTTACACACATATGACAGCGGAATCATATAGATAACATCACATCAGAGAAGCACAGTACAGGATACAACTTAGTGCATAATGATACATAATCAGTCACCATCGCCTGAGGCGGAATCATACATAAAGAGTACACAAAAGGAATATCAGTCTACATCGCCAGTGGTGGAATCATAATATAGATACAATAATGGTGGAGAAAATCCAAGTCAGCACGGTGTAGTCAAGCCTCGCCATGAGCCAAAAGGTGCGTCAGAAACCTGTAACTAGGCTGCCCGTGTGAAAATAAGGGCACCCGAGTTTGCAAGGTGAAACAAACTACGAGTCAGTCATGGGACTGGTATGAGAAATCCATTCAACTTATTAACAACAATAATAAGGCAAATCAAAAGACCACGCCACTTTCGCAGAACGGGTTTACTCCAATGAGTGCTCGTGCATGAAATAAAGTAAATGATTAAATCAACGCAATGCTTTTTATAAAATGAAGCCATTATAAGACTCAGGTCCCATCACACAATGCAACGCAAGCCGGAGGATAGAGTTTTTACCTTATAATGGCCAAAGATGCTTCATACGAATAAACAAAGGTGCTTGATATTATTACTAGTGCATATATGTTTCAAAAGCGATTTCAATCATAAATATCAATCATAGGCGGCATAGCTACCATCTACTATGTCGCCGTACTAGTAATACAATCACAACCGCACATATCGTATTGGAAATTGGATTCCTTCATGAGTCGAGGCAAGGGGCAAGCTCCTCTCCGTTCGAGACACTCTAGCAAATGCCTCGGGACCGCACACAGCAATCCCCTGGATCCTCCAAGGCCGGTCCTCTCTTACTTTTGAGGATTGGCAATTCCTGAACACACGTTTCCCGGTCCTTACAGACCTATAATCGAGGCGCCTCGCATTCCAACAACCACACAGGTGAAAAGTAGATATAAATGTCAGGGCTGGGAGGTCACTGACACCACCATAGCTAGAAAGAAACGTCATGCACTCCTTGGGTCCTTCTCCCGTTTTTGACTCATACCGGGGTGTGAGGCTCGCGAATTCACGTTATACACAAAGCTACGTCACACAGACCATGCTTTGATCATCAACCACAAGACTTTGCTTTGCAACAGAAGCCTTGATCATATGCCACTTAGGCGTGCCACACAGGAAATCCACTCCATGCGACTGATTTCTGTCAATACATAACATCTAAGCTCGTACGTCTCAGAGAAGGGCGTTAAGCAAGAGAATAAATTCTCCGCCGCCAAACAGATATATATTTAACAGAGATCAATCAACACAGAACAAAATCCAATGTCAGACACAAAGTCCATTTACAAGTCCGTTCTGGGTCTGAACGAAACCGGAGGCACCAATTCCTCGCATATCCGTACAATCAACAATATGTTTGGACGGCTACTACTTCAATTCCTTCATGGTAGCTACTCCAATCACGAGCATCAGTAGCGCCCATCCATCCAATGTGGAGATCGTCGGTCTTCAGTCGTCTTCGACTCTTCGACTTCTCAACGTCGATCGATTATTTGAAATGAGATAAACTCGGCCTTTTCAAATAACCCACGTATATTTAGATTTTCAAATCAATTATTCACATGGTTGGACTATTCAACATTCACATTTCAGTTATTTAGTTATAATTTTCACGTCAAATACATTCAACCATCACATATCAAGCAAACACAACAAAGTTGGTTTATTTTCACTCTATATCGTCTATAGCACTTAATAACGATATATCGCCATTTTTATTTAATTTAAAACGGCCATATTTAATTAAACGACGTTTCAGGTCGTGCCGATGCACTGGCGCTGCTTTCCACTAATTTTGTTTTACACATATAGGAAAATCTAACCGTTGGATCTTCACAAATTTTACATCATTAGGAAGGTCTTTTCAAAACGAACCCAACGGTTCTAGTTTTGGGAAAATTCGACGGTCGGATCTTCCACACTAACCATTTGAAGTTACGATTTCAATTTACGAACTGCAGCGTCGTTATTCGATTTAATTTAATTATATTTATATATATATATATATATATAAATATAATCGTTTCTGGCGCTGTTTTTCACTAATTTTGAATTAAACATTCCAGACAATCCAACCGTCGGATCTTCACAAAGTTGGTGCCGTTGGAAAGATATTTCCAAGGCGAACCCAACGGTTGAGGTTTCGGGAAAATCCAATGGTCGGATCTTCCGCACTAGTCGTTTGAAATCACGGTTTCAAAATATGAACTGCACGGCCACGTTTCGTTTTAATTATATTTATATTTATATATTTATATAAATATAGTTCATTCAATGATTTCCATATCGTTTTCACTTCAAATATTTTTCTAACACCTTAAAATTTTGGAAAATTTCGCCATAACCTCCCCTGCACCGGGAGCATCGGGAAATCGCAAATAGCGTTCCCGGTCCTTCTAATCTCAAAAAGAAAAAGAAAAAGCCAAGCGGCTAGCCAACAGGCTCATAAAATCATCACCCAAACAAAACAGTAAATGTGTACCTATTTGTCGGGCACAAAATTTTATTCCTCTTCTCTAGCCCCTTTTTGCTTTAACCTGTTCAATAGATATGCATGCACATATATACAATCTCTAACATTTATCATTTTCCATTCAATTTCATATTTGACTTGCTTTGGTCTAAAAATACCATTCATTCTAATATCGCATGCATAGGCTAAAATCATATCATTAGCTAGTTAATGTATATTTCAACTCATGCACGTTTATTTGAACAAGTGGATATTCTTAACACTTTATATTTCAAAAGATGATAATTTTGGCGAACTAAAATAGATTTCAACACACGACTATTTTATTTAATTCCTATGCATGTTAAAAATAATACTTCTATCACAAATATTTATTTCAACGTCCGCATCTCTTTAGCATGTCACACATATGATAAAAATGATATTTTTATCGTTTAAAATATTTATTCAACCAATGTATGGTTTCAACACTTCATAGTTTCAATAAAAATGTAATTTTTATCGTTCAATCTTTTTATTCAACACATGAACCTTTCCACTACACACACTTCTCAACAAATGAGCATTTCCACACATGGACATCTTATTTATGTTGTTCTTATTAAAAAGATGAAATTTTGATTGTTGAAACTATTCATATAAGGCGAATATTTTTGATACTTCATATATATATATAAATGTGATTTTTATTGTTTATACACTTCATTCATCCACGAATGAATTTTATTTTCACACAACACTTTTCAACACATGAATATTTCCACACATGGACATAGTTTCAATATATGGCTTTAATTTCTATGCATGCAAATAATTTCAACATATGAAAATAATTCTAACACACAAAGATTATTCAAAATTTCGGAAGCATAACGGCAGGGTAGTTACACCGGCACCGTCCCTAGTACGGCTCCTCGCTCTACCTTAAAACCTCGCGGTTTTTGACAATGGGGATTCATGCATCTAATTCGCACGCAGGCGGCATGTATATATTTATTTCATTTCCACAAACTAATCCTATGTGGTTTCAACCAAATATTTTCCAATCACAAACGGGTATTTTTCAACCACAATCAATTCAATATCAACCACAAACAATCCCAAACAACAATTCGCCGTCAATCAATTTTCACAACAATTTCAACCAATAAATATCGTCCATGGTTTGTGGACGAGGGGGCGTGTATATATATATATATATATATAAATATTTATATATAGCAATTCACTTTTATTTTCACAGATATATATATATATATATATAAAAAGAAATTGAAGAGTGAGAAATTCTCACCAATAGCTATCCAGTAACACGACTCTTCCTTTATAGAAATCTTTGTCTATTTCGCCTTCTTGTCGCTTTCGTTGCCCGTATTCTCTACATAGGTAAAAATCAAATTTTTACTATGTTATTCAATATATAAAGATCATATTCTAAAAACAAAGATTATATTTTTAATATTCCTATGATGTAAAAATTATATTTTTATTGCTTTAAAAATATAAGAATCATATCTTACTTCTTCTACCTAACAAAAATTCCGTCTTTTCTCTTTTTAAAAATATGATATTTATTTTTGCAAGTTCAAATCTTTTTCTTTTAAAAGATTAAACCTTTTTCTATTTCAAAGTTTAAACCTTTAAAATAAAATCAGTTTTTATTTCCTTAAAAAAAAATCAGTTTTTTATATTCTTTAAAAATCAGTTTTTATATCTTTAAAAAAATCAGTTTATAAATCTTAAAAAAATCAGTTTTAGAAACCTAATTAAAATCAGTTTTTATATTCTTTAAAAATCAGTTTTTAAATTTTTAATAATTCAGTTTTTAAATCTTTAAAAATTCAGTTTTTAAATCTTTAAAAATTCAGTTTTTAAATTCTTTTACAAATTCAGAAATTAGTTTTTAAATCATTTTTAAATCAGTTTTTGCAAAACAAAAATAAAAATAAAATAAAATAAACTAAATGCTCACCGTAAGCTGCGAAGGGGAGGGAAGAAGAAGGCGTCGGCGACGATGTGGTGTGGTTCGGTGGTGGCGGCGTCAAGGCTTCAGGGGGGGCTGCTCGATTTGCGTCGCGAGGGGTTCGAGGTGAGGGCGGGGTCTTCGGGGTGAGGGCGGCGGCTTCGAGGGTTGCGCACTGGGAGGAGGAGGCTGGACGGAGGGCGGCGGCTTCGATAGGTTTAGGTTTTCCTTTTTTTTTATTTCGTTTCTGATTAATGAATCGGGGGGGGGGGGGGGCAAGAAGAAGAAAAGGGAGGGAATAATATTTTTTTTATTATTATTTAATTATTTAATTTTGCAAAAAGGTTGACTTTTACATACGACCTCGAAACGAGGCCTACCGTCTGTCGTCCATAGCGTTTTACCGCCATTCCGAACACAATGGGATATGTATCGTAAGCTGGTTTGATCGTTACGATCAGTTTCCGTTGAATTTACATTTAAATCCTTATATTGAATTTTAAACGTACATTTCAAATTACCGGGGTCACATACTAACTAGAAAAATTCCAGAAAAATATTTTCTAGTTTCGTATTGACGATACGGTCCTAACAAAACTAGTTTCGTCGAATTCTGAGACCGTTTGAAAAATGGCCAATTTCCAGTCGATTAAATTCAACAGAAACTGGTCAAACGCGTTTTCTTTTGCCACGCTCACATATTGATTCGAAAAATTATGAAATTTGAAAACTAGCAATAGTTTGACATCCCGGACCCAACAAAAGTGGTTTCGTCGAATTCCGAGGTCGTTTGAAAAATATCAATTTTCCAGGCCTATATATTCTATATACCGACTCTTCTGAAAATTCATTCGGCCATAACTTTTGATTCCCGTTATGAAACTTCGATTTTTCAGATTCGTTAGAAAGATATTGACTAACAGATTTAAATATTTTTGGTTTCACAAAAACCGTTATATTTTCCACCCTGCCCAGTCGGTCAAAGTTTGAATTCAAATTTTCAAACTGACTCACTATTTCTTAACTCACTATTTTATTGAAATATTCTATTTCAATGGTTCAAATTGCTTTGAAATAATCAATTTAAAAATTTTAAATTGGCTCGTATTTTCCAGGTTATTACAATCTCCCCTACTTAAAACTTTTCGTCCTCGAAAAGGAAACAATAGTAAAGTAGGAAATAAAATGTAAATGCTAAGTATGGTAAAGGTACCTTGCACCGGAGTTAGTCAGAGATATCCACTCTGCATTTGGGATAAGCTTGCTTAATGCTTTCCTCAGTTTCCCAAGTACAGTCTCTAGGATCACTGCTCCACTGCACTTTAACTAAACGAACCTTTTTGCTTCTGAGTTCTCTAGTTTCTTTGCCAACAATTTTTAATGGCTCTCTTTTGAGTGCTAATTCTGGAGTTATCTCCACATCCTGTTGCGCTGCTTCTTCTACAACAAGATCTGGATCATGCACATGTCTCCTAAGTTGAGATACGTGAAATACATTGTGCACTCGAGGCAACCAATCTGGCAATTGAACCCTATAAGCAAGAGTTCCAATTCGCTCAAGTATAGGAAAGGGACCAATAAATCTCGGTGCCAACTTCCCAGTCTTACCAAATCTGATTACTCCTCTCATCGGAGAAACCTTTAAATAAACATGATCACCAACAGCAAATGTCAAATCTCTCCTTCTAGAGTCTGCGTAACTTTTCTGTCGGCTTTGGGCGGTTTTCAATCGCTTCTTGATGAAGTCCACTTTATCAGATGCTTCCCTAATCATATCGGGTCCTAGTACAAGTCTGTTGCCAGGTTCTACCCAACATGCTGGAGATCTGCAGGGTCTGCCATATAATGCTTCAAATGGTGACATTCTCAAACTTGCTTGATAGCTATTGTTATATGAGAATTCTGCCAAATGCAAATGATCTTCCCATGACCCACCAAAATCGATTATACAAGCCCGCAATAAATCTTCCAGAATTCTATTCACCCGCTCAGTTTGGCCATCTATTTGGGGGTGATAAGCGGTGCTCATATTCAGTTTTGTCCCCAATTCTGTCTGGAATGCTTCCCAGAACTTGCTAGTAAATAGGGGATCTCTATCACTGACTATGCTGATGGGAATTCCATGCAGCTTAACAATTTCTTTGAAATATATCTGTGCTAGACTTTGGGCAGTTCTATTGGATCTGACAGGTATAAAATGGGCAGTCTTCGTGAAGCGATCTACGATTACCCAAATACTGTCATTACCTTTCTTGGTTCGCGGCAAACCATCTATGAAATCCATGGAAATCTGTTCCCATTTCCAACCTGGGACTTCCAACGGTTGCAACAATCCAGCTAGCTTTTGTTGGTCACTCTTGACCAATTGACAAGTAGGGCATCTGCTAACATACAAAGAAATATCTCTTTTCATTGCCTTCCACCAGAAAGTGCGTTTGATATCGTTGTACATTTTACTCACCCCAGGATGGATGCAAAATTTGGATTTATGGCATTCGTCCATCACTTCTCTTCGAAGGCCTGGAATATTTGGGATGCAAATCCTGTTATTTAACCTGAGAACCCCCTTATTGTCAATACGGAAACTCGTGGTTTCACCTTCCTTGACTCTCTTACTGATTCTCTGAACGAATTCATCGTCTTTCTGAAGGGCTGAAATCCTATGAATCAATCCAGGTGTAATTATAAGATGGGCAACAATTGCGGTTTTTCTACTAAGTTCATCCGCTACTACGTTAGCTTTCCCCGGCGTATACAGGATATCAAGATCATACGCTGCAAGAAATTCTAGCCAACGTTGCTGTCTCAGATTCAGATCTTTCTGGGTATATAAATACTTCAACGATTGGTGATCTGTGTACAATATAAATTTCTCGCCCAATAAGTAATGCCTCCAGATTTTCAAGGCAAATACGATGGCTAGCAACTCAAGATCATGAGTCACATAATTCTTCTCATGCGGTTTCAATTGGCGGCTTGCATAAGCGACTACTTGGCCTCTCTGCATTAACACTGCACCAAGACCTCTAATAGAAGCATCTGTCCAAACCATTAAATCCTGATTGCCATCAATAATTGTTAACACTGGAGCGGTGGTCAACTTCGATTTCAATTCCTGGAAAGCTTCTTCACAGTCGGAAGTCCACTTAAACTTCTCATGTTTCTTTGTGAGCTTCGTTAACGGACCGGATATCTTCGAAAAATCCTTAACGAACTTTCGATAATAACTAGCCAATCCCATAAAACTTCTAACTTCTGTGGGAGTAGTGGGTTGTTTCCAGTCTTGAATCGCTGCTATTTTGCTTGGGTCAACAGAAATTCCTTTCCCTGACACGACATGGCCAAGAAATTTAACTTCTTCTTACCAGAAGACACATTTAGAGAATTTGGCTTTGAAGACGTTCTTCCTTAGAATCTCCAATACTTGTTCTAAGTGTTTTTCATGCTCGGGTTTCGATTTGGAGTAGATTAAAATATCATCGATGAATACGAGGACAAATTTATTCAGAACTCCCCTGAACACTCTATTCATTAGATCGACAAAGTATGCTGGAGCGTTGCAAAGGCCAAACGGCATTACTAACCATTCATAAAATATGTCTGGACCTCTGAAAGCGGTCAAAGGAACACACTCTTCTGCTATTCTCAATTGATGAAAACCTGTAGCTAGGTCCATTCGGGAAAATACTTTCGCCCCATTCAATTGGTCTAGCAAATCATCAATGCGGGGTAATGGATATTTGTTTTTGAGCGTCTGTTTGTTGAGGTCACGGTAATCAACACATAATCTAAGAGTACCGTCTGACTTTGGGACAAACACGACAGCTGCACCCCAATTAGAAAAACTAGGTCTGATTAGACCCTTCCACAACAGTTGACGAGTTTGATCGCCTAATTCTTCTTTTTCTTTCGGAGTCATTCTACGGATTGGATGTACCACGGGTCTGGCATTAGGAATTAAATCGATTCGGAATTCTATTTCTCTTTGCGGAGGTAAGTTTTCAACTTCTTCAAACACATCCGCATAGTTTCTAACAATCGGAATCTTTTCTATGGAAGTGGGGATAAGTTCTAATGCTGACCAAAATTCTTCTCTATTCGGATTCGAACCATGACAGGGAATATATATATGTCCAAGCTTCGTTCGAATTTTAACAATTCTTTCCGCACACTTCACTTCAGCTTCATATTTCGTTAACCAATCTAGCCCGAGAATAATATCGAATTCGGGAAAATCCATAACGATTAAATCAAAAGGAAATTTATAGAAAGAATAGGAGATTGGCACCCTACAATATGAACCGAGAGTAATAGGACCCCCTATCGGGTTATGAACTTCAACCGGTTCTTTAAGCTTTCGCTGTTTTAACTTTAGTTTGTGCACTGTGTTTCTAGCAATAAAACTACGCGATGCACCTGTGTCAAATAATACAGAAACAGGAATATTTTTAATTGTAAGGGTACCTCCCAAAACATCGGGTTTACCTGCTCCGTCGGAAGCAGCTGGCGGGCTAGACCCGTCATAGACATGGGCTACAGTAGCTTTCTTCAGCAAAGGACAGTCTTTGACCAGATGGTCGGTCTTGCGACAGTTGAAGCACGAGCGAGGGTTCTGAGAGCCTTGGCTCGAGCCTTGAGAATTTGTTTTCTGTCTCTTTGGAGCTGTGCAGACGTTTGAGTAGTGCCCCGGCTTACCACAGTTAAAGCAATTTCCTCTTGGCGGCTTGCCAGTCTGAGGCTTTGAAGATGCTGCTTGGCTTGACTCGCCTTGATTTACAGCAGGCTTGCGCTTGTTTCCGGCTTGACTTCTAGCGCGATCCTGATCCAGATGCCTTTGATCAAGGTCTTCATAGTTGCATGTCATCTCCACTAGCTCGTTGAAATCCAGCTTGACATGGGCCATGGCTCTATCATGATATTGTCGTCTTAGTCCAAAGATAAACCTCTTATTTTTGGATTTCGCGGTAGCAACGAGTTCTGGAGCATAGGGCGACAACATTGTGAATTTGTTCAGATAATCTTGCACGGAAAGATCCCCTTGCTGGAGATTGGCGAAGTCATCGTGCATTCTTTCTAGAGCTTGTTCTGGGACATATTTCTCCTTGAAGAGTTCTTTGAATCCATCCCATGTTCTTCCAGCTTCTCTATTCCCGGCGGTAAGAGATTCCCACCATAATTCGGCTTGTTCCTGCATAAGCCAGGCGCCCATAATAGCTTTGTCTTCGTCTCCTAGCCTTAGGCCTTCAAGAATTTTCTCGCATGTTTTGAGCCATGCAAGGGCCTCTATTACGGTGCCAGTTCCCGAGAAGGTCTTGCCTCCTAAGTTCTTATATCTCTTAGCTACACGGTCAAGCTCGAAGTATTGAGCTGCCGGAGGTTGTATCAAAGGTCCTTCTTGAGCTGGGATTTCTCCCCTTCCTCAGCCTCGGCCGGCACGGCCTCCTCTAGCGGCGGCTGCTCTGGTAGCCATTTGTCAAATTCTGTACAAGCAACGAAAAAGTCAGTTAACAGAAATGATAGTCTATTGCATAGTTAAGCAGAAATTCCTATGGAAAGATAACGATGGACTGATCAATTGTTTTTGCTATTCTGCTCAGCTCATTCTAGGACTTTACTAGTCCTATCTCTAATGAGCGACTCGCCTTAGAATACTACTGATTCTATTTTGACGAAGTGTTTAATGTGTTAGACTCCAGAACTAAGGTTAACCAAAGCTCTGATACCAGCTGTGACGATCCCAAAACCCCGTGACACGGTGTTAAGGATAATCATTGGAATATAACACATTAATCATCATTAGCAGATCACAGATAATAGCATAAACAGAAAATAGAATAATTTACACACATATGACAGCGGAATCATATAGATAACATCACATCAGAGAAGCACAGTACAGGATACAACTTAGTGCATAATGATACATAATCAGTCACCATCGCCTGAGGCGGAATCATACATAAAGAGTACACAAAAGGAATATCAGTCTACATCGCCAGTGGCGGAATCATAATATAGATACAATAATGGCGGAGAAAATCCAAGTCAGCACGGTGTAGTCAAGCCTCGCCATGAGCCAAAAGGTGCGTCAGAAACCTGTAACTAGGCTGCCCGTGTGAAAATAAGGGCACCCGAGTTTGCAAGGTGAAACAAACTACGAGTCAGTCATGGGACTGGTATGAGAAATCCATTCAACTTATTAACAACAATAATAAGGCAAATCAAAGGACCACGCCACTTTCGCGGAACGGGTTTACTCCAATGAGTGCTCGTGCATGAAACAAAGTAAATGATTAAATCAACGCAATGCTTTTTATAAAATGAAGCCATTATAAGACTCAGGTCCCATCACACAATGCAACGCAAGCCGGAGGATAGAGTTTTTACCTTATAATGGCCAAAGATGCTTCATACGAATAAACAAAGGTGCTTGATATTATTACTAGTGCATATATGTTTCAAAAGCGATTTCAATCATAAATATCAATCATAGGCGGCATAGCTACCATCTACTATGTCGCCGTACTAATAATACCATCACAACCGCACATATCGTATTGGAAATTGGATTCCTTCATGAGTCGAGGCAAGGGGCAAGCTCCTCTCCGTTCGAGACACGCTAGCAAATGCCTCGGGACCGCACACAGCAATCCCCTGGATCCTACAAGGCCGATCCTCTCTTACTTTTGAGGATTGGCAATTCCTGAACACACGTTTCCCGGTCCTTACAGACCTATAATCGAGGCGCCTCGCATTCCAACAACCACACAGGTGAAAAGTAGATATAAATGTCAGGGCTGGGAGGTCACTGACACCACCATAGCTAGAAAGAAACGTCATGCACTCCTTGGGTCCTTCTCCCGTTTTTGACTCATACCGGGGTGTGAGGCTCGCGAATTCACGTTATACACAAAGCTACGTCACACAGACCATGCTTTGATCATCAACCACAAGACTTTGCTTTGAAACAGAAGCCTTGATCATATGCCACTTAGGCGTGCCACACAGGCAATCCACTCCATGCGACTGATTTCTGTCAATACATAACCTCTAAGCTCGTACGTCTCAGAGAAGGGCGTTAAGCAAGAGAATAAATTCTCCGCCGCCAAACAGATATATATTTAACAGAGATCAATCAACACAGAACAAAATCCAATGTCAGACACACAGTCCATTTACAAGTCCGTTCTGGGTCTGAACGAAACCGGAGGCACCAATTCCTCGCATATCCGTACAATCAACAATATGTTTGGACGGCTACTACTTCAATTCCTTCATGGTAGCTACTCCAATCACGAGCATCAGTAGCGCCCATCCATCCAATGTGGAGATCGTCGGTCTTCAGTCGTCTTCGACTCTTCGACTTCTCAACGTCGATCGATTATTTGAAATGAGATAAACTCGGCCTTTTCAAATAACCCACGTATATTTAGATTTTCAAATCAATTATTCACATGGTTGGACTATTCAACATTCACATATTAGTTATTTAGTTATAATTTTCACGTCAAATACATTCAACCATCACATATCAAGCAAACACAACAAAATTGGTTTATTTTCACTCTATATCGTCTATAGCACTTAATAACGATATATCGCCATTTTTATTTAATTTAAAACGGCCATATTTAATTAAACGACGTTTCAGGTCGTGCCGATGCACTGGCGCTGCTTTCCACTAATTTTGTTTTACACATATAGGAAAATCTAACCGTTGGATCTTCACAAATTTTACATCATTAGGAAGGTCTTTTCAAAACGAACCCAACGGTTCCAGTTTTGGGAAAATTCGACGGTCGGATCTTCCACACTAACCATTTGAAGTTACAATTTCAATTTACGAACTGCAGCGTCGTTATTCGATTTAATTTAATTATATTTATATATATATAAATATAATCGTTTCTGGCGCTGTTTTTCACTAATTTTGAATTAAACATTCTAGAAAATCCAACCGTCGGATCTTCACAAAGTTGGTGCCGTTGGAAAGATATTTCCAAGGCGAACCCAACGGTTGAGGTTTCGGGAAAATCCAATGGTCGGATCTTCCGCACTAGTCGTTTGAAATCACGGTTTCAAAATATGAACTGCACGGCCATGTTTCGTTTTAATTATATTTATATTTATATATTTATATAAATATAGTTCATTCAATGATTTCCATATCGTTTTCACTTCAAATATTTTTCTAACACCTTAAAATTTTGGAAAATTTCGCCATAACCTCCCCTGCACCGGGAGCATCGGGAAATCGCAAATAGCGTTCCCGGTCCTTCTAATCTCAAAAAGAAAAAAAAAGCCAAGCGGCTAGCCAACAGGCTCATAAAATCATCACCCAAACAAAACAGTAAATGTGTACCTATTTGTCGGGCACAAAATTTTATTCCTCTTCTCTAGCCCCTTTTTGCTTTAACCTGTTCAATAGATATGCATGCACATATATACAATCTCTAACATTTATCATTTTCCATTCAATTTCATATTTGACTTGCTTTGGTCTAAAAATACCATTCATTCTAATATCGCATGCATAGGCTAAAATCATATCATTAGCTAGTTAATGTATATTTCAACTCATGCACGTTTATTTGAACAAGTGGATATTCTTAACACTTTATATTTCAAAAGATGATAATTTTGGCGAACTAAAATAGATTTCAACACACGACTATTTTATTTAATTCCTATGCATGTTAAAAATAATACTTCTATCACAAATATTTATTTCAACGTCCGCATCTCTTTAGCATGTCACACATATGATAAAAATGATATTTTTATCGTTTAAAATATTTATTCAACCAATGTATGGTTTCAACACTTCATAGTTTCAATAAAAATGTAATTTTTATCGTTCAATCTTTTTATTCAACACATGAACCTTTCCACTACACACACTTCTCAACAAATGAGCATTTCCACACATGGACATCTTATTTATGTTGTTCTTATTAAAAAGATGAAATTTTGATTGTTGAAACTATTCATATAAGGCGAATATTTTTGATACTTCATATATATATAAAAATGTGATTTTTATTGTTTATACACTTCATTCATCCACGAATGAATTTTATTTTCACACAACACTTTTCAACACATGAATATTTCCACACATGGACATAGTTTCAATATATGGCTTTAATTTCTATGCATGCAAATAATTTCAACATATGAAAATAATTCTAACACACAAAGATTATTCAAAATTTCGGAAGCATAATGGCAGGGTAGTTACACCGGCACTGTCCCTAGTACGGCTCCTCGCTCTACCTTAAAACCTCGCGGTTTTTGACAATGGGGATTGATGCATCTAATTCGCACGCAGGCGGCATGTATATATTTATTTCATTTCCACAAACTAATCCTATGTGGTTTCAACCAAATATTTTCCAATCACAAACGGGTATTTTTCAACCACAATCAATTCAATATCAACCACAAACAATCCCAAACAACAATTCGCCGTCAATCAATTTTCACAACAATTTCAACCAATAAATATCGTCCATGGTTTGTGGACGAGGGGGCGTGTATATATATATATATAAATATTTATATATAGCAATTCACTTTTATTTTCACATATATATATATATATAAAAAGAAATTGAAGAGTGAGAAATTCTCACCAATAGCTATCCAGTAACACGACTCTTCCTTTATAGAAATCTTTGTCTATTTCGCCTTCTTGTCGCTTTCGTTGCCCGTATTCTCTACATAGGTAAAAATCAAATTTTTACTATGTTATTCAATATATAAAGATCATATTCTAAAAACAAAGATTATATTTTTAATATTCCTATGATGTAAAAATTATATTTTTATTGCTTTAAAAATATAAGAATCATATCTTACTTCTTCTACCTAACAAAAATTCCGTCTTTTCTCTTTTTAAAAATATGATCTTTATTTTTGCAAGTTCAAATCTTTTTCTTTTAAAAGATTAAACCTTTTTCTATTTCAAAATTTAAACCTTTAAAATAAAATCAGTTTTTATTTCCTTAACAAAAAAATCAGTTTTTTATATTCTTTAAAAATCAGTTTTTATATCTTTAAAAAAATCAGTTTATAAATCTTAAAAAAATCAGTTTTAGAAACCTAATTAAAATCAGTTTTTATATTCTTTAAAAATCAGTTTTTAAATTTTTAATAATTCAGTTTTTAAATCTTTAAAAATTCAGTTTTTAAATCTTTAAAAATTCAGTTTTTAAATTCTTTTACAAATTCAGAAATTAGTTTTTAAATCATTTTTAAATCAGTTTTTGCAAAACAAAAATAAAAATAAAAATAAAATAAACTAAATGCTCACCGTAGCCTGCGAAGGGGAGGGAAGAAGAAGGCGTCGGCGGCGATGTGGTGTGGTTCGGTGGTGGCGGCGTCGAGGCTTCAGGGGGGGCTGCTCGATTTGCGTCGCGAGGGGTTCGAGGTGAGGGCGGGGTCTTCGGGGTGAGGGCGGCGGCTTCGAGGGTTGCGCACTGGGAGGAGGAGGCTGGACGGAGGGCGGCGGCTTCGATAGGTTTAGGTTTTCCTTTTTTTTTATTTCGTTTCTGATTAATGAATCGGGGGGGCCAAGAAGAAGAAAAGGGAGGGAATAATTTTTTTTTTTATTATTATTTAATTATTTAATTTTGCAAAAAGGTTGACTTTTACATACGACCTCGAAACGAGGCCTACCGCCTGTCGTCCATAGCGTTTTACCCCCATTCCGAACACAATGGGATATGTATCGTAAGCTGGTTTGATCGTTACAATCAGTTTCCGTTGAATTTACATTTAAATCCTTATATTGAATTTTAAACATACATTTCAAATTACCGGGGTCACATACTGTAACACCCCACGTCCGTTAGTGTCATTCACAAAGGGAATGCACTAAGTTCTGTGGAGCATTTTGGGTAAAAGATGCAGATAAATTACAAGACAGAAAAATTATTAAACAGTGGAAAATAGAACTTTGCTTTATTGATAAAATAGTCTGTACAAGATTCTTTTACAATATCAGAGTATCATCTGTCTTTATAAAATAAAGAAGCATGAAAATACATTTATATATTCCCCAATGTAGCAAGAGCCAGCCATAGCATCTGGAAGAGAATCCAAAGACAACTTCGTCAAATCTTCAAGCTAGGAAAGAGCAATGGTCCAGTCTAATCCTGAGTTATACTATTCCCTCCTCAACTACCTGGGGGGGGACGAAAGAAAAGAAGGCGAAAGAAAAACGGAGTCAGACATAAAGCCTGAGTAAGTTCAGTAACTTCTAGCATGTGAACATGGAAAAACAAAACGACATGAATTAACTGAATACAAGATTACACCATGACGATAAGGTCAACAAGATTAGACAAGGTAGTCACAAGATATGCTAAGATGACTGGATACGCTCTAATACTTTCGCAGCTTCGCTATTTCCTTGTTATACCGGTTTCTATATCTCTGCACCACCTAACTAGTGTTCAACTAGTAACGATAACGTGATCCCAACCCCTGTAGTTTCCATTGTCTTCAGGCATACATTTATTATTTATTACCTAGATCTAGTCTAGGGTTTTCTATCAAGTGCTTTCTAGATTTAACTATAGTTTTACGCTATCTGCTGAACGCTTTTCGAGTTTAGGGTTTATGCCACCTAGTCCAACTAGGGATTACGCTACCTGTCGAACAATGCCCCCAAGTCTAGGACACACTACCTAGAGTGGTATATGTTCCTAGGCTTCCCCACGCATGTATCGCGAATCGTTATCGCTTGTCTAGATGCACATGTCCTGTAATGTGCGATCTGAGTCCTGTGATAGGGCAAATCAAGGAATACAGAACTCGGTCGGGAGCTTTCAGATATCTGCCGATGCAGATGCTAAGGTCTGTTTTTATTCCAGTGGCTATGGTCCCACTTGACCCCTCCCTCAGCTAATGAAAGGCACACCTTGTAAAATGAGAACTATACGCCGGCCCCCGGTGCCCCACTATCCTATGGCCATCCGCAACCATAACTAGATAGCAAGTATATGGTCTTTTGGAGTTCTCCGCCTTTCCGCTTCACGTATCTCGATTGACTCAAGATGGATGGTAGACGACCAGTTGCTATCACAGGGCTACCGTCTTCTCGCCGAATCACGCTGGTCCATCCTAGTCTTTAGGTTGCCACATATATATTGCAACCAAGGCATACCCTCGGTTCTTCTAACGCAGACCTTAACCTCTGTGAGCCCAGGATGATCATCTGCAGCCTCACAGAGGGATACCAAGAGTACCCTCACGTCCCCTCGAAGCCTCGGGCTTCGTAACCCAATTCGTTGGAGCCTTCTTAAAACCAGATGGATGTCTGCTCCTTCGTGTTATACTAAGAATTACTACTTAGTTCTACTAACTAAGGTTTACCACTTAGTTTCCAAATTCCTTGTTTTCTTAACTAAGTTTTACTACTTAGTCCCTTTTTCAACTGAGGTTTACTACTTAGTTTTCTTTCTCGCCAGGTTGGGTTGGTTAAGTGTCTTTAGTCGATTCAATCTATCTTAACCCTCTTCCCTTATCCTATTACACTGGTTAAGTGTTATCCCTTTATGCTTTTTACTTAACCCTATTCATTTATCATATTCTGATGGTTAAGCGTTCAAGTTTACTTAACCCTATGATCTAGTCCAGCTAACATATTAATTTGGCTAAGTGTATTACTTAACCCCAACCTCTAGTCTAATTAACATGTTAAATTGGCTAAGTGTATTAACTTTACTTAACCCCACCTTCTAGTCTAGTCAACATGTTAATTTGGCTAAGTATTCCCATGGACTTAACCCTCCCATTCTAGCTTTAGCTGTGCTAAGTTGGTTAAGTGTTCCTTAACCTTCCCATTCTAGCTTAACCGTGTTAGGTTGGTTAAGTGTTCCTATGGACTTAACCTTCCCATTCTAGCTTAACTTTGTTAAGTCGGTTAAGTGTTCCTATGGACTTAACCCACCCATTCTTGCTTAACTGTGTTAAATTGGTTAAGTGTTTCTATGGACTTAACTCTCCCATTCTTGTTCTAGCTTTAATTAATAAATTAAAGCCGCAACCTCTCACATTAGACAAATATTGTTGCGGTTACTGGATGTGCCGGTCGGTTTCGGGCAGGTTTACACCGCAACTCAGTCTAACCTCGGGTTAGGCATATTCATGTTTTCTAAGTTCAAAGGGTTTTTGATTAATTTCCAAATCTGGTTTTGAAAACAACCATCCCGTCCTTCGGATCAGTTAGGGATAGCCAGGGAGGGCAGGAAACTTGTATTTTCCAAACCCAAGCCTAGACACTATCCTCTCTGTCACCCTAGAACCTTCTGGTCTATGTGTTATAAAAAGGGACGTTATCAAAATACTTTTCTTTTGTTTATAAATTGTTAACAATTTATTCCAAAAGCCCATTTCCCCTTTTTAGACAAATTTGGCCTATATTTATTTGTCAAGCCTACTAGTATACTTATATTCTAGGCCCAAGTCCTAACCCAACATGCAGTTTAGGCCATTTCCTATTTCATTGCCGAAACTAGATTAAATATCCTAGTTTATAATTTATGGCCAAAACTTAACCAAGTTACATATTTTGTGGTAAATGAACAATTTAACATTTATTACGAATTCTATATGTAAATTACTCCTAATTTACTTATTTCATTACTACTCTTTTAATGTACATTGTCACATTTATTATTATAGCCCATTCTCTCTTATTTATCATATTTATACTTTTTGGTATGTAAATTATACCAAATTTAGTGTCGCTAACCATAATTTATTCTAAACATGACAATTGCTCACAATTATGAATAAATTCAAAATTGTGCTAATATACTTATTCCAAATCAACCTTAATTAACCCAATCTTGGTTTAACATCCTAATTCACAATTTATGGCAAAACTAGAATTATTTTTCTAGTTTACATTTTATGCCTAAAATTTAGCTTACTTACTAACGCTAAATTTAATATGTCAAAATCACATATTACCTAATCCATGTCAATTTCCCCGTTTTCATTTTAATATGCATGTCATAATACATATTCCAAATTATGCCAATTTCCAAGTTTACAATTACGTTCATATTCATTTCCATGTTTTTCCCCAAATCGCATTCCCACCGTTCGAATAATCGTGATTCAACCTAGATTATAAATAAATCTAGATTCGTAGATAAAAAGGGAATGAATCAAAATGACAAGAAGGAATAATTGGCATAAAAAGGTTTGGATAACAATGTAGGTTCAAGAATATGGGTAGACCTAACTAAATAGGTAAATTCCCACTGTCTTAAAACCAAAGAATGGGCAAAATAGGTTCAAGAACGTGGGTAGACCTAACTTAATAGGTAAATTCCCACTGTCTTAAAACCAAAGAAAAACCAAGGAACAGGTAGAATAAATAATTGGGTTTAGACCCAACTTCTCAATCACAAAACTAAAGCAATATTTTCCTAATCATAAATCATGGGTGTCAAAATCACAGTTGTCCTCATTATGTCATAAGTAATAGTTTATGTCCAAATCAAAGGTATAGGCCTAGTCAAGGAAATAATCCTTGTAGTCACATTCATAGTCATAGGAAATGTCCATAGTCATATGCGATGTTCATAGTCCAAAAGGGAAAATAATTCCCATGGTCATAAGTCATTGTCATAGGCAATGTTTATATGTCCCAAAATCAAAGGCTTATGTCATAGTCCAAAGGCATATGCTTTCAAAGGCCACAGTTCTATAGTCATAGTCACGGTTACAGTCTTATTTGTCCTCGAATCATAACAGTTCTTAATTCAGTCCAAGAGTATAAACACAGATTCGAAGAGAGAGAGAGATTTGGCATATTCCTTTATTCCTTTAATTTCATGTCACAAATAAAACAAAATATTCAGATCTAGAAATAACCAACTTACAGAAAATAGATCTAGAAAAGAAGGAAAGCGTGGCTATGATTCGTGCGTCGTTGCTTGAAACTTGTTTGAGCTAGCCTTTGAATTCTTCACTTGAAACTTTGATTTGAATCCCTCCTTAAAAGTCTTTTAGCAGCATCTCCTCGTCTTGAATCATATTTTATTTTATTTATTTAAGAAAATTTAGAGGAGGGGAAGAAGCCATGAATCTTAGCAGCATAAGGATAGAAGAGAATTGGTGCAAAGAGAATGAAGACTAGGGCTGTTTATATAGCTGCTCAAGACCTTATCGTACACGCAGCACTGAGTCAGCATTGAACCTAGTTAAGAAAATAGTCCAGGTACGTAGATGAATATAGCCAAACCTTATCATACACGCAGTGCTGAGTCAGCATTGGGTCCCACATGCTATTTTGGCGTAAAAGTTTGATTTTCAAACTTTTGAATTTCTGGAATTTATTTAACTGTTTTATTCACATGAAATATTCTTATATGTATACAATTCCTCTAACGACCATTTTACGCGTATATATATACGCACAACTTTCATTTTATTTTCAAAATTCAAATGATGTTGCCATATTTCATTGACTGTAGCCTTATCTTGAATTTTATCTTTCGTATACATACATTTTTGCATATATATATATATATATATTTATATATTTATATTCTCATATGTATATATATTTTTTCTTTATTTCCTTATATGTACGTTCTTATCCTTTCAAATTTTGAATTTGTATACGTACATATATTTGCATGTTCAGTTGGCCCTCTCTAAAACAAAGATAAAAAAATTATGCCGCCGCCGGGGTTCGAACCCCCGACCTCTACGCTACAAATCCAATGCCTCAACCAACTGAGCTACAGAGGCTTTTGTTAATAAGTCTTAGAACAATAATAATTATTGTTCTCTCCTTACTTCTCTTTTTCATGTTAGTTACGATACTTAAACTAAACAACTGCATGGATCTTTTTTTTTCTTTTAAAAATTAATTGTACTTTAATTTATGAATCTTAATGTCACAGAATTACGGGGTGTTACACATACTAACTAGAAAAATTCCAGAAAAATATTTTCTAGTTTCGTATTGACGATACGGTCCTAACAAAACTAGTTTCGTCGAATTCTGAGACCGTTTGAAAAATGGCCAATTTCCAGTCGATTAAATTCAACAGAAACTGGTCAAACGCGTTTTCTTTTGCCACGCTCACATATTGATTCGAAAAATTATGAAATTTTAAAACTAGCAATAGTTTGACATCCCGGACCTAACAAAAGTGGTTTCGTCGAATTCCGAGGTCGTTTGAAAAATATCAATTTTCCAGGCCTATATATTCTATATACCGACTCTTCTGAAAATTCATTCGGCCATAACTTTTGATTCCCGTTATGAAACTTCGATTTTTCAGATTCGTTAGAAAGGTATTGACTAACAGATTTAAATATTTTTGGTTTCACTAAAATCCGTTATATTTTCCACCCTGCCCAGTCGGTCAAAGTTTGAATTCAAATTTTCAAACTGACTCACTATTTCTTAACTCACTATTTTATTGAAATATTCTATTTCAATGGTTCAAATTGCTTTGAAATAATCAATTTAAAAATTTTAAATTGGCTCGTATTTTCCGGGTTATTACATGCCATGTTAAATAAAAATATCATTTCATTTAGATAATGTCATGTAGATAAAATATCCTTAAATATAAATGTCATTCATGTTGAGTTATAAATACCATTTATGCTAGAATTCAAAATGTCAATTTTATAGAGTAATGTTTGTTTATCTTTAGTACTATTTTTGTGTAACATAAAAATATCATTTTATCTTGAACTAGAATTGCCATATAAAAACATTTTTGTCAAAAGAATGATTAGAAATTAAAATAATATTTTTGGTCAAAATATGATTAGTGAAAATAAAATATTTTTGGTCATTTAAAAGGATTACACCAAAACATTTATTTTTGGTCATTTAAAAGGATTACACCAAAACGTTTATTTTTGGTCATTTAAAAGGATTACACCAAAACATTTATTTTTGGTCATTTAAAACGATTAGTTAAAAATATACACTTTTGTATATTTAAAAGGATGAGTTAAAAATATATATTTCGTTTATTTAAAAGGATTAAACAAAAATGTCATTTTAATGTAAATGTATACATTATGATTATATTCAAAATGAACATATATCATTCTAATGTTAATGCATACATTAGAATTTGTATGCAAAACAACAATGACATGTATGTTAATTATAAGATGTCTTTTATGTTAATTATTAAATGACATACCTGTTAATTATAAATGTGACCTTAGATTGAAATAACACTTTGTTATGAAATGTGTCATTAGAATAAAATGACATATTGTTATAAAATGTTGTCTTAGAAAAGAAATAACATTTTTGATGTAAATGTTTCAGTAAAAGAATTAAAGATTACATTTTTATGTCATGTTGTTTTCATTAGAAAAATTGAATTAAAGGATTACCTTTAATTGTAACATTGTTTACAATAAAAGAATTTAATTAAAAGACTAGGTTTTTATTGTTAATTGTTCACAATAAAAAGAATAGAAATATATGTCTGTGATGTTGAAATGCGTGATGTGTTAAATATAATGTTTAGTATATTCAAGTTTGAATATTACACTCCCATTTACAAGTTACCCGACTTGTTTATGTGATTGGGACGATA
Organism: Allium sativum; assembly: GCA_030737875.1. Taxonomy (NCBI): domain Eukaryota; kingdom Viridiplantae; phylum Streptophyta; class Magnoliopsida; order Asparagales; family Amaryllidaceae; genus Allium; species Allium sativum. The sequence continues at coordinate 315,469,668 of CM060915.1, forward strand.
ATTTTCACACATCGCCCAAGTGCGCAAATAATTTATTATTTGTTTGATGGATGAAACCCCACACGGGTATTGGGATGATACTGGACACACACTAATCCCAATATTTAGTTATATGTCAATCGATGGATTGACAGTCTGTGATGAGCGTTATTTATTTACTTTAATGCTCACACAGTTATAAATTCCACTCTAGTTGTCATTTCGATGTATGATAATTATTTATCATGGTTGTTGATTTCACGCAATATATGGTTGTTGATTGAGTCACATTCCAATACAGAATATTCTAGAAAAAGAATATTTTAGAAAATGTCTTAGAAAAAGAATATTTTAGAAAAGAATATATTTTGGAAAAATATATTTTTATTGAATGAACTAGTTATTAACTAGAATAAATCATTAAATTAAGATTTAATGAAGTTTTCAAATTAGTGAATATTTAATTGAAATTAATTAAATTAATTGGATTTTGGGTTTGTCGTGAATGGCGTCTTCAATAACACCTTTCTTAAACCCAGTTGAGAAATGAATAAATCTTTTATTTAAGATTTTTTAAAAAGTTTCAATTTATATTTAGTAATTGGAATAAGATGAAATGTGAGTTGGGTTTATTGTGAACTATGTTTTTAAGCGACATTTGTTCTTTAACTCGACTGACAGTGAAAATATGATTTGGAATTTATAAATCTTTTATTAAGATTTAAAAATGGAAATTTTCCAAAAGTAAAGTTTTCCAATTTAATATATTAAATAGGAATTTAATGGAATTCGAATTAATAATAACCGAGATAAGCTTCTGTAAAAGAAGACCTATACTACATATGGAATTTAAGAGGCTTTATCGTTATTACATTTATATTATTGGTCGGATACAGAAATTTATAACGATTATGTAACGACCCACCTTTTTGTCCGATCCTCGCCGGTAATTAAACCAACTTAAATCGTTCACAAAGACGGATAGTTATGGGTACATACATATATCGAACAAAATAACAGAACTTTTCATTGAATAATTCAATATATTACATCAGCGTTACATAAATATCAGAGTTACAACATAAACGTACACAGCGGAAGAAAGAAAATATACTCTCAGCGGAAAAACAAAACACAGCGGAAGCTTCAAACTCTATTGTGGACTTCAACTCTAAAAGCGCTTCGAATCCTGCTCCAACGGCCTATAACTGCAAAACTAAACACTAGCCGCCCATGTAAATTAATGGGCACCTAGAGTTTAAAAAGGAACAATAAACTCCAGGTCAGTCGTGGGACTGGTGTGAGAACTCAAAACAGTTGTTATTAGGATTCATTTTTAAAGTTGGGTAATTCCATGAACTACGCCGCTAACGCGGAACGGGTTAACTCCATATGAATTCCCATGCATAGAAATTCGCTATGACTTTGGAAAAAAATGAAGCTATCATAAGCTCGTCCCACATCACACAATGCAAGCGCACACCAGATGGGCGAGTTTTATCTTATGATAACCAAACATGCTTTCATACGTGAAAATTCTCCTTTTAATATTATCATATGGTGTGAAAAGAAATTTCGCAAAAAAATGTATTAATCCTAGACGACATAATACCATTAATATTATCTCGCCATATATATACAAACCAAAACCGTATGGCTCGTATTGGAGATTGGATTTCCAACTTGATGATTCCTGGCACGAAAGATCAATCAGGGATACAAAACGAAGTGCCTCAACGGCTTTTTCATCCATCATGCGGACACCGACTACACATCGTCAGGGCAGATCAACGGTTTTCGATCAGACACGACCCCCCGAACATACCCAACTTCCCCAGGTTCATAAGTGGTTTCCCACTGCTTCTCAGCTTCATCATCAATTCATATATAAGTGTAAAACCTGACCGCCAGTTTCTCATCAATCCGGGGTGTGAGGTTTGTTGATGTCACGTCATACACAAAGTGATGCTTCGATAAGCCATTCTTTGATCATCACTAGGTCGTTTCGTAACTCGGGTATGTCACATTGACAATTCACGACATATCACTGATTTAAATCAATGCATACCCTCTAAGTTCATATGACTTAGAGACGGGAATAATATATTGCCACAAATCCGATATACATTAACAGAAATCAGTGCTATGCGGTCAATTTCAATGTCAGACACACCATCCATACAAGTCCGTCCTGGGTCTGAACGGAACGAAATCCGAAAGTTCTCCCCATACGTTCGTACTTTCTGCCACTTCGGTAATAGGGGCATCTCTCTACTGTAGCTAGCAGTAAAGAAACCAATCAGCGGATAACCCGTTCGATTGTGAAGAACTACGGTCTTCATTCGTCGATTCAAAGTCTTGAATCTGCTTCACGCGTCGTATTATTACTTGGAATGGTTTCGGACTTAAATCCGATCCCGGTCTTTCCAAGTAATAAGCGTTTTCAGAAAACAATGGTCATGGACCACACAGGGTTACAATTCAAATTTCCTTTCCAAATATTGTCGCCTTACTTCGAATTAAGATTGGATTCAATTTTCGGAAACCCGTTATCATTTTAACCCTTATTCTCAAAAATTCAACATTCAAATTCCAACCTTATATTTCAAACAACTTCATTTATTCGTTGTTATCGTGGAACTACCAAATCTTTATTTGGGTTTAACAATTTATTTTCAATATAAGTTTAAGTAGAATCTTATCGACTTATATTTGATATTGATTCACCAACTCAGGCAAACACAATCAGAATCTGGATATGGATATGTTTGATATTTTGATCGTATTTGTCTGTTCCGGTAACTCCATATCGAATACCAGACGACAAATTCTATTCAAATCTCATCCCCTTTCAATTCAAATCTTATTTCAAATCTTATTAATTCCATATCATATATTTAAATTCTTTTAAATCAAATATTTCCCATTTCAGATATCACATCTTGTTTGCAATGTTCATATTTCCAATGGACGGGAAAATCTCTTGTACCCTTTTTATTCATGATACAACCACGCTTCTGCTACGCACTCTGATTTGGCGTATCCAAGTTCCAAACTAGTATTGTTTCAAATATCACATAAAAATGTATTTCAAATTCTTTGAAACCAATTCTCAAGTATATATAAATCTTCTTGCATATGATGGATTCAATAATTTAACTCCTATGTAATTTCATTTACCAACATAGTATTTAGGACAAAATCAAACTTGAGAATTTATTTGAAAAATCTTTTCAAATTATATTTTGATTCCAATTCAAAAAAAATATTCCTTACAATCCATTATCCAGTTAGTCAAAAACATTTCATATTACCAAAACTTCATTTCAAATGAAATAGGGATCTTTATGCTTTTCAAACCTCATTCCATTACCACTCAAAATTCTCATGAAATCGAATATTCATATAAATTTCATTTCTTTCAAATTCTTCATATCACTTTGAATTTAACCTATTATGTAAATATGTCGATCTTGTTTAAACCTTTTCAAACAACTAAAGTTGTCATAATAAATTTCGCACAATCATATTGATCAAAACACGATTAACTATTTAAAATCGACCGTTACAATGGTATATCCAAATCAATGTTGAACTTCATTTCAAATTCTTATCAAATATTTGCATAATAATGAACGGTCTAAATTTTTGTTCCAAACCACTTTTACCCCATTCGAATAAATTTTTACTCAATTCAATTCTAGATAGTTTTAAGTTTTTAATTTAAAACTACATTCCAAAAATTATTATTTATATGGAAAGGGGATTTGAAATTTATCACCCATGCGGTTCCACCACTACGGTGTATGTGATTTTCTCAATCAAATTTAACTAACAAATCTGATCACATCAACCGTTATGAATCCATTCATCACACAAATTTAAACAACCAAATAACAGCGCGCAAAGCGTTACTGCGAATAACGCTTGGCGCATAATGTGTTACAACTGCATAACATCCATCAAAAATCACAACAATTTAATAATTAATTCACTATGTGTAGAGTGTTACAGTCCGTAACGCTTTGTGTTTACGGTGTTTTAACTGCATAAATATTCATCAAACAACCAGTGTCAATCATTCATAACAATTTATGGGTATTAACACACTATAATTAACACTAATTAAAATTAACGAAGTGCCTAATTTAAATAAATTTAAATTAGAATTCTCACCAACATTGCGCTTCGATCCTTCCACTGTTAAACTCCGTATAAACTTCAACAAATCGACGGACGACACACGCACCGTCTTTGCGAACCAAGAATCAATCCATTTAATTTAATTCTACCGTCGGTGTCAACTGGCACTACTGTTCATTTTCCTCATATTAGTTTAAACCACCGATCGAAAGTTAACTAAGCTAATCATACAATTTAATAACTATTTACTTGGCATTAGAATATAAAGATCCTGAGTCACACTCACCTTAAGGCTGCGAGGGGAGAACAAAAGTAACCGAGATACAGATGGAATAGCCGTAGGACGAACCAAAGAAAACCCGGACCACCGCAATATTCAACATGTTGAGGTTCACGCTTTTCTCATATCAAATGAAGGACTTTCTCTGGACACCGGCCATCCCAAAAGTCCTCCACAATGCGAACTCCATCGCGTTCACTACTATGATACCACTACCACCATACATCTGACCCATCCATCTGGCCGGTGTGCACACATGCAAGCTTGATTTGAAATGGGTATGACTCAGCGCCGACTACATGAAGGGATCTGCGGACATGCATCTTCATTTGCATGCACAGCATCTTGATTTTTTTCTTCAAAAGAGGCCGATAGTTCAAAGGGACAGAGAGGCATGCGGGAAGGAGCATCAGGGTAATTGGATGTTGTTTGAAGAGGCAAGTGAAGGAAGGGGTGCTTGCGGTTGAGCTTTTGGCGTGAGATAAAAAGGGATGTGGCTTTAAGAAGGGAAAGGAGAAGGAGAGGGCGGACTGGAAGATGGCTACAAGTGTTTTGAGGTTGGTGACTGGCGGTTGTAGTTCAGTGGAAGCTGAGAGCAGCTTGCTCCTTGCATGCTATTAAAAGGGAAGCGATGGCTTATTTTCAAAGAGGAGAGAGACTGGGTTACGGTCGCGGGTGAGATGGACTTGGGTGGTTTCCAGCGGCGACGGTGGAGGCCAAGACTGAGCGAAATCTTGCGGAGATGGTGCCATACACTGGTACGGTGAGTGAAGACAAAACGTGGTTACGGGCTTTCGAAAATTAAGGAGAGATGAAGCAAGTCACGTGGGGAGTTTTATGGCGCAACTATTGTTGCTGAGGTGGTGGAAGGGGAAATACCCGAATGGAAAGGAGGAGCGTGAGTTGAGGTGAGAAGGGCGAATCCATTTAGAGGAGAAGAGGAAGTTGTTGTTAGGTGTAGTGGTGGTTTCAGTCAAGGGAAAGGTGGCGATTAGGCTTGGGGAGTGAGGACGGTGAAACATACGTGGAGAGGAGCTGAAAGGTAAAAGAAAAAGGGAAGGATACTGAAATGAAGGGTGTGAGATAAACAAAAGGGGTGCGCTGGGTCCTATTTAAATGTGAAGCCAAAGGTATTTTTGACAATTGAACAAAGGACACATGTCCATATTTAAATTATCCATCTCATGCACACTTAAGGTGTGATGACCCCAAACTTCCACGGAATGAAAGCAGGAGTAATCATTTTTGGAATACAACATAAATACAATAAAACAGAACACAGATACAATATAGCAAAGGAAATTCATAGAGTAATAACATTATAGCAGCGGAAAAATATAACGTCATCAATCACAGAAAATCCACAGTCACAAAAACTAAGCTATTACAACAAGTTTTGCAGAAACGAGATAAGTTTGATGTCTAAAAAGAAAAGAAAAGATGCCATAGAAACAAAAGATAAATGTCTTCAAGCTCCAAGTCATCACCTCTCTACTTCAGCAAATCCAAGAAAAATGATAAGCGGCTCCAAAGAAAAACTCCAAGCAAAGAATGAACCTGTCTACTCGGCTGCCCGTGTAGAAGAGAGGGCACCCAAGTTTGCAAAAAGGTGAAACAAACTATGGGTCAGTCGTGGGACTGGTGTGAGAATTCTTAACTAAAATAACTATTAGAAATAAGGCAAATCCAAAGACCACGCCGCTAACGCGAAACGGGTTTACTCTAATGGATTGTCGTGCATAAACGTGTCATAACAAATAATTAAATACATCGTAAACAACGCAATGCTTTTGGAAAAATGGAATCACCATAAGACCCAAGTCCCATCACACAATGCAACACACACCAGAGGATAGGGTTTTACCTTATGGTGATTAAACATGCTAAATACGGCAAATACGCATCTAATATTATCATTACTGTATATGAAAACATTTCAAAGTAAATGTATTAATCCTAGGAAGCATAGGTACCATATATTATGCCTCCATACTAGTAATACAATCAAATTCGTCGGTTCGTATTTGGATTTTGGTTTCCATCATGAGTCAAGGCTAGAGCGGAGCTCCTTACCGATTCGAGACATTCTAGCTAATGCCTCAGGATTCCCCGCGGAGAACCCTTGGAAATGGCAGGGCCGGTCCTCACATACAGCTTTGAGGATTGGCAATTCCTAAGCACACGTTTCCCGGTCCTATAGGACCTAATATCTGAGGCGCCTCATTCCATCATCCACATAAATAAAATGCCAGGCCGTGATAAAACCCAAACACCACTTCTAGCTAGAAAGAAACGTGCTGCTTTCCCTACGTTCCGTTCGCCCATTTTAGACTCTACCGGTTTGTGAGGCTCGTGAGGTTACGTAATACACAAAGCTCTGCTTATTCAAGCGGTGCTTTGATCGTCACCACAAGGTTCTGCTTTTCAACAAGAAACCTTGATCATTGCATCTTAGTATGCCACACCGTCACTCCATACCATACCATTGCTTATCCATCAATACATAAATGGGTGTTAAGTAAAGAATAAATTCTTCACCACCAACATTTATATATTAACAGAAAATCAACAATATGATATATAACGAAGTACAATGTCAGACACACCATCCATTTAAACTTATGCTCTGGGTCTGAACGAAAGTCAAATCCGTGAAATCAACGCGTACATCTGGGCAATGACCTTGACCCATGAATTGGTAGCAAGTCAATTCAGGATCTCGATCGTTGTCCATTCAAGGGAAGATTTACGGTCTTCATACGTCGTCTTCTTACTTAGATCTTTAACGCCGCTGGATTAATTTGGGATGAGAATATCTCGGACTTCCCAAACAATCCTCGTATATATATACATATATATATATATATTTTGAAAATCCTTCTTATTCGTTAATAATATTTTTATTAACAATTCATTCTTATTTTAATTATTATATATAAATAAATAACTAAATCGTTAATTCTTATTCTTATTTACATTTTCATTCTCTTATCTTTTCTCTTCTTTACTTACATGAAAATGCAACTTATAATTAGGCGATGAATCATTCCTCTTACTTTATTTTTATTATATTATTATAATTTACATTAAAATGTAAATTATAATACATCGTTCAATTGATTTACTTTCATCTTTCCACCATATTATAATTCTATTCATATTAAATATTCATTTTCTCTTTTAAGTGCATCCTTAATTGCAATCACATCAAAAATGTAATTTTATTTTACGATGTAATTTTCATTCCTATTTTTATTTATATCAAATAAATGTGAACTTTCATTCTTATCACCATTCTTATTCAATTTACAAAAATGCAAATTTCCACTCTAGATACATTCTTACTTGATTTACATTAAATAGAAATGTAAATTGCACCTACGGTGTAAATTCTTATATATATCACATAAATTAAAATGTAATCCTTTTTCCTACGGTGTATTTTTCTTTTTAATTAACATAATAATAATAATAATAATAATGTTACTCATCTTACGATCCAATTCTCTTTTTATTTACATAATAAAATGATGTAAATTTTCTACGGTATAAATCCTTTTTATAAGTACATAATAATATAATGTAAATTAATCCTACAGTTAATTCTCTTTATATTAACATTATAAATAATGTTAACTTAACATGCGGTGTATTTCAATTATATTACATTATAAAATGATGTAAAATAGCATACGGTGGATTTTCTTTTATTAACATTAGAAATAAATGTTACTCATCCTACGATGTAATTTCTTTTTATTTATAATATTAACATTGAAAAGGTTAATGACATCCTACGGTGTATTTTCATAATATTAACATTGAAAATGTTAATTACACATACGATGAAATAACTATTTAATTAACATTAAAAATGTTAATTTTTCATGCATTGTAAATTACTTATTATTAACACCAAGAATAATGTTAATTTCTCATACGATGTAAATTCTTATTTTTAACATTAACAAAAATGTTAATTTGACTCACGATGTAAATTCTTATTTTTAACATTAACAAAAATGTTAAATTTGACATACGATGTAAATTCTTATTTTTAACATTAACAAAAATGTTAAATTTGACATACGATGTAAATTCTTATTTTTAACATTAACAAAAATGTTAAATTTGACATACGATGTAAATTCTTATTTTTAACATTAACAAAAATGTTAAATTTGACATACGATGTAAATTCTTATTTTTAACATTAACAAAATGTTAAATTTGACATACGATGTAAATTCTTATTTTTAACATTAACAAAAATGTTAAATTTTATTTACTATGCAAGTTCATACTTTTGTTTGATTGCAAGTACGACATAAAAATTCATTCTTTTTGTTACATGGTAAATCTCCTATAAAATGTGATTAACATTCCAAGTTAAAATGTCCTTTCTAATTTACAATGCACATTCTATTTTTAAATTACATAATAAAATGTACTCTTAACTTACAATGAAAATTCCATCCCTTAATTAAATAATAAAATGTAATTTTATCCTACGGTGTAAAATCTCATTCTAATTACATATAAAATTGTAACTTTAACTTACGATGCAAATTCTATCCTTTAATTACATAATAAAAATGTAGTTTTATCCTACGGTGTAAAATCTCATTCTAATTACATATAAAATTGTAACTTTAACTTACGATGCAAATTCTATCCTTTAATTCTTTTTATTTATATTGAAATATAAATATAGTTCAACATTGCATTTCAATATGACATTAAAAAAAATGTAAATTTTATTCTCATTGCAAATTTCATATCATAGTTACATTGAAAAATGTAAATTTTAATCTCATAGCAAATTCCCATTCATAGTTACATAAAAAAAATGTAATTTTGTTCGCATAGCCAATTCTCATATCATGATTACAAATAAAAAATGTAATTTTGTTCGCATAGCCAATTCTCATATCATGGTTACAAATAAAAAAATGTAATTTTGTTCGCATAGCCAATTCTCATATCATGGTTACAAATAAAAAATGTAATTTTGTTCGCATAGCCAATTTCATATTCCTATTACATTGAAAAATGTAAATTTTGTTCGCATAGCTCATTTCATATTCTAATTACATTGAAAAATGTAAATTTTATTCGCATAGCTCATTTCATTTTCTAATTACATTGAAAAATGTAAATTTTGTTTTCAATACTAACTTCATATCGTAATTTCAAATAAAAATGTAATTTTTATTTGCATATCAAATTTCATGTCAACGTTCAAATAAAAATGTAATTTTTATTTGTTATCAAAATTCATGTCATAGTTTCGAATGAAAATATGATTTTTAATTGCATACAAAATTCATGTTACATAGTTCAACTAAAAATGTGATTTTTAATCGCATACAAAATGTAAGTTTCATTTACAAGGTAAATTCATACTTTAACTTGCATACAAAATGTAAGTTTCATTTACAAGGTAAATTCATACTTTTATTTGCATACAAAATGTAAGTTTCATTTACAAGGTAAATTCATAATTTTATTTACATAATAAAAATGTAAATTTTGACATATTAATATAACGCTAGATGTAAGCTTCAATTCACGTCATAACATAACGTGAGATGTAAGGTTCAATTCATGTCATAACATCATATAATTGTAAGGTTCATTTCAATGTCATACCATCATACAAGATATAAGATTACAATCCCAACATCAAACATCGCAAACATAGTTATATTCGTGTATTCATAAATCTCAAATACGATAATTAATTAACCGCTTTAATTAATTTAAAAATAGAATCTCACTTTTCTTATTTATGTTAAAATAAAGGTAATTTCTTTTTACAGTGTAATATCATACTTTAATTACATTAAAAATAATGTAATTTCATACGGTGTGAATTCATACTTTTAATTTCATTAGGAATAATGTAATTTTTCTATGGTGTAAATTCCTTCTTTTAATTACATTAAAAATAATGAAATTTTCATACGGTGGCAAAATGATACCTTAATTTAACACCTAAAATTTCAGATCTGAATAACAGAAAATGAATCTAGAAGGGAGAAACATATTTTGAATTCAAGCTAGAACGGTTTGAATTGACATACATGCAGATAATCCAAGCAAGGTTTCAGATCTAAATAAATCACCCACTAGAGTGGTAACCATATAACATCTCCAACAATCAGTAATCAATCGCAGCATCACAGATCAGCACCAATGGCATACGTAACGTGATTTATAAGCAAACGAAATATCTAAACTAAAATTTATTTTTTTAAATCAGAATTACTCCCCGAAGGTTAAATTGAGACGAACTAAAAATTTATTTCGTCGCGTAGATCTTACAAAGATGATTCCAATGAACACAAATTTGAAGAAAAGAAGAGGAGAGAGGAGAGAGGAAGGGGAGGTGGAGGCGCTGGTGGAGGTGATTTGGCCTCTAAGGTTTGCTAATTGAAAGAGGGAAAAGGATGAGAGATAAGAGGTGAAGGAGGAAGAAGAAGAGAGTAGCCACCATGAGAGATGAAGGTGGAGAATGAGGGATTAGGTTTTAGAAATTAGGTTATTAGAGCCCTTTTTATTAAAATCTGATGTTGCTAAATTTTATTTACAATTATGTCCCTTTTGTTAAATTTCAAAAGAAAATTTCCATTACTTTTCCACTTATAACACATGTTATAATTCGTTGCAAATTCTCATTAATTTATCTAATTCAGCCTAATTCCTCTTTATTAATTTTTTTTGCAATTTATACATATGTTTATTGTAAATTTAGTTCTCTTTCATTTAGCATATGTTTGCAAAGTTACACTTATTATTCTATTTTTTCACACAAAAAGGATTAAATCTGCATCTTTTAGCAAACATTTACAAATCTAGACATTTTATGAACATATATAATTAATTAAACTTAAGTAGGCACATAGTCAAAATAAATTTGAAACAAGATAAATAATGTAGAAGGGTTTGTGAAAAAGAAAGCTTCCATCTAGCCAAAGATTTAATAACAAATTAGGTCCAATTGTCGAACATGGAATAGAATGTTAATTAAATATTTCCCTTTTCCTTTCAATCAATAATTTATTCATAAAAACATGGAAGAAAGCAGCAATTTAATATTATCCTTATTTTTAATTGGCATAGTTTATGTTGGAATGATTTAATGCATATCAATTAATTTTTTCCGTTTTAAACTAATAACAAAGACTTATTAATGCATCTTGTGAATTATTTCTTCCCTTTTTTTTCTTTATAACATAAAAATGTTGTTTTGTCTTTTATACAGATATTTATGCTATATTTATGTATATATATATGGTATATGGTTCTAGAGACTCAGACAAAATATCTTTAAAATTTATTATTATTACTTTTTTTCTTTTTTAGGATTAAGACAAAATTCCTCTTTTAACTTCAAATTTGCCTTTATATTTTTTTTTCTTTCCATAACTTGAAACATAACATAAAACATTATTAATAATATTCAAAATAACACAAACATAAAAATGAACAATTTCAAGAAATCAAACATAAATTCTTCACATTAACTGTGCACAAATGTTTTATACATCATCATTACTTTTTTTCCATCTATAGCATTTTATTTCCATTTTAATTTTTGAAAAATGTTTAATATCATTATTACTAAGTTATTGGTGGTTTCTCAATTCAGTATCCCTAAAAATGGGGTTGCTACAATCTCCCCCACTTAAGATCTTTTCGTCCTCAAAAAGGAAAAGGAAAAATAGAAGAGTAGGAACAAGCATAGAGAACGTAAAATGTTTTAATTTCTAATTTCCTAACCGTGCTGCTGGAAGTAAAGCTCCTCAGTTCCAGTAGTATTTTGCCTCCTTGTTCTAGCTCTACTAGTTCTTGCGGCACGAGTACCCATTTTTAGTTAGTTCTGTACGATCAAGGGAAGAGTCAAAACAACTGTAATGGTGATTCTAAGAAATAGGAAAGATCGAAGGATGAATGAAAAGATGACGAAAGTGACTGGCTATTATGTATCTCATGAAATGTTCGCCATAGAATATTGTGATTCTATGTAAACGAATTATCATAAATATGTTATATTCCGCTTTGTAAACCTAAGCTCTAATACCAACTGTGATGACCCCAAACTTCCACGGAATGAAAGCAAGAGTAATCATTTTTGGAATACAACATAAATACAATAAAACAGAACATAGATACAACATAGCAAAGGAAATTCATACAGTAATAACATTATAGCAGCGGAAAAATATAACGTCATCAATCACAGAAAATCCACAGTCACAAAAACTAAGCTATTACAACAAGTTTTGCAGAAAAGAAATAAGTTTGATGTCTAAAAAGAAAAGAAAAGATGCCATATAAACAAAAGATAAATGTCTTCAAGCTCCAAGTCATCACCTCTCTACTTCAGCAAATCCAAGAAAAATGATAAGCGGCTCCAAAGAAAAACTCCAAGCAAAGAATGAACCTGTCTACTCGGCTGCCCGTGTAGAAGAGAGGGCACCCAAGTTTGCAAAAAGGTGAAACAAACTATGGGTCAGTCGTGGGACTGGTGTGAGAATTCTTAACTAAAATAACTATTAGAAATAAGGCAAATCCAAAGACCACGCCGCTAACGCGGAACGGGTTTACTCTAATGGATTGTCGTGCATAAACGTGTCATAACAAATAATTAAATACATCGTAAACAACGCAATGCTTTTGGAAAAATGGAATCACCATAAGACCCAAGTCCCATCACACAATGCAACGCACACCAGAGGATAGGGTTTTACCTTATGGCGATTAAACATGCTAAATACGGCAAATACGCATCTAATATTATCATTAGTGTATATGAAAACATTTCAAAGTAAATGTATTAATCCTAGGAAGCATAGGTACCATATATTATGCCTCCATACTAGTAATACAATCAAATTCGTCGGTTCGTATTTGGATTTTGGTTTCTATCATGAGTCAAGGCTAGAGCGGAGCTCCTTACCGATTCGAGACATTCTAGCTAATGCCTCAGGATTCCCCGCGGAGAACCCTTGGAAATGGCAGGGCCGGTCCTCACATACAGCTTTGAGGATTGGCAATTCCTAAGCACACGTTTCCCGGTCCTATAGGACCTAATATCTGAGGCGCCTCATTCCATCATCCACATAAATAAAATGTCAGACCGTGATAAAACCCAAACACCACTTCTAGCTAGAAAGAAACGTGTTGCTTTCCCTGCGTTCCCTTCGCCCGTTTTAGACTCTACCGGTTTGTGAGGCTCGTGAGGTTACGTAATACACAAAGCTCTGCTTATTCAAGCGGTGCTTTGATCGTCACCACAAGGTTCTGCTTGTCAACAAGAAACCTTGATCATTGCATCTTAGTACGCCACACCGTCACTCCATACCATACCATTGCTTATCCATCAATACATAAATGGGTGTTAAGTAAAGAATAAATTCTTCACCACCAACATTTATATATTAACAGAAAATCAACAATATGATATATAACGAAGTACGATGTCAGACACACCATCCATTTAAACTTATGCTCTGGGTCTGAACGAAAGTCAAATCCGTGAAATCAATGCGTACATCTGGGCAATGACCTTGACCCATGAATTGGTAGCAAGTCAATTCAGGATCTCGATCGCTGTCCATTCGAGGGAAGATTTACGGTCTTCATACGTCGTCTTCTTACTTAGATCTTTAACGCCGCTGGATTAATTTGGGATGAGAATATCTCGGACTTCCCAAACAATCCTCGTATATATATACATATATATATTTTGAAAATCCTTCTTATTCGTTAATAATATTTTTATTAACAATTCATTCTTATTTTAATTATTATATATAAATAAATAACTAAATCGTTAATTCTTATTCTTATTTACATTTTCATTCTCTTATCTTTTCTCTTCTTTACTTACATGAAAATGCAACTTATAATTAGGCGATCAATCATTCCTCTTACTTTATTTTTATTATATTATTATAATTTACATTAAAATGTAAATTATAATACATTGTTCAATTGATTTATTTTCATCTGTCCACCATATTATAATTCTATTCATATTAAATATTCATTTTCTCTTTTAAGTGCATCCTTAATTGCAATCACATCAAAAATGTAATTTTATTTTACGATGTAATTTTCATTCCTATTTTTATTTATATCAAATAAATGTGAACTTTCATTCTTATCACCATTCTTATTCAATTTACAAAAATGCAAATTTCCACTCTAGATACATTCTTACTTGATTTACATTAAATAGAAATGTAAATTGCACCTACGGTGTAAATTCGTATATATATCACATAAATTAAAATGTAATCCTTTTTCCTACGGTGTATTTTCTTTTTAATTAACATAAAAAAAATAATGTTACTCATCTTACGATCCAATTCTCTTTTTATTTACATAATAAAATGATGTAAATTTTCTACGGTATAAATCCTTTTTATAATTACATAATAATATAATGTAAATTAATTCTACAGTTAATTCTCTTTATATTAACATTATAAATAATGTTAACTTAACATGCGGTGTATTTCAATTATATTACATTATAAAATGATGTAAAATAGAATACGGTGGATTTTCTTTTATTAACATTAGAAATAAATGTTACTCATCCTACGATGTAATTTCTTTTTATTTATAATATTAACATTGAAAAGGTTAATGACATCCTACGGTGTATTTTCATAATATTAACATTGAAAATGTTAATTACACATACGATGAAATAACTATTTAATTAACATTAAAAATGTTAATTTTTCATGCATTGTAAATTACTTATTATTAACACCAAGAATAATGTTAATTTCTCATACGATGTAAATTCTTATTTTTAACATTAACAAAAATGTTAATTTGACTCACGATGTAAATTCTTATTTTTAACATTAACAAAAATGTTAAATTTGACATACGATGTAAATTCTTATTTTTAACATTAACAAAAATGTTAAATTTGACATACGATGTAAATTCTTATTTTTAACATTAACAAAAATGTTAAATTTGACATACGATGTAAATTCTTATTTTTAACATTAACAAAAATGTTAAATTTGACATACGATGTAAATTCTTATTTTTAACATTAACAAAATGTTAAATTTGACATACGATGTAAATTCTTATTTTTAACATTAACAAAAATGTTAAATTTTATTTACTATGCAAGTTCATACTTTTGTTTGATTGCAAGTACGACATAAAAATTCATTCTTTTTATTACATGGTAAATCTCCTATAAAATGTGATTAACATTCCAAGTTAAAATGTCCTTTCTAATTTACAATGCACATTCTATTTTTAAATTACATAATAAAATGTACTCTTAACTTACAATGAAAATTCCATCCCTTAATTACATAATAAAATGTAATTTTACCCTACGGTGTAAAATCTCATTCTAATTACATATAAAATTGTAACTTTAACTTACGATGCAAATTCTATCCTTTAATTACATAATAAAAATATAGTTTTATCCTACGGTGTAAAATCTCATTCTAATTACATATAAAATTGTAACTTTAACTTACGATGCAAATTCTATCCTTTAATTCTTTTTATTTATATTGAAATATAAATATAGTTCAACATTGCATTTCAATATGACATTAAAAAAAATGTAAGTTTTATTCTCATTGCAAATTTCATATCATAGTTACATTGAAAAATGTAAATTTTAATCTCATAGCAAATTCCCATTCATAGTTACATAAAAAAAATGTAATTTTGTTCGCATAGCCAGTTCTCATATCATGGTTACAAATAAAAAATGTAATTTTGTTCGCATAGCCATTTCTCATATCATGGTTACAAATAAAAAATGTAATTTTGTTCGCATAGCCAATTCTCATATCATGGTTACAAATAAAAAATGTAATTTTGTTCGCATAGCCAATTTCATATTCCTATTACATTGAAAAATGTAAATTTTGTTCGCATAGCTCATTTCATATTCTAATTACATTGAAAAATGTAAATTTTGTTCGCATAGCTCATTTCATTTTCTAATTACATTGAAAAATGTAAATTTTGTTTTCAATACTAACTTCATATCGTAATTTCAAATAAAAATGTAATTTTTATTTGCATATCAAATTTCATGTCAACGTTCAAATAAAAATGTAATTTTTATTTGCTATCAAAATTCATGTCATAGTTTCGAATGAAAATATGATTTTTAATTGCATACAAAATTCATGTTACATAGTTCAACTAAAAATGTGATTTTTAATCGCATACAAAATGTATGTTTCATTTACAAGGTAAATTCATACTTTAACTTGCATACAAAATGTAAGTTTCATTTACAAGGTAAATTCATACTTTTATTTGCATACAAAATGTAAGTTTCATTTACAAGGTAAATTCATACTTTTATTTACATAATAAAAATGTAAATTTTGACATATTAATATAACGCTAGATGTAAGCTTCAATTCACGTCATAACATAACGTGAGATGTAAGGTTCAATTCATGTCATAACATCATATAATTGTAAGTTTCATTTCAATGTCATACCATCATACAAGATATAAGATTACAATCCCAACATCAAACATCGCAAACATAGTTATATTCGTGTATTCATAAATCTCAAATACGATAATTAATTAACCGCTTTAATTAATTTAAAAATAGAATCTCACTTTTCTTATTTATGTTAAAATAAAGGTAATTTCTTTTTACAGTGTAATATCATACTTTAATTACATTAAAAATAATGTAATTTCATACGGTGTGAATTCATACTTTTAATTTCATTAGGAATAATGTAATTTTTCTATGGTGTAAATTCCTGCTTTTAATTACATTAAAAATAATGAAATTTTTATATGGTGGCAAAATGATACCTTAATTTAACACCTAAAATTTCAGATCTGAATAACAGAAAATGAATCTAGAAGGGAGAAACATATTTTGAATTCAAGCTAGAACGGTTTGAATTGACATACATGCAGATAATCCAAGCAAGGTTTCAGATCTAAATAAATCACCCACTAGAGTGGTAACCATATAACATCTCCAACAATCAGTAATCAATCGCAGCATCACAGATCAGCACCAATAGCATACATAACATGATTTATAAGCAAACGAAATATCTAAACTAAAATTTATTTATTTTAAATCAGAATTACTCACCGAAGGTTAAATTGAGACGAACTAAAAATTTATTTCGTCGCGTAGATCTTACAAAGATGATTCCAATGAACACAAATTTGAAGAAAAGAAGAGGAGAGAGGAGAGAGGAAGGGGAGGTGGAGGCGCTGGTGGAGGTGATTTGGCCTCTAAGGTTTGCTAATTGAAAGAGGGAAAAGGATGAGAGATAAGAGGTGAAGGAGGAAGAAGAAGAGAGTAGCCACCATGAGAGATGAAGGTGGAGAATGAGGGATTAGGTTTTAGAAATTAGGTTATTAGAGCCCTTTTTATTAAAATCTGATGTTGCTAAATTTTATTTACAATTATGTCCCTTTTGTTAAATTTCAAAAGGAAATTTCCATTACTTTTCCACTTATAACACATGTTATAATTCGTTGCAAATTCTCATTAATTTATCTAATTCAGCCTAATTCCTCTTTATTAATTTTTTTTGCAATTTATACATATGTTTACTGTAAATTTAGTTCTCTTTCATTTAACATATGTTTGCAAAGTTACACTTATTATTCTATTTTTTCGCACAAAAAGGATTAAATCTGCATCTTTTAGCAAACATTTACAAATCTAGACATTTTATGAACATATATAATTAATTAAACTTAAGTAGGCACATAGTCAAAATAAATTTGAAACAAGATAAATAATGTAGAAGGGTTTGTGAAAAAGAAAGCTTCCATCTAGCCAAAGATTTAATAACAAATTAGGTCCAATTGTCGAACATGGAATAGAATGTTAATTAAATATTTCCCTTTTCCTTTCAATCAATAATTTATTCATAAAAACATGGAAGAAAGCAGCAATTTAATATTATCCTTATTTTTAATTGGCATAGTTTATGTTGGAATGATTTAATGCATATCAATTAATTTTTTCTGTTTTAAACTAATAACAAAGACTTATTAATGCATCTTGTGAATTATTTCTTCCCTTTTTTTTCTTTATAACATAAAAATGTTGTTTTGTCTTTTATACAGATATTTATGCTATATTTATGTATATATATATATGGTATATGGTTCTAGAGACTCATACAAAATATCTTTAAAATTTATTATTATTACTTTTTTTTCTTTTTTAGGATTAAGACAAAATTCCTCTTTTAACTTCAAATTTACCTTTATATTATTTTTTTTCTTTCCATAACTTGAAACATAACATAAAACATTATTAATAATATTCAAAATAACACAAACATAAAAATGAACAATTTTAAGAAATCAAACATAAATTCTTCACATTAACTGTGCACAAATGTTTTATACATCATCATTACTTTTTTTCCATCTATAACATTTTATTTCCATTTTAATTTTTGAAAAATGTTTAATATCATTATTACTAAGTTATTGGTGGTTTCTCAATTCAGTATCCCTAAAAATGGGGTTGTTACATAAGGTACACATGGCTTTCTTGAATCTCTATTTACATGCATAAGTCCATACGTCAGGACACTTGTTTTTATTATACAAATTGTTTCATGCACTAAGACACGTTATGAACACTTGTACATGACCGAATTCAACTATTGATCCATGCATATGTATCCTTTATATTATTTCAATGTTTAACATCTATTAAAACATTTACTACTTATTCATAACCAAAACATATTGAAAAATCTTATTTTATAACCATTGACTGCGAATGACACCGAGCTAATAGTAAAATCGAGTATAACGAGGTGTAACGATCCCAAAACAAAAATAAAACAAACCGGTTAATCGATTCTGTAGAGCGTCTTAAAGGACCACCATTACCCCAATATACATTGAAAAAAATATATGCTTATTTTCTGAAATAAAAATTACAGAAAAATTATAAAAAATATTTTAAAACGGCGCGTACAGAAACTGAATGAATATTTTGAACCGATATTAAATTATAAATTTATCTTTAACCAAACAACTTTTAATAATAAAAAATCTTTATAAAATCCATATATATATATAAATTGTTTACATCTTTAGTACATTAAACATACTTTTAAAATAAATTTTCTATTATAAAATCACACTTATTAAATAGAACAAAATATTCATTTAACTAATATACAAAAGATTATAAAACAATATTTATACTAAACCTTACTTAAATTCAAAAATACATACAGAAAATTCAAATTAACTTTAGTGAAATATTGGGTTGTTACATTCACTCCCCCTTAAGAATTTTCGTCCTCGAAAAGTGGAACAGTAAATTTTAAACTTCCATATAACCCATAAATAAAATTTTCTATACGTTTTAGAATAGGTTCCATAAATATTCAAAACAAACAGGCTTAAACTAAAAGTGGAACACACATATCATAGTTAATCCAAAATATCATGTCATACAAATCATTCAAGTCAGTATACAAAATGTAACTATCCCTACCTAAGTGTATACTACGTACTTGGGGTAGTCCAAAATATAGTCACCAAAAGTGTACCTATCTATCTGGTACTAGTCCCTCAAAAACCATCCTAGCCCAAAACATCTTAGTGCATCTAGGCACTTAAGACAACATATATACACTATACACAAGGTCCAGACTCATCGCACACTACTCGTCTGATGCATCTGATCCATTCGACGAATGGATTGGTCAAACTAATCTCCTCAGGTTCCTCACCAATGAACCCTTCCTCGTCATCAGCCAAGAACTCATCATCATCCATAATCTCCCTATCGTCATCGTGTCCTATGATGAATCCATTCTCATCTACTATGAACCCATTCTGTTCATTGCCCGTAAATCCATCTTCATCAGCCTCGTCCAGGGGCTATTTTATATCCTCCATCTCCTCATCAAACTCATCATTTCCACTTCTAAAAGTGGGTCATCCTCGATTACAGGTTGCTCAATCTTACCATCATCTGCTACAACATCATCATCATCTGCTACGACATCATCCTCATTTATTACGACATCATCATCATGTAGGGGTTGTTCCCTAACATCATCAAATCCATCATCTCCCACCTCTGGAAGTGGGTCGTCCTCAGCTACAACTGTTGGCTGCCCTAGCTCATGTAACAACACATCAAACTGCTCAACTAATGTTGGGTCCAAATCTAAGCCAGGATCCTCTGGTACTAAGACCTGTCTTAACAACTTCTGGTCTCTCTCATCAAGGACCTATCGCCATAAAGCCTTTAATGTATCCTTATCCATAATTGGGGAAATCTCAATCTCAAAATGGGATGTTGCCTCAACCCCTATCATCCTATCACTAATCGTCGGGCCTGGGACATACTCACATATCATCAGAGGGTCGTCTTGGTGTGAGGTTGGGTCTATTCTTAACATATCAAGATAATGGTCAGAACTACTGTCCATGTCGCTATCAGGGTATTCAGTCTGATCCTCGATTGGGGTGGAATCTGATGAAATCTCAATTTCCCTAATGGTTACTCGAGTTATTGGAAATATATATATGATTGAATTCTCTATTAATGCTACCCCAAGGACGAAACTAAGAAAGATATTGTCATACACTTAGCTATTTACTACCCTAAAATTAAAATTTTAAAGCTTATGGGTCATCCAAATCCCATATTTAAAACTCATCATTAACTTAACTAAACGATTCAAGTTAAGTGTTTATACCCAAATTTCCTTTTCCAAAGTTTTAAAATTTTCGTTAAGGGTTTATTTATCAAACCAAAATCATATAAATGGTTAAGGGTCCAAATCGGGTCATCTTAATTCCTAACAAACCAATCCAAAAATCAGTTTTATACAAAATGCTTGATAAACATTACTTAAGTTTTAATGCAATTCCAACAATTTCTTAACTACCATTTAAAGGATTTTATACTTAAGTTATTCATCCAATTTCATTCATACCAAACAAATCTTAATACTTAAGATTTTTAAGTTCACAAATTTCTTTAAACCCCTTGATTTTAATAAGGAAAGACGCTATCTCAAAGGCAATATTCCCGAATCTCATTCTAGGGTATTCTTAACCCTATCTCTAATGAGATATTGTAACTCTGATGAGTCCTATCTTTTTGTTCAAATATGTCGTACCCCATAGCTTTGTATAAACCAAAGCTCTGATACCAACTGTAACGACCCACCTTTTTGCCCGATTCTCGCCGGTAACTAAACCAACTTAAATCGTTCACAAAGACGGATAGTTATGGGTACATACATATATCGAACAAAATAACATAACTTTTCATTGAATAATTCAATATATTACATCAGAGTTACATAAATATCAGAGTTACAACATAAACGTACATAGCGGAAGAAAGAAAATATACTCTCAGCGGAAGAACAAAACACAGCAGTAGCTTCAAACTCTATTGTGGACGTCAACTCTAAAAGCTCTTCGAATCCTGCTCCAATGGCCTATAACTGCAAAACTAAACACTAGCTGCCCATGTAAATTAATGGGAACCAAAGTTTAGAAAGGAACAATAAACTCCAGGTCAGTCGTGGGACTGGTGTGAGAACTCAAAACAGTTGTTATTAGGATTCATTTTTAAAGTTGGGTAATTCCATGGACTACGCCGCTAATGCGGAACGGGCTAACTCCATATGAATTCCCATGCATAGAAATTCGCTATGACTTTGGAAAAAAATGAAGCTATCATAAGCTCGTCCCACATCACACAATGCAAGCGCACACCAGATGGGCGAGTTTTATCTTATGATAACCAAACATGCTTTCATACGTGAAAATTCTCCTTTTAATATTATCATATGGTGTGAAAAGAAATTTCGCAAAAAATGTATTAACCCTAGACGACATAATACCATTAATATTATCTCGCCATATATATACAAACCAAAACCGTATGGCTCGTATTGGAGATTGGATTTCCAACTTGATGATTCCTGGCACGAAAGATCAATCAGGGATACAAAACGAAGTGCCTCAACGGCTTTTTCATCCAGCATGCGGACACCGACTACACATCGTTAGGGCAGATCAACGGTTTTCGATCAGACACGACCCCCCGAACATACCCAACTTCCCTAGGTTCATAAGTGGTTTCCCACTGCTGCACAGCTTCATCATCAATTCATATATAAGTATAAAACCTGACCGCCGGTTTCTCATCAATCCGGGGTGTGAGGTTTGTTGATGTCACGTCATACACAAAGCGATGCTTCGATAAGCCATTCTTTAATCATCACTAGCTCGTTTCGTAACTCGGGTATGTCACATTGACAATTCACGACATATCACTTATTTAAATCAATGCATACCCTCTAAGTTCATATGACTTAGAGACGGGAATAATATATTGCCACAAATCCGATATACATTAACGGAAATCAGTGCTATGCGGTCAATTTCAATGTTAGACACACCATCCATACAAGTCCGTCCTGGGTCTGAACGGAATGAAATCCGAAAGTTCTCCCCATACGTTCGTACTTTCTGCCACTTCGGTAATAGGGGCATCTCTCTACTGTAGCTAGCCGTAAAGAAACCAATCAGCGGACAGCCCGTTCGATTGTGAAGAACTACGGTCTTCATTCGTCGATTCCAAGTCTTGAATCTGCTTCACGCGTCGTATTATTACTTGGAATGGTTTCAGACTTAAATCTGATCCCGGTCTTTCCAAATAATAAGCGTATTCAGAAAACAATGGTCATGGACCACACAGGGTTACAATTCAAATCTCCTTTCCAAATATTTTCGCCTTACTTCGAATTAAGGTTGGATTCAATTTTTGGAAACCCGTTATCATTTTAACCCTTATTCTCAAAAATTCAACATTCAAAATTCCAACCTTATATTTCAGACAACTTCATTTATTTGTTGTTATCGTGGAACTACCAAATCTTTATTTGGGTTTAAACAATTTATTTTCAATATAAGTTTAAGTAGAATCTTATCGACTTATATTTGATATTGATTCACCAACTCAGGCAAACACAATCAAAATCTGGATATGGATATGTTTGATATTTTGATCGTATTTGTCTGCTCCGGTAACTCCATATCGAATACCAGACGACAAATTCTATTCAAATCTCATCCCCTTTCAATTCAAATCTTATTTCAAATCTTATTAATTCCATATCATATATTTAAATTCTTTTAAATCAAATATTTCCCATTTCAGATATCACATCTTGTTTGCAATGTTCATATTTCCTATGGACGGGAAAATCTCTTGTACCCTTTTTATTCAAGATACAACCACGCTTCTGCTACGCACTCTGATTTGGCGTATCCAAGTTCCAAACTAGTATTGTTTCAAATATCACATAAAAATGTATTTCAAATTCTTTGAAACCAATTCTCAAGTTGAGACGACCCGAAATCCCGTTCTGACGGAAACAAGGGTTATCTTTGGAATATAACACAGAAACATATAATAGCAGAACAGAATTAAATTAATACACCAGATAATGAACAATAGAATATACTGGATAAAAGTAATCATCAAAGTTACACAGTATACCGGATCTTACTTAGCACAAATACAGTTCAGCTATACATAAATGTCTACAACGGAAAAACAAACAAAATATGTACAATAGGAGCTGAACAGCATAAAAAGAGATAAATGATAGAATCCATCTTCAGCTCCAGCTATCCAGAAATAACCAGCTAAACCTGAATACAAGGCTGCCCGTGTAGAAAAAGGGGCACCCGAGTTTGAAAGTGAAACAAACTACGAGTCAGTCATGGGACTGGTATGAGAAATCTACTCAACACATATATAATTTGGCCAATCACCGGACCACGCCACTTTCGTGGAACGGGTTTACTCCATTGGATTGCCAGTGCTTTAAAACAAATCTTTCTTTTAAACATCGCTATGCTTTTTATAAAAATGAAGCCGTTATAAGACTCAGTTCCCATCACACAATGCAACGCAAACCGGAGGATAGAGTTTTACCTTATAATGGCCAAAATATGATTGATACGAATAAAACAAAAGCATTTGATATTATGACTAGTGTTTATATGTTTCAAAAACAATTTCAATCATAACTATCAATCATAGACGACATGGGTACCATATATCATGTCGCCATATATATATACAATCAAAACCGCACGATGTTGTATTTGGGAATTGGATTTCCGTCGTGAACCAAGGCAAAAGATAGTCCTTACCGAATTCGAGACTGCCTAGCCCGAGTCTCAGGATCAGAGCTCGAGTGACCCTAGGAGCGACAGGGCCGGTCCGCCGATGTGGATTAAAATTCCTGAACAATGCGTTTCCCCGCCCTTTAATCATGAAAATCAAGCCGTCCATCCTGGATCCAACGCCCTAGGCGTTCTTCTCCATTGCAAATGATTTCCAGGTGGAAAAAAACGAACCCA
The DNA here is from genome assembly GCA_030737875.1 of Allium sativum. NCBI lineage: Eukaryota > Viridiplantae > Streptophyta > Magnoliopsida > Asparagales > Amaryllidaceae > Allium > Allium sativum. Next base: position 315,494,525 of record CM060915.1, read on the forward strand.
AGCTTCATACGAGAATCCCACAACCGCACCTCCTATAGCCGACCAAACCTGCATCATAACCTCCCACGTCGAAGAGCTCCGAACCCCCTCCCATCCCCTGGCGGTGCGACGAACTCGCGGGTCCCATCGGCCCTGATTTTGGCTTCGACGGCGGCATCTTTAGCCCCTCGATTCAAACAAAATACACCACAGAAACTGATGAACTTGGTATGGATGGAGAGAGCTCGAAGAGTACTACGAAATTGCCAAAAGGATCGAATGTTTTTATTGCGAGGATTGGGAGGATTGATCGATTCAAAATCGGAGCAGTTTGGGCGTCGGATTTACCCTAGGCGGCGGCTGAGAAAAGTGATGGCCAATTAGAGTTTTTCCTTTCTATTTATAAATATTTTTAATATTATTTTATTTTCAAAATAGAGATCTTGCATTCAAACTCCAAATCAAACTCAACGACTATCGCCCCTAGCTAAATACCCCCATTCCAAACACAATGGGATGTGTTTCGTAAGCCAATTCGACTGTTTCGATCAGTTTTCGTCAAAATCAACATATAACTCTATATATTGAATTTGAACGCACATTTCAATTTACTGGGGTCACATACTAACTCTATAAATTGCAGAAAAATATTTTCTAGCTTCGTATTGACGATACAGTCCTAACAAAACTAGTTTCGTCAAATTCTGAGACCGTTTGAAAAATAGCCATTTTCCAGTCGATAAAAATCAACTGAAACTGGTCAAACGCGTTTTCTTTCGCCACAGTCACATATTGAATCGAAAAATTATGAAATTTGAAACCTAGCAATAACTTTACATCCCGGATCCAACAAAAGGGTTTCGTCGAAATCCGAAGTCGTTTGCAAAATTTCCATTTTTAAGGGCCTGAATTCCATAGCGACTATTCAGAATTTTCAACTGGACATATCTTTTGATCCCCGCTATGAAATTTCAATTTTTCGGATTCGTTGGAAAGATATTCTCAATTAGATCCCATTATTTTTGGTTTCACTAAAATCCGGATTGTTCTGCACCCGGTATGTTCAATTGAAGTTTGAAATCGAATTATCGAACTACCGCGCCATTTTCAATTCTATTTATAATTATAAATAATTATTTATATTCTAACGACGACGTATATAAATACATACGTCGAATTCCATATTCAAAATAAATTTCTTGTCGATATTATTTAAAATTATCCATTTTAAATGTTCGAAATTCGCTAAAATTGCCAAAATAAAAATTTTAAACTGGCCCAGATTTTCGGGTTGTTACACAAGTATATATAAATCTTCTTGCATATGATGGATTCAATAATTTAACTACTATGTAAGTTCATTTACCAACATAGTATTTAGGACAAAATCAAACTTGAGAATTTATTTGAAAAATCTCTTCAAATTATATTTTGATTCCAATTCAAAAAACAAATATTCCTTACAATCCATTATCAAGTTAGTCAAAAACATTTCATATTACCAAAACTTCATTTCAAATGAAATAGGGATCTTTATGCTTTTCAATCCTCGTTCCATTACCACTCAAAATTCTCATGAAATCGAATATTCATATAAATTTCATTTCTTTCAAATTCTTCATATCACTTTGAATTTAACCTATTATGTAAATATGCCGATCTCATTTAAACCTTTTCAAACAACTAAAGTTGTCATAATAAATTTCGCACAATCATATTGATCAAAACACGATTAACTATTTAAAATTGACCGTTACAATGGTATATCCAAATCAATGTTGAACTTCATTTCAAATTCTTATCAAATATTTGCATAACAATGAACGGTCTAAATTTTTGATCCAAACCACTTTTACCCCACTCGAATAAATATTTACTCAATTCAATTCTAGATAGTTTTAAGTTTTTAATTTAAAACTACATTACAAAAATTATTATTTATATGGAAAGGGGATTTGAAATTTATCACCCATGCGGTTCCACCACTACAGTGTATGTGATTTTCTCAATCAAATTTAACTAACAAATCTGATCACATCAACCGTTATGAATCCATTCATCACACAAATTTACACAACCAAATAACAGCGCGCAAAGCGTTACTGCGAATAACGCTTGGTGTATAAAGTGTTATAACTGCATAACATCCATCAACAATCACAACAATTAAATAATTAATTCACTGTGTGTAGAGCATTACAGTCCGTAACGCTTTGTGTTTACGGTGTTTTAACTGCATAAATATTCATTGAACAACCAGTGTCAATCATTCATAACAATTCATGGGTATTAACACACTATAATTAACACTAACTAAAATTAACGAAGTGCCTAATTTAAATAAATTTAAATTAGAATTCTCACCAACATTGCGCTTCGATCCTTCCACTGTCAAACTCCGTATAAACTGCAACAAATCGACGGACGACACACGCACCGTCTTTGTGAACCAAGAATCAATCCATTTAATTTAATTCTACCGTCGGTGTCAACTGGCACTACTGTTCATTTTCCTCGTATTAGTTTAAACCACCGATCGAAAGTTAACTAAGCTAATCATACAATTTAATAACTATTTACTTGGCATTAGAATATAAAGATCCTGGGTCACACTCACCTTAAGGCTGCGAGCAGAGAACAAAAGTAACCGAGATACAGATGGAATAGCCGTAAGACGAACCAAAGAAAACCCGGACCACCGCAATATTCAACATGTTGAGGTTCACGCTTTTCTCATATCAAATGAAGGACTTTCTATGGACACCGGCCATCCCAAAAGTCCTCCACAATGCGAACTCCATCGCGTTCACTACTATGATACCACTACCACCATACATCTGACCCATCCATCTGGCCGGTGTGCACACATGCAAGCTTGATTTGGAATGGGTATGACTCAGCGCCGACTACATGAAGGGATCTGCGGACATGCATCTTCATTTGCATGCACAGCATCTTGATTTTTTTCTTCAAAAGAGGCCGACAGTTCAAAGGGACAGAAAGGCATGCGGGAAGGAGCATCAGGGTAATTGGATGTTGTTTGAAGAGGCAAGTGAAGGAAGGGGTGCTTGCGGTTGAGCTTTTGGCGTGAGATAAAAAGGGATGTGGCTTTAAGAAGGGAAAGGAGAAGGAGAGGGCGGACTGGAAGATGGCTACAAGGGTTTTGAGGTTGGTGACTGGAGGTTGTAGTTCAGTGGAAGCCGAGAGCATCTTGCTCCTTGCATGCCTTTAAAAGGGAAGCGATGGCTTATTTTCGAAGAGGAGAGAGACTGGGTTACGGTCGCGGGTGAGATGGACTTGGGTGGTTTCCGGCGGCGATGGTGGAGGCCAAGACTGAGCGAAATCTTGCGGAGATGGTGCCATGCACTGGTACGGTGAGTGAAGACAAAACGTGGTTACGAGCTTTCGAAAATTAAGGAGAGATGAAGCAAGTCACGTGGGGAGTTTTATGGCGCAACTATTGTTGTTGAGGTGGTGGAAGGGGAAATAACCGAATGGAAAGGAGGAGCGTGAGTTGAGGTGAGAAGGGCGAATCCTTTTAGAGGAGAAGAGGAAGTTGTTGTTAGGTGTAGTGGTGGTTTCAGTCAAGGGAAAGGTGGCGATTGGGCTTGGGGAGTGAGGACGGTGAAACATACGTGGAGAGGAGCTGAAAGGTAAAAGAAAAAGGGAAGGATACTGAAATGAAGGGTGTGAGATAAACAAAAGGGGTGCGCTGGGTCCTATTTAAATGTGAAGCCAAAGGTATTTTTGACAATTGAACAAAGGACACATGTCCATATTTAAATTATCCATCTCATGCATTGTTCCACTTAAGGGACACATGGCTTTCTTGAATCTCTATTTACATGCATAAGTCCACACGTCAGGACACTTGTTTTTATTATACAAATTATTTCATGCACTAAGACACGTTATGAACACTTGTACATGACCGAATTCAACTATTGATCCATGCATATGTATCCTTTATATTATTTCAATGTTTAACATCTATTAAAACATTTACTACTTATTCATAACCAAAACATATTGAAAAATCTTATTTTATAATCATTGACTGCGAATGACACCGAACTAATAGTAAAATCGAGTATAACGAGGTGTAACGATCCCAAAACAAAAATAAAACAGACCGGTTAATCGATTCTGTAGAGCGTCTTAAAGGACCACCATTACCCCAAAATACGTTGAAAAAAATATATGCTTATTTTCTGAAATAAAAATTACAGAAAAATTCTAAAAAATATTTTAAAACGGCGCGTACAGAAACTGAACGAATATTTTGAACCGATATTAAATTATAAATTTATCTTTAACCAAACAACTTTTAAAAATCAAAAATCTTTATAAAATCCATATATATATAAATTGTTTACATCTTTAGTACATTAAACATACTTTTGAAATAAATTTTCTATTATAAAATCACACTTATTAAATAGAACAAAATATTCATTTAACTAATATACAATAGATTATAAAACAATATTTATAGTAAACCTTACTTAAATTCAAAAATACATACAGAAAATTCAAATTAACTTTAGTAAAATATTGGGTTGTTACAGATTATATATTGATTGATTTCTGTGAAGATTCCATATTTAATGGAAGTCGATTTTGGGTTTATCGTGAACGGTGTTTAAAATGACATTAGTTCTTTAACCCAGTTAAAGATAAGATTTATTTCTTAAATTTAAATAATCATTGAATAATGATTTTTGGATATTTAAATCCAAATTGGGTTTTTTTTAATAAATCTTTAAAAGAAAGATTTAAGAATTAATTTAAAGAATTTATCTTTGACTGAATAATGTGAATATTTTGTTTAAAGGAATATTTTGAATTGGAATGAGGCGTTGGATGTGTTTTATACAGCATTTGATTTTTTATTATAAAAATACGCAAGTTATACGGAAAGACCGGGTTTAACCCATTCCGAATAATTACTACGACGACGAAGAGTCGAAGAGGAAGACGGTGGTTGAAGACCGACGATCTTCACATCGAATGGATGTGTTGCTACTGAGACCCATGATGGGAGTAGCTACCTTGAAGGGGCTTCAGTGGTAGCCGTCTGGACTATTGTTGATTGTTTCGGATTTGGTTTTCGCTCAGACCCAGAGCATAAGCTTGTAAATGGATGCGTGTCTGACATTGGATTTCGTTCCAGGTGAATTAAATTGATTGTTATTAATGTATATCTGTTTGGTGATAGAGAATTTATTCTCTACTAAACACCCGGGTATATATTAATAGTGATTGATCGCATGGCGTGAATTGTCAATGTGGCATGCCAAGATGCAATTGATCAAGGCTTTTGTTGAAAAGCAGGGGCTTGTGGGATGATCAAAGTATAGCCTATTACGGCATAACTTTGTGTATAGCGTGACTTCGCGAGCCTCACACACCGGTATGAGTCAAAAATGGGATATGGACCGTTGGGAGTGCACACGTTTCTTTCTAGCTAGAAGTGGTGTCGTGCTTAAACTGGCTGACATTTTACTTATGTGGATGATGGATTTTGAGGCGCCTCGGATTTTTATAGGCCGTTAGTGGTCATACTATAGGTTTAAAGGGATCGGGAAGCGTGTGTTCAGGAATTGCCAATCCACTACCGTTAGGTGGGGACTGGCCCTACCGCTCCAAGGGTTGCCTATAGGTGTGATCCTGAGGCATCTGCTAGAGTGTCTCGAATCGGAGAGGAGCTTGCCCCTAGCCTCGACTCATGATGGAAATCCAATTTCCAATACGACTTTGCGGTTTTGATTGTAGAACTAGTATGGCGACATAGTAGGATGGGGTACTATGCCTTCTATGATTAATACATTATGATTGAAATTGTTTTTGAAATATATATACCCATAGATATACACACTAATACTAAATCCGTTTTATTATCAATCATCTTTTGACCATTATAAGGTAAAACCCTATCCTCCGGTTTGCGTTGCAATGTGTGATGGGACTTGGGTCTTATAATGGTTTCATTTTTCTAAAAAAAGCATTGCTTTGTTTAACGATTTACCATATTTTATGCACTGGCAATCCAATGGAGTAAACCCGTTCCGCGTTAGCGGCGTGGTCCTGTGATTAGCCTTATTATTAGATAGTTAAGTTAAGATTTCTCATACCAGTCCCATGACTGACCTGTAGTTTGTTTCACTGGCAAACTCGGGTGCCCATATTTTCCACATGGGCAGTCGAGTAGATTTTTGCAGATATATTTACAGGATCCTGGTTTACAGCTGAAGCGGTATTCGGAAAGCTCTGCACCCGTGTATTCCTTTCAGTTGTATATTTGTAATATTTTCCGCTGCTATTTAAATGTAATTTAAAACTCTGATGTTATTGTATTTCTATTATGTAATAAGTATTCATACTCTATGATATCTTGTACTCTGATGTAATTGTTGTAATCGGCAATAAAATGTTCTTTAGTTTGTTCTCTAATGTGTATTGTTCTCAAAGCAATCCAGCCTTTCTTTACGGGGAAGTTTGGGTCGTCACATGTGGTATCAGAGCTTTGGTTTACAGAGCTCGAGAACAAGGCACATTAGAACCGAATGAAAGAATTCATCATAGATTGGATTAGTAATATCCAATAAGAATAACTCGTTAGAGATAGGATCAGTAGTATCCAAGAACGAGTGTGAAGAGTATTATTTTCTTTAAAAATAAAAGTAAAAAAAATTTAGTTTTGGAAATTTTATCTTAAAATATACGTATTTGAGTATATTATTGTATTTTAATGTGGATAATCGAGTATATAAAAATTTCGAATATACAAGTAATTAACGGATATTCAAAGTTTTAATATACTAGATAGATATAGAATCACACTCTAGTCGCCCGGAGATAATTCTGATGATCGATGCACCATCATCAGTATTTATGTTCGAGTATCGAAAGTGGGATTTCTATATATTTCCATTGACTGGTATGAGAACCAAAACTTAGTCAGTACACATTGTTGCGATTTGCACTAAAAATATGATTTTTGTCTATATATAAAGGTTATATATATTTGAAAATTTAATCACCTAATTTATTGCTGGTTGTGATGTTTGATTATTAGTTTAACTAATAAAAGTATAGAAATGATAATTAATTTAACTAACAAGATTATAGAAACCAATAAAGTTGAGTTGGTAAATTAAACGACTTTTCGCTGCGTTCCTTTTCGAGGACGAAAAGATTTTAAGTGTGGGCGATTGTAACAACCCGGAATTTTGGGGCCAATATAAAATTTTTATTTTAAGAAATTTTGACAGAAAATGTGTCAGAATTTAAAATTCCATTTTTAAATTAAATTATTGAATTTAAAATTCCATTTATTTATAAACTTTATGATGTTATTGATAAATGGTTTCAAATTTATTTCTAGTAAACAATTTATAATTAGATAAATGATGATTTATAATAATTGAATTGTTTATGAATAATTACATGAAAGAATACCCAAAATAGTTAACTTTGATTTGACTGTGTAAATCAATTTATGATATTCAATTTGAAATTGTAAGTTTGATTTAGGATTTGAACGTAGAGATTTATACTTGAATCTCTAGTTTGTTTAATTTAATTTGTTCTTGAAAGATTGAATTAAATTTTATAAATTAAATGATTAAATTTATATTTTAATTTAATATTTAAGTTTGATTGTAAGATTACATTTATTGATGGAAAACTTAAATCCTAAAATTTAAATATTGATTGACATAATTCATGTAGGCGCTTTTTTAATGCACATTCTAAATATACAAAGACGAAAAAAATAACTTTAAAATATTTCCTCAATTAAATGTTAATAGCAAGGATGTTATCCTTGTATTAACAATCATTGACTACATGCCAAGGTGAAAAAAAATATGCCTTAGGAACTTTAATAAAATCTATTAATTTATATTATATATATATGTACATGTATGTGTGTGTGTGTGTATATATATATATATATATCTTTGACTATCCTTTTAAATACTTTTCCCCTATCTATTCTAATTGTATCATTCGTTGATAATAAATTCCCAAATGTGAATTGTTCCCTTGAATTATGAAAAGAAATAAATAATTATCTAATCAACGCACCATATATGGGCATTAAATAAAGAATGACACACTACAATAAACTTCATGCAGTGTGCACATTTAAAACTTTCCACAATATGTTATATCTTCGTATGCATGCAATTTAATTCTATGCACATTAATTTTTTTTCCTTCTTTTCATTAAATTGTCATGTTGGCGACATGCATGCGTTTATTAAAACATGTGGTCATGCTCTCTATATTCCTTCATTATTTTCAATGCTCCCTTATTTTGAATTCTTCGTATACTAAAAATAAAAAGAACCATGCCATGTTTTCCCCTTTATTATCCATAGAATTCATATATATATATGTATACATATATATATATACATATATAAAAGACAAGGAAACGTTAAATCTTGCACTTACATTTCTTTCTGTTGTAATTGTACATATTTATTTCTTTTTGTTCACCAATCCTCATTATTATAAAATAACATAACTCTCCCTTCTTCTTCCCTTACATACTCTCTCCTTCAATCCAATTTGTTTTATGCTTTAAAAAAAATGGCTTCTTTCCTCAGATCTATTTCTCCACCGCCTCCATCCCAACGAGCGGACATTGTCGTTCTAAAATATTTCTCCAAATTCCTCATAATTCGTTCCAAATTAAAACATGATTTATAAGAGAAAATTAAAGAGCAATCTCCAATCTCCAAAATGGTGCATCCTTACTACCGTGGAAAGAGGATGGAACGATGGTATATTTGAGCACCTCCGATCGAATTCTGGTGATCGCCGGTGGCTAGCGCAGACGAGTAGATGGGTTTGAAGGCTTCCAGAAGAGCGCGATGCGGACGATAATTTGGGAGGCCTTGATTTTGATTAGGGGGAAAAGTAATTAATTTATTTAATTATCTTCATATAATTATTAATGTAATCAAAATTTAAATGACCGTAAATTCTACCTATGACATCAGAATCCGAAAATTCAAGATGCATTGAAATCGTGTTGACAAGATCTACACATTTGGAGCTAGTCACAGATTTGGATAAAATTAAACTCCAGTTTAATTTGGTTGAAAACAATCGTTATTCAAACGATTTCTGAAAACCAACCAAGGTGAGATTTCTTCTTAAATAATTATAATCAGTTAATTATTATCATGTATACAAATTCTTACATGTTGCGTGATTTGATTGATGCTGATTTGTTAATCTGTTGATTTGGTGGACTATTGTATTGAAATGAGGATTGGCATATAAAAACATCGTTTATGTTGAAAAAGAATTATCATATAAAAATATCATTTTTATGTTGAATGTGAATTGTTATATAGAAACATCATTTATGTTGAATAAGAATTGGCATATAAAAACATCGTTTATGTTGAAAAAGAATTATCATATGAAAACATCGTTTTTTTGTCGAATGTGAATTGTTATATAGAAACATCGTTTTATGTTGAAATAAGAATGGGCATATAAAAACATCGTTTTATGTTGAAATGAGAATTGTCATATTGAAAATGTCAATACATTAGAAATATGATCACATTAGAAAAGTGTTTAATTAGAAAAATGTTTACATTAGAAATATGATTACATTTTTATGTAATGTTAAAAATAAAAAGATTACATTTTTATGTGATGTTAAGAGAATAAATAGTCATCTTCTGTTGGAGAATAAGTTGTCATCTTTTGTTAGAAAATAAAATATCAGCTTTTGTTAGGATTAAAAAGAATATTTAAGTTAGAATTAAAAGGAACATTTATGTTAGAATTCAAAATGACATTTATGTTAGGATTCAAAAATGTCATTTATTTTAGATTAAAAATAACCTTATATTGGAATGGTCATTAGTATAAAATTTCTGTAACAACCCGAAAATCCGGGCCAGTTTAAAATTTTTATTTTGGCAATTTTAGCAAATTTTGAATATTTAAAATAGATTATTTTAAATAAAAGCGACGAGAAATTTATTCTGAATAAAATTAAATCGTATATAGTTATATAGATGGACGATAGACTATAAATATTTATTTATATTTATAAAAGGAATTGAAAATGGCGCGGTAGTTCGATAATTCGATTTCAAACTTCAGTTGAAGGTACCGGGTGCAAAACAATCTGGATTTTAGTGAAACCAAAAATATTTAAATCTATTAGTGAATATCTTTCGAACGAATCTGACAAATCGAAATTTGATAGCGGGAGTCAAAAGATATGTCCAGTTGAAAATTCTGAATAGTCGCTATGGAATTCAGGCCCTTAAAAATGGACATTTTGCAAACGACCTCGGATTTCGACGAAACCACTTTTGTTGGATCCGTAATGTCAAATTATAGCTAGGTTTCAATTTTCATAATTTTTCGAATCAATATGTGAGCGTGGCAAAGGAAAACGCATTTGACTGGTTTTAGTTGATTTTAATCGACTGGAAATTGGCCATTTTTCAAACGGTCTCAGAATTTGACGAAACTAGTTTTGTTAGCACCGTATCGTCAATACGAAGCTAGAAAATATTTTTCGAGAATTTTTCTAGTTAGTATGTGACCTCGGTAAATTGAAATGCACGTTCAAATTCAATATATAGAGTTATATGTAGAATTTAACGGAAACTGATCGAAATGGTCGAATCAGCTTACGATACATATCCCATTGTGTTCGGAATGGGGGTGAAACGCTATGGGCGATAGTCGTTGGGCTCGATTTGAGATTCGTATGTAAAAGTCAACATTTAGGAATTAAAATAAATAAATAAAAAATCATTCTCTCTCCTCTCCCCTTTATCTCCTCTGCCCCCCCCCCCCCCCCCCCGGTTCATTTCGATTTCAAACAAAAAAGAAAAAAAAACACGAAGCAACCCTCGACGGAGCCGCCTCCAACCACCTCCGCGCCATCGCCGGAGGACCCCCACCATGCTGCCGACGCCCTGCTTCTCTCCCACCATCTCGCGTCTCGTCCTCCGTCCTCCCTCTTCTTCCCCGAACCGATTTCCCCTAAATCCCCTAGCCCACCTCGGACGCCCTGGCACCACCGCCTCCCCCTCCTGGAACCCTCTCCGACGCCCTCCGCTTCCCCCATCTCCGCCTCCAACCACCTCCGCGTAGAAACCCAGACGCGCCCAAACCCTCACCGACCTCCCCGACGCCGCCAAGCACAGCACCAGTTCCCCCCTTTCCCAATTAAATACTGTAAGTTTTTGTATTTTATTTTTATTCATTTTTATATAATGTAATTGATTTTTTTTAGCATAAATTTAAAATCAGTTTTTATAAATATTATAGTATTAAAAAGCAATGATTTTTAAAAATAAAAAGTGAGGATTTTTATATGATAAAATATACGATTTAAAAAAACTGAAAATATAGGACTTTTGTTCATGTAAAAATATAATTTTTAGCATAGGAAAAATATGATTTTTATATTTTTAAAGTATTAAAAATATAATCTTTACTATTTAGTAGTGGTAGAAATATGATTTTTGTTTATGTAGAGAATTAAAAATATCATCTTTATATAGTAGGAAGGATAAAAATATTGTTTCTATCATGGTAACAAGTTAAAAATATTATTTTTATTCGTGTAGCTAAGTAAAAATATAATCTTTGATATATATATAGCGATGTAAAAATATAATTTTCATAACGAAATAAAAATATCACCTTTATATATGTAACAAATTAAAAATGTGATTTTTATAAAGGTGAAGTCTATATTTTTGAAAAGGCGGAATCTATATTTTTGAAATGGAATTTTTATATATTGAATAACGAAGTAAAAATTCGATCTTTACATATGTAGTGAATACGGGCAACGAAAGCGACAAAAGGCAAGATCGGTGAAGATTTATGCAAAGAAGAGTCGTGGGATTGAATTAGCTATTCGGTGAGATTTCTGATTTAAAAATTATATATGTGTTGAAATAAAAGTGAATTGCTATATATAAATATATATATATATATATATATACACGCCCCTCGTCCACAAACCATGGACGATATTTATTGATTGAAATTGTTGTGAAAATTGATTGATAGCGAATGGTTGTTTGGGATTGTTTGTGGTTGATATTGATTTATTGTGGTTGAAAAATACCCGTTTGTGGTTGAAAAATATTTGGTTGAAACCACATAGGATTAGTTTGTGGAAGTGAAATAAATATATACATGCCGCCTGCGTGCGAACTAGATGCATGATCCCCATTGTCAAAAACCGCGAGGTTTTAAGGTAGAGCGAGGAGCCGTACTAGGGACGGTCCCGGTTTTAACTACCCTGCCATTATGCTGCCGAAATTTTGAATAATATTCGTGTGTTTGAATTATTTTCATCTACTTAAACTATATTTATTCATTGAATAGAAAAGCTTCATGTGTTGAATTGATATTCATTCGTTGATTAAAAATTCATGTGTTGAATGGTATTCGCGTTTTAAATATAAAAATCACATTTTTATCTATATATAGAAACTATAGAAAACCTTCATGTGTTGAATTGATATTCATTCGTTGATTTGAAATTCATGTGTTGAATGGTATTCATATTTTGAAATAAATTGTTTGATAATAAAAAATCACCTTTTATCGACTATATGAACTGTGTAAAATAATCTCGTTTTAAAAGAAATTGTTTTATGATAAAAATCCTATTTTTGTCACCTATATGAACTATATAGAAAAATAGTGTTTTGAAATGAATTGTTTTACAATAAAAATCACATTTTTTATTGTATGCATGAATCGTTGAAATGTGAAGTGTTAAAAATAGCCACTTGTTCAAAATAAACATATATGAGTTGAAATATTCATTAATTAGCTAATGAAATGATTTGCACCTATGTATGTAACATTAGAATGAATGGTGTTTTTAAACCAAATAGAAATCAAATATGAAGTTGAATAGAAAATGATAAATGGTAAGAACCATATATATGTACATGCATATTCATTGAACAGGTTATAGCAAAGGGGCTAGAGAAGAGGAATAAAATTTTGTGCCCGACAAATAGGTACACATTTACTGTTTTGTTTGGGTGATGATTTTATGAGCATGTTGGCTAGCCGCTTGGCTTTTTCTTTTTCTTTTTGAGATTAGAAGGACCGGGAAAGCTATTTGCGATTTCCCGATGCTCCCGGTGCAAGGGAGGTTATGGCGAAATTTTCCAAAATTTTAAGGCGTTAGTGAAATATTTGAAGTGAAAACGATATTGAAATTGTTGAATGAACTATATTTATATAATTATATAAATATAAATAAAATTAAAACGAAACGTGGCCGTGCAGTTCGCATTTTGAAACCGTGATTTCAAACAACTAGTGCGGGAAATCCGACCATTGGATTTTCCCGAAATCTCAACCGTCGGGTTCGCCTTGGAAATATCTTCCGAATGGCACCAACCTTGTAAAAATCCAACGGTTGGATTGTCTGGAATGTTTAAATCAAATCTGATGAAAAACAACGCCAGAAGCGATTATATATTTATATATATAAAAATATAATTATGTTTAATCGAATAACGACGCTGCAGTTCGTATTTTGAAATCGAAACTTCAAACGATTGTACCGGGAGATCCGACCGTCGGAATTTCCCGAAACTGGAACCGTTGGATTCGTTTTGAAAAGACCTTTCTAATGATGTAAATTTTGTGAAGATCCAACGGTTAGATTTTTAGATATGTGTAAATCAAATCTGAAGAAAAACAGCGCCACGGCCGCGTTATGGCCCGAAGCGTCGTTTTGAATAGATGGGCTATTTTAAAATAAATAAAAATAGCGATAAATCATTATAAAGTACCATAAACAATATGGAGTGGAAATAAACTGAATTTGCTCGATTTATGTTGTATTTGATGGTTGAATGTGTTTGGTGTGAAAATTACATTAAAGAACAATATTGGTGTTGTCGAATAATTTAACCATTGAAATAAATTGATTTGAAATTCTAAATATACATGAATTATTTGAAAAGGCCGAGTTAATTCTCATTTCGAATAATTGACCGACGATTAAAAGTCGAGGATGAAGTCGATGGTCGAAGACCGGAGATCTTCACCTCGTTTGGATGGTAACCGAGGTCCTGATTGGGAGGCATCCCGAAATATGGATAATGAGTGGTGATCGTCCAGACGTACGTGGTGATCGAAGGGTTTGCGAGGTATTTAGTGCCTCCGGTTTCGTTCAGACCCAGAACGGACTTGTAAATGGACCGTGTGTCTGACATTGGATTTTATTCTGTGTTGATTGATCTCTATTAAATATACATCTATTTGGCGGCGGAGAATTTATTCTTTTGCTTAACGCCCTTCTCTGTGACGCACGAGCTCAGAGGTTGTATATCGATGGACATTAGTCGCATGGCATGAATTTCCTTTGTGGCATGCTAAGACGCAATGATCAGGGCTTCTGTTGAAAAGCAAAGTCTTGTGGTGATGATCAAAGCACCGCCTATGTGGCGTAGCTTTGTGTATAACGTGAATTCGCGAGCCTCACACCCCGGTATGAACCTAAAACGGGAGAAGGACCTCAGGGAGGGCATGCGTTTCTTTCTAGCTAGGGTGGTGTCAGTGACCTACCGGCCCTGACATTTATATACTTTTCACCTATGTGGTTGTTGCTGTTGCGAGGCGCCTCGGTTTGATCGGACGATCCGGGTCCGATGGAGTCATTCGTTGGCTCGTTTACGCCCCAAAGGGCGGGGAGACGTAGTGTTCAGGCATAATAATCCACATCGGTGGACCGACCCTGACGATCCAAGGGGCAGTTGCGGCTGTTCCTGAGACATGGGCTAGATTGTCTGGAATTCGGTAAGGACTATCTTTTGCCTTGGTTCATGACGGGAATCCAATTTCCAAATACGTGACTGTGCGGTTTTGATTGTATACCTATATATGGCGACATAGTGGTATGGGGCATTAATGCCGTCTATGATTGATAGTTATGATTTGAAATTGTTTTCAAAACGTATAAACACTAGCAATAATATCAAATGCCTTTGTTTTGTTCGTATCAAGCATATTTTGACCGTTATAAGGTAAAACTCTATCCTCCGGTTTGCGTTGCATTGTGTGATGGGAACTGAGTCTTATAACGGTTTCATTTTTATAAAAAGCATAGCGATGTTTAAAAGAAAGATTTGTTTTAAAGCACTGGCAATCCAATGGAGTAAACCCGTTCCACGAAAGTGGCGTGGTCCTGTGATTAGCCAAATCATATATGTGTTGAGTA
The DNA here is from genome assembly GCA_030737875.1 of Allium sativum. NCBI lineage: Eukaryota > Viridiplantae > Streptophyta > Magnoliopsida > Asparagales > Amaryllidaceae > Allium > Allium sativum. The sequence continues at coordinate 315,509,766 of CM060915.1, forward strand.
GATTTCTCATACCAGTCCCATGACTGACTCGTAGTTTGTTTCACTTTCAAACTCGGGTGCCCCTTTTTCTACACGGGTAGCCTTGTATTCAGGTTTAGCTGGTTCTTTCTCTGGATAGCTGGAGCTGAAGATGGATTCTATCATTTATCTCTTTTATGCTGTTCAGCTCCTATTGTACATATTTTGTTTATTTCCGCTGTAGACATTTATGTATAGCTGAACTGTATTTGTACTAAGTAAGATCCTGTATACTGTGTAACTCTGATGATTACTTTTATCCAGTATATTCTAATGTTCATTATCTGGTGTATTTATTTAATTTTGTTCTGCTATTATCTGTTTCTGTGTTATATTCCAAAGATAACCCTTGTTCCGTCAGAACGGGATTTCGGGTCGTCTCAACGTGGTATTAGAGCTTTGGTTAAGCTTAGTTCTGGAATATAACATTTGAACGAACTCGTCAGAAATAGAACCAGTAGTGTTCTAGGACGGGCAACTCAATACAGATAGGATCAGTAATATCCTAGTATGAGTAAAGCAGAATGAAATTACACCTTGATAGACACATTTACATTTGAAGTATTTGTCTCTATATTTTGAAATATCTTTCCTGTTGACCTAACACTTGATCTGCTATTTGCAGAGGAACTAGAAAATGAGTGCCAAAAACAGAAGAAGTAATACTGACCCGGATATAGAAGCTCTATTCATGAAGTATAGAAATTTGGGTGGAAAACCCTTTACGGGTGAGGAAGCAATTATGAAAACACAAGCTTGGATTCGTTCGGCTGAGAAAATCTTCGAAGCATTAAAGCTGAGGGATGATCAGAAAAAATTACTGGCCTCCTGGGCGCTCAAAGAAGAAGCTTTGTTCTGGTGGGATTCAGTTATTAAGGATAATCCAGAAGGTGATATCACCTGGGATAGATTCAAAGTGATTTTCTTGGAAAGATTTACTCCTCCGAAGCAACTGAGCGATTATGCGATGAATTTTCTTATTTGATACAAGGAGACATGACCATTCCCGAATATCATAAGAAATTCAATGAACTTTCTCACTTTGCTCCTCATCTAATTCAAAATCTGAAGAGGAAGAATTTGAGATTTATCAATGGGCTTCAAAGGAAATACCAGAATAAAGTATTGGGGCATGTGAAGCTTCCTTTTTCAGAAATGATTTATATGGCTTATCAATATGAAGATCTAGATAAGAAAGGTATGCTACAGTACGAAGAGGAAGTCAGCTCTAGTAATAAAATTGAGTCTGAAACTGATCGTCCTGAGGCCAGTACAATGTCTGAAGTCAGTAAGGAGCCCGAAGTAAATCGAAAAAGGGCCAGATCCGAAAAAGAGCCAGCAACAACTGCCATATGCAATAACTGCCATAAGAAAGGGCATTTGCAAGGAAATTGTAAATCTTCGAAGAAACGAAAAAATGATGGATTTAAATCGGGTGGAAAGCTTCAAGAAAATAGAAAATGTTGGATCTAGAATAACCCTAGAGGGGGGGTGAATAGGGTTTTTCATAATTTTTTAACTGAATTAAAAATCTAATGGGATATATAATAATAAACAGATTATAGAATATAACATAAACAGAAATGCAGAAAGTAAATCACACACAGATATACCTAGCTTCGGCAAAACTCTGCTTACTGCTGCATTTCTAAGGTTTCTACTAGGTGATAGAACAGATCCCGCATACAAGACCATGTACACTTGCAAACCCTGCTCCTATTCTAACCCTACGCTCAAAACCCTAGACTGATCGATATTCCCTCGATCAGATTTCCCCTGATTACAACCCCGTAACCAGTAACCTAGATTTTACAGACTCTGTCAACTGTCAGTCAACACCCTGACTGAAACTCCTAGAAATTTTACAGACCTCTAGAAAAACTGTTCAGACGGTTTTTACACAACAGAATAAAAAAGGCAAAACAAATTAAAGAGGAACACCCTTGGAGTTAAAAAGAGGGGTCATCCCCCTTTTTAATTAAACCACTAAAGCCCTTCACTATTAAAATGGCCGGCCCATTTTCTTTTTCTCCCGATCCCTTAATTCTCTAGAAAAATGGCGGCAGCTTGAAAACTAGGGTTTTTGTATTCCCAATCGGATTGATGCTTGATGAATTGATTAGTCGCTGAAGTTCTAATTCACGTTGAGTTTCTTGATCGATTGCTTGTGGCTCGTTGCTTCTCCGATTTGGGGTTTCGACTGAAAACCGATTGTAAGTGAAATTTGATTTGATTTTTGCTCTTCTGGTTTTTGGCTTGTGGTTTTCTATATCCTGCCAGTGATGAGATGGTGATAATTATATAGGATTACAAATCCTTAAACCTCTCTGATTTCTAGATATGACTCGGCCGATTTCATGCGAGTTCCTCTTTTTGGCTTTCTCGATTTAAAAGATGATTCCTTTGCTTTGAAAAAGATGCATGATATATTAATTGTTTCCTTGGATTGCTTTGGCTTCGATTGAGGCTGGATTTGTAGACTTGTCCCTTGATAAAACTGATTAAATGTTGCAAAAAAAAATTATGTACTCGGCTTTAATTCTTCCTTTGAATTTCGAACTACTTTACTCAAAACAGGAAAGAAAAGATTTTGTTCTTGTATAAATTCATGCTTTGGTATATGATATGCCATGAATTATACTTCTCTGAAAAACACTTGCCGAAAATGCACACTGATTTGTCAATTGATTTGATCAAATTAAAAACATGTACCATTTGAATCCACTGTTTTCCAAAAGATAATTGCTTTCCTCTTTTGCTCAGACAAAGTCTGGAAATATATTTGTTGCTTGATTTGAATTGCTTGTCGAGATGAATTCTGGAAGTATTTAAAAAACCGTGACTTGTTACCTGAATTTGCTTGATTGATTGTTTCTGAAATTTATTGCCACAACTTCGACCATGAATATTTGGAAATACAATATTTGAATTCAGAGAATTGAAAAACTTGCCAAAAATTTCTTCAATTTATTTCTGGAAAACAAAATTGTTTTTCTTGCCAATCTTGAATTTCTGAAATGAATTCTCTGCATTCCTTCCAGTATTGAATACTCGCCATTTGCCATATATGTTCACTTCATTTTCTGGAAAACGTTGAAATGCTTGCAAACTGTTAACATTGATTGAATCTCTGATTCTTGCTTTCACCATCCATGAATATGCTGACTTGAAATGCACCACTTCACCATTGCACTGTATATGAAATCTCGCTTATATGTAGTTACTTGCACGTATGTAAATGTCTTGCCCATTTGTTTTGTTCATATCCCATGCTCGACTATGCCATTTGTATGACCATGCTGAGTGATCGCATTGTTATGGCCATCCATTTGTGTCCAGTTTGTGTTGGCACCATGCAGATATGTTGTGTACAATTATTTTGCCTTATAACCGCTCCTTTCTCACATTTGCTGATAAGTTTGTATTGCTTGAACCATCCATTGCTTCACTTGAGTTTTGACCATTCTTGTTTTGCATTGAGCATGTATTCACTTGCACTTGAACCTGAATGCCTTGTTTGCATGTACACAATGCTGAACTGAACTTGTACATATTGATCTGAATTACTTTAAAAAAAATGTCACCACAGTGCTTGTGGCTCCTCTGAACTTGATCATCACTGCTTTGTCACTGTTACTCTATTGCACCATGTAATTTCATGTTGGCTTGTGCCATTCTTCTCTGCTATTTGCATTTGCACTGCACTTGCTAGTTTTGGCATAGCAATTTCACTTAAGCCCTGTCTTGATCCATGCGTCATGCATGTTTTGATGATGTTTCATGCTTGATTGCTCCATTTGTGCTCCATGTTGATCTGTCTCGACAATTTCCTTGCTGGTTTGCCATTTGATCATGATGCTGAGTTGTTCTTTGACCATATCTCGACCATGCATTTGCTTTTGCTCGATGACATGCACTTATCACTTGAAAGTTTGATTTTCCCACGCTGCTTTGATAAAGTATATTGTTTTCATTCATGTTTGCTTCACTACTTTGATATGTGTTGACTATGTTGACATGTGCACTGAGTCGAGAAAGTCCATGTGGCTACTCCTCAGTTGCACCCTGAATTGGCGTGGCAGTGCACACGTGTATATCTATACACGTGTGTATATGCAGTCATTCAGAAAATTTCCTGTCTCTGTACATATACAAACTGTCTGCTAGACACAGATGAATCAGATCAAGTCATGAAAAATGATGAGAAACACACCAGAAAACTGAGGCAAATAGAATTTAAAAAAAAAATATTTGCATGTGTTCAGTTTTATTTCTATTGCAGTGTACTGTGTGTTTTCTGTTTCATGTGACAGGTAAGCAAACGGTGACTGGACTGACAGTGAAGATGCTGTGAAGACAGAAGACTGAAGACAAGAACAGTGTGAAAAAGTGTATATGTATACGAGTCTGTATAAAAGAATGAATGAGTGAAACTATGACTGAAAGATAGAGTGTTGTAGTGGAGAACACTGTATATGGAATTTTATTTGATATGTAATACAGTGATGTACAAATAGTGGAGTTAAAAAATTTGTACTGTTTGAATATTGAAATAAAATATTATATTTAAATTAAACACTGTGAATGTTTGAATTTCTGTACAGTCGTATTTTATTTAAATATAAATATTATATTCCAGTCTGTGATTTACAATAACAGTACAATATCAAACACATTAAAATAATATTTATTTGTTTGTTATCATCAAACAAAAATCATATAATTGTGTATACAACACCGTTATATACAACAATCTCCCCCTTTTGATGATGACAAACAAATAAAAGATTTTGTATACAATAGATGTGTTTGACAGTGAATATTGAACTCCCCCTATTTATTAGCTCCCCCTACAACAGACAGCTCCCCCTATAACTGTGCATGAGTGAAATGTATGAATAATAATAAATTTTCAAAATTAAAAATATTTATAAAATATTCACTCATAAATCAAAATCTCTATCCATTCTCCCCCTTTTGTTATCATCAAAAGGATACAGAGTTTAAAATACAAATGAAAAATGACTAGAGATATAATTTCAGCTTAAGAGGAAGAACGATCATCATAAATCTCAATCAGTCAAACAAAAATCATAATATTCTGAGAACAGGTGGCATATTTCACATTGTAGAAAATAATGGATTTACCAATGAAAATGGGGAGAGTAAAAAAATGTATTCCAATTATTTTCCAAAAAAAATGAGGTTCAAAAACAGAGATGGAATTTGGACTATAATTAATAATTCAATTTAAGTGACAAGATCGAATAACCTCAAATCCCAATACCCATCAATCAGCAAATCATAATACGTCATAAAATATTAACACATTTCACAGATTAGGAAATGGATTGGTAGGCTGGCTTTTATACACAAAGAAGAATTTCAAGTTTATTTCAATTTATAGCACATTATTCCTTTTTCTTTTATTTTTATTTAAGAGCACACTGACCACGCATAACCAGAGCTTGGATTTTTAAATGAGGTCAGTTGCAGCTTAAATTATAAGTTGTCTCTTAACCATGCATGACCAGAGCTTGGATTTTTAAATGAGGTTAGAGACACACTTATATATTAATTATATTTATTATTTTTAGCATTTAAAGGAAAAACTCCTCAGTATGTAAAACCAATATATGAATGATAGAAAATGGGGGTAGGTACAGAGATGGACTGTGAAAATAAATTTCTAAATTAATTATATTATGAAATAAACTCGACTGTACCGGGATTATTGAAAATTTCAATTATCACTAATTCTGAAAAATAATATAGTCCCATTTCTATCACAAATAATTTTCACTGTTTTTTTTAAAAAAAAAACAAGATGATTTTTCTTTTTAAAAATAAACTCACCACATTAATATAAAATCATGATGGATGGCAGACGGGTGATAGATAAAGGAGATGGTTGTGAAATATTTGCCAGTTCAAAGATATTATAATTAATATTCAACCATCATGAAAATCCAAATAAAATCTCCTCTTGTTGTGGAACATACTGCAGTCACAATTCATCATAATTTCAAAATCTAATAATAATTTTGATGAATTACAAATACAGCACAAATTGGATATTGATTTCAATTTCTGAATGAATAAAAAATAAATAATTTTAAAATTGAAAAACAATTACAAGAAGAAAATAAACAGATTAAAAAAAATTGAACCTATACAGGGTGATAATTCAAAAAACAGATGAGTGAAAAAGACTGATACTAAATGTTCTCGCTTATCGAGGAATTTAATTACACCCTGCTGGACTATCATGGACATCTCAGACTAAAGAAATTTAAACACAGACCCAGCCAGACAAATTTAGCACATTTATTTGTATAAGGAAAAAAAAAATGGATCTATACAAGGTGAAAATTTTGAATCTCAGTACAGATGGGTGAAACAAATATAAGGCGCTTCTGATACCACTTGGTATCTCTATTTACGAGGAATTTTAACATGATACTGAACAAGAATGTCAAAAAAAAATTATTAAGTACCAAGCCCAAACAGACAGATAATAGATTATGCACATGTATCAGAGCAGCAAGCATGTGATTCCAGAACAAACATTTTTCAAAACAGTATCAGAGCAGCACAAAATTAGTTTCAAAGCACACTTGTCAAGACATTTCTGATGGCCACAGAATATGATTCACGATCCAATATTAAAAATACCGTTTATTTTAAATCATTTGAAGAAATGTGAAAATATCAGGATTTAATAAATCAATCACACCAATTTATAAATTTTTGAATTGAGATATGTGTGAGATTTAATAAATCAATAATTTCAAATGATTTTAAACAAACAAATACTTAAATCATATAACCATGAAATAGAGAAATTCAAGACCGGATTTTCAAAGAATTTTCACAAGAATTTTCTGACAAGTCCTCAAGAAATTTCAGATCATCTACATCAATTTTGTGAGATATTCATGATCCAAAGAATAAAAATAATTTATTTGAAATCATTTGAATCAATGTCAAATTTTGAGATATAATGAATCAGTCACACAAGGTTAATAATTTCAGATTTAAGTGGTGTGTGAGATTCAAAATATCAGGAATTTCAGATGATTTCAAACTAAACTAATTTCAACCATAATAATCATGAATAAGGATGAAATTCTAGATGTATCACTGATTCAACCCAAATATTTTTCAAGTCAGAAATAATCAAGCCAATCTAAAAATTAATGAGATTATCACAACTGAGAAGTAACAGTGCTGTAATGAGTATAATACTTTAAGCGTTTCCAAAATGAATTGGAAGGGACTCAAAACAGTATAAGTGTGTGAAATTTCATTAATTATTCAGATCTTCAAAAATTTAGAATTCTAGTTAACAGTGTTCAAGATATGATATGAATGCATCAACACTGTTATGAATTCAAAAGACAGAAAATAAACTTCAAAAACAATTGCAGATATATACAAGTTCAAATTCAGGATATGGAAATAATTAACACATGATGATTTTATACAAGTAAGGCAAATTTCCAGAAAATCATTAATTCTGCAACTGGAAGTACAGAAAAAAAAATATATGGCAGTGTCAAATCAAAAAAAAAAACAGAAGGGGAAAGAGGAAGGAATAAACACAGAAAATAAAAAACAAAGAGAATATACAAAGGCGAGTTTAGAGATCATACCAGAAACCAATGTAAAGCAGAATCTCTAACTCATCAGATGTGGCTAAGGAACTGTGAATGATTCTGTGATATGTAGCAGTTTTGAATCCAGTTTTTCTTTAGCTATGCAGTTCCTCAGCCTCCTTTGGTACCTAACTGTTAAGAGAATTGAGTGGTCTAACGAAAGTAGTAAAACCACTCACAGTTTTGTTCACACCTTTTGGTACCCAAATCTGTTTATATATCAAACCATTAGAATTTACTTTCGTACCCTTAGGAACCCAAAACGATTTGAATTTAACAAAACCAGTTTTATTTTCATTTGAGATCCAAGAATGTTTAAATGGTTTGTTATAAAACAAATCCTCATCTCGATTGTGATTTACAAATCCTTTGAAGTTTTCATAGTTAAAATTTTCAAAACAAACATTTCTAAGGTGATTTGAGGGATTTTTATAAACACAAGAATTTTGATTTCTACAACCATCATTTTTCCCGAATCCAAGACCAGATTTATTTCCACTATAAACTTGGTTTTGTAGCAGCATATTCAACGATTTTTCCCCATTAGAAAATTTATCCAATGTTGATTCTAATCGTTGAATTTTGGATTTCAGATCGTTATTTTCTTTTAATAAATTTGAGCAATTATTTATAGCGATCATCTGTTCAGCATGGGTCTGTTTCAAAACTAAATTCTCATTTTCTAACGATCTAATTTTGGCTTGGGATTCGGAAATTTCAAGTTCAAATTGTTTTTGCTTTTCCGACTCAAACTTCTTGGATTTTTCAATCTCATTTTCAAGTTCTTTCAAAATCAAACCACTTTTCACCAAATTTTCATTTTCAGCAATTTCAAATTTGGAATATATATCAGTCTTAAAAATTTCAAATTCCTCTTGTAAAAAGTTATTCAAACTTGATAACTCAATCTTGTTCTCTTTTAAGATTAGAATTTCCTTTTCAAACTTTTGGATATTTTTATTGAGATGATCAAGATTGGTTTTCAATTTCAAACAATTTTTGCAATCTGAATTTGAAGAATTTTTAAAATGTTCAAGTTGTGATTCCAAATAATCAATTTTGCTGATCAACTCAGAATTCGTAGATTTCAGAGACTTATTTTTCAGTTGGAGTTTATCAACAGATTTTGTTAAATCAAGACACATGTAAACCAGATCTTCATATGAGAAATTCTCTGTTTCAGCATTTGTTGATTCTCCATCAACTGATCCATCTGAATTTTCATCTGTAAGGCTAGTTAAGCATACATCTGAAGCTGAGTTGACTTTCTGGGGTATTGCGCTGCAGTTGTCAATTTGGCCATACTTCGTATTGAGAGCTATCCAGATTTCCTGCGCAGTTAAACAATGTGAGATCAGACTGTATTGATCATCATCAAGATAAGAGTATAGAATATGTGTAGCACGAGAATTAAAAACTTTATCTACCATATCGTACCCATTGATAACAACATCCCAACATTTAATATTAACAGATTTTAAACAAAATTCCATTCTGGATTTCCAGTTTAAAAAATCTGTTCCAGTGAAAATAGTTGGAGATGAACTGGACTGACTCTCACTAAAATGACAAGTACGATTACCCATGTCTCTAGAGTTAAAGAAAATACCTGCTCTGATACCAATTGTTGGATCTAGAATAACCCTAGAGGGGGGGTGAATAGGGTTTTTCATAATTTTTTAACTGAATTAAAAATCTAATGGGATATATAATAATAAACAGATTATAGAATATAACATAAACAGAAATGCAGAAAGTAAATCACACACAGATATACCCAGCTTCGGCAAAACTCTGCCTACTGCTGCATTTCTAAGGTTTCTACTAGGTGATAGAACAGATCCCGCATACAAGACCATGTACACTTGCAAACCCTGCTCCTATTCTAACCCTACGCTCAAAACCCTAGACTGATCGATATTCCCTCGATCAGATTTCCCCTGATTACAACCCCGTAACCTGTAACCTAGATTTTACAGATTCTGTCAACTGTCAGTCAACACCCTGACTGAAACTCCTAGAAATTTTACAGACCTCTGGAAAAACTGTTCAGACGGTTTTTACACAACAGAATAAAAAAGGCAAAACAAATTAAAGAGGAACACCCTTGGAGTTAAAAATAGGGGTCATCCCCCTTTTTAATTAAACCACTAAAGCCCTTCACTATTAAAATGGCCGGCCCATTTTCTTTTTCTCCCGATCCCTTAATTCTCTAGAAAAATGGCGGCGGCTTGAAAACTAGGGTTTTTGTATTCCCAATCGGATTGATGCTTGATGAATTGATTAGTCGCTGAAGTTCTAATTCACGTTGAGTTTCTTGATCGATTGCTTGTGGCTCGTTGCTTCTCCGATTTGGGGTTTCGACTGAAAACCGATTGTAAGTGAAATTTGATTTGATTTTTGCTCTTCTGGTTTTTGGCTTGTGGTTTTCTATATCCTGCCAGTGATGAGATGGTGATAATTATATAGGATTACAAATCCTTAAACCTCTCTGATTTCTAGATATGACTCGGCCGATTTCATGCGAGTTCCTCTTTTTGGCTTTCTCGATTTAAAAGATGATTCCTTTGCTTTGAAAAAGATGCATGATATATGAATTGTTTCCTTGGATTGCTTTGGCTTCGATTGAGGTTGGATTTGTAGACTTGTCCCTTGGTAAAACTGATTAAATGTTGCAAAAAAAAATTATGTACTCGGCTTTAATTCTTCCTTTGAATTTCGAACTACTTTACTCAAAACAGGAAAGAAAAGATTTTGTTCTTGTATAAATTCATGCTTTGGTATATGCTATGCCATGAATTATCCTTCTCTGAAAAACACTTGCCGAAAATGCACACTGATTTGTCAATTGATTTGATCAAATTAAAAACATGTACCATTTGAATCCACTGTTTTCCAAAAGATAATTGCTTTTCTCTTTTGCTCAGACAAAGTCTGGAAATATATTTGTTGCTTGATTTGAATTGCTTGTCGAGATGAATTCTGGAAGTATTTAAAAAACCGTGACTTGTTACCTGAATTTGCTTGATTGATTGTTTCTGAAATTTATTACCACAACTTCGACCATGAATATTTGGAAATACAATATTTGAATTCAGAGAATTGAAAAACTTGCCAAAAATTTCTTCAATTTATTTCTGGAAAACAAAATTGTTTTTCTTGCCAGTCTTGAATTTCTGAAATGAATTCTCTGCATTCCTTCCAGTATTGAATACTCGCCATTTGCCATATATGTTCACTTCATTTTCTGGAAAACGTTGAAATGCTTGCAAACTGTTAGCATTGATTGAATCTCTGATTCTTGCTTTCACCATCCGTGAATATGCTGACTTGAAATGCACCACTTCACCATTGCACTGTATATGAAATCTTGCTTATATGTAGTTACTTGCACGTATGTAAATATCTTGCCCATTTGTTTTGTTCATATCCCATGCTCGACTATGCCATTTGTATGACCATGCTGAGTGATCGCATTGTTATAGCCATCCATTTGTGTCCAGTTTGTGTTGGCACCATGCAGATATGTTGTGTACAATTATTTTGCCTTATAACCGCTCCTTTCTCACATTTGCTGATAAGTTTGTATTGCTTGAACCATCCATTGCTTCACTTGAGTTTTGACCATTCTTGTTTTGCATTGAGCATGTATTCACTTGCACTTGAACCTGAATGCCTTGTTTGCATGTACACAATGCTGAACTGAACTTGTACATATTGATCTGAATTACTTTAAAAAAAAATGTCACCACAGTGCTTGTGGCTCCTCTGAACTTGATCATCACTGCTTTGTCACTGTTACTCTATTGCACCATGTAATTTCATGTTGGCTTGTGCCATTCTTCTCTGCTATTTGCATTTGCACTGCACTTGCTAGTTTTGGCATAGCAATTTCACTTAAGCCCTGTCTTGATCTATGCGTCATGCATGTTTTGATGATGTTTCATGCTTGATTGCTCCATTTGTGCTCCATGTTGATCTGTCTCGACAATTTCCTTGCTGGTTTGCCATTTGATCATGATGCTGAGTTGTTCTTTGACCATATCTCGACCATGCATTTGCTTTTTCTCGATGACATGCACTTATCACTTGAAAGTTTGATTTTCCCATGCTGCTTTGATAAAGTATATTGTTTTCATTCATGTTTGCTCGACTACTTTGATATGTGTTGACTATGTTGACATGTGCACTGAGTCGAGAAAGTCCATGTGGCTACTCCTCAGTTGCACCCTGAATTGGCGTGGCAGTGCACACGTGTATATCTATACACGTGTGTATATGCAGTCATTCAGAAAATTTCCTGTCTCTGTACCTATACAGTCTGCTAGACACAGATGAATCAGATCAAGTCATGAAAAATGATGAGAAACACACCAGAAAACTGAGGCAAATAGAATTTAAAAAAAATTATATTTGCATGTGTTCAGTTTTATTTCTATTGCAGTGTACTGTGTGTTTTCTGTTTCATGTGACAGGTAAGCAAACGGTGACTGGACTGACAGTGAAGATGCTGTGAGGACAGAAGACTGAAGACAAGAACAGTGTGAAAAAGTGTATATGTATACGAGTCTGTATAAAAGAATGAATGAGTGAAACTGTGACTGAAAGATAGAGTGTTGTAGTGGAGAACACTGTATATGGAATTTTATTTGATATGTAATACAGTGATGTACAAATAGTGGAGTTAAAAAAATTTGTACTGTTTGAATATTGAAATAAAATATTATATTTAAATAAAACACTGTGAATGTTTGAATTTCTGTACAGTCGTATTTTATTTAAATATAAATATTATATTCCAGTCTGTGATTTACAATAACAGTACAATATCAATCACATTAAAATAAAATTATTTGGTTGTTATCATCAAACAAAAATCATATAATTGTGTATACAACACCGTTATATACAACAGAAAATGCAATCTCTGCCATCAGGCTGGTCACGTAAAGCAAGATTGCTGGCGGTTGAAAAAGACTGAAATAGTTCAAGTGAATGAAGTGGCAGAAACTCCTGAGCCCTCAGCTATTCAGGAAAGGCCAGATGTTTTAGAAGGCACGCTAACTGTCAAAGATATTCCAGTTAAAGTACTGTTTGACACTGGCGCATCGCGAAGCTTCATTGCAAAGGATGCAGCTAAGAAACTAGATTTGAATTTGAAAAAGCTCAAGGAACCAATGACTGTCCAGAATCCGGTTGGGGGTTCAATTGATCTCAGTTGGGTTTGTGGAGTTCCAGTTTCTTTCTCTCGTTATCGGTTCCCTACCATCGCAGCCGTTATGAATTTTAAAGAGTTAGATCTTATCTTGGGACTAGACTGGCTGACCAAATATGAAGCTGAAGTCAAGTGCGCCGACAGAGTCGTAAAGGCAAAGATTAAATTAGGCGATTATATAACCATCCCCTGTGAAGGTCAGAATGCTAATAGAAAAGACTTCTGGGCAGCTTTGAATGTTTCTCCAGCCCAAATAGAAAATGTCCCTGAAGTCATAGAGAATATTCCCGATCTAGTGAAAGACATCCCTGTCGTCAAGAACTATGCGGATGTGTTCGAAGAAGTTGTTCGCTTACCTCCGCAGAGAGAAATAGATTTCAAAATTGCTTTAATCCCGAATGCAAGGCCAGTAGTTCATGCTATTCGAAGAATGTCCTTGAAAGAGAAAGAGGAGTTAGACAATCAAACACGACAGCTAATATGGAAAGGTCTGATCAGGCCTAGTTTCTCTGATTGGGGAGCAGCAGTGGTGTTTGTCCCAAAATCTGACGGTACTCTACGTCTATGTGTGGATTATCGTGATCTAAACAAGTAGACAATAAAGAACAAATATCCATTGCCCCGGATTGATGATTTGTTGGATCGATTAAATGGCGCACAAGTATTCGCAAGGATGGACCTAGCTACAGGCTTCCATCAACTTCGAATTGCCGAAGAATGTGTTCCAATGACAGCGTTCAGAGGTCCCGACTTATTCTACGAGTGGTTAGTAATGCCGTTCGGCTTATGTAACGCTCCATCTTACTTCGTCGATCTAATGAACAAGGTATTCAGAGGAGTATTGAATAAATTTGTTCTGGTTTTCATTGACGATATTCTAATCTTCTCTAAATCAAAGGCCAAACATGAAAAGCATCTGGAACAGGTTCTAGAAATTCTGAGACGGAATGTATTAATAGCCAAATTTTCCAAATGTATATTCTGGCAAGATGAAGTAAAATTTCTAGGCCACGTCGTATCAAAAGAAGGAATCGCTGTGGATCCAAGTAAAATCACAGCCATTCAGACCTGGAAACAGCCTAGTACTCCCACTGAAGTCCGCAGTTTTCTCGGATTGGCTAGTTATTACCGGAAATTCGTTAAAGACTTTTTCGAAGATATCTGGTCACTTAACGAAGCTTACAAAGAAGCATTCTAAATTCAAATGGACTCCAGAAAGTTAGGAGGCTTTTGAAGAGCTAATGTTAAGACTAACAACAGCTCCAGTGTTAACCATCATTGATGGAAACCAGGATTTAAAAGTATGGACTGATGCTTCTAGAGAAGGCCTTGGCGCAGTGTTAATGCAAAGAGGTCAAGTGATTGCTTATGCTAGCCGTCAACTGAAGCCGCACGAGAAAAACTACGTAACTCATGATCTTGAGTTATTGGCTATCATATTCTCTTTAAAAATCTGGAGACACTATCTTCTGGGTGAGAGATTTGAACTATTTACAGATCATCAGTCGTTAAAGTATCTGTTCACTTAGAAGGACTTAAATTTGAGGCAGCAGCGTTGGCTGGAGTTTCTTGCAGCATATGACTTTGAAATTATATATACTCCAGGGAAAGCCAATGTCGTGGCCGATGCGCTGAGCAGAAAGAATGTAATGATCGCCAGCTTTATTATCACGACATCCTTGATTGACAAAATATCTATTCTTTAGAAGGAGGATAACTTTATTAAAGATATGATCAAAAGGATTCAGAAAGGCGAACCCTCGTGTTTTCAAATAGGTAACGACGAGACCTTGAGGTTGAAAGGAAGGATTTGTGTTCCTGACATTCCTGAGCTAAAAAGGGAAGTGTTAGACGAGTGTCACAAGTCCAAGCTGAGTATCCATCCTGGTGTGGCCAAAATGTATAACGATCTCAAAAGAACATTCTGGTGGAAGGCTATGAAAAGAGACGTTTCAATATACGTTAGCCGATGCCCTACTTGCCAGCTAGTTAAAAGCGACCAACAGAAATTGGCTGGATTGTTACAACCACTAGAAGTTCCTGGTTGGAAGTGGGAACATATTTCTATGGATTTCATTGATGGTTTGCCCAGGACCAGAAAAGGAAATGACAGTATTTGGGTGATCGTAGATCGCTTCACGAAGACCGCCCATTTTATACCTGTTAGATCAAACAGAACTGCTCAGAGTCTGGCACAGATATACTTCAGGGAAATAGTTAGACTACATGGAGTGCCGCTCAGTATAGTCAGTGATAGAGATACAATATTCACTAGCAAATTCTGGGAAGCATTTCAAGTCGAGCTGGGAATGAAGTTAAACTTGAGCACCGCTTATCATCCTCAGACAGACGGTCAGACTGAGAGGGTGAATCGCATTTTAGAAGATCTATTGCGGGCTTGTGTTCTAGATTTCGGTGGATCATGGGAAGACCATCTGGATTTGGCTGAATTCTCTTATAACAACAGCTACCAGGCGAGTCTGACAATGTCGCCATTCGAAGCATTGTACGGTAGACCGTGCCGATCTCCTGCTTGTTGGATCGAGCCTGGAAATAGACTTGTGTTGGGTCCGGATATGATTCGCGAAGCTGCCGACAAAGTCGATTTTATTAAAAAGCGATTACTCGCCGCTCAAAGCCGACAAAAGAGCTATGCCGATAGAAGAAGAAGAGATATATCCTTTGAAGTTGGCGACTATGTATATTTGAGAGTATCGCCGATGAGAGGAGTTATCCGGTTCGGAAAAACTGGAAAGCTGGCGCCCAAATTCATTGGTCCGTTTCCTATTCTGGAACGGATCGGGACTCTCGCTTATAGGGTCAAACTGCCAGACTGGTTGCCTGGAGTTCATGATGTATTTCACATATCTCAACTTCGAAAGCACGTTCATGATCCAGACTTGATCGTGGAAGAAGCAGCTCAGCAGGACATTGAAATTACTCCAGAATTGGCTGTGAGAAGAGAGCCGCTAAAGATTATCGGCAAAGAAACCAAAGAGCTGAGGAACAAGAAGGTTCGCTTAGTCAAAGTGCAATGGAGTGGAGATCCGCGAGATTGTACTTGGGAAACTGAGGAGAGCATTCAGAAAGCTTATCCTAGATGCCGAGTAGATATCTCTGATTGACTCCGGTGCAAGGTGCATTTACCATACTTTGCATTACCGTGTAATTCTCTATTCTGTTGCTATTTTCCTCCCATGGATGTGCACTATTTATTCTATACTCTGAATGTTAAAAACAAATTGGTTGTTGTATTGTGGGATTGTAGATTTATCAAACCACTTTCAACTTTGTTCCTTTTCGGGGACGAAAAGTTTTAAGTGGGGGAGATTGTAACAACCCGAAAATCTGGGCCAGTTTAAATTTTTATTTTGGCAATTTTAGCAAATTTTGAATATTTAAAATAGATTATTTTTAATAAAAGCGACGAGAAATTTATTTTGAATAAAATTAAATCGTATATAGTTATATAGATGGACGATAGAATATAAATATTTATTTATATTTATAAAAGGAATTGAAAATGGCGCGGTAGTTCGATAATTCGATTTCAAACTTCAGTTGAAGGTACCGGGTGCAAAACAATCTGGATTTTAGTGAAACCAAAAATATTTAAATCTATTAGTGAATATCTTTCGAACGAATCTGACAAATCGAAATTTGATAGCGGGAGTCAAAAGATATGTCCAGTTGAAAATTCTGAATAGTCGCTATGGAATTCAGGCCCTTAAAAATGGACATTTTGCAAACGACCTCGGATTTCGACGAAACCACTTTTGTTGGATCCGTAATGTCAAATTATAGCTAGGTTTCAATTTTCATAATTTTTCGAATCAATATGTGAGCGTGGCAAAGGAAAACGCGTTTGACCGGTTTTAGTTGATTTTAATCGACTGGAAATTGGCCATTTTTCAAACGGTCTTAGAATTTGACGAAACTAGTTTTGTTAGGACCGTAACGTCAATACGAAGCTAGAAAATAATTTTCGAGAATTTTTCTAGTTAGTATGTGACCCCGGTAAATTGAAATGCGCGTTCAAATTCAATATATAGAGTTATATGTAGATTTTAACGGAAACTGATCGAAATGGTCGAATCAGCTTACGATACATATCCCATTGTGTTCGGAATAGGGGTGAAACGCTATGGGCAACAGTCGTTGGGCTCGATTTGAGATTCGTATGTAAAAGTCAACATTTAGGAATTAAAATAAATAAAAAAAATCATTCTCTCTCCTCTCCCCTTTATCTCCTCTGGCCTCCCCCCCCCCCCCCCCCCCCGTTCATTTCGATTTCAAACAAAAAAGAAAAAAAAAACACGAAGCAACCCTCGACGGAGCTGCCTCCAACCACCTCCGCGCCATCGCCGGAGGACCCCCACCATGCTGCCGACGCCCTGCTTCTCTCCCACCATCTCGCGTCTCGTCCTCCGTCCTCCCTCTTCTTCCCCGAACCGATTTCCCCTAAATCCCCTAGCCCACCTCGGACGCCCTGGCACCACCGCCTCCCCCTCCTGGAACCCTCTCCGACGCCCTCCGCTTCCCCCATCTCCGCCTCCAACCACCTCCGCGCAGAAACCCAGACGCGCCCAAACCCCCACCGACCTCCCCGACGCCGCCAAGCACAGCACCAGTTCCCCCCTTTCCCAATTAAATACTGTAAGTTTTTGTATTTTATTTTTATTCATTTTTATATAATGTAATTGATTTTTTAGCATAAATTTAAAATCAGTTCTTATAAATATTATAGTATTAAAAAGCAATGATTTTAAAAAATAAAAAGTGAGGATTTTTATATGATAAAATATACGATTTAAAAAAACTGAAAATATAGGACTTTTGTTCATGTAAAAATATAATTTTTAGCATAGGAAAAATATGATTTTTATATTTTTAAAGTATTAAAAATATAATCTTTACTATATAGTAGTGGTAGAAATATGATTTTTGTTTATGTAGAGAATTAAAAATATCATCTTTATATAGTAGGAAGGATAAAAATATTGTTTCTATCATGGTAACAAGTTAAAAATATTATTTTTATTCGTGTAGCTAAGTAAAAATATAATCTTTGATATATATATAGCGATGTAAAAATATAATTTTCATAACGAAATAAAAATATCACCTTTATATATGTAACAAATTAAAAATGTGATTTTTATAAAGGTGAAGTCTATATTTTTGAAAAGGCGGAATCTATATTTTTCAAATGGAATTTTTATATATTGAATAACGAAGTAAAAATTTGATCTTTACATATGTAGTGAATACGGGCAACGAAAGCGACAAAAGGCAAGATCGGTGAAGATTTATGCAAAGAAGAGTCGTGGGATTGAATTAGCTATTTGGTGA
The DNA here is from genome assembly GCA_030737875.1 of Allium sativum. Classification (NCBI taxonomy): domain Eukaryota; kingdom Viridiplantae; phylum Streptophyta; class Magnoliopsida; order Asparagales; family Amaryllidaceae; genus Allium; species Allium sativum. Next base: position 315,528,009 of record CM060915.1, read on the forward strand.
GATTTCTGATTTAAAAATTATATATGTGTTGAAATAAAAGTGAATTGCTATATATAAATATATATATATACGCCCCTCGTCCACAAACCATGGACGATATTTATTGATTGAAATTGTTGTGAAAATTGATTGATAGTGAATGGTTGTTTGAGATTGTTTGTGGTTGATATTGATTTATTGTGGTTGAAAAATACCCGTTTGTGGTTGAAAATTATTTGGTTGAAACCACATAGGATTAGTTTGTGGAAGTGAAATAAATATATACATGCCGCCTGCGTGCGAACTAGATGCATGATCCCCATTGTCAAAAACTGCGAGGTTTTAAGGTAGAGCGAGGAGCCGTACTAGGGACGGTCCCGGTTTTAACTACCCTGCCGTTATGCTGCCGAAATTTTGAATAATATTTGTGTGTTTGAATTATTTTCATCTGCTTAAACTATATTTGTTCATTGAATAGAAAACCTCATGTGTTGAATTGATATTCATTCGTTGATTAAAAATTCATGTGTTGAATGGCATTCGCGTTTTAAATATAAAAATCACATTTTTATCTATATATAGAAACTATAGAAAACCTTCATGTGTTGAATTGATATTCATTCGTTGATTTGAAATTCATGTGTTGAATGGTATTCATATTTTGAAATAAATTGTTTGATAATAAAAAAAATCACCTTTTATCGACTATATGAACTGTGTAAAATAATCTCGTTTTAAAAGAAATTGTTTTATGATAAAAATCCTATTTTTGTCACCTATATGAACTATATAGAAAAATAGTGTTTTGAAATGAATTGTTTTACAATAAAAATCACATTTTTTATTGTATGCATGAATCGTTGAAATGTGAAGTGTTAAAAATAGCCACTTGTTCAAAATAAACATATATGAGTTGAAATATTCATTAATTAGCTAATGAAATGATTTGCACCTATGTATGTAACATTAGAATGAATGGTGTTTTTAAACCAAATAGAAATCAAATATGAAGTTGAATAGAAAATGATAAATGGTAAGAACCATATATATGTACATGCATATTCATTGAACAGGTTATAGCAAAGGGGCTAGAGAAGAGGAATAAAATTTTGTGCCCGACAAATAGGTACACATTTACTGTTTTGTTTGGGTGATGATTTTATGAGCCTGTTGGCCAGCCGCTTGGCTAGCCGCTTGGCTTTTTCTTTTTCTTTTTGAGATTAGAAGGACCGGGAAAGCTATTTGCGATTTCCCGATGCTCCCGGTGCAGGGGAGGTTATGGCGAAATTTTCCAAAATTTTAAGGCGTTAGTGAAATATTTGAAGTGAAAACGATATTGAAATTGTTGAATGAACTATATTTATATAATTATATAAATATAAATAAAATTAAAACGAAACGTGGCCGTGCAGTTCGCATTTTGAAACCGTGATTTCAAACAACTAGTGCGGGAAATCCGACCATCGGATTTTCCCGAAATCTCAACCGTCGGGTTCGCCTTGGAAATATCTTCCGAATGGCACCAACCTTGTAAAAATCCAACGGTTGGATTGTCTGGATTGTTTAAATCAAATCTGATGAAAAACAACGCCAGAAGCGATTATATATTTATATATATAAAAATATAATTATGTTTAATCGAATAACGACGCTGCAGTTCGTATTTTGAAATCGAAACTTCAAACGATTGTACCGGGAGATCCGACCGTCGGAATTTCCCGAAACTGGAACCGTTGGATTCGTTTTGAAAAGACCTTTCTAATGATGTAAATTTTGTGAAGATCCAACGGTTAGATTTTTAGATATGTGTAAATCAAATCTGAAGAAAAACAGTGCCACGGCCGCGTTATGGCCCGAAGCGTCGTTTTGAATAGATGGGCTATTTTAAAATAAATAAAATAGCGATAAATCATTATAAAGTACCATAAACAATATGGAGTGGAAATAAACTGAATTTGCTCGATTTATGTTGTATTTGATGGTTGAATGTGTTTGGTGTGAAAATTACATTAAAGAACAATATTGGTGTTGTCGAATAATTTAACCATTGAAATAAATTGATTTGAAATTCTAAATATACGTGAATTATTTGAAAAGGCCGAGTTAATTCTCATTTCGAATAATTGACCGACGATTAAAAGTCGAAGATGAAGACGATGGTCGAAGACCGGAGATCTTCACCTCGTTTGGATGGTAACCGAGGTCCTGATTGGGAGGCATCCCGAAATATGGATAATGAGTGGTGATCGTCCAGACGTACGTGGTGATCGAAGGGTTTGCGAGGTATTTAGTGCCTCCGGTTTCGTTCAGACCCAGAACGGACTTGTAAATGGACCGTGTGTCTGACATTGGATTTTATTCTGTGTTGATTGATCTCTATTAAATATACATCTGTTTGGCGGTGGAGAATTTATTCTTTTGCTTAACGCCCTTCTCTGTGACGCACGAGCTCAGAGGTTGTATATCGATGGACATTAGTCGCATGGCATGAATTGCTTGTGTGGCATGCTAAGACACAATGATCAGGGCTTCTGTTGAAAAGCAAAGTCTTGTGGTGATGATCAAAGCACCTCCTATGTGGCGTAGTTTGTGTATAACGTGAATTCGCGAGCCTCACACCCCGGTATGAACCTAAAACGGGAGAAGGACCTCAGGGAGGGCATGCGTTTCTTTCTAGCTAGGGTGGTGTCAGTGACCTACCAGCCCTGACATTTATATACTTTTCACCTATGTGGTTGTTGCTGTTGCGAGGCGCCTCGGTTTGATCGGACGATTCGGGTCCGATGGAGTCATTCGTTGGCTCGTTTACGCCCCAAAGGGCGGGGAGACGTAGTGTTCAGGCATAATAATCCACATCGGTGGACCGGCCCTGACGATCCAAGGGGCAGTTGCGGCTGTTCCTGAGACATGGGCTAGATTGTCTCGAATTCGGTAAGGACTATCTTTTGCCTTGGTTCATGACGGGAATCCAATTTCCAAATACGTGACTGTGCGGTTTTGATTGTATACCTATATATGGCGACATAGTGGTATGGGGCATTAATGCCGTCTATGATTGATAGTTATGATTTGAAATTGTTTTCAAAACATATAAACACTAGCAATAATATCAAATGCCTTTGTTTTGTTCGTATCAAGCATATTTTGACCGTTATAAGGTAAAACTCTATCCTCCGGTTTGCGTTGCATTGTGTGATGGGAACTGAGTCTTATAACGGTTTCATTTTTATAAAAAGCATAGCGATGTTTAAAAGAAAGATTTGTTTTAAAGCACTGGCAATCCAATGGAGTAAACCCGTTCCACGAAAGTGGCGTGGTCCTGTGATTAGCCAAATCATATATGTGTTGAGTAGATTTCTCAACCAGTCCCATGACTGACTCGTAGTTTGTTTCACTTTCAAACTTGGGTGCCCCTTTTTCTACACGGGTAGCCTTGTATTCAGGTTTAGCTGTTTCTTTCTCTGGATAACTGGAGCTGAAGATGGATTCTATCATTTATCTCTTTTATGCTGTTCAGCTCCTATTGTACATATTTTGTTTATTTCCGTTGTAGACATTTATGTATAGCTGAACTGTATTTGTACTAAGTAAGATCCTGTATACTGTGTAACTCTGATGATTACTTTTATCCAGTATATTCTATTGTTCATTATCTGGTGTATTTATTTAATTTTGTTCTGCTATTATCTGTTTCTGTGTTATATTCCAAAAATAACCCTTATTCCGTCAGAACGGGATTTCGGGTCGTCTCAATTTCCTTATATGGAAATGTCATTAGAATGAAAATGTCATTATATGGGAAATGTCAATAGAATAAAAATGGCAATTTGGTTAAACATGTGTAAATAGAATAAAAAGGTCAATTTTGTTAAAAGTGTTTATTTAGAATATATATTTTTGTCAAAATATGGTAGAATATACATTTTGATAAAATTATGTAAGCATGACAATTTACATTCTTATTGTACATGAAAAATGCTCCATTTGTTACACTTGTAGTGTAAATGAGAAAATATGAAAATGAGCATTTGTTTTAAATAGAAAAGTAAATAAAGCGGTGTTTACATTAAAAATGTTGTGGCATATAAAAATGTCATTTTTAGTAGGATATAAAAAATGTCATTTTAGTTAGATTATAAAAAAATGTCATGTTAATATCATCTATTTAGAAATGACACTTATTTAGAAATGTTATGTTAACATAAAAAAATATCAATTTTGTTAGATAATGTTATATTAGTATAAAACCACCATTTATGTTAGAAATGTTTATTTAGATCAAAAAGAACCATTTTAGCATTATCATCTTTTGAGAATAAAAAGTACATTTTTAATGTAACATTCTTTTTAGATTAAAAAGAACCATTTTAGCATTATTCTCTATTGAGGATAAAAAGAACATTTTAAGCGACATACTCTTTTTAGAATAAAAAGGACATTTTTGTTAGGAAATGTAAATTAGAATAAAAATAACCTTTTTGACTAGAAATTTGTTACGCTAAATAAAAATATCATTTTATATAGATGATGCCATGTTAAATAAAAATATCATTTCATTTAGATAATGTCATGTAGATAAAATATCCTTAAATATAAATGTCATTCATGTTGAGTTATAAATACCATTTATGCTAGAATTCAAAATGTCAATTTTATAGAGTAATGTTTGTTCATCTTTAGAATATCATTTTGTTGAACTATTTTTGTGTAACATAAAAATATCATTTTATGCTGAACTAGAATTGCCATATAAAAACATTTTTGTCAAAAGAATGATTAGAAATTAAAATAGCATTTTTGGTCAAAATATGATTAGTGAAAAAAAAAAATTTGGTCATTTAAAAGGATTACACCAAAACACACTAAAACATTTATTTTTGGTCATTTAAAAGGATTATTTAAAAATATACACTTTTGTGTATTTAAAAGGATGAGTTAAAAATATATGTTTCGTTTATTTAAAAGGATTAAACAAAAATGTCATTTTAATGTAAATGTATACATTAGGATTATATTCAAAATGAACATATATCATTCTAATGTTAATGCATACATTAGAATTTGTATGCAAAACAACAATGAAATGTATGTTAATTATAAGATGTCTTTTATGTTAATTATTAAATGACATACCTGTTAATTATAAATGTGACCTTAGATTGAAATAACACTTTGTTATGAAATGTGTCATTAGAATAAAATGACATTTTGTTATAAAATGTTGTCTTAGAAAAGAAATAACATTTTTTATGTAAGTGTTTCAGTAAAAGAATTAAAGATTACATTTTTATGTCATGTTGTTTTCATTTGAAAAATTGAATTAAAGGATTACCTTTTATTGTAACATTGTTTACAATAAAAGAATTGAATTAAAAGACTAGGTTTTTATTGTTAATTGTTCACAATAAAAAGAACAAAAATATATGTCTGTGATGTTGAAATGTGTGATGTGTTAAATATAATGTTTAGTATATTCAAGTTTGAATATTACACTCCCATTTACAAGTTACCCGACTTGTTTATATGATTGGGACGATAATTTTCACACATCGCCCAAGTGCGCAAATAATTTATTATTTGTTTGATGGATGAAACCCCACACGGGTATTGGGATGATACTGGACACACACTAATCCCAATATTTAGTTATATGTCAATCGATGGATTGACAGTCTGTGATGAGCGTTATTTATTTACTTTAATGCTCACACAGTTATAAATTCCAGTCTGGTTGTTATTTCGGTGTTTGATAATTATTTATCATGGTTGTTGATTTCACGCAATATATGGTTGTTGATTGAGTCACATTCCAATACAGAATATTCTAGAAAAAGAATATTTTAGAAAATGTCTTAGAAAAAGAATATTTTAGAAAAGAATATATTTTGGAAAAATATATTTTTATTGAATGAACTAGTTATTAACTAGAATAAATCATTAAATTAAGATTTAATGAAGTTTTCAAATTAGTGAATATTTAATTGAAATTAAATTAAATAAATTGGATTTTGGGTTTGTCGTGAATGGCGTCTTCAATAACACCTTTCTTAAACCCAGTTGAGAAATGAATAAATCTTTTAATTAAGATTTTTAAAATGTTTCAATTTATATTTAGTAATTGGAATAAGATGAAATGTGAGTTGGGTTTATTGTGAACTGTGTTTTTAAGCGACATTTGTTCTTTAACCTGACTGACAGTGAAAATATGATTTGGAATTTATAAATCTTTTATTAAGATTTAAAAATGGAAATTTTCCAAAAGTAAAGTTTTCCAATTTAATATATTAAATTGGAATTTAATGGAATTCGAATTAATAAAAACCGAGATAAGCTTCTGTAAAAGAAGACCGATACTACATATGGAATTTAAGAGGCTTTGCCGTTATTACATTTATATTATTGGTCGGATACAGAAATTTATAACGATTATATATTGATTGATTTCTGTGAAGATTCCATATTTAATGGAAGTCGATTTTCGGTTTATCGTGAACGGTGTTTAAAATGACATTAGTTCTTTAACCCAATTAAAGATAAGATTTATTTCTTAAATTTAAATAATTATTGAATAATGATTTTTGGATATTTAAACCCAAATTGGGTTTTTTTAATAAATCTTTAAAAGAAAGATTTAAGAATTAATTTAAAGAATTTATCTTTGACATAATAATGTGAATATTTTGTTTAAAGGAATATTTTGAATTGGAATGAGGCGTTGGATGTGTTTTATACAGCATTTGATTTTTATTTATAAAAATATGTAAGTTATACGGAAAGACCGGGTTTAACCCATTCCAAATAATTACTACGAAGACAAAGAGTCGAAGAGGAAGACGGTGGTTGAAGACCGACGATCTTCACATCGAATGGATGTGTTGCTACTGTGACCCATGATGGGAGTAGCTACCTTGAAGGGGCTTCAGTGGTAGCCGTCTGGACTATTGTTGATTGTTTCGGATTTGGTTTTCGCTCAGACCCAGAGCATAAGCTTGTAAATGGATGCGTGTCTGACATTGGATTTCGTTCCAGGCGAATTAAATTGATTGTTATTAATGTATGTCTATTTGGTGGTAGAGAATTTATTCTCTACTAAACACCCGGGTATATATTAATAGTGGTTGATCGCATGGCGTGTATTGTCAATGTAGCACGCCAAGATGCAATTGATCAAGGCTTTTGTTGAAAAGCAGGGCCTTGTGGGATGATCAAAGTATAGCCTATTACGACATAACTTTGTGTATAGCGTGACTTCGCGAGCCTCACACACCGGTATGAGTCGAAAACGGGATATGGACCGTAGGGAGTGCACACGTTTCTTTCTAGCTAGAAGTGGTGTCGGTGCTTAAACTGGCTGACATTTTACTCATGTGGATGATGGATTTTGAGGCGCCTCGGATTTTTATAGGTCGTTAGTGGTCATACTATAGGTTCAAAGGGACTGGGAAGCGTGTGTTCAGGAATTGCCAATCCACTACCGTTAGGTGGGGACCGGCCCTACCGCTCCAAGGGTTGCCCATAGGTGTGATCCTGAGGCATCTACTAGAGTGTCTCGAATCGGAGAGTAGCTTGCCCCTAGCCTTGACTCATGATGGAAATCCAATTTCCAATACGACCTTGCGGTTTCGATTGTAGAACTAGTATGGCGACATAGTAGGATGGGGTACTATGCCTTCTATGATTAATACATTATGATTGAAATTGTTTTTGAAATATATATATATATATATACCCATAGATATACACACTAATACTAAATCCTTTTTATCGTATCAATCATCTTTTGACCATTATAAGGTAAAACCCTATCCTTCGGTTTGCGTTGCATTGTGTGATGGGACTTGGGTCTTATAATGGTTTCATTTTTCTAAAAAAAAGCATTGCGTTGTTTAACGATTTACCTTATTTTATGCACTGGCAATCCAATGGAGTAAACCCGTTCCGCGTTAGCGGCGTGGTCCTGTGATTAGCCTTATTATTAGATAGTTAAGTTAAGATTTCTCATACCAGTCCTATGACTGACACGTAGTTTGTTTCACTGGCAAACTCGGGTGCCCATATTTTCCACACGAGCAGTCGAGTAGCTTTTTGCAGATATATTTACAGGATCCTGGTTTACAGCTGAAGCGGTATTCGGAAAGCTCTGTACCCGTGTATTCCTTTCAGTTGTATATTTGTAATATTTTCCGCTGCTATTTAAATGTAATTTAAAACTCTGATGTTATTGTATTTCTATTATGTAATAAGTATTCATACTCTATGATATCTTGTACTCTGATGTAATTGTTGTAATCAGCAATAAAATGTTCTTTAGTTTGTTCTCTAATGTGTATTGTTCTCAAAGCAATCCAGCCTTTCCTTTACGGGAAAGTTTGGGTCGTCACACCATTCATTTAACTTGAATGTACCGAGCATATTATCACCAACGGTTGTGATCAGCAACCGTTACCGAAAGCATACAACAGCGAATAGAATAAGAAGCAAATGAAATTTCTCTAGATTAGGTGATAATTCCCTTAATGGGAGTGACCCACATGGCCATAATGCCTGCCCGATTTCTGTCATTTCCCGGTTGATGAGGCTTGAGGTCACGATTATTTTTCAGAACATCTTACCACCATTAACTTTGAATATCACATCGTCAGACATTCATCAATATATGTTGTCTTGGGACTGGACAAACCGAAGGCACCATTCTATTAATCCATCTTGGGCAAATTCCACCTAGGATTGATTGAACAGCCCTTGCACTTGACTCCATCTTCTTATATCTTCAGCATAAGTTGATTCATAACGCTTATGCCAATACGGAGCGGTTTTCAGATATTAAATCTGATCCCGGTCTCCCCATATTGACAACGAAGGCAAAAAAAAAAAATGATAGTCGGTGATTTAACTATCAAAGAAAACATCCATACAATCAACGGTCCTATTTTCCGTTTGAAAATTCTACCGATCAACCATCAAACAATATTGGGCCCTTTATAAATTAATTTCTTATTAAATTATCATTTTCCATTTTCTTATCTTTTCTCAGCTATTTTTCAAGGCTTGCTTGTAACGACCCAGATTTTTTGGTCGGTTTATTTTGAATATTTAAATATAGAGCTGATAATATAAATCGATTTTCATATTGAATTATAGATCTAATTACCGTAATACGAGATATATTGAATTCGAAGTTAGAATTGAATCAAAACAGTTCAGATAATAAAATTCTATGTGAATGTAATCGATAATGGTATTAATATATTATCGAGAAATTTATTTGTTTATAAATTTAAATTATTTTATATCTATTTAAAATGATTATTCTATATACGTTTAAATTTAAATTATATTCGGTTAGTTCAGAATAGTGTTAAACTGTTGAAATAACAATGGTTGCGTTAAAATAGCGGTTCTGATTTTCGAATAAGGGTACCGCAAGATATTTTAGTTATCTAATCGAAATAAATTAAAAATCAAATCGCATAAAAACATGCTTGTACTTAGTCCTACATCATTTTAATTCGTAGGTACGAATTGTCCCCTTCCATTTCTATAAATCCCGACCCTCTTTTCACTTTTTCTTCACATTTCCTTTCTTCCAATTCTCAGTAAAAATCAAAGACCGATCCACCAATTCAAGAAGAAGAAAAACCCGTAAGTCCTTTATTTAAAACTGAAATCAATTCGTTCGTAAATTCTGGAACGCGAGGCAACTCGAGCGACGATGGGGGAGGTTCAGCTCGATCCGTTCCTTTGGGTGATGCGGTTCTCTTAAGTCGCGATGGCCAAGTATGGTCTAGGGTAAAGCAGAAGCCGCGATTGGTATCAGCAGCAGTAGGGAGTCGCGAAGCCTGGTGGAGTTCGAACGAGCTAAGGGAAGTTTGGGCGGATCTGTAGTAGAGGCCGACGTTTTGGATGCGGTGTCTGTAGGGTGGTTTGAGTTCAAGGCTGAACGATGTGATGTCAGAAGGTGAACGAGGGGACCAAGGTCAGAAAATGATAAACGAGTAATGTTGAACTGCAATTTCGAAATGAGGTTTGATGAGCGAGTTCAAAGCATGAACCTGTAGAGGAAAGGGAGAAATGATAGCTGCCATTAAGGTGTTCGATGAATTGTCCAAGTGGAAAAAACGCAGTTTTGGGCTGATTACGGTTTTGTTACTATTCGAAGATACACTTCGTAATTTATCAAGTTATTTTGCAGAAGTGATAAAGTAATGTTCTTTTTATTATATAAAATAATATACCTAGAGTAATTCATTCGTTTATTTTTATAGTCAATGTAAATAAATAAGTTTAAGTTCATAATGGTATGAATGGTTAAAATATGAATCGAATAAATTATAGGTACGAGAGAAACGCCTCGAGTAAATTCGTAGCTCAGATGATACGGAGTTTTAAAATGGATATTCAACAACTGCAAATTCCGGTGAGTAAATCTCACTCACCTTTAGAATTATTTTTATTTCATTAAAAATAATTGTTTGTTGCTTGTGTGCATGCTTTCTGGTTGTTTTATATATATTAGTTATTTAGGCTATATATATATATTGGGTTGATTGATTGGTTGGATTCCCGCAGTCTCATTAGCGGATGCCCGCGGTACCATAGCGGATGATTACCCTATACGCCCCACGCTATGATTAGTGGATGACCTTCTATACCGCGATATTCTGTCACGAAGCAGAATGGGTATTATTTATGTGCTAACATCTGTGGATGCAGGAAAGCAGGTTGGAGGAATCCAACAGGATTCCTCAAAAATATATTATCTGTTTGTTTATTTGTTTGCATATATATTGTTATATATGATGTGTTAGAAAAATAAATCATTGGTTGCTTTGTGTGTTTAATATCACTGGGCTTAAGTAATGATATTTAAAAATATCGTAAAAAGAATATTTGAGATTTTAAAGGGGAAATTCTATTTTTAAATAGAATTTGAATTTTAAATGGAATAAAAATATAAAACTTGTTTTTTTTGAAAAATATAACAAGTAGTTTCTTTTAAACGAAGTTTATAAATAGTTCTTTTATAACGAAGTTATAAATGAAGTGAAAAGAATTATCATTTGATAATTCAGAAATAGAAATACAAGCGTGAAATTGGGATTTGAAATGGAATTTCAAAACAGATGTGAAATGAAATTTTTAAATATATAACTCAAATGAAATTTGAAGTATAACATTTGAATTTTAAAAAGGAGTTTAAATATTTGAATTTTAAAAGGGGATTGAATATTAGAAATTCAAATAAGAAGTTCAAATAGAATTTGAATAGATGAAATTAGAATGAAAGACAAAATTTGAATTCAAGGAATTAAAATTATAATTTGAATTCGAAGGAATTCAAATAAAGGAATTCAAATAGAGATTTGAATATAGAATTTCAAAATAGAATTTGAAATATAGAATTTCAAAGAAGAATTAAATAGAATTTGAAATATAGTATTTCAAAGAAGAATTCAAATGTGAAATTTGAATAGAGATTTGAAATGGAATTTAATATGAAATTTGAATCGAGATTTGAAATAGAAATTCAAGTGTTGAATTTGAACATGGAATTGAATACAGGAATTCAAGTAGAAAATTGAATATGAGATTTCAAAATAGAAGTTGAAATAAACTTTGAAATAGGATTTCAAAGCAGAAATGGAAATGGAATTTCAAATAGGATTTCAAAATAGGAAATCCAAAGGATTTTGAAATGGAATTTGAAACATTTAGAATTTCAAATAGAAATTTAAATGGAGTTTGGATATTTAAATTCAAGCATGAATTTCAAATATAGAAATTCAAAAAGGAGTTGAATTAAAGTGGGAATTCAAATAGAGGATTTGAAATGAAATTCGAATAAAGAATTTGAAATGGAATTCGAATAAAGGATTTGAAATGGAATTCGAATAAAGGATTTCAAATGGGATTTGAATACAGGATTTAAAACTATGGAATTTGAAATGTAAAGATTCAAATGGAATTTGAAAAATATATGAATATATATATTAAATGGAATTGAACTCATTTTAAGAAGTTTAAAAGTTTATATATATATATATATATATATATAATTAAAACGAACTCGCCGCAGCGCTGCAGTTCGTAAAATAGCGATTCGAACTTCAATTGAATATACAGGACTCAATTGAAGTCGGAATTCTTTGAAACAAGAAACGTCAGGACCGATTTGATAATAGTTTTCTAATGAAAGAGAAAAATCTGAATTTCGTCGTATAGATTTTGAGTTATGTCAAAATCAAATATTCAGAAAAGCAGCGCCAGAACCATTATAAAACCATAACGGTTTATTTAATGATATTAAAGGATTTTAAGCAAATAAAAATCGAAATCTCTATTCAGAAAAATCCAGATTTGAGTTATAAAATATATGGAGTAATGAGTTGATTTTGAAACAGAAATCAGATTTTTGATTTATTGAATAGAGTTAACTAATTCGAATAGAAATTAGTTAATGGGATTTCGAATGAATATTGGGATTTGAATAAGTGAATTCGATTTGAGAATTTATATTCGAAATAGAAAAGAGAACTAGAATTGAAAGTGAAATTCAATTTGGTTATGAACGAGTTAAATATTTTGTTTGAACATGTTATGTTCAACAAAGAAGTAAAATAGGCAAAATGGCCGATTTAAAGAATAAATAGGCGAAACTGAATTCAAGCGATTAGATGGTATGGAATTGAATTGCAAACAGGTGAATATGTGTTAAGCAGGTGGGATGAAGTATATGAAGTTATAAATGTAGTGCTCGACAAAAAGGTACATGTTTAATTCGTATATGAGATTTTATGCGCCGTATTGGCAAGCCGCTTGGCTTTTTCTTTTTCTTTTTGAGATTAGAAGATACCGGGAAGCTATTTGAAATTTCCCGATGCTCCCGATACAGGGGAGGTTATGGCGAATTTTTCCGGGAATTTAAGGAGTTAGAATATTTTTAAGAAATTGACAATTAGAAATCTATATATCGATATATATAGAATTCGACAAGGAAACGAAATCAAAAATAGAGTAAAGGGCCAAGATTGATTATTGAAAATATTTGGATAACAAATATTGATAGAGAGAATGGAGAAGTGATTTAATTAATAAAATATTAATTAAAGAGCCCAGTGATTTGTTTGATATGTTTGGATGAACACTTGTTTTTATTCGATAGTTAAATCACAGACTATCGAAGTTTTTGACCATCGTTGTCAATATGGAGAGACCGGTTGGATTATTATCCAAAGAACCACACCGTATCGGCATAAGCGTTGCGAACCAAGTATGCTGAACATATTGAAGACGGAGTAAAGTGCAAGGGCTTTTCTATTAATAGAAATAGTGCCTTCGGTTTCGTTCAATCCCAGAACGAACGTAAATGGACGGATGTCTGACAGAGTATTTCCAATGATCAAATGGGTTGGTCTGTATGAATATATATGGTTGCAACGGATTTATCCCTTAGCATAATATCCAGAATATTTGTGCAAACTCAACTAGTGATTAACGGATCTGACGATGTGGCATTCAAAGTGATTGTGTTATCGATGAATGGTAAGTATGCGTAGCCTCAGGCCTCAACAACCGGGAAAGGACAAAAATCGGGCAGGCAGCATGGCTATGTGGGTCGCTCCCATTAGGGTGTATAATCACCTATCTAGAGAAATTCCTTTTGTTTCTAAATCTATCGATTCTGCCCATTCGGGAAACGGTGGTTTGAGTCCAACCGTTGGTGATATACATTCGATACACTCAAGCGAAATGAGTGGTCGGTCATGTGTGGGCCGGGTTGCAAGACGTTCTTGTTGAACCCAGGTGTATTCGCCTCTAGAGATGCACTGTCGGAAGGTGGTCCCATACCTTGTCATGTTGGAAATCCAATCTCCAATAAGCGCCATGCGGTTTTTGATTTTATACTATATATGTGGAGCGTGAGATGCAAGCGTTCTACTATTCGGTTATTTACTTGATGTAGACATTATTATAATATCACTGGATTTTTGTATCAAAGTGTTTTGGGTTATAGTAAGGTAAAAACCGTCCGTGTTTATGTGTGGGCTGGTCTTACTATTATCTTCTCTTTCGAAAAAGATTTTTAAAGTTAAACAAGTGGTTGGAGTTTACTCACACCAGTCCCATGACTGACCCAGAGTTTATTTTGTTTTGTTTTCCCTAAACTCTTGGGTGCCCAAATTTGTACGGGCAGTCAAGTGTTTCAGGCTTTTACAGATACACTTGGAGGAGCTTGAAGCTGGAGGCTTCAACGTTAGTTATTTAGAGTTACTTCCGCTGAATCAAATGTTATGTGTACTCTGATGATGGTATGTATTTATGTACAAAACAGATTTGTATTTCAAAAGTTATGTTATAGAATATATTTTATTCGTTCCGCTGTGAGTTTGTGATCTTCGTTTTTCTTCTATTCTAATATTTCTTTCTTTCTATTTCTCATCCTCTAACTTCTTTCTATTAATGGTTCGTATTTCTGTGTTATTTGGGTTGGACATGTGTTGTATTTAGTCAACTCAGATAGCTCGGATTTGCGGGTCGTTTCAGTTGGTATCAGAGCTTAGGTTGAGCGAACACCTAGGCTTGTGTGGCATGTGCTCATTAGAGATAGGGTCAGAAGTACCCTAGAATGAGTTGAGTGTATATATATGAGAGAGCGTATTTGTAAATTGATATAAAAGTTGTTTTATATTGTGTTGGCTAGTCTGTTGAGTGGTTTATGAATTCTGGTCGGATAGTGGGACGCCACAAAGTCGATAGGAATTTCTAAACACTTGAACAGGAGATTGAACATGATATTGTTTTAAAGTGGGTGAAATTATTTTACCCAAAATTATATTTTGATATAGAAAGAATAATTTTCTGAAATTATTATGATATATGGATGTGTTGATTGTTAGGATTATAATCAAACGAGATTATAAAATTTGAATGGTTATCTATAACCAAAATAGAATTTGTATAAGAATTAAATATACAAATGCGATGAATTAGAATTAAATTCAAACCAGAATTAAGAATTTAAAATCCTGGGAAGTTGAAAAATATTTTTCAAAGTATATTAAAATAATATAGATTTGTTTTAGAAGGATTTGAAAGAAAATCATTTTTGATGGATTTTGAAATAATAAAGCACTGAACTCACTTCAGTGGCTGGGAAATTATTCTGATGATGATTGCAACATCATCAGTGTTCGTTTCCGAGTTTCTAAGTGATGAATTGCTACCTTAGAAAGTTTTCGATGGAAAATTGTTTGAAAGAAAACAAATTGGTTTGAATATTCAAATGTTTTGAATTTGAAATGAAAATAAATATAAGTATACATTTAAGTGATTTCAAAAGAATTTGAAAAGAAAACCCAGGGATTTGAATTCTGGAATTGGAATTTAACTTAAGCTAGTAAATGGGTTGAAGTGAATCAATTGACTAGAATCAATTTTGATAAATTGGGGTTGAACCAATATGAATAGAATATGAGTTGGATGTGAATAACTTGATTGCAAATCATTCAGAGTTAAATGAATGAAAGCATATATAGTGTGTGATATTGAATATAAATGGATTGATCGTAGATCATTCAAATTAAATGAAGGAAGACCAAAAGTTTTGGTGGAATTAAATTTGTTAAAATATGAAGAGTTGAGTTTCAACATAAGTGAGATTTTGGAAAGTAATAGGTTTTACCATTTTCCTACCTTAGCAATTTCGAGGACGAAATTATTTTAAGGGGGGAAGAATGTAACGACCCAGATTTTTTGGTCGGTTTATTTTGAATATTTAAATATAGAGCTGATAATATAAATCGATTTTCATATTGAATTATAGATCTAATTACCGTAATACGAGATATATTGAATTCGAAGTTAGAATTGAATCAAAACAGTTCAGATAATAAAATTCTATGTGAATGTAATCGATAATGGTATTAATATATTATCGAGAAATTTATTTGTTTATAAATTTAAATTATTTTATATCTATTTAAAATGATTATTCTATATACGTTTAAATTTAAATTATATTCGGTTAGTTCAGAATAGTGTTAAACTGTTGAAATAACAATGGTTGCGTTAAAATAGCGGTTCTGATTTTCGAATAAGGGTACCGCAAGATATTTTAGTTATCTAATCGAAATAAATTAAAAATCAAATCGCATAAAAACATGCTTGTACTTAGTCCTACATCATTTTAATTCGTAGGTACGAATTGTCCCCTTCCATTTCTATAAATCCCGACCCTCTTTTCACTTTTTCTTCACATTTCCTTTCTTCCAATTCTCAGTAAAAATCAAAGACCGATCCACCAATTCAAGAAGAAGAAAAACCCGTAAGTCCTTTATTTAAAACTGAAATCAATTCGTTCGTAAATTCTGGAACGCGAGGCAACTCGAGCAACGATGGGGGAGGTTCAGCTCGATCCGTTCCTTTGGGTGATGCGGTTCTCTTAAGTCGCGATGGCCAAGTATGGTCTAGGGTAAAGCAGAAGCCGCGATTGGTATCAGCAGCAGTAGGGAGTCGCGAAGCCTGGTGGAGTTCTAACGAGCTAAGGGAAGTTTGGGCAGATCTGTAGTAGAGGCCGACGTTTTGGATGCGGTGTCTGTAGGGTGGTTTGAGTTCAAGGCTGAACGATGTGATGTCAGAAGGTGAACGAGGGGACCAAGGTCAGAAAATGATAAACGAGTAATGTTGAACTGCAATTTCGAAATGAGGTTTGATGAGCGAGTTCAAAGCATGAACCTGTAGAGGAAAGGGAGAAATGATAGCTGCCATTAAGGTGTTCGATGAATTGTCCAAGTGAAAAAAACGCAGTTTTGGGCTGATTACGGTTTTGTTACTATTCGAAGATACACTTCGTAATTTATCAAGTTATTTTGCAGAAGTGATAAGGTAATGTTCTTTTTATTATATAAAATAATATACCTAGAGTAATTCATTCGTTTATTTTTATAGTCAATGTAAATAAATAAGTTTAAGTTCATAATGGTATGAATGGTTAAAATATGAATCGAATAAATTATAGGTACGAGAGAAACGCCTCGAGTAAATTCGTAGCTCAGATGATACGGAGTTTTAAAATGGATATTCAACAACTGCAAATTCCGGTGAGTAAATCTCACTCACCTTTAGAATTATTTTTATTTCATTAAAAATAATTGTTTGTTGCTTGTGTGCATGCTTTCTGGTTGTTTTATATATATTAGTTATTTAGGCTATATATATATATTGGGTTGATTGATTGGTTGGATTCCCGCTGTAACGACCCGGCGGTTTTCGACTCCGAAAATCGACACAAAACCCAGCGCCGACTGTTCAGACATCGGAAACACCGGACCATTAATAGAAAGAAGTTAGAGGATGAGATAGAAAAGATAGAACTAATAGAATAGGAGAAGAAGAAGAACACAGCTGAACATAATCAGAGTAAACACGAATCTCACAGCGGAACGAATAAAATATATTATATAACATAACTTTGAAATACAAAACTGTATTGTATATACATACCATTATCAGAGTACAATACATCATATCACAGCGGAAATAGTCTCTAACGGTGAAGCCTTCTGCTTTTAGCTCCTTCAAGCGCATCTGTAAAAGCCTGAAACACTTGACTGCCCGTACAAATTTGGGCACCCAAGAGTTTAGGGGAAAACAAACAAAATAAACTCTGGGTCAGTCATGGGACTGGTGTGAGTAAATTCCAACCATATGGCTTAACTTTGAAAATCCTTTTTGAAACAAAAAGGATAATAGTAAGACCAGCCCACACATAAACATGGACGGTTTTTACCTTACTATAACCCAAAACACTTTGATATCAAAATCCAGTGATATTATAATAATGTCTAATCCAGTAAATAACCAAATAGTAGAACGCTTGCATCTCACGCTCTACATATATAGTATAAAATCAAAACCCGCAGGGCGCTTATTGGAGATTGGATTCCAACTATGACAAGGTATGGGACCACCTTCCGATGATGTATCTCTAGAGGCAAATACACCTGGGTTCAACAAGAACGTCTTGCAACCCGGCCCACACATGACCGACCACTCATTCCTCTTGAGTGTATCGAATGTATATCACCAACGGATGGACTCAAACCACCGTTCCCGAATGGGCAGAATCGATAGATTTAGAAACAAAAGGAATTTCTCTAGATAGGTGATTATACACCCTAATGGGAGAGACCCACATAGCCATGCTGCCTGCCCGATTTTTTGTCATTTCCCGGTTGTGAAGCTTGAGGCTACGCCTACCTTTTAGAATGTCTGGCCACCATTCACTTTGAATGCCACATCGTCAAACCCGTTAAATCACTAGTTGATCTTCCCAAAATATTACGGGTATAAAAGCCAAGAGAAACGAATTTCTCCGCCACCAGACGTAATATCTTGAAAAGAACGTCTTATGTGACCGTTAGGAATACTCTGTCAGACATTCGTCCATACAAGTTGTCCTGGGACTGGACAAACAGAAAGCACCATTCTGGAACCGGACGACCCATGCATTTCCACTCCGTCTTCAATTTTCGTCAGCATAATCCAATTCGCAGCGCTTATGCCTATACGGAGTGGTTTTTGATAATATATCCAACCGGTCTCTCCGTATTGACAACGATGGTCAAAACACTTCGATAGTCGGTTATTTAACTATCGGAGTAAAAACAACATCCATTAAAATGTTCAACTAAACATCACACAACAACGGGCACTTTATTTAACATTCGTCATCATCGAATTTTATTTCCCATTTCTAATAGTGTTATTTAACTCTAATCATATTTCAAACATCGAAATGATGTCATCGTTTTCTGAACGATCCTCCACTACTCGTTCTTTTATTTCTTTGAATAATCATCGTTACTTATTACTTTAGAATAAGTGGATTTCAAAACAAACTGTTTACATTCACTAGGGAGTAGTGCTATATAAAAATCATGCTTAAGCTTAGCCAACAGCGTTAATTTAACGTTATAGTTCAAAACTCATCATACGCTGTAATATTCCCCTTTTATAACAAATCTCGACATAACAGTCACGCTTAAGCCTAGTCAACAGCGTTGTTTTATCGCTGTAGTTCAAATACTTGAAATACGCTGCTATATTCCACCTTATACTGTTCTTGACATCTCTTACCGTTACAAAAATCTTGACATCTCTTTCTGTTACAAAATATTAACATCTCCTTCTGTTACAAAAATCTTGATATCTTTTACTGTTACCAAAATCTTATTTAAATTAAACCAACTATTCGTCAATTTAATTACCTTAGATAAATCGACCCAATCTAACTTAATTAAATAACCAATTATTGATCAAAACAGTTTGCTTGATAAATATTTAGCCATGATTTACCCACTAATCAATTCTAACAAAGCTTCCCATTAATCCAAATAATTTCACTTGTATCGATTACTATAAAAATAATAATTTATTTCTAAATAATCTCATTTACTATTTAAAAACAATAATCGATTCTAACAAATCTTACTTAATATGAAATCAACCATAATCTATTTGTAAATATCTCATTTAATTGTTCTTAAAACAATAAATACTTGTTATTAATCATCAAGTTCATCTCCGCCTACATACTTATTAATCTTATCAATATAAGAATCTACTTACCAAAGCATTTAGTAAGTATGGTGAAACACGTGCTTCGCACACGGTGGGATTTTGGTAAAACAATAGCGGTTAAAACAAATGATACATTTATGGTTGGTTGTTGCCACTTTCTTAATCGATATCATCTACTTATTAAATCAAAATAACGTTTGAATTTCCATTCAACGCTAATATTAACACAAGGTTTCAAAAGTCATTTGGGTTCAAACAGTGCATCTATATAAAACACACAGTACATATAAATATTGAGGAATCCGGTTGGATTCCTCCAGCCGTTTTCCTGCATCCACCGATGTTAGTCAACAATTAACACTGATTCCATACTAGGAAATATTATAATCGATGGAATCAGTCCAACCAATGATGTGTATATATATGCAACGATATATAATTCAACCAATTTAACCATAATCTGCCTAAACACCCATCACACAGCATTCAACCATTATTTAAAATATAATTAAAATATTTTAAATAAAAAGAGAGTTAGTGAATTTACTCACCTTGGCGCGTTAACCGTTAAATAACGATTTGCGTCGGTACACCGAATCGGACGATATAATTTTCCAATGAGCTTCCAATGGTTTCGAACAAGCTCCAATCCATTCGGTTGCCTTCATCCCCTCTCGAACTGCTCCTTTTCCTTGATCCTATGTTGCTTACGATATCCCTTGGACTTGCAACCACACGGACCCATCGTGGGATCACTGCGCTTACTCACAATCCCTGAACGCCGCCATGATCATTCCTGAGCACCGCTGCACCTTCTTTGCATTCGCTATGTGAAGGAACAACGAATAATTGTGCGCCCCTTTCATCCGCTCCTCTTTTATTTTGCACGGCAACACTCCGTTCACCAAATAACTCGACCGCGAAATTAATCCATGTGCATACATGCCATGCACACTTCGTGCCCACTGTTTCATGCATCACCATTTCCGCATATCTCCAGCTGCTCCTCAATACCCCAATATAAACAAACCGCCTGTATAAAATAAAGTATGTACCAGCCAAATTCTAATGTACCAAACGCTACCCCATGCATTTGCAAGCTACCTAAACCGTACCCATCACCAAAGTACTCTCCTCTTTCAAAATACAACCACCACGTGCTACTCGCACGTCCTCCCATACCCGCAACTTAAAGGAACATAGCTTCCTCCAGTATTTCGAACATGAGCTTCAGATATGATTTTATACGGCCATGTCACTCCTTCACGTTTTGTTTCCCTTTCTGTATGCGCATGCAGGTCTTCATTTTCATGATAACTGCTCCTCTTTTTGGCTCCTCACTTCACGGCACATCACACCACTGAACCCAGCGAGACACCCGACCAGAACAGAGGAGTCTACGGTAGCAGTGGCACTTCGATACATACATATATATTATAGGATTTTCTTTAGTGGAGATTTCATTTTGTAAAGATTTAGAGAAGCCATTAATATAGACTGTTATGTTCCTTCAGACAAATGAACAACAGCTCGTGTATTTATAGGCTTTGTTTGCCTTGCGTGCCAAGGAGTAGAGGCGTAGGTGAGGTACGTTGGCTAGTTTTGAGTTGTCATTTCATTTACACATACTGTGCTTCGAAAGGGGTAGCTAAAACATGTCTGTGAAATGAAAGATCAGAGTAGAGGATGGCTTTGATTTAACGCTGCTTACTAGAGTACAGACATGAAATGAAAGGTTATTACTCTTCTTAAAATAAAAGATGGACATTGGCAGTATTTTTTCGCATGCAAGGTAGTTGGTTATGGTGAAAAGTAACTAATATAGACTGACGTGTGCATCCATGGTTTATATATGGTTTTAAATTAGTTGTTTCAAATGTTAAGCACCCTGGCGTTTCCAATCCTGTTTACGTAAGAGCTGTTACGGACAGAAATAATAACACGATCGTGATGAGTGTGGTGCCACGATCCCAGAAATATAATAATACCGGTAGATTAACTCATATTGTGAAACCCCGAAATATTGATTAAGGGTGCAAAATACTTCAAATAAAAAGTTGCATATTTAATTAATTAAAAATTACAGTAAAATTCTAAAAATTAAATTATCACTACGTCTCAAAAGAACCTTGTCTAAATTCGAAACCGATAAGAAGTTATTTCAAATAAACCGTTATGGTCGATATACGATTTCATAGCGACTTTCTGAATATTTGATTTTGACATATCTTGCAATCTACATGACGAAATCTCAATATTTCACTTCTGTCAGAAAGATACAGTTCAACAGATTCCACTATTTCTTGTTTCGCAGAAATCCGACTTGTAACGGGTCCAGTATACTCAGTTGAAGTTTAGAACGTTAAATCACGAACTATCGCGATATTACGGCCTCGATTATAATTAATATATATTTCTATACGTTCAACTTCGTTTAACAACTATATATAAATCTATTTATATTACGATTTCAATATTTAAGCTGATTTAAATATCCACATACAAACCGATAAAAATGCGGGACATTACACCCGCAGTCTCATTAGCGGATGCCCGCGGTACCATAGCGGATGATTACCCTATACGCCCCACGCTATGATTAGTGGATGACCTTCTATACCGCGATATTCTGTCACGAAGCAGAATGGGTATTATTTATGTGCTAACATCTGTGGATGCAGGAAAGCAGGTTGGAGGAATCCAACAGGATTCCTCAAAAATATATTATCTGTTTGTTTATTTGTTTGCATATATATTGTTATATATGATGTGTTAGAAAAATAAATCATTGGTTGCTTTGTGTGTTTAATATCACTGGGCTTAAGTAATGATATTTAAAAATATCGTAAAAAGAATATTTGAGATTTTAAAGGGGAAATTCTATTTTTAAATAGAATTTGAATTTTAAATGGAATAAAAATATAAAACTTGTTTTTTTTGAAAAATATAACAAGTAGTTTCTTTTAAACGAAGTTTATAAATAGTTCTTTTATAACGAAGTTATAAATGAAGTGAAAAGAATTATCATTTGATAATTCAGAAATAGAAATACAAGCGTGAAATTGGGATTTGAAATGGAATTTCAAAACAGATGTGAAATGAAATTTTTAAATATATAACTCAAATGAAATTTGAAGTATAACATTTGAATTTTAAAAAGGAGTTTAAATATTTGAATTTTAAAAGGGGATTGAATATTAGAAATTCAAATAAGAAGTTCAAATAGAATTTGAATAGATGAAATTAGAATGAAAGACAAAATTTGAATTCAAGGAATTAAAATTATAATTTGAATTCGAAGGAATTCAAATAAAGGAATTCAAATAGAGATTTGAATATAGAATTTCAAAATAGAATTTGAAATATAGAATTTCAAAGAAGAATTAAATAGAATTTGAAATATAGTATTTCAAAGAAGAATTCAAATGTGAAATTTGAATAGAGATTTGAAATGGAATTTAATATGAAATTTGAATCGAGATTTGAAATAGAAATTCAAGTGTTGAATTTGAACATGGAATTGAATACAGGAATTCAAGTAGAAAATTGAATATGAGATTTCAAAATAGAAGTTGAAATAAACTTTGAAATAGGATTTCAAAGCAGAATGGGAAATGGAATTTCAAATAGGATTTCAAAATAGGAAATCCAAAGGATTTTGAAATGGAATTTGAAACATTTAGAATTTCAAATAGAAATTTAAATGGAGTTTGGATATTTAAATTCAAGCATGAATTTCAAATATAGAAATTCAAAAAGGAGTTGAATTAAAGTGGGAATTCAAATAGAGGATTTGAAATGAAATTCGAATAAAGAATTTGAAATGGAATTCGAATAAAGGATTTGAAATGGAATTCGAATAAAGGATTTCAAATGGGATTTGAATACAGGATTTAAAACTATGGAATTTGAAATGTAAAGATTCAAATGGAATTTGAAAAATATATGAATATATATATATTAAATGGAATTGAACTCATTTTAAGAAGTTTAAAAGTTTATATATATATATATATAATTAAAACGAACTCGCCGCAGCGCTGCAGTTCGTAAAATAGCGATTCGAACTTCAATTGAATATACAGGACTCAATTGAAGTCGGAATTCTTTGAAACAAGAAACGTCAGGACCGATTTGATAATAGTTTTCTAATGAAAGAGAAAAATCTGAATTTCGTCGTATAGATTTTGAGTTATGTCAAAATCAAATATTCAGAAAAGCAGCGCCAGAACCATTATAAAACCATAACGGTTTATTTAATGATATTAAAGGATTTTAAGCAAATAAAAATCGAAATCTCTATTCAGAAAAATCCAGATTTGAGTTATAAAATATATGGAGTAATGAGTTGATTTTGAAACAGAAATCAGATTTTTGATTTATTGAATAGAGTTAACTAATTCGAATAGAAATTAGTTAATGAGATTTCGAATGAATATTGGGATTTGAATAAGTGAATTCGATTTGAGAATTTATATTCGAAATAGAAAAGAGAACTAGAATTGAAAGTGAAATTCAATTTGGTTATGAACGAGTTAAATATTTTGTTTGAACATGTTATGTTCAACAAAGAAGTAAAATAGGCAAAATGGCCGATTTAAAGAATAAATAGGCGAAACTGAATTCAAGCGATTAGATGGTATGGAATTGAATTGCAAACAGGTGAATATGTGTTAAGCAGGTGGGATGAAGTATATGAAGTTATAAATGTAGTGCTCGACAAAAAGGTACATGTTTAATTCGTATATGAGATTTTATGCGCCGTATCGGCAAGCCGCTTGGCTTTTTCTTTTTCTTTTTGAGATTAGAAGATACCGGGAAGCTATTTGAAATTTCCCGATGCTCCCGATACAGGGGAGGTTATGGCGAATTTTTCTGGGAATTTAAGGAGTTAGAATATTTTTAAGAAATTGACAATTAGAAATCTATATATCGATATATATAGAATTCGACAAGGAAACGAAATCAAAAATAGAGTAAAGGGCCAAGATTGATTATTGAAAATATTTGGATAACAAATATTGATAGAGAGAATGGAGAAGTGATTTAATTAATAAAATATTAATTAAAGAGCCCAGTGATTTGTTTGATATGTTTGGATGAACACTTGTTTTTATTCGATAGTTAAATCACAGACTATCGAAGTTTTTGACCATCGTTGTCAATATGGAGAGACCGGTTGGATTATTATCCAAAGAACCACTCCGTATCGGCATAAGCGTTGCGAACCAAGTATGCTGAACATATTGAAGACGGAGTAAAGTGCAAGGGCTTTTCTATTAATAGAAATAGTGCCTTCGGTTTCGTTCAATCCCAGAACGAACGTAAATGGACGGATGTCTGACAGAGTATTTCCAATGATCAAATGGGTTGGTCTGTATGAATATATATGGTTGCAACGGATTTATCCCTTAGCATAATATCCAGAATATTTGTGCAAACTCAACTAGTGATTAACGGATCTGACGATGTGGCATTCAAAGTGATTGTGTTATCGATGAATGGTAAGTATGCGTAGCCTCAGGCCTCAACAACCGGGAAAGGACAAAAATCGGGCAGGCAGCATGGCTATGTGGGTCGCTCCCATTAGGGTGTATAATCACCTATCTAGAGAAATTCCTTTTGTTTCTAAATCTATCGATTCTGTCCATTCGGGAAACGGTGGTTTGAGTCCAACCGTTGGTGATATACATTCGATACACTCAAGCGAAATGAGTGGTCGGTCATGTGTGGGCCGGGTTGCAAGACGTTCTTGTTGAACCCAGGTGTATTCGCCTCTAGAGATGCACTGTCGGAAGGTGGTCCCATACCTTGTCATGTTGGAAATCCAATCTCCAATAAGCGCCATGCGGTTTTTGATTTTATACTATATATGTGGAGCGTGAGATGCAAGCGTTCTACTATTCGGTTATTTACTTGATGTAGACATTATTATAATATCACTGGATTTTTGTATCAAAGTGTTTTGGGTTATAGTAAGGTAAAAACCGTCCGTGTTTATGTGTGGGCTGGTCTTACTATTATCTTCTCTTTCGAAAAAGATTTTTAAAGTTAAACAAGTGGTTGGAGTTTACTCACACCAGTCCCATGACTGACCCAGAGTTTATTTTGTTTTGTTTTCCCTAAACTCTTGGGTGCCCAAATTTGTACGGGCAGTCAAGTGTTTCAGGCTTTTACAGATACACTTGGAGGAGCTTGAAGCTGGAGGCTTCAACGTTAGTTATTTAGAGTTACTTCCGCTGAATCAAATGTTATGTGTACTCTGATGATGGTATGTATTTATGTACAAAACAGATTTGTATTTCAAAAGTTATGTTATAGAATATATTTTATTCGTTCCGCTGTGAGTTTGTGATCTTCGTTTTTCTTCTATTCTAATATTTCTTTCTTTCTATTTCTCATCCTCTAACTTCTTTCTATTAATGGTTCGTATTTCTGTGTTATTTGGGTTGGACATGTGTTGTATTTAGTCAACTCAGATAGCTCGGATTTGCGGGTCGTTTCATTGCTCATCTCCACGATCATTGGGAAACACTTTCATATATCACAAATTATCCATTTTCCAGAAAATATCTCATATTATGGTTGGAAAACATTTCCTTATATTCACAGATTCTTGTTTTCTATATTTGGAAATTATATGTTATCCACATTGGAAAATATTTCCAATCCTATTTTTACTTCTCATTAACCACATCATTTCATTTCCTATACTTCGAAAACAATTCAAATTTTATTTGGAAAACGTTCCCAAATTCCATTTATCTGGATTTAACCGATATTATATAAAATATCGTTATTATAATTCAACCTATTTATCTTTCATTAACTAACTAACTCTCGCTACCGAACCTTAACCATTTCTAAGTCAATCATGAAGTCAATCAAGTAGGAGTATAATTACCTCTCATACCATAATTGAAAAACATTCTTAACTTTGAAATAGTTCAAGCTCACAACTTCAACAAAACATCACTTACGCGACTCACAGATTCAAGAATCCACTTCTTTTACGAAAGACATTGATTATAACATTAGCGTTATAATCGTTGTTTCCAAACATTTGATTTATAAACATTTATTTTAATGGCAGCATTAAAAGTGCTGTTTAGATTTATAAATCGTTTATTATAACAGTAGTATTATAATCGTTGTTTAGATTTACAAAACATTTATTATAACGGTAGCGTTATGATCGTTGTTTCCAAATATTTAGTATACATAAAAATATAACTTGTACTTATTCATTCAACTAATAAGTAAATAAATAGTTTAATAATTAAATTTGATTCAAAACGAAAAGTAAAAATACTACTTCCCTAAATTCGATATAATCGAATGCCAATAAATAACTCTCTCTCGAATAATCTATATTCAATTTATATTCCGAACTTCGGAATTTATCTACCATTTCAGGTTAATACAAATTCCTAATTCACTTTTGAATTTATCCTTTCCAAATCATTACCAAATTCCTTTATAACCATTCCAATCTACAAAACGTTATCAAACTTTATTTTATATTCCAAATTTTGAAATAAAACTCATCGATTTCTGTAATGACCCGAAATTTTTATCGATTTATTTTAAATATTCAATATGGTTTTAAATATAGAGTTGGTAATATAAATAAATTTTTATTTGTATGTTATCGATTTATAAATAAATTTTTGGATTTGTATAAATATACTAAATTATCGAAATACGAAATATAATTGAAATCGAAGTTAAAAACAGAATCAGAACAGTTTAGATGATCAATATATATATTTGAATATCGACGACAATGATAATAATGTATGGTTGGAGAATTTATTTGTTTTGAATTTAAATTATATTATATTAATTTAATATGGTATATACGTTGGAATTAAATATCAAAATATATTCAATTAGTTCAGAATAGTGTTACACTGTTGGAATAACAATGGTTGCGTTAAAATAGCAGTTCAGGGATTTCGAGTAATAGACCGCGAGATATCATAGTTATTTAATTTAAACAAAATCTAATCAAATCTAATTAATATCAAACACCCTACGTTTGCAGAAGCCGACCTATATTCAGAATAACACCCTAAAAATGAAAACGCACAGACCTATGATTTCCTAGAGCTGAAATTACTTTCTTCTTCCTTCGATATCTAGGAAACCAGTGTTTAATAGTAATTGTACAATGGTCCCCTTTCTCACTTATATAAATGAAAACCATCGCCTTTGTTATTTCATTCTCCAAACCAACAGATGCATTTTCAATTCCCTCTTCCTTCGTTTCCTTTTTCTCCCAATAAAAATCAATCGACTAATATATATATATATATATATAAAGAATCGAAGTTGGAGCGGGGCAAATCGATCAGTCCGTGGTTCATAGATCTCGTTCGAGACTGAGTAGGGATTAGGGGAGGGTGCGGTGCTTTGGAAGCGGAAGTCTGAAGGAGTAGCCGCTCGATGTGGGCGCGATGTGGTTGTGGTGAAGGTCGCGACCTGTAGCGAGCTCGAGAGGTTTAAGGCAGTGTAGGGGAGTTGTGTAGGTGATAATCGGTCATGGGTTCTGCGGTGTTTATTAGTGGAGTTCGATCTCTTTGCGATGGTGAAATGGGTACAGTCGCGATGGGGAATTTTATCTGATGTTGCGCATCGAATTTGAGGAGTTGAACAGTGGTTTTGTGGTGAGATTTTGGGGTCCTGCAGTAGTGATTTTGGGTTTGTGAATTTGGGGACGCCACTGTAGTTCGAAAGTGAGGCTGGGGATTGAAATTTACAGTGCATGTTCTGGGGTTTTTGCTGATACCTGACAAGTGAAGGAGATATGCCTGGCGAGTGTAGGAAGACAAGGGTGATCTGATTTGCAGAATATTGGTTGGATGGTGATATTGGAGGAGTGAACAATTACAGTAAGATCTCGACAAAACGGAGTGCGTTGAATTTGTATATGCAAAGGCTAGTGTATGAGTCAAATTGGAATAATTGGAAGCCGATGATATGGAAATTAACAGAATATTCGACGATGAAAATCAGGTGAGTAAATCTCACTCACAGTTTTATTTTTAAATTTATTTTTATCGTTAAGAATAAATTTGTTGGTCGCTTGGGTGCATGAATGAATTGTTGAATTATTGTGGTTGCTGGATATTTCCCGCAATACTATTAGCGGATGCCCGCAGTATCATTAGCGGATGAGCCTACGCCCACGTATATAAGTGGATCCCCTTTTATACCGCGATATCCTGCCTCGAAGCAGAATGGGTATTATTTCTGTTGACTAACGTCTGTGGATGCAGGAAAAACAGGTTGGAGGGATCCAACAGGATTCCTCAAAAATATATTATCTGTCTGTTTATTTGTTTGCATATATACTGTCATATATGATGAGTTAGAAAAATAAACAATTGGTTGTTTGGTGTTTAAATATCACTGGGCCCAAATATCAATATTTAAAAATATCCTGAAAAGAAATTTCGTAGAGTCAAAAGGAAATTCTATTATATTTCAAATAGAATTTGAAATTTCAAATGAGGAATTTAAATAGAATTTGAATATGAGAAATTCAAAGAAAATTTTGAATACGAGAAATTCAATGGAATTTGAATATAGAAAATGCAAAGAGAATTTTTTTTAAAAGTAAGGTTTTGGTTTTAAATGGATTTCGAAATAGGCTTATTTAAATAAACCAGGAAATTTATAAAATAGTGTTGATAAATATAATGAATAAATTATCAAGAGATAAATTGAATATTTGAATTCAAAGGAATTTAAATATGGGATTTGAATTCAAAGGAATTGAAAAGGATTTGAATTCAAAGGCATTGAAATAAAATTTGAATTCAAAGGGATTGAAATAGAATTTGAATTCAAAGAAATTCAAATGGATTTGAATAAAGGAAGTTCAAATGGAATTAAAAATATAAAATTTTAAAATAGAATTCAAATGGAGTTAAATATAGAAATTCAAATGAAATTGAATATGGAATTCAAATAGAATTTAAATGGAATTTCAACAAAAGGGAATTCAAATTTAGAATTTGAATATAGAAATGTAAATGGAATCTGTTTATCGAGATCGAATGGAGATGGATATAGAAATTCAAATATAAATTCAATTCTAGAATTTGAATATAGAAATTTAAATAGAATTTGAATATAGAAAAATAAAGGAAATTCAAATATAGAATTTGAATAGAATTTGAATATAGAAGATTCAAATAGAATTGGAAATAGAAATTGAAATAGAATTTCAAAAAAGAATTGAAATAGATTTGAATATAGAAATTTAAATGAAGTTGGAAAATAGATTGAATAGAAATTCAAATGGAGATTGAAAAGTAATTAGAATATAGAATTCAAATAGAAGTGAAATGGAACTAGAATATAGAATTTCGAATGGAAGTAAAATAGATCAGCAGTGTTATGTTGAAATGGATTTGATATATATTAAAAATATATCAGAATGGAGTTGAATTTATATAAACGAAGTTTAAACGTTTATATATATAATTAAAAACGAACTCGCCGCAGCGCTGCAGTTCGTAAATTGGCGTTTCGAACTTCAATTGAGTATACAGAACTCAATTGAAATCGGAATTCTTTGAAACAAGAAACGTCAGGACTGATTTGATCATAGTTTTCTAATGGAGGAGAAAATTCTGAATTTCATCGAGTAGATTTTGAGTTATATCAAAATCAAATTTTCAGAAAAACAGCGACATAACCATTTAAAACCATAATGGTTTATTTAATTTTATAAAAGGATTTTAAGCGAATAAAATCCGAATTTCTATTTAGAAAATGTCAGATTTGAGTTGCAAATTATATGTGAACTCAAGTGAAGTAATGAATTGATTTTTCAAACAGAAATCAGATTTTTGATTTTTGAATAAAATTAACTAATTTGAATAGTAATTAGTTAATGAGATTTTGAATCGATATTGGGCTTCGAATAAGTGAATTCGATTTTGAAATTTATATTCGAAATCAAAAAGGAAACTAGAATTGAAATTGAAATTCAATTTGGTTATGAGCAAGTTAAATATTTTATTTTATTTGAACATGTTATGTTCAAACAAAGAAGTGAAATAGGCAAAAATAGCTAATTAAAGAATAATTGAGCGAAACTGAATTCAAACGAATGGATTGAGTTGAATTGAATTGGAAACAGGTGAACAGGTGTTAAACAGATATGGGATGGAGTATATGAAGATTTTTATTTATGTGCCTGATAAAAAGGTACACGTTTAAATTCATATATGAGATTTTATGCGCCGTATCGGCAAGCCGCTTGGCTTTTCCTTTTTCTTTTGGATTGGTGAGGGCCACGGGAGGCTATTTAAAATATCCCGATGCTCCCGGTGCAGGGGAGGGTATGGAGAATTTTTCCAGGAATTTAAGGAGTTAGAATATTTTTAAGATAATTTGATAATTAGAAATCAATGTATCAATATATATAGAATTCGATAAGGGAAAGAAATCAAAAATAGAATGTTATAAACAAAAAGGGAAATCTACAAATTGGAAATA
The DNA here is from genome assembly GCA_030737875.1 of Allium sativum. Classification (NCBI taxonomy): domain Eukaryota; kingdom Viridiplantae; phylum Streptophyta; class Magnoliopsida; order Asparagales; family Amaryllidaceae; genus Allium; species Allium sativum. Next base: position 315,559,083 of record CM060915.1, read on the forward strand.
GTAAGCGAACTATATACACGTTTTAAAAATGAATAATTGGGTTTTATAGTTTATTCGAGGTGAGTGGTTTTGCCGTTTTGAAGTTGAGGATGTTTTCAGTTAAGGTCTGAGAGGTAATTTTACCCCAACTTGATTGATTTCATTTTTAATTGATAAATAGCAAGATCCAGTCTCGAAGAGAAGTGTTTGAAAAAGAGTTAGTTGAATAAAATATTTTGGGTTGTTGTAACGATGTTTTACACAACATTCGTTTTAAACCCAAGTGATGGAATTTTGGAAATATAAAAGTAAATATTTCCTGAGTATAATTAAAATAGTCGGGATAGAGATAAGTGATTGAAATTGTTTTCAATTGCAAATAGAGATATTTTCTAATATATATAAAATAAAAGAAGTTGATATTTGGAAACGTTTTCCAAATGGCATAAGAGGACAAGACGATTATTGAAATATTATGTTAATAAATATTGATAGGGAAATGGAGAAGAGGTTTAATTAATGAAATATTTATTACCCAGTGATTTTTTCTTGATATGTTGGATGAACACTTGTTTTTATTCGATAGTTAAATCATAGACTATCGAAGTTTTTGACCATCGTTGTCAATATGGAGAGACCGGTTGGATTATTATCCGTGAACCACTCTGTATTGGCAGTAGCATTGCGAATCAGATTATATGAAGATAATCGAAGATGGAGTGAAGTGCAAGGGCTTTTTCTGTTAATAGAAATTGTGCCTTCGGTTTCGTTCAGTCCCAGAACGAACGTAAATGGACGAATGTCTGACAAAGTATTTCCAATGATCGAATATGTTGGTCTGTATAAATATATATGGTTGCAACGGATTTATTCCCTTAGCATAATATCCAGAATATTTGTGCAAATCAATAAATGATTAACGGATTTGACAATGTGGCACTCAAAGTGATTGTGCTATCAATGAATGGCAAGTAATTGTAGCCTCAGGCCTCAACAACCGGGAAACGACAAAAATCGGGCAGGAAGCATGGCTATGTGGGTCACTCCCATTAGGATGTATAATCACCTATCTAGAGATTCATTTAATTCCTTATTCTATTCGATGCTGTCCCATTCGGGAAACGGTTGCTGATCCCAACCGTTGGTGATATACATTTGATACACTCAAGCGAAATGAGTGGTCGGTCATGTGTGGCCGGGTTGCAAGATGTTCTTGTTGAACCCAGTGTATTCCTCTCTAGAGATACACTATCAGAAGGTGGTTCCATACCTTGTCATGTTGGAAATCCATTCTTCAATTAGCGCCATGCGGTTTTTGATTTTATACTATATATGTAGAGCGTGAGATGCAAACGTTCTACTATTTGGTTATTTATTTGATGTAGACATTATTATAATATCACTGGATTTGATATCAAAATGTTTTGGGTTATAGTAAGGGAAAAACCATCCATGTTTATGTGTGGACTGGTCTTACTATTACTTTTTCTTTCGAAAGGCTTTTGAAAATTAAACAAGTGGTTGGAGTTTACTCACACCAGTCCCATGACTGACCCAGAGTTTATTTTGTTTTGTTTTCCTAAACTCTTGGGTGCCCAAATTTGTACGGGCAGTCAAGTAGTTGGGATTTTACAGATTCACTTAGAAGATCTGGAAGCAGGAGGCTTCGCTAGTTAGCTATAAACTATCGTATATTCCGCTGTGAACCATGCTTCGTATCTGGAAACAGGTGTTATAACTGTTCCAGGAATAACTGTTGTGCTCTGATAATGGTATGTACATCCAGTTACTGATTTGTATTTTCAACAGTTATGTTATATAATATATTTTATTCGTTCCGCTGTGAGTTTGTGATCTTCGTTTTCTTCTATTCTAATATTTCTTTCTTTCTATTTCTCATCCTCTAACTTCTTTCTAATAATGGTTCGTATTTCTGTGCAGTTTGGGTTGGACATATGGTGTTATTAGTCGACTCAAATAGTACGGATTTGCGGGTCGTTACAGTTGGTATCAGAGCCAGGTTGAGCGAACACCTAGGCTTTTGTGGGGGTTACTCATTAGAGATAGGGCCTGTAACGACCCAGGGAATTTTCGGTCTTGAAAATCGATATAAATACCTTTACCGTATCTTATACCGATCCTCCAAACACCGAAAACACTGGAGCGTCTAGAAAGAAGTTAGAGGGTGAGATAAGAAAGAAAGAAATATTAGAATAGAAGAAGAAGAAGAACCAACACAGAGTCTCACATCGCAGCGGAACAAATATAATACAGAATATATCTTTACTGAAGATTTCAAAATACTTACAATATCAGAGTACAACACACCGCTGGACAGTTTTTGATAATCTGTCCTCATATATATATAATCACACAGCGGAATATCTTTCGTCTAAACGTCTTCAGCTCGTCACTGGACTTCACGGTACCTGATCACCTGAACCTGTACACCTCGGTCTAACCCGAGCATTTACAAAACACCGGGTCAGTCTGGTGGACCAGAGTGAGATAAACTCGCACAGCAATAAAGTATCACACAACCTGATTTTAAAGTTTAAAATCATTTCGAAGAAAAGGATAATCGTAAGACCGATCCACACATAAACACGGACGGTTTTTACCTTACGATAACCCAAACCAGTTTTCGAAATCAATATCTTTTCTGATATTATCATAGTGTCTAAATACAAATAATTAACACATCTAGAGAAACGCTTGCATCTCACGCTCCCCGTTTATAGTATAAAATCGAAAACCGCGGGCGCTTATTGGATGTTGGATTTCCAACTTGACAAGGTATGGGACCACCTTCCGCACGTGTATCTCTAGAGGCGAATACACAGGGTTCAACAAGAACGTCTTGCAACCCGGCCCTCACATGACCGACCACTCATTTCGCTTGAGTGTATCGAATGTATATCACCAACGGTTGGACTCAAACCACCGTTCCCGAATGGGCAGAATCGATAGATTAAGAAACAAAAGGAATTTCTCTAGATAGGTGATTATACACCCTAATGGGAGCTACCCACATAACCATGCTGCCTGCCCGATTTTTGTCATTTCCTGGTTGATGAGGCTTGAGGCTAGAACTTTATCTCCAGAACCTCTGGTCATCATTCACTTTGAATGCCACATCGTCAGATCCGCCAGATCACACTTGATTGACGTCCACAAACATACTCTAGCTATCTGGCTAGAGAATAACCATTTCTCCGCCATCAACTATGGTACGTTTGGAGAAATCAACGCATGTAAATCCTTTGGAAATACTCTGTCAGACATCCGTCCATACAAGTCATCCAGGAACAGGATGAACCGAAGGCACTCTCCTACTGCATCTCATATAGGAATCACCCCATGGATCAGTAGCGAGAAGTCCTTGCAATCCGTAGATTCCAACCGCGACAGAACCACAGCTTATCTCTGGTTGCAACATCAGAGATTTTCAGCAGTTCTTCCGCCCATGAAGATCCACGGTCTTCAATGCTCCATCTCGACCATCTTCAAATATTTCCGCGTATTTGTTGGTCGGAATGGGTTTTCGAATATAAATTCGATCCCGGTCTTTCCATACCAACAATCGCATTGGTCAGGGTTTGATAGTCGGTGTTTTAACTATCAAAATAACAGTGTTTCAAACCTCACAACAAATGAGTACACTGGTTCAGTATTCAACATCACTTGGTCTTTAACACTGATTTACTTTTCGGTTAAATTAAACCTCTGACTCTTTAATATTCAAAATACGATGTTTGAATCTCTAATTCGATTTAACTCTAATTGATTAACAACTATTTGACTTGATTCCATTCGCTTGACTCTAGATCACAGCGATCACAAATGGTTACGCCTGATTTCCTCAGGAAACATCCGACCGCCGTAGGCTATCTGCAGCCCTGCGAATTACGCTAGCAGTCGTACGAAATGGAATTCTTTCCCAATCACTATGTTTGACTAACTCTAACCATATTCGATCAAATCTAATTGAATAAACAAATATTCGATATAATTTGAAAACAATATTCTTATTTAGATTCAAATTCCCAAAAGCTCGCATTTCATTTTCAATACTTCACGTATGGAACATCACACCAGATCTCAACACCTTCCACTCGTTACAAACCAATACCATTCTTCGATAGTAACGAAGCCGTTCAAGTTGGGGTATTCTATTTACCTCTCAGACCTTAATCGACAACGTCCTTATCTCAGAATAATATCAGTTCGTCACTTAACCACTGATATTCAAATCTCGTTTATCACTTTGGTTCCAAACTGGTTTTATAACCCATTTCTTATGTTTGAAATCTTTGTTCAATCATCTCTTTACTCAATTACTTTAATTAAGTAATTATTCAGTGAATATAACTTTTAACTCAAAACATTTATTTCACTTGTACGCTTTGAGTTATATTGAAAATCCCTCGACATATTTTTGATCTCATAAATTTGGGCCTTTCTATATCAAAGCTTATAACAAACCGCTTTTCACCTTCTTTACAACAAGAACACTTTACTGGGATTTTATTTCCAAATTCCATTTACCAAATTTAATGCCAAAAACACCATATGTATTTCCCTTTGTTTTTGAAATCATTATCCCAATTAAAATGTTTTGTTTTAAAACATTCTTTAGTTTTCAATGTTATCGTTTCGTTTTAAATAACTTCTCTTTTATTTTCAAAACCTCGCTTTGCTTTCTTTATATTAATCCCTTTTCCATTCCTTCGAACTTAGTCTAGCTCTCGCTTTAAAAACCATTTATGCCTTTCTAATTTCATTCATTTAAATCCACTTTACTTAATTAGACGATTAAGTAAAATTCCACTTAAATCTCTATATTCACTTCTCATCACACTTTCAAAGCTCGCCTTGCAAACTTGGTTATTTCATTTTACTTTGTCCATTCCACTCGAACAGTGGATTTACCAACCATACACATCAGTTAACTATAACTGACTCCCAATTGTCATTTCCTTAAATTAATTAATTAATTAACTTAATTAATTAAAGTCACATTTTAATTGTTTAAAACAATTATTCCCTCTTACCAATCCATGGAACATTTTTGATTCTGCTTCTAACCCATTAATAACCCGATTAAGATACCTTAAATTTAAATTCCCAATTTAATTACTCGTATAAAATCTTTTATAACTTTAATTCAGTATGAATGAATTTACACCCTTAAAAAAAAATACGTCCATTCACCTTACGGGTTGAACGGCGTTAAGACCCCACATCTAACCATTCACTGTCAGTTATCAAATCCACCAACATCCAAATCAACCAATTTCAATAAATCCAAACACATTTATAGACATAATCAACCCGAGGAGTTACTTTGTTATGGGTCGTCCCCAACAGTTAAATTTAAACGATCGATGATCAACAGTATATATATATCTAACAGTCAACCACAATCAAGCAGAACACGCAAAATAAAAATACCCAGTTTATATAAAATATAAACGAGGAGGCTGAGTGAGTTTAACTCACCTTTGAATCTGATTTCGATGAATCATCCTGTTTTCAGTTGAATTGAACGACATTTCATTTTTCTGAAAAATCCAGCTACTGCCTGCCCTACCCAGACCTCAACCATCGCGTAGTACTCGATTTTACGGTCCTGACGTATTTCGTTTCGTCGAAATCTGATTTAATTTGCATTTTATATTAATATTTGAAATTTACATGAAATTTAAACTAAAACAAATTCTAACTAAATAAATAAAAAGGAGATTGGGCCTTACCTTTGACCACCCGCCCACTAACCAAACCCGACCCGCTTTAATTAAAACCCTCCCTCGTAACCCTTATTTTCATTAGTAAGCCGCCTCCCCAAATTCTCCAGACCAAACCCTAAATCGGTTTCAAAACTTCCGCCGCCACAAAAGAAAGTCCATGGCCGACGAGCCTCTCTCCCTTCTGGTAACCGCTACGACGCATCCCTCCTCACTTCGATCCTCCCCTTTCCTCTAGCGTCGATCGGTTCTCAAACCCTGACACCGAAACCCATAAACACCCAAATCCTCCCTTGCCTTCCTACTTTAGTCGCTTCCCCCCTCGTGCGCTTCAACCCCCTCACCATCAGTTGCTCCGCCGTCCCAGAGGCCCGAAGACCCAACGCAGAAGCTAAGTGTTTTTATTTCCAAAGTTAATTTCTGTTTTATTTTCTTTTGTTGTTTTCGAATTTGGGGTTTACTTTGTTCATCTCGAAACTAAGTTGGTTGGTTCGTGGTTTGAACATACTATGCGTATTTATACTAGAATTCGATTACTGTGCTCTTCGAATGGTTACATCCTAGTTTAGACATTACAGAGCTTAGGTTCTAGGTGATGTTTCCCCTTTTTATTTCAGTCATGGCCGACTGTTCTGTGATTTACTTGGTTTGTGTGATTTGCGTGATGTCCAACAATAAGGACTACGGCTTTGTGATGGTTTTTTTTTTTTTTCTGTGTTGTCTGTGTTTAGAATCGCACATGGATGAGCGGTTCCTATAGTTGACTACAACCCTATATGTATTGTTTGTTCATACTGTAATTTTCCTGTTCGAGTTGTCCATTTAGCTTTTTGAATTGATATGGATATATATAGCAGCCCTGATTTGTACATCAGATCTTTACTGCATTTGTTTGGTTGGTACTTTCCTGTTTGAACTTTTACTCCATGTGCAAATCCTGCCTGAACAGTCCCTATGGTTTAGGCTATACGTCTGTAGATGTTTTCACATGGTTTTGTCTGCCATTATTTAAAAATGAAATTCCAGATCTGCATTTTAATAGTAGCACCGATTTTCTGAATATACATACATTGTCTGCTTTGATCTGAATTTTGCATACAAATTGGTATTTAATATATATAAACCTGTCTAGCTGTTCCTACTGTGTACCCTATGTTTCTTTAGTTGTTTAATGGTGATGCAACCCTTGCATTGTCTTGTTTCTTAGCTGTTCTCGTACGTTTCATATCTGTTCACTGTTTTTTTTTTTTTCTTCTTTGAAATCTTCACTTTATATATATTTTTTTGCTAGCTATATACTCATAGCTGTTCCTATTTCCTTTCAGGTTGAATTGTTGGTGACAAGGTCGAGGTTGTGAGCAGTTTTCTTATTGGAGTTCTTTCATTTTTCTTTTGAATGTATGAAAACTGAAATATAAAATTTCAGTATACATGAACATGTGTACAAAGATTTTTTCTTTCTTTCTTCTTTCATTGTAATCCGTCTGATATATATATATATTTTTAACTGGTTTCCTGTTATGGATTTTGTGAATGATTGTATAGGATTGTATACGTTTTACTGTCATGGATTGATGAAGCATGCATATTAAAATATTGCCTTATGGACACACTACTCATTTAAAATTTCAGAATCATTTTTATCAAATGTTAAATTCACATATCCAAGCACTTTTACTTTATATTATTGATTCAAAACTACTAGTGTAAGTTACCAATAAAACTCAAGAAGATTACAATTATAGGTTAATCGAATATTATTTATTGTTTATAATATATGTATCAATTGAATCAATGTTTATTTGTCATATGTTGATTATGGACTTTTATTATACAACCCCAGTATCCTATATATTATATCAATATTATTAAATTTCGGTACAATTCAATTTATTAGTTATGAATTAATGTTGTTAGGTATATCTAAAAGAAATAATAAACCCCTTTAAATCGCTTGTTCACGGTACATCGCAAATTCACCATTTTCTCAATATCCCCAAAATAAAATATTATTATATTATCAATAAAAATTTAAATATTCAAGTTAAAATAGCCAGATCTCCTTATTTAAAAATAGATATTTTAAATCAATAAAATATTTCAAATAAATGGTCAGAAAATCCGGGACATTACATTCTTCCCCCCTTAAAATAATTTCGTCCTCGAAATTGCTAAGGTAAGAAAAATGTTGCAAATTCCAGTAAATTTTTTTTTTTTTTTTTTTTTTAAATATATTTAAATAACACTTCACTTTCTGAGCTTTTAGTTTAGCTCTACCTTAACACATTATGAATTTAATTCCATTAATCCAACAACCAATCAACCATGAATCAACACCCAGGACACCACAAACTTAATCAACCAAATTCACATTCAATTTTATTTAACTTCAACACCATCTCTTAATTTATTTTCAACATCATTATTAATTATATAATTCAATTTCACTTAACCCCGTTAAGTTTTCAATTCCAAGATTTTCAACCAAATTTTGAATTCTATTTAAATCACACAATATTCCAATAATTTCATAAAATTATTTCCTTTCTATAAAAATATATTTTGGGTAAAATTATTTCATCTACCCCTTTTTACAAAACAATATTGTGTCTCTTATCAGTTCAACGCTTTTCAACACTTGAACCGATCCGCAACGCAATACAAAACATTTGTATATAAAATCTACAAATACACTCTCATACATATATATACACTCAAACTCAATCTAGGGTGCTACTAGCCCATCTCTATCGAGTTACGCCACAGAGCCAAGGTTATCACTAAACCAATAGCTCTGATACCACTGTAACGACCCAGGGAATTTTCGGTCTTGAAAATCGATATAAATACCTTTACCGTATCTTATACCGATCCTCCAAACACCGAAAACACTGGAGCGTCTAGAAAGAAGTTAGAGGGTGAGATAAGAAAGAAAGAAATATTAGAATAGAAGAAGAAGAAGAACCAACACAGAGTCTCACATCGCAGCGGAACAAATATAATACAGAATATATCTTTACTGAAGATTTCAAAATACTTACAATATCAGAGTACAACACACCGCTGGACAGTTTTTGATAATCTGTCCTCATATATATATAATCACACAGCGGAATATCTTTCGTCTAAACGTCTTCAGCTCGTCACTGGACTTCACGGTACCTGATCACCTGAACCTGTACACCTCGGTCTAACCCGAGCATTTACAAAACACCGGGTCAGTCTGGTGGACCAGAGTGAGATAAACTCGCACAGCAATAAAGTATCACACAACCTGATTTTAAAGTTTAAAATCATTTCGAAGAAAAGGATAATCGTAAGACCGATCCACACATAAACACGGACGGTTTTTACCTTACGATAACCCAAACCAGTTTTCGAAATCAATATCTTTTCTGATATTATCATAGTGTCTAAATACAAATAATTAACACATCTAGAGAAACGCTTGCATCTCACGCTCCCCGTTTATAGTATAAAATCGAAAACCGCGGGCGCTTATTGGATGTTGGATTTCCAACTTGACAAGGTATGGGACCACCTTCCGCACGTGTATCTCTAGAGGCGAATACACAGGGTTCAACAAGAACGTCTTGCAACCCGGCCCTCACATGACCGACCACTCATTTCGCTTGAGTGTATCGAATGTATATCACCAACGGTTGGACTCAAACCACCGTTCCCGAATGGGCAGAATCGATAGATTAAGAAACAAAAGGAATTTCTCTAGATAGGTGATTATACACCCTAATGGGAGCTACCCACATAACCATGCTGCCTGCCCGATTTTTGTCATTTCCTGGTTGATGAGGCTTGAGGCTAGAACTTTATCTCCAGAACCTCTGGTCATCATTCACTTTGAATGCCACATCGTCAGATCCGCCAGATCACACTTGATTGACGTCCACAAACATACTCTAGCTATCTGGCTAGAGAATAACCATTTCTCCGCCATCAACTATGGTACGTTTGGAGAAATCAACGCATGTAAATCCTTTGGAAATACTCTGTCAGACATCCGTCCATACAAGTCATCCAGGAACAGGATGAACCGAAGGCACTCTCCTACTGCATCTCATATAGGAATCACCCCATGGATCAGTAGCGAGAAGTCCTTGCAATCCGTAGATTCCAACCGCGACAGAACCACAGCTTATCTCTGGTTGCAACATCAGAGATTTTCAGCAGTTCTTCCGCCCATGAAGATCCACGGTCTTCAATGCTCCATCTCGACCATCTTCAAATATTTCCGCGTATTTGTTGGTCGGAATGGGTTTTCGAATATAAATTCGATCCCGGTCTTTCCATACCAACAATCGCATTGGTCAGGGTTTGATAGTCGGTGTTTTAACTATCAAAATAACAGTGTTTCAAACCTCACAACAAATGAGTACACTGGTTCAGTATTCAACATCACTTGGTCTTTAACACTGATTTACTTTTCGGTTAAATTAAACCTCTGACTCTTTAATATTCAAAATACGATGTTTGAATCTCTAATTCGATTTAACTCTAATTGATTAACAACTATTTGACTTGATTCCATTCGCTTGACTCTAGATCACAGCGATCACAAATGGTTACGCCTGATTTCCTCAGGAAACATCCGACCGCCGTAGGCTATCTGCAGCCCTGCGAATTACGCTAGCAGTCGTACGAAATGGAATTCTTTCCCAATCACTATGTTTGACTAACTCTAACCATATTCGATCAAATCTAATTGAATAAACAAATATTCGATATAATTTGAAAACAATATTCTTATTTAGATTCAAATTCCCAAAAGCTCGCATTTCATTTTCAATACTTCACGTATGGAACATCACACCAGATCTCAACACCTTCCACTCGTTACAAACCAATACCATTCTTCGATAGTAACGAAGCCGTTCAAGTTGGGGTATTCTATTTACCTCTCAGACCTTAATCGACAACGTCCTTATCTCAGAATAATATCAGTTCGTCACTTAACCACTGATATTCAAATCTCGTTTATCACTTTGGTTCCAAACTGGTTTTATAACCCATTTCTTATGTTTGAAATCTTTGTTCAATCATCTCTTTACTCAATTACTTTAATTAAGTAATTATTCAGTGAATATAACTTTTAACTCAAAACATTTATTTCACTTGTACGCTTTGAGTTATATTGAAAATCCCTCGACATATTTTTGATCTCATAAATTTGGGCCTTTCTATATCAAAGCTTATAACAAACCGCTTTTCACCTTCTTTACAACAAGAACACTTTACTGGGATTTTATTTCCAAATTCCATTTACCAAATTTAATGCCAAAAACACCATATGTATTTCCCTTTGTTTTTGAAATCATTATCCCAATTAAAATGTTTTGTTTTAAAACATTCTTTAGTTTTCAATGTTATCGTTTCGTTTTAAATAACTTCTCTTTTATTTTCAAAACCTCGCTTTGCTTTCTTTATATTAATCCCTTTTCCATTCCTTCGAACTTAGTCTAGCTCTCGCTTTAAAAACCATTTATGCCTTTCTAATTTCATTCATTTAAATCCACTTTACTTAATTAGACGATTAAGTAAAATTCCACTTAAATCTCTATATTCACTTCTCATCACACTTTCAAAGCTCGCCTTGCAAACTTGGTTATTTCATTTTACTTTGTCCATTCCACTCGAACAGTGGATTTACCAACCATACACATCAGTTAACTATAACTGACTCCCAATTGTCATTTCCTTAAATTAATTAATTAATTAACTTAATTAATTAAAGTCACATTTTAATTGTTTAAAACAATTATTCCCTCTTACCAATCCATGGAACATTTTTGATTCTGCTTCTAACCCATTAATAACCCGATTAAGATACCTTAAATTTAAATTCCCAATTTAATTACTCGTATAAAATCTTTTATAACTTTAATTCAGTATGAATGAATTTACACCCTTAAAAAAAAATACGTCCATTCACCTTACGGGTTGAACGGCGTTAAGACCCCACATCTAACCATTCACTGTCAGTTATCAAATCCACCAACATCCAAATCAACCAATTTCAATAAATCCAAACACATTTATAGACATAATCAACCCGAGGAGTTACTTTGTTATGGGTCGTCCCCAACAGTTAAATTTAAACGATCGATGATCAACAGTATATATATATCTAACAGTCAACCACAATCAAGCAGAACACGCAAAATAAAAATACCCAGTTTATATAAAATATAAACGAGGAGGCTGAGTGAGTTTAACTCACCTTTGAATCCGATTTCGATGAATCATCCTGTTTTCAGTTGAATTGAACGACATTTCATTTTTCTGAAAAATCCAGCTACTGCCTGCCCTGCCCAGACCTCAACCATCGCGTAGTACTCGATTTTACGGTCCTGACGTATTTCGTTTCGTCGAAATCTGATTTAATTTGCATTTTATATTAATATTTGAAATTTACATGAAATTTAAACTAAAACAAATTCTAACTAAATAAATAAAAAGGAGATTGGGCCTTACCTTTGACCACCCGCCCACTAACCAAACCCGACCCGCTTTAATTAAAACCCTCCCTCGTAACCCTTATTTTCATTAGTAAGCCGCCTCCCCAAATTCTCCAGACCAAACCCTAAATCGGTTTCAAAACTTCCGCCGCCACAAAAGAAAGTCCATGGCCGACGAGCCTCTCTCCCTTCTGGTAACCGCTACGACGCATCCCTCCTCACTTCGATCCTCCCCTTTCCTCTAGCGTCGATCGGTTCTCAAACCCTGACACCGAAACCCATAAACACCCAAATCCTCCCTTGCCTTCCTACTTTAGTCGCTTCCCCCCTCGTGCGCTTCAACCCCCTCACCATCAGTTGCTCCGCCGTCCCAGAGGCCCGAAGACCCAACGCAGAAGCTAAGTGTTTTTATTTCCAAAGTTAATTTCTGTTTTATTTTCTTTTGTTGTTTTCGAATTTGGGGTTTACTTTGTTCATCTCGAAACTAAGTTGGTTGGTTCGTGGTTTGAACATACTATGCGTATTTATACTAGAATTCGATTACTGTGCTCTTCGAATGGTTACATCCTAGTTTAGACATTACAGAGCTTAGGTTCTAGGTGATGTTTCCCCTTTTTATTTCAGTCATGGCCGACTGTTCTGTGATTTACTTGGTTTGTGTGATTTGCGTGATGTCCAACAATAAGGACTACGGCTTTGTGATGGTTTTTTTTTTTTTTTCTGTGTTGTCTGTGTTTAGAATCGCACATGGATGAGCGGTTCCTATAGTTGACTACAACCCTATATGTATTGTTTGTTCATACTGTAATTTTCCTGTTCGAGTTGTCCATTTAGCTTTTTGAATTGATATGGATATATATAGCAGCCCTGATTTGTACATCAGATCTTTACTGCATTTGTTTGGTTGGTACTTTCCTGTTTGAACTTTTACTCCATGTGCAAATCCTGCCTGAACAGTCCCTATGGTTTAGGCTATACGTCTGTAGATGTTTTCACATGGTTTTGTCTGCCATTATTTAAAAATGAAATTCCAGATCTGCATTTTAATAGTAGCACCGATTTTCTGAATATACATACATTGTCTGCTTTGATCTGAATTTTGCATACAAATTGGTATTTAATATATATAAACCTGTCTAGCTGTTCCTACTGTGTACCCTATGTTTCTTTAGTTGTTTAATGGTGATGCAACCCTTGCATTGTCTTGTTTCTTAGCTGTTCTCGTACGTTTCATATCTGTTCACTGTTTTTTTTTTATTTTTCTTCTTTGAAATCTTCACTTTATATATATTTTTTTGCTAGCTATATACTCATAGCTGTTCCTATTTCCTTTCAGGTTGAATTGTTGGTGACAAGGTCGAGGTTGTGAGCAGTTTTCTTATTGGAGTTCTTTCATTTTTCTTTTGAATGTATGAAAACTGAAATATAAAATTTCAGTATACATGAACATGTGTACAAAGATTTTTTCTTTCTTTCTTCTTTCATTGTAATCCGTCTGATATATATATATATATATTTTTAACTGGTTTCCTGTTATGGATTTTGTGAATGATTGTATAGGATTGTATACGTTTTACTGTCATGGATTGATGAAGCATGCATATTAAAATATTGCCTTATGGACACACTACTCATTTAAAATTTCAGAATCATTTTTATCAAATGTTAAATTCACATATCCAAGCACTTTTACTTTATATTATTGATTCAAAACTACTAGTGTAAGTTACCAATAAAACTCAAGAAGATTACAATTATAGGTTAATCGAATATTATTTATTGTTTATAATATATGTATCAATTGAATCAATGTTTATTTGTCATATGTTGATTATGGACTTTTATTATACAACCCCAGTATCCTATATATTATATCAATATTATTAAATTTCGGTACAATTCAATTTATTAGTTATGAATTAATGTTGTTAGGTATATCTAAAAGAAATAATAAACCCCTTTAAATCGCTTGTTCACGGTACATCGCAAATTCACCATTTTCTCAATATCCCCAAAATAAAATATTATTATATTATCAATAAAAATTTAAATATTCAAGTTAAAATAGCCAGATCTCCTTATTTAAAAATAGATATTTTAAATCAATAAAATATTTCAAATAAATGGTCAGAAAATCCGGGACATTACAGGGCCAGTAGTACCCTAGAATGAGTTAAGTGTATATATGAGAGAGCGTATTTGTAAATTGATATAAAAATCTGTTGTATATTGTGTTGGCTAGTCTATTGGGTGGTTTATGAATTTTGATCAAATAGTGGGACGCCACAAAGTCGATAAGAATTTCTAAACACTTGAACAGAAGATTGAACACGATATTGTTTTAAAGTGGGTGAATGAAATTATTTTACCCAAAATTCTATTTTGATATAGAAGAATAATTTTCTAAAATTATTATAATATATGGATGTGTTGGATGTTAATATTATAATATAAAAAAAATTTGGAATAGTTATATATAACCAAAATGAAATTTGTATATGAATAACATATACAAATGAAATGAATTGAAATTTAATTCAAGCCAGAATTTGGAATTTAAATCCTGGGAAGTTGGGAAATATTTTCTGAAGTATATTAAAATAATATAGCTTTGTTTTGAAAAGACGGTTTGAATAAAAATCATTTTTGAATGGATTCTGAAAGTATTAAAGTACTGAACTCACTTAGTGGCTGGGAAATAATTCTGGTGATGACTGCAGCATCATCAGTGTGCATTTTCGAGTTTCGAAGTGATGGATTGCTACCTTAGAAAGGTTTTGATGGAAATTTGTTTTGAAAGAAAACAAGTGGTTTGAAAATTCAAATGTTTTGAATTTGAAATGGAAATAAATATATGTATATATTTATGGGATTTCAAAAGAATTTGAAAAAAAAACCCAGGGATTTGAATTCTGAAATTTAAAATTTAACTTAAACAAGTTAAATGGATCGAAGTGGATAAATTGATTAAATTCAATTTGTATGAATTTGAATTAAATGGGATTATGTTGATTGTAAATCATTTAAGTGAATGGGAACCAAATGTTTTGGTGGAATAAAATTTGTTGGAATATGAAGAGGTGAGTTTCAACATAAAGAAGTTTTGAAAAGTAATGAGTTTGTACCATTTTTCCTACCTTAGCAATTTCGAGGACGAAATTATTTTAAAGGGGGAAGAATGTAACGACCCGAAATTTTTATCGATTTATTTTAAATATTCAATATGGTTTTAAATATAGAGTTGGTAATATAAATAAATTTTTATTTGTATGTTATCGATTTAGAAATAAATTCTTGGATTTGTATAAATATACTAAATTATCGAAATACGAAATATAATTGAAATCGAAGTTGAAAACAGAATCAGAACAGTTTAGATGATCAATATATATATTTGAATATCGACGACAATGATAATAATGTATGGTTGGAGAATTTATTTGTTTTGAATTTAAATTATATTATATTAATTTAATATGGTATATACGTTGGAATTAAATATCAAAATATATTCAATTAGCTCAGAATAGTGTTACACTGTAGGAATAACAATGGTTGCATTAAAATAGCAGTTCAGGGATTTCGAGTAATAGACCGCGAGATATCATAGTTATTTAATTTAAACAAAATCTAATCAAATCTAATTAATATCAGCCACCCTACGTTTGCAGAAGCCGACCTATATTCAGAATAACACCCTAAAAATGAAAACGCACAGACCTATGATTTCCTCGAGCTGAAATTACTGTCTTCTTCCTTCGATATCTAGGAAACCAGTGTTTAATAGCAATTGTACAATGGTCCCCTTTCTCACTTATATAGATGAAAACCATCGCCTTTGTTATTTCATTCTCCAAACCAACAGATGCATTTTCAATTCCCTCTTCCTTCGTTTCCTTTTTCTCCCAATAAAAATCAATCGACTAATATATATATATATATATATATATATAAAGAATCGAAGTTGGAGCGGGGCAAATCGATCAGTTCGTGGTTCATAGATCTCGTTCGAGACTGAGTAGGGATTAGGGGAGGGTGCGGTGCTTTGGAAGCGGAAGTCTGAAGGAGGAGCCGCTCGATGTGGGCGCGATGTGGTTGTGGTGAAGGTCACGACCTGTAGCGAGCTCGAGAGGTTTAAGGCAGTGTAGGGGAGTTGTGTAGGTGATAATTGGTCATGGGTTCTGCGGTGTTTGCTGGTGGAGTTCGATCTATTTGCGATGGTGAAATGGGTACAGTCGCGATGGGGAATTTTATCTGATGCTGCGCATTGAATTTGAGGAGTTGAACAGTGGTTTTGCGGTGAGATTTTGGGGTCCTGCAGTAGTGATTTTGGGTCTGAGAATTTGGGGAGGCCACTGTAGTTCGAAAGTGAGGATGGGGATTGAAATTTACAGTGCATGTTCTGGGGTTTTTGCTGATACCTGACAAGTGAAGGAGATATGCTTGGCGAGTGTAGGAAGACAAGGGTGATCGGATTTGCAGAATATTGGTTGGATGGTGATATTGGAGGAGTGGACAATTACAGCAAGATCTCGACAAAACGAAGTGCGTTGAATTTGTATATGCAAAGGCTAGTGTATGAGTCAAATTGGAATAATTGGAAGCCGATGATATGGAAATTAACAGAATATTCGACGATGAAAATCAGGTGAGTAAATCTCACTCACAGCTTTATTTTTAAATTTATTTTTATCGTTAAAAATAAATTTGTTGGTCGCTTGGGTGCATGAATGAATTGTTGAATTATTGTGGTTGCTGGATATTTCCCGCAATACTATTAGCGGATGCCCACAGTATCGCTAGCGGATGACCCTACGCCCACGTATATAAGTGGATCCCCTTTTATACCGCGATATCCTGCCTCGAAGAAGGATGGGTATTATTTTTGTTGACTAACGTCTGTGGATGCAGGAAAAACAGGTTGGAGGGATCCAACAGGATTCCTCAAAAATATATTATCTGTCTGTTTATTTGTTTGCATATATACTATCATATATGATGAGTTAGAAAAATAAACAATTGGTTGTTTGGTGTTTAAATATCACTTTGCCCAAATATCAATATTTAAAAATATCCTGAAAAGAAATTTCGTAGAGTCAAAAGGAAATTCTATTTTATTTCAAATAGAATTTGAAATTTCAAATGAGGAATTTAAATAGAATTTGAATATGAGAAATTCAAAGAAAATTTTGAATACGAGAAATTCAATGGAATTTGAATATAGAAAATGCAAAGAGAATTTTTTTAAAAGTAAGGTTTTGGTTTTAAATGGATGTCGAAATAGGCTTGTTTAAATAAACCGGGAAATTTATAAAATAGCGTTGATAAATATAATGAATAAATTATCATGAGATAAATTGAATATTTGAATTCAAAGGAATTTAAATATGGGATTTGAATTCAAAGGAATTGAAAAGGATTTGAATTCAAAGGCATTGAAATAAAATTTGAATTCAAAGGGATTGAAATAGAATTTGAATTCAAAGAAATTCAAATGGATTTGAATAAAGGAAGTTCAAATGGAATTAAAAATATAGAATTTGAAAATAGAATTCAAATGGAGTTAAATATAGAAATTCAAATGAAATTGAATATGGAATTCAAATAGAATTTAAATGGAATTTAAACAAAAGGGAATTCAAATTTAGAATTTGAATATAGAAATGTAAATGGAATCTGTTTATCGAGATTGAATGGAGATGGATATAGAAATTCAAATATAAATTCAATTCTAGAATTTGAATATAAAAATTTAAATAGAATTTGAATATAGAAAAATAAAGGAAATTCAAATATAGAATTTGAATAGAATATGAATATAGAAGATTCAAATAGAATTGGAAATAGAAATTGAAATAGAAATTCAAAATAGAATTGAAATAGATTTGAATATAGAAATTTAAATGAAGTTGGAAAATAGATTGAATAGAAATTCAAATGGAGATTGAAAAGTAATTGGGATATAGAATTCAAATAGAAGTGAAATGGAACTAGAATATAGAATTTCGAATGGAAGTAAAATAGATCAGTAGTGTTATGTTGAAATGGATTTGATATATATTAAAAATATATCAGAATGGAGTTGAATTTATATAAACGAAGTTAAAACGTTTTTATATATAATTAAAAACGAACTCGCCGCAGCGCTGCAGTTCGTAAATTGGTGTTTCGAACTTCAATTGAGTATACAGAACTCAATTGAAATCGGAATTCTTTGAAACAAGAAATGTCAGGACTGATTTGATCATAGTTTTCTAATGGAGGAGAAAATTCTGAATTTCGACGAATAGATTTTGAGTTATATCAAAATCAAATTTTCAGAAAAACAACGACATAACCATTTAAAACCATAACGGTTTATTTAATTTTATAAGAGGATTTTAAGCGAATAAAATCCGAATTTCTATTTAGAAAATGTCAGATTTGAGTTGTAAATTATATGTGAACTCAAGTGAAGTAATGAATTGATTTTTGAAACAGAAATCAGATTTTTGATTTTTGAATAAAATTAACTAATTTGAATAGTAATTAGTTAATGAGATTTTGAATCGATATTGGGCTTCGAATAAGTGAATTCGATTTTGAATTTTATATTCGAAATCAAAAAGGAAATTAGAATTAGAATTGAAATTCAATTTGGTTATGAGCAAGTTAAATATTTTATTTTATTTGAACATGTTATGTTCAAACAAAGAAGTGAAATAGGCAAAATAGCTAATTAAAGAATAATTGAGCGAAACTGAATTCAAACGAATGGATTGAGTTGAATTGAATTGGAAACAGGTGAACAGGTGTTAAACAGATATGGGATGGAGTATATGAAGATTTTTATTTATGTGCCCGACAAAAAGGTACACGTTTAAATTCATATATGAGATTTTATGCGCCGTATCGGCAAGCCGCTTGGCTTTTCCTTTTTCTTTTGGATTGGTGAGGGCCACGGGTGGCTATATAAAATATCCCAATGCTCCCGGTGCAGGGGAGGGTATGGTGAATTTTTCTAGGAATTTAAGGAGTTAGAATATTTTTAAGATAATTTGATAATTAGAAATCAATGTATCGACATATATAGAATTCGATAAGGGAACGAAATCAAAAATAGAATGTTATAAACAAAAAGGGAAATCTATAAATTGGAAATAGTAAGCGAACTATATACATGTTTTAAAAATGAATAATTGGGTTTTATAGTGTGTTTATTCGAGGTGAGTGGTTTTGCCGTTTTGAAGTTGAGGATGTTTTCAGTTAAGGTCTGAGAGGTAATTTTACCCTAACTTGATTGATTTCATTTTTAATTGATAAATAGCAAGATCCAGTCTTGAAGAGAAGTGTTTGAAAAAGAGTTAGTTGAATAAAATATTTTGGGTTGTTGTAACGATGTTTTACACAACATTCGTTTTAAACCCAAGTGATGGAATTTTGGAAATATAAAAGAATATTTCCTGAGTATAATTAAAATAGTCGGGATAGAGATAAGTGATTGAAATTGTTTTCAATTGCAAATAGAGATATTTTCTAATATATATAAAATAAAAGAAGTTGATATTCGGAAACGTTTTCCAAATGGCATAAGAGGCCAAGATGATTATTGAAATATTATGTTAACAAATATTGATAGGGAAATGGAGAAGAGGTTTAATTAATGAAATATTTATTAAAGAGCCCAGTGATTTTTTCTTGATATGTTGGATGAACACTTGTTTTTATTCGATAGTTAAATCACAGACTATCGAAGTTTTTGACCATCGTTGTCAATATGGAGAGACCGGTTGGATTATTATCCGTGAACCACTCTGTATTGGCAGTAGCATTGCGAATCAGATTATATGAAGATAATCGAAGATGGAGTGAAGTGCAAGGGATTTTTCTATTTATAGAAATTGTGCCTTCGGTTTCGTTCAGTCCCAAAACGAATGTAAATGGACGAATGTCTGACAAAGTATTTCCAATGATCGAATATGTTGTCTGTATAAATATATATGGTTGCAACGGATTTATTCCCTTAGCATAATATCCAGAATATTTGTGCAAATCAACAAATGATTAACGGATTTGACAATGTGGCATTCAAAGTGATTGTGCTATCAATGAATGGCAAGTAATCGTAGCCTCAGGCCTCAACAACCGGGAAACGACAAAAATCTGGCAGGCAGCATGGCTATGTGGGTCGCTCCCATTAGGATGTATAATCACCTATCTAGAGATTCATTTAATTCCTTATTCTATTTGATGCTGTCCCATTCGGGAAACGGTTGCTGATCCCAACCGTTGGTGACATACATTCGATACACTCAAGCGAAATGAGTGGTCGGTCATGTGTGGGCCGGGTTGCAAGATGTTCTTGTTGAACCCAGTGTATTCCTCTCTAGAGATACACTATCGGAAGGTGGTTCCATACCTTGTCATGTTGGAAATCCAATCTCCAATAAGCGCCATGCGGTTTTTGATTTTATACTATATATGTGGAGCGTGAGATGCAAGCGTTCTACTATTTGGTTATTTATTTGATGTAGATATTATTATAATATCACTGGATTTGATATCAAAATGTTTTGGGTTATAGTAAGGGAAAAACCATCCATGTTTATGTGTGGACTGGTCTTACTATTACTTTTTCTTTCGAAAGGCTTTTGAAAGTTAAACAGGTGGTTGGAGTTTACTCACAACAGTCCCACGACTGACCCAGAGTTTATTTTGTTTTGTTTTCCTAAACTCTTGGGTGCCCAAATTTGTACGGGCAGTCAAGTAGATGGGATTTTACAGATTCACTTAGAAGATCTGGAAGCAGGAGGCTTCACCAGTTAGCTATAGACTATCGTATATTCCGCTGTGAACCATGCTTTGTATCTGGAAACAGGTGTTATAACTGTTCCAGGAATAACTGTTGTGCTCTGATAATGGTATGTATATCCAGTTACTGATTTGTATTTTCAACAGTTATGTTATATAATATATTTTATTCGTTCCGCTGTGAGTTTGTGATCTTCGTTTTCTTCTATTCTAATATTTCTTTCTTTCTATTTCTCATCCTCTAACTTCTTTCTAATAATGATTCATATTTCTGTGCAGTTTGGGTTGGACGTATGGTGTTATTAGTCGACTCAAATAGTACGGATTTGCGGGTCGTTACAATTTCGTTTAAAACGATTATCCATTTTCCTTTTCATTCAATTTCCAATCTGGATTCATAATCAAATCTAAATTTCCATTAAAGTTATTTTGTTTTCATATTACTTGCTTTAAACTATTATTCTTTTTAACCATGAATGTATTCCTTTTATATATAATCAAATCAGTTTGATTTTGTACTTAAAAATAATATATTAACCCAAGTTCTATTTATAACTTCTATTCAGTATTTTTCATACTAATCTCATTCTTTTATTTTAATCATTTAAAACCTCTTTTTAAAATTTTCTTTATAATTTGATAAGTTCAAATCCATTTCCAAATATTGGTTTCAAAACTGATATTCACTTTTCCATATAAATTCGTATTTGAACTTATATTTCAATTTATCCAATGATTAATAATTCACTTTCTTTATAAACAACATCTTGATTTATCCACTTGAACAGGTTTCTATTTTCAACTCTATTCGAATTTTTTTTCTATGTTGGAAATAAATTCCATTTTGAAATCCCAATTTCCTTTTCTACGTTCGAAAATATTTTACGATATCCAGAATACCAAGTTTCTAGGGCCAGAGTAAACCAAACACAACATATCCAATCATGGGTTATATAACACATCATATATCACAATCAAATAAGAACAGTGATATAAATGTTAAGGAATCCAATTGAATCCCTCCAACCTGTTTCTTGCATCCACAAATGTTAATCACATCAATAATATTAATTTCACATAACTATGAGATATCATACTAAACAAAACTAATAAGCGATCAACGATATAAATGTATTAACCATTTCAACCATTTTTGTCAACCATTCATCCAGCAACCATCACACAATATAAAATTATTATAAATAAACTTAAAACTCGTTTATATAAAAATATAAACGAGCCAGAGTTAGTGAGTTTACTCACCTTGTCTTGAAGTTCACGGTTTTGCTTTTGTTTCGTTTAAAATCAAACTGACATTTTATTTTATCACGAAATTCCAGTTGCTCTGTTTTCAGCGAAATTAGTTCCAAAATGTAGACCTCATCGCTGTGATTCTAACGTAACTTGTCTTGTGTAATTCTGATAAAATGTGACCAAGTTATTAACATTACAAGTTTATAACATTTAAAATTATTTAATTAAAAATTATGGTTATTTGTATTTAATTTATTAAAGATTTAACATTAGTTAACCACGTTTTAATCAAATTCTTTTCCATGCCGTTGATCCCCTTTTTCCTCCAGTAGAGTTCGAACTAACAGTTGTCACTTCCGAGATTTCCATTCACACTTTTTCCTTCACCAAAATGCTTATTTACTCGCAAAAACTTCACCGCCACCACACTGAAATATCAACACCATGGTTGTTGTAATTTCCTCCATACCTCCTCCTACCGCCCACACAAATAGCCGAGACCCTCACGATTAAACCCTCCTTCACTTGCAAAACCACCCACTCTATACAAAATTCTCTACAAACCACCATAATTAATTATCTAACCCACTTCTGAAACGTGGGTAATACCAGTCTTCTTCGTTTTTAATATATGTATTGTTAATACACCTTGTCCCCGTTCAAAGAATCAAATCTTCACCACTCTACTGCCAATCCCACTTCCTGCGCACGCCCTCCATGACCTTCCTATACTCGTACCCCAAACACCATTTCCACATCTTTCACGTCATCATAAACAGCCACATACAGCAAACATTCCTTCCCAACGTTAATCACAGTACCCTAATCCCTTCCTCCACATTGAGATAAAATCTAGCTGCTATTTTCCACTGGTTTGAACTACCTACATCACTCGTTTTCCCCACTTCGCACCTTCCTTCCCTAAAGTAACCCAATGCCAACCTCCACCAGAACGGTTGCCAGACCCAGCGCCTCCTCTTCTTACTATCTCCACCCCATTCCGACCCCTTATACTGATCGTGACACCCTGCCTCACCGATACAGGAGGCGATCAATATTGTGACCTTTTGACCTGAGCTTTGGTTTTCATCGGTGTCTCCACCCCATAAGCTCAGCGCTGCCATCAGTTTTGCCACCGGCATCATCCAACGTCGACGAGCACAAGCCAGAAGTCTCGCCATAGAAAAAGAAATGTTGTGTTCCCAAGGTTACGATCGAACTGAAAATGATAAGCCAGTGTGAAGAAATTTGGATGAGCAGTATATTGAATTGATCAAACTCAGTTTTAGTTTAGTATTGAATTCGATTTTGATTTTTGAATAGATTGGGAATTGTTGTTGAAAAGGAGACGAGAATGGACAAAAGGAATTTGGGGATTAGGTATTTCAGATGGCTTGTAAAATGAATGGAGAACGGTTTATATAATAAAGAAGTATTAGCTTTCTACAGAAGGAATTGGATGGCTTCATTTAGAAGGAATTGGTTGGCTTCCCCGAGAGGCTTCAAAAATAATTATTTTATTATTTATTTAAAGATTAGCCTACCCCGCTACACCAAATTATATTCAGTTACGGACTGCTATAACAAAAATAAAAATATTATCGTGTCAAGCGACGTGCCATGATCTCAAAAATATAATAATACAGACAAGTCAACTTATATTGTGGTATCCTAAAATGCTGATACAGGGTGCAAATCCTCCAAATAAAAAGTTGCTTATTTTTCAAAATAAAAATTACAGAAAAATTCTATAAATTAAATTATAACTACATCTCAATAATCTTGCAATAATAATCTATTTCGGATTTTAAAAAAAAATTGTTATAATCCGAAATCGTTTGGAAATTAAATTGAATCAATTTAAAAATAAACAAATAAAATATATATCCAATCTAAATATATACATATAGCTTCAAAATAATCTAATTTGAATTTATGACTCGATATGTCAATTTAAAACAACATTCAGATTAATTAAAATCAATTCATTTATTTGATAAATCATTATAATATATAAACGATTCCAGAGCGACTTTCTAAAATTCTAATTTGGATATAACTCACAATCTATAAGATGAAATTTCAATTTTTCACTTTCGTTAGAAAAATATAATCAAATATATCCTAACGTTTCTTGTTTCATTGAATTCCGACTTATATTGGATTATGTACATTCAGTTGAAGTTTAAATCGTAAATTACGAAATACCACAACTATTTCTAGCTTGTTTTAAATTTAAATAAAATTTAATACGTCCACTATTCATTTAATAATTAATTCGTTATTATAATCCATTATATAATTCCATTTCAACATTTAATATAATTTAAATGTTCTGAATTTAATGTCCAAAAATATGGGTTGTTACACGAGCTCTGGCCTAGTTGAATGTAATGGGTCCATACCGAACCGAAATATGTCAAAATGAGCATTCTTTTCTAAAGTGGAGTAGTGTCTTGTTTGGTTGAACCAAGCTTCATCGAACTGGAATCCAAGTACATGACATACGCATTTTCGATAGTTTTGCAAATTTAGTTAGATGTAGCCGAGGTCACCTAAGCCCATACTCATATCTAGAGCACTTCAATTGCAACAACCCACCCGGAATGGGCCTAAAACCCGACCTAGAAAAGGCTCATCGTAATTTTGAACCATTCTAAATGGATTGTTGGTTCCCATAAGGAAATACTAAAAACTGATATCATAGAGCAATCTAAGTGAAATTAGAATCTCACACAGCGAACGAAAGGGATAAAATATAATATATCAAAATAGATCTACCATAAACAAAACGTCATAAATGTTAGATACAACAAGTCTGAATAACAATAGATAAAGGTACATCAACAACTATCCTAATACAACATGATAATAATATTAATAATGCCAAAAAATAACTTAAGCCTTCGTCGTAGGGCTCCATCTCCAAGACATCACTACTCATCATTGATCCATTTGTGCTCACCTACTAACATGTTTATGTTAAGAGGAGTGAGGTATGAACATAAAGTTCTGGTGAATAAAAGTCATATAATTTTAGGAATGAATATTTCCTATATTTGGCAGTGTAAATTCTTCATGTTATGGCAATGCAAACAACAGACACAAAATCAATCATGTGAGGCATATATTCTTATAGTCATTTATGGCCTACATATTTATCTAAGGGTGGACTTCCTTATAACCACTTAATATGAAGTTTAGGTAGGGCCACAACTTTATTTAAGACCCTCCTAGCGAACCATATTGTTACTATCTAGATATTCCTACGGGTGAACTCTTAGGCACTTTATACTTCCTTTGAACGGTGGTTCCTTTAAGGTTATTTATAGAAACTGTCCCTAGGTTGGCCCTCACTAAGCCCTTAGGTAAGAAGAGGACATTACTTGGAGAACTACCAAGCTCATACGCTATCGTCTATTAGGACCATTTAATACCTTATGAGAGAAAGGCCAACCTTATAACCACTTAGGCCTCTGTAAGGGCGAGTCCCATGACTTGGGTCCTAAACCAAGGAGTGGACCTTAGGAATGGACCTATTCCTAACTACTTAATATCCAAACAAGGTAGGTCAACCACTTAATACCTTTTGCAAGGTAAACCTGCTCTACACATAAATTATACACACACACCAGACCTCTCATATTAAGTCGACCACTTATAGAAGCTGGATTTGTCAGGCGGTTACGGGTAGGCTTCTACTACAGGTTGGGATCACCTCGTGTCTTAGTATACTAATTATAATGGCACATGACACCTATACCTTTCACATTAACCAGTTTTACTTGTAGAAGCTAGATATGTTGGTCAGTTTTGGACAGATTTCTACTACAAATAACGATTAACCTCATGTCTATGTGTCATCGATTATAATTTAAAGCCATTAACTTACACACGTACAAACAAACATGCATTAAGATTCCTATGGGGACATTCAAATTCTATTACCAAATTTAAACGTATTTAATATGCAATCTAATATGTGTTAATATTACGTTAAATTGCGCTCTTAATATGTATGTAGTAATAAATGGGGCGTAAATTAAGCGTTCGTAAAGAAACAACCTAATTCGATTGAAATGTCAATCCTAACATAATAAAGGGGTGTAAACCCATTTCCCAATATTTTTCATTGATGGCATGAACATATAATTTAAATTAAAAGGGAAATAACAACATATGTACAAAACTTGTAACCAAGGCTTAGTGATTATTTCAATAACAGAAAAGAGACAAGGTGCAATATTTCTAAATACATAAAAAATCCTTTTTCTGGTGCTTACTCGCTTTTTATGTAATTTTCGTATACAGAACCTTAATACTTTAGTAATTCGCAAGAATATGTTCAAACGATTTATTTTAGAAATAGATGATTATACCTATTTAACTTGCATTACTCAATCCCTTAAGCTTTTGCAAATAAAATATACATATATATGAAAATAAGATAATTAGACCATATTCAATTATCATACCAACACCCAAATGCCTTTTCTTCCATTACATCAATAATTCATACCTTAGAATAATTGATTTACCATTTATACGTGCAAACATAAATAAAGGAAGATTTGGAGGATTTGATCATATTTTATTTTCGTGTAAATCCAAATCTCCTAGGCACAATAATCCAAATTACTAAAGATAGAAAGCAGTACTAATAGGGTTTCTACTCATAGTGATTTGAGATAGAAAAACAATAAGATTTAAACCTTGATTTAGCCTATGAAACCGTGCTCAAATCCTTCTATAATATATATAAACACACACACAAATAAGAATTATTCTTAGAAGCTTATGTATAAACCAAAATCTAGAATCCTAAATCTATAGTAAACTTAGATTAGAGAAGGCAGAATGAAGATAAGAGAAGTAGAAGAGATCCTAACCATTCTTTGTAAAATGGAGGCATATAAAGGGATGATAATAGGGTTTTGAGTGTGGATAGGGAGCACTTTCTATAGTTACAAGTGTAAGTATAGACCGCTGGATTATTTAGATTAAATTTGGATGGTCTACCTGATGCAATTTGTATAAAGCACACTAACAAAACACACATCTACCACTTCATCACCCAAGAGGGTGGTCCACTCCCTCTTATAGGGGCAGTTGACCACCCTTCTGGGGTCTACTGGGAGGATTTTAACCTTCAATGACATTACTTTTTATTTATTTCTTAATTGATTGCTTTGATTTATTTCTTTATGTTGATTATCTTTGTCCCCATTATATATGAATATATAATCATAATTTCAAATCCCCATGGAATATTCTTTTATGCCAATCTATAATTAAATAGATTCTGGTTTCACATGTAGTCTATTTAAATTTCAAACCTTGTGTGTTAATATTTACTCAAAACTTGTTTTATTAATATCTTTTACACACGACTCCGTTTTTAGTAAATAAATTATGAAAACGGATCAGAATCTCTCCACGAACACAATAGTAATACTTGCGTGGCCCAATTCCCAATTATTCAAAGTTCCATTTTTCAACCCATTAACTTATTATTTATTTTTACTATTTATTTTAAGTTAAATTACCCTATGTTTAGTTTAAGTTTATTTTACGGGGTGTTACATTCTCCCTACCTCTCTTATAAGAGACTTTGTCTCGAAATCTTTTGAGGAGGCGAAGAACACAACTCAATCTAAACAACCATGTTGTACACCTATGTTATTTTATGGGAATCCATAACTCATAGTGATTATATAGTACAGACTTGCTAAAGTGAGCTCAGTCCTTGAGTGTAATTGTAACATTTGATGTTGTATATAAGCAAAATACCCTATAATTTATATAGTTTCTACATGAGTGCTTAGTGCATTTATGTTGATAACAATTCCTATTATCTAATCTAGAAACCACAATGCAACCACAGAAATCTTAAATTTTTGAGAAAGCCGACAAAATTTAAAATTTTCATGCCTTCCCTCGAATTTTCTCTCTAATGTACTTGAACCAATCTAACTAAATATTACGGAGTCTTGAAATACCGTGCTCCACCATATGCGTGGTAAAACGAGACCCCCAAGGTTCTATCTTTGTCCCCAATTCTTGACTAAGCATTACTAAGATTTTGTCATATTGTGAAGGTATCTTATCACATAGAAAATGTCATGGGTGCTTATTATCAACAATATCTTTTATCCCTATCTTGGGAAAACACTAAATATAATACCGACTCTCCACCTTTCACAAGCTTCGTAATCAAATTAGAAAATTTCCAAAGTCTAACCACAGTTTGGTTCAAGTTGAGATTTGTCAAAGGTTATCGTATAAACACTTTGGTATGTTAGGTGACCTCCTTGAAATTCTTCAAAAATTCCCACTAATTACCCAAAAAGATAACTACGCTACTCCTGAAAGATAGATATTATTCCTATTGTCTAAGAGATCCAAGATGAAATTTTCCTCTCTTCCCTAAAGCTCTGGCTACCTAAGAGACCCAAAATTTTAAAAATTTCCTAAACCAAATTTCTACATCCAGCTACAATGTATGTTTGAATTCTGAAAATCCTTAATTACCCATTACACTTTGCTTCCACATTGAGGGTGCCCTACAAAATTCAATTTAATAGTTGTAAATTAATTATAAATGACTAATTTGACTTATTGGAGTAGTCATTCACCATTGGCGCTATTCTTAGTATTATTACTTCCTCACATACTCCTTATTATAAGAGAATTTTATTATTTTAAATTCTACCCAAATTATGGCAAATAATTTCTTTATCCATTCTCTTTCAAATGGGTACATTTATTTCTTTTATCCTACCAAACTTTTATATGTCTTATTTTCTTTCTCTTTTTTGTCAAACGTCAGATTTATTATCATAATTTGTATAAGATTTTGAAGATAAGAATCTTTTCAAATTCATTGATCTTTTGAAAGCTTGTTACATCAAGGTCATGATAATTATAAATTTACCATTATAATTGTTCATTACTCGACACTTTCTAAAACTTACATTCCTTTTCCATTAAAGCTCATTGTAACGACCCGGAAAATTCGATGCTCGAATTTTCAACACAACTACATCCTGTGTCCAAACTCGAGTAGCAAAAATCCAGAACGTTAAAGAAAGAAGTTAGAGGGTGAGATAAGAAAGAAAGATTAGGATAGAAGAAAATGAAGAAGAACTAAACACAATACGCAGTCTCACATCGCAGCGGAATAAAATATAATACAGAAATAACTCTTAATTGAAAACTTGAAATAATACTTACAATTCATCAGAGTACATCGGCCATTTAATTTATCTGAACAGTTATAACAATCTGTCCTCATTTTCAACACATAGCTGAATAATATCTAAATATATAATACGTCTGATCTCCTCCAGCTCGTCTCCTAAAGTCTGTATCATCTTGCCTTGACCCTGTACAACTCGGTCTGACCCAATTGGGCCTGACCTGAGCATTACAAATGCTATAGGTCAGTCTGGTGAACTAGCGTGAGAAAAACCCACTAAATTATTGGTATCATCCATCTTGATTTTAAAGTTAAAAATCCTTTCGAAAGAAAAAAATAATTGTAAGACCAATCCACACATAAACATAGACGGTTTTTATCTTATGATAACCCAAAACAGATTTTTGAAATCATAATTATTCTGATATTATGATAGTGTCTAAATACAAATAAATATCAATCTAGCAGAACACTCGCATCTCACGCTCTACATATATAGTATACAACCAAAACCGCGGGCGCTTATTGGAGATTGGATTTCCAACTATGACAAGGTATGGAACCACCTTCCAATAGTGTATCTCTAGAGGGGAATACACTGGGTTCAACAAGAACGTCTTGCAACCCAGCCGACACATGACCGACCACTCATTTCTCTTGAGTGTATCAAATATATTGTCACCTACGGATGGTACCAACATAACCATTCCCGGGATATACAGAAGCGAAAAGAAGTAACAAATATGAATATTCTCTAGATGGTGACAATACACCCTAATGGGTGCGTCCCACATAGCAATGTTGCCTGCCCGATTTTTGTCATTTCCTGGTCATGAGGCTTGAGGTCATAATTAATTCATTCATTTTTTTTATTATTATAGAACATTTGGCCGCCATTCACTTTGGATGCCACATCGTCAAATCTGCCAGATATCACTAATTGACGTCTACAAAAATATTTTAGTGTTCAAGCTAAGAGAAGTGCCCCTCTCCGCCATCAACCGAAATATGTTTGGGGAAATCAACGTATGTGCTCCTTTGGAAATACTCTATCAGACATCCGTCAATACAAGTTGTCCTGGGACTGGACAAACCGAAGGCACTCTCCTACCGCATCTTAGGATTCACCCCATCGATCAATAGCGAGTAGTCCTTGCAATCCATCGATTTCAACCACGACAGGATCACCATCAAAATATCTCCGGGCACGACTCCAGAGAATTCGACAAGTAGGTCCTTCCGCTTATGAAGATCCATGGTCTTCATTGCTCCATCTTCAATCGGCATCTTCCACATTTACGTATTAGTTGGTTTGGAATGGTTTTCGAATAAATTCGATCTCAGTCTTTCCGTACCAACAATCGTATTAGGCCAGATTTGAATTTACTGTTTTAATAATCTCCATCACTTTATCCTCTTTTTGATTAATCATTTGTTAATTCAAAACTTCTCTATATTTCCAATAATTGAAATACTCATTTCCCTTCTTATATTCTTATATATAAGCATATTCAAAAGCCCTTTCATTCTAAAATTCCTTTAAGCACGTATTTCTCATTTCGGTCATTAGTCTCTAACCGTTAATCATATTTCTTAATTTCTAACAAACGAAATTCTAGTTCTTCGTTATCACTTCAAACGAGATATTTATCCCAACTTATAACTATTTCAAATACTTTATTTACGAATATGATTTTCAAACCGTGTGCTACTACTAGTATTCAGTATTCCATTTAAAGATATGATTTTGCAAAATGTTTTTGCTAAATATTTATTTATTTCTAAACTGGAACAAGGATTTTATTATCACGATATCATTTCATTAATCAACTCAAATTTTGGTTTAACCTTTGTAAAACCAAGTTCTATACGAATAATCTTTAGAAACGTCTTTACATGTTTTTACAACTCAATTCATCTTTATTTAAATAAACTATATTATATATCAAAAATATACATATATAAGTATCATTTGAAAACTCTTACTATTCATAATTTTTTACTATAAGCCTTATATAAAATTCTTTAATACAATATATATTGTTATCCAATTTAGTTCGACTTGGATACATTTAAAACAACTCTTTAATTCTAATGGTTCTCATTTGCACAGTATTTGCTTTTCCCTTTATTTGTTTCGATCGTTAAATCATATTTCTTAATATAAGTCTATACTTGACTTATTTGGTCAATCTGAATTCATACAGGCAAATTTCAGGTTTCATTTCTATTTATCTAATTAGTTATTTTAAAAAAATTCTTCTTTATATTTCCCTTTGCAAATTGGATTTTTTTTAATCCCTTTCACATGTTAGTTTCAAAACACATTCCCATCTTCCTTTTCATATCACGCTTACAATTTTCTCAAATACTTCAAAATGATGGCTTTCACTTCTTTAAAACTGTCACTTCGCCTCCTTATTTCATTTGTTAAACAAATTTTTACTTTTAAATTACACTTATAATTTGTATCTTTAAACGAGCATTTTCCTTTTTTTTTAAATAATAATTTCCCTTAAGCTCTTACTGATTATTATTTTTGGTAAATGTTTACTATTTATTTAGAACCTTACTCGGTATATCTTTTAAAACATTGTTACATATAAATTTAATACTATATAAATCTTCAAAACTATCGGGTTATATCCCAATTAGACCCCATCTCTTGTTTTAAAAATACACGATTATGGATCGAATCGTTATAACTCATCTCGCCAAGCCATTTAAATTCAATTCGGGTTTCTATTTCAATTTCCATTTTCACCTTCATACTTCTAACATTTCATTTATTTCATAAATCATTTTATGGTTTACAACTTTATTACTTGTTTCCATAACTCCCTGCTTACGGTACTTTCAATAACTTGGTTTGAAATATCCACGTCAAAATCTTGGGTTTTATGAATTATAATTCACTAGAATTCTAAGGAGAATTCTATTTAAACAACCATATATAATATTGATAATATATATGTATATTGTTTAATTATTATTTGATTTTCATTCCTTTTCCAAATTTCACATAATTTATATTTTCCTTAAATTCCCCAATAAAATAACTCCACTCCTTAAAATTTCGCTTATACAATCGCCTTTTCAAAATATTTGGTTTAAACAAATATTTACTATTAAATTTTATTTAATTTGGTTTCTAAATAGCCATTTCTATTTGGAAATAAATATTTCCTTTTAAAACTCTTATTTTACTTCAATTTCCATTTCGAACTCCAGATATTATTGTTTAGGATATTTAAAATATCCAAACTCAACAATCAGTGTGATTTACACATCCAAATATATCATCAGCTATCACAGATTATAAAATACATCATATATCAGCATGTATGTCAAAACAAGTAATTTAAATGTGAGGGATCCAGTTGGATCCCTCCAACCTGTTTTTCCTACAACCACAGATGTTAGTCAACAATAATAATACTCATCCCGCTTCGAGGTAGGATATCGCGGTATAAAGGTCATCCACTATATATATTCTGGGGTGCATAGGGAAATCATCCGCTAATGGTACTGAAGGCATTATCCAATCACCAATCACCAATATTATTTTTATATAATACTATTATATAATATTATCACTTTATAGCAATAAATTTATCAGCCAACAAGCAATAAATAAATTTTGAACTATTAAAAATAGTTCTCAATAATTTAACTTAGTGAGTTTAACTCACATCGATTTCCTTTGCTGAGTATTCTGTTAAATTCTTGTATCGTCTCAGCTACGCATTTGCTTCGTTGTCTCGAATAATTTTATCGCCTACGAATATTTTATTTATCGATTAACTTATTTATTTAAATGAACTACTTAAATAAATAGATTTCCTATTTAATTTAAATTATTTAAAATATATATACCTTACGGTTACGCCAGTTTCTCGACTAAATGATGAATCCAATTACCGAACAGTTCCAACAATTCATTCAGCTCTTATGCGGCATTAACTCGAACTTACAGATAACTGCTACTACCACACCATCAAAGTGATCACACTATTGCTGCAACTCTGTATCAACCATCTCAACTTCCAACATCACCCACATTCAATCTTTTCCCAATACTCCATTGCCGACCTCCCTAAACATTCTACTGCCAAACCAAATAAATTGCCTCAGAAAATGTTTCACGAGCTTGCCTTACAACTGGGTATTATGCTGATAAAACAAGAGTCTATAAGACAAGTAATCCACTTACAAAGCTCTTTGGTTTGGCGATGAATCCCTTGATCACCCCTGTTCCATATCCAGACACCTCATCCTTTGTCAGTCCCCACCACGCAGAAGCTCCACCATCCATACAGATCGCACTCCCCTAAGTTACACACTTCAGACTCCACTCCTATCTACCATTACAACCATCAGGTATTCAAACTTTAGCCCCCCTCCAAATTTTCAAATCGAACACCCCAATAGCCCTTAACACAAATCGCCAGCAACTCCCCCATTATGTTTTCACTGTCTAAATCCAAACCAATTCAGCAATAGTACATCGCACCAGTTCATTATCCAAAAACTAACATCGACCTTCACTGCCAACTCCAATACAAACTCTAGTATAAATCGCACCACTCTAGATTGCTACAGCCTAACCTCGACTTCTTATCCGACGACTCCCCTGCAACCTTCGAAGTTCGAATGAACCCATGACAGTATCGACAACTTCCTATCTTCTCCCTCAGATCGTGAGTGCCCCCTTCAATCGCGATGCTCCAGAACGAGGCTTCGAGCTTCCTGGTCTCGCGATTCAAGTTGCCAGTTTGATTTTAAGATCTTTTTTTTTCTTTATCAAAGGATTTGGTATTTTGAATGATTGGAAAAGGAAACAGCGAAAGGCTTTAAAATCGGTTTTGCCTATTTTAGAATTGGGAAAAGTGGTGAAGTTGATGGTTTTAATTTTGCCTTCGAATTTGATATTTGACTAGAAAGAGGGAATTGGAAACAAACAGAACGGCTTTGAATTGTTTTGTGAATTTAGGATGGGAGAAAATACTGAAGCGCACTGCTTCTTATATACGCGAGGGGTGAAGCGATAAGAGCAACGTCTTTCAGAGGAGCGGTTGGTTAGGCGTTGACATTAGGAATTAGGCTTGCAGTGTTTCTTGATGTATGATGGAAGAGAAAGAACGAAGCAGCTATAATAGAATAGGTATGCAGAGTTACTTCGTTTGAAAGGAATAGGTAGGATTTTTTATATTTTGATTAATTTTAATTATTTATTATTTATTATTTTTAACTGATGTGCCTTTAATTAAAGTATATTATGGTTATGAACCGCTATTTGAGCGCAACGAACGATATTCCTAGCGTTCTACCACTATTTTGAACATACTGGAACGTGTTTCGCAGTTTAATTCGACTATATAGGGAAGATATTAATTTAGATTGACGATTTAACATTTAATTTGATTTAATATAAACAGATTCAAATATGAACAATTCTATTTAAAATAAATTCTCACTATCAAATATATTTTCAAACTAAATTCAAATAACTTTCAGAATAAACTAATATGAATATAAATCTCGATATTATATGAATATATATTTATATGTTGTAACAACCCGTATTTTTGAATAACATGTTATAACATAAATGGAGGCAGAATTAAACTGTAAAATCTGAATCAAGGGAAACGGGCTGTGCCATTGCGTTCGACTCGGAAAAATACGCGAAATAGAGTCCGAGTTTTCGAAAATCGGAGTCCGTATGACCAAGATATGGCCTCGCGAAGTTTCACGAAAAATTCACAAATTAAAGTATACTTAATTAAGTGAAATGGGTTGCGCAGAGAAATATATATATATTGATATATATATATAATTGAAAATTAAATAAATAAATATGCAAAAATGTTCAAAACAACGAATTGGGAGAGGGGAATAACCGAACCGGCCGATTTTTGAGGTCGACCCGAGCTCGCTGGGTCGACTAGGGGTTAATCCAGGGTGTTTGGCTGTCAACCCGTGGGCCGATTCGCTCAAATGCAGATTTTGCATTTGAATGGTTCTCATGGTTCAGCTTTAATCTAAAGGCCCTAGATGGTTCCTACACTTGACTTCTTCCCCAAGACATGCTTTGATGGCTTGGATTGAATCTAGGGTTAATCCTATGGCTAATACTATCCTAATCCTCTATAAAAAGACCCATAATCTAGCCTAAATCACCATTATTCAATCCTACAACCAAACTATGTCAAATTTGTTCCTCTCATGGCCTCCACTCTCATGCTAAAATTTCTAAGTTAATTTCTATGAGAGATTTTGAGTTCATACAAGTGTTTTCAAACTTGTATGAGTGTTCTTAGCTTGCATTCAAGTTAAGTTGCAACATTTCTATTTCAAAGCAAGGGTTTTTATTGAATTAGCTCAAGGGTTTTCATTTGGAGCTTGCATATTTGGGTTTTTGGTGCTTGCATAAGGGCTTCGTCTCAATCTTTATAATAAATATTAATTTGTGTCTTCATAGCATAGTAAGCCCTTTTCTACTTTCTTTTTATTGAACTCTAAAGTTAAATGAATGATGCAAGTTTGGTTGATCATTATATGCAAGTTTGGTTGATCATTATATGCAAGTTTGGTTGATCATTATATGCAAGTTTGGTTGATCATTATGCAAGTTATGTATGACACATGTTATCATGTTATGCAAGTTTGGGTTGATCATTATACATGTTATCATGTTATGCAAGTTAAACTTGAGTTTATGGCCTTAAAGCTTCAAGCTTTATGTTAAAGGTTGCATTTTGGCAACATGAAAGTTATCATATCCCTTATGATAACTTGCATGTGAGCCTAAATGCGAACTTCTACATGTTATTTATCACCATGTATCACTCATATGCTAAGTTTGGTTTTATGCATGCTTTTGAAGCCTAATAATGCAATATGCAAGTATATGAACATATGTACATTTCATATGCCACCATGATAAACTTGTGGCTTCAATACCTTTATGTCATGATTATGCTAAGTTCCCCATTTTATCCTTTATGCGTTGTTGCGATCATGTAAACGATGGGATTACGTTGGGGTTGGGTAACATTATGACATAAACATGGTTTTTATAACATAACGTGATATGTTAACTTGTAATTATGTTTTGGAAACATAATGGACATGACACTTAGCAAATATGAGTGTGGCCAACTCGAGGTTGGGTTGAGTTTGTAGCATAAATCTACCCGGACCCGCCCGGCTTAACTGGTGGCTACAAACAATAGGACCCAATGTGAGAAGTTGGTCATGTTGTGCTCGAACCCGAGGTTAGACCTAGTTGTGGTATAAAGCTACCCGGACCAGCCCGGCTTAACTAGTAACCACAACAAAGTCTAATGTGAGAGGTTAAAGCGCATTAAGTTAATTAATGCCTTCTGATTAGGGTTAAGTCATGGTCCACTTAATACTTAACCAATTTGGGCTTGATGGATTAATCGAGGTTAAGTCAGGAGCCTTGGGTACTCTTAACCAATTTAATCCACGTGTGGATCGGGTTAACCACATTTAACCCGTTAAGAAACCCTAGTTGCGTGGTCCTTTTCAGCAGTAACCTTCTAGGTAGTATCATAAGACCCTAGGACTAGGCTAGGGTGGGGCACGATTACTGGGCTGATTGTAAGAGACCAAAAGAGACGGCTGAATGATGCCCCGGTTGTTCAGGCGGACCATGGTCGTGCACA
Organism: Allium sativum; assembly: GCA_030737875.1. NCBI lineage: Eukaryota > Viridiplantae > Streptophyta > Magnoliopsida > Asparagales > Amaryllidaceae > Allium > Allium sativum. The sequence continues at coordinate 315,596,218 of CM060915.1, forward strand.
TCAAGTCCGGAGTTGAACACGGGCACCGGTAGGTTTGGACTGTGCATCCTGTAATGGTGTCAGAGGGTTACACCATAGGGCCTGATACACCCTAGGGTGGACCCTGCACAGTCAACTACATTACATGATTAGGCCGTATGACACCGACACTTGACGAGTTAGGCTTATAGGGAGCCGATCGACTAGACTGTGTAGTTGGACCTTGATTTAGGTCACCTCATTATATTGGGCCAAGCTTGGGCCAAGGGATCAATTCTTGTTTTTACTTGACATGTTAGAATGCTAGTACACCCGTGGTGCAAAACTTAACCTTAATTATGCAATGACACCTTTATCTATCTTGTTAGTTAATCATCATGCCAGTATGTTGTTATCCTTATGTTCATCTCAGCTTCTCATGCCAGTTAACTTTACTAGTTCATAGACAGATAGTAGTAGGGCTTACCAGTCTTTTTGACTTACCTGTTTTCTTTCGCCTCTTTTCTTCCGTTCCCCCCCCCCCCCCTCAGGTTCTCAGGGTGGGAACATTGGAGCTTAGCTTGGATCTTTACAGCTTGCTTACTGGATTTTCTCATGTACGGTTTCGGACATTGAGCTAGCTATGGTTTATCACTTCATTTTGGGGATAGTACTTTATGTATTTCAGTTTATGCTTTTATCTAGACTTTGGTGTTGGAAAATAATGACCAAGTACTTTGTTGTAACATGACTATGGTTTTGAAATGCTAAGTTTTATCCGCTGCTTTACTACTCTGTTTCACTTATATGTTCTGTCTTATGATATCTGCATGCATGTTTACCTTGTTTAACGCCCCTCCAAAGCTAATGTCCTTGCAAGAGTGGCATTGGCGGAGGTGGGGTGTTACATTTGGTATCAGAGCATAAGGTTTACAAGATTTGAGCAAAAGTGTTTTTGAAACTTACCTTTTGAAAAACTATTTTCAAAACCAATTAAGTATTTTCCAAGAAAAGTCTAGTTATTTTAAAAAGGCTATTCTCCAAAAGCCATAGCACTATCCTTCGTTTCTTCGTTCTGAATCTATCTTTTTCTTCGTTTTAGTATGGCCGATAGCTTTAACATCCCGGAAGGCGTACAAGTACCCGTCTGGTTCTGGAGATTTATGGAGGCAAGGGTGAATGAAGCCGGCCCCGCGAACATTCCTCCTCCTTCACCCGTCGCTAACATCTCTCCTCCTCTCGTAGCTGAGGTTCCTCCTCCCCCTCAGCATCCGCAAGAGGATTTCGCAAAGCTTTGCAATGACTTTAAGGCGATGGGTTGCAAGAATTTTGTCGAAACGGAGACTCCCGTGGAGGCAAGAAACTGGTTAAAGGAAACTGAAGACCTCTTTGCTATATTTGATGTGGAAGATCGCAGGAAAGTTCTGTTGGCGGTATGGCTATTGAAAGGGGAAGCTGCTTATTGGTGGGTAGTCACCACCACTACTAGACCCATTGAGACTTGGGATGACTTTAGGAGAAGGTTTGGACTAAAGTTTCTATCATCGACAGAAGAGAACCTTCAGCTAGAGAGGTTCCTATCACTAAAGCAAGGGGACATGACCATTAGAGAATACGTGGATAAGTTTAATCAACTTGCTCAGTTCGGTCTAGAATGGTTAACACCGCTCGGAAGAAGGCCTTACGCTTTGCTCTAGGATTAAATGAGCCCATGCGCGGTTTGGCCATATCTCATATACCCCTGGGGGCGACCTTCGAGAGTTTGGTGAATATGGCCCTACTTCAAGAGGAAGATAAGAGTGGCAAGAAGGAGGTCAAGGCAAATGAGTCCCAAGGCAAGAAGGAAGATACCGAGAAAAGAGATAAGAACAACTACAATAGCAAGGATTGCCCCAAGAAGCAAGGACAAGGGCAAGGGCAGAATCAGCATGCAGGACCCTCTGGAGGGCAATTGCAGGCTCTCCTCGCTCTTCCAACTTTTGATCGAGGTAGAGTTTTTATAGAAATTCATGTTTACATTTCTGATTTTCCTGTTCGCACCTTATTTGATTCTGGCGCATCGCATAGTTTTATCTCTTCTAATATTGTTGAAAGTTTGCACCTAAGTACTAGCTTAGTTGAGGATCCCGTTTGTGTTTCAAATCCAATTGGGGATTCCGCCCATCTATCTATGATTTGTGTGGATTTGAAAATTTCTATCTTGGCTGTAGAATTCACGTGTAGTGCTTATGTTCTCGGGGTCACGGGATATGGGTTGGTCTTGGGCATGGATTGGTTGTCCAGTTATGGAGCCATCCTCGATTGTGAGCATAGGGTGGAGAGGCTCATGACTCGCCTCGGTAACACCCTAGAAATTTCTTGTAACCCTAGAGGTCCCGTCATGTTATGTTATCTTGAATCTCTCGACTCGTCCATCGATGATCTGCAACCTGTAAGGGTGGTCCGAGACTATCCCGATGTCTTTGAAGAAGTTAAGGGATTACCACCTAAACGAGAGATAGATTTCCACATTTATCTAGTCGATAATGCCAAGCCAGTATCATTGCCTGTTAGGCACATGGCCCCTCGTGAAAGAAGGGAGCTCAGTAAGCAAATCAAGGAGTTGCTTGAGAAGAATTTTATTAGACGAAGCATTTCTGAATGGGGTGCTCCGGTGGTATTCGCTACTAAGGCGGATGGTTCGCTTCGTCTATGTGTTGATTATCGAGAATTGAACAAGCTAACAAAGAAGAATAGGCACCCGTTACCGAGGATTGATGATCTCTTTGACCAGTTTGTTGGTGCTTCTTTTTTCTCTCAGCTCGATCTAGCTATCGGATTCCATCAGCTTAGAGTAGCTGAGGATAGTATTGATAAAACTGCGTTTAGGACTCCAGATGGATTCTTTGAATGGCTTGTCATGCCATTCGGTTTGACTAATGCACCCGCATACTTCGTAGACTTGATGAGTAGGGTGTTCAGGGAGTTCCTCAACAAGTTTGTTGTTGTCTGCGTGGATGATATTCTGATCTTCTCAAAGGATGAGGAAGAACATGCCAGACATCTCAAGGAAGTGATGAATACGCTTAGAGCGCATCAGTTGAAAGCCAAGTTCTCCAAATGTCATTTATGGAGAAGGGAAGTTCGGTTTCTTGGACATATAGTTTCTAAGCAAGGCATAGCGGTGGATCCCGCGAAAGTGGTTGTGGAAGACTCCTAGGAGTGCAACCGAAGTAAGAAGCTTTCTCGGTTTGGCGGGCTACTATAGGAAGTTCATCAGGGACTTCGCTAAGATTTCAGCCCCTCTTACTAAGTTGACGAAGAAGAACTTAGTCTGTGCATGGAACTTGGAGTGTGAGCTTGCTTTTCAAAGGCTAAAAAGAGCCCTTACCTCAGCTCCAGTTTGGCAACGTGGATTGGCACTGTTTTCAAGAGATAGTTTTCTACGTGGGATACCATATAGTATGTAAATGAGATCCAAGATTCACTAACGAATCTTGGAAAGCTTGCATGAACCATGAGCACGCAGTTATGTTTAAGCCAAGTATTTTAGGCAAAGAATAAGTGGAAGTGGAACGAGAAGCAACGGTGAAATGAGTTCTAACTCATACTTTGGGAACAAGAATTAAGAACTACGGAATTGCGAAGATAAAAGACGGTCAGGGCACGATGGGATTAAGCACAAGAAAATGCGGCTTAGAAGATTGAAGTCTAGATACGCGCATTTAATCTCTTTCTAAGAGTATATCCTTGATCCATATTGTTTCGTAGAGCTTACTCGCATGCTACCTTTTAAGTATATCCTCTCAGTCCTATCCTCAATCTTAGTTCTGTTACAAACCCCCTAAGGAGTATGGCTAGCCTATTTGTGATATATGGTTGGGGTGAAGAAGTTCGCCACCAAACTATTTGGGCTTTATGGGATATGGGTAATAATTGATAGATTTACAAAGAGAGCCCATTTTATTCTGGTGAAAAGCAAGAGGACCGTATCGCGGCTAGCATCTGTTTATCTTCAAAAGATAGTACGGCTGCATGGAGTTCCTTCTAGCATAGTTAGCGATCGTGACCCAATTTTCACTAGCCAGTTCTGGAACAGTTTGCAAGAAGCAATGGGTACGCGATTGAATCTGAGTACAGCCTATCACCCCCGGACGGATGGCCAAACCAAAAGGGTGAATAGAGTGCTAGAAGATCTTTTGAGGTTTTGTGTTCTCGACTTCGGTGGTACTTGGGAAGACCACCTTCCTCTTGTAGAGTTTGCTTATAATAATAACTATCAAGCCAGCATAGGGATGGCACCATTTGAAGCTTCGTATGGGAGGCCGTGCAAGCCACCAACATGTTGGTGGGAAGACGACGGATAAGCTTATAATTGAGCCCGACATGATAAGGGACACATCCGAGAGGGTTGAATTGATTCGAAGACGGATAAGAACGGCCCAAGACAGACAGAAATCCTATGCAGACAAGCGAAGGACAGACTTGGAATTTAAAATTGGAGATATGGTCTTTGTGAAGATTTCTCCTTTGCGAAATATGGTTCGCTGACACCAAGGATCGTAGGACCCTTCCCTACTATAGAAAGAGTCGGGAAGATGACTTATAAGGTGGAATTGCCGAGAAGCTGGCCGGAGTGCATAATGTCTTCCATGTCTCGCATCTCCGGAAGTGTTTGCACAGACCCGCCAAAGTGGTTGAACCAAGTATTCGTGAAGACATGGAGGTAGAGGATGAAGTAACCCTGAGATGAGCTCCAATTCGTATCATGGAAATGAAGACAAAGAAGCTAAGAAGCAAAGAAGTTAAGCTTGTTAAGGCGCAATGGAGTTAAACAGAGGGAGACGCAACTTGGGAAACCAAGGAGAACAGGCGCGTGCTTTATCCATTTCTCTTGGAGGATACATTTTCAATCTCTTTTCCTAGATTGGTATATCTTCCCTTTGCTATCCATGCTTATCTAGTTTATCTTGTTTCGTAAATCTTGTCATGAGAACCTTAGGTAGAAACCCTTGGTTGAAACATGTATTTGAAACATGTTATGTTTGATGTTTGCAAGTGGTTGCAAGTGTTTGCAAGTGGATACTCGTGGATGCATAATACACGTTAGGCACTAAGATCGGCTCACACACTTTCATACCGCATATGCATGAGTGTTTATGCTTATTCATGGATGAAAACTTGTTATGCTATCACGTGGATGTTGCATATGGATGAATGTTATGTGCACTCATGTAGAGATTATAAATTATGTTAGGAATTTGCATACATATGGACTCATTTCACTAACATATTTTGCATTAAGGGGGTTTACTGAATCAGTAACCTCCTGATTTTCGCATTAGATAAGTACATATACACACACCTTTGCATATGATCATACAGCATTTAGAACCTTTTAAGGACAATGATTGCTCGTGGATGATGTTTTGAGTAGATGGATGATGGATGGTAGGATACGTTCTTCCTAACTTGGAGATTTCGGGGACGAAATCCTTTAAGGAGGGGAGAATGTAACAACCCGTATTTTTGAATAACATGTTATAACATAAATGGAGGCAGAATTAAACTGTAAAATCTGAATCAATGGAAACGGGCTGTGCCATTGCGTTCGACTCGGAAAAATACGCGAAATAGAGTCCGAGTTTTCGAAAATCGGAGTCCGTATGACCAAGATATGGCCTCGCGAAGTTTCACGAAAAATTCACAAATTAAAGTATACTTAATTAAGTGAAATGGGTTGCGCAGAGAAATATATTTATATTGATATATATATATATATTTATATTGATATATATATATATATATAATTGAAAATTAAATAAATAAATATGCAAAAATGTTCAAAACAGCGAATTGGGAGAGGGGAATAACCGAACCGGCCGATTTTTGAGGTCGACCCAAGCCCGCTGGGTCGACTAGGGGTTAATCCAGGGTGTTTGGCTGTCAACCCGTGGGCCGATTCTGTAATGACCCGAAAATCCGGTCAAATTTGAGCTGACTAAATAACACAAGTCCAACCCCAAATTGCACTGAAAATTCAAGAAATTAATAGAAAGAAGATAGAGGGTGAGGATAGATAAGATAGAACTAGTAGAATAGAAGAAGAAGAAGAACATCATCATCAGAGTAACACGAATCTCACAACGGAATGAATAAAATATAACATAACTTTTGAAATACAAACAGTATATGTATACAATAGCACTTATCAGAGTACAACACTTACAACAACAACGGAAATAATAATAGCTATAGAATCTTGAAGCCTCCTGCTCCAAGCTCTCCAAGTGTATCTGTAAAATCCCGACTACTTGACTGCCCGTACAAAATTAGGCACCCAAGAGTTTAGGGAAACAAAACAAATAAATTCCGGGTCAGTCATGGACTGGTGTGAGTAAACTCAAATCATTTTAACAGGTATATGATATCTCATAAGACCACGCCGTGAATACGGAACAGGTTTTTTCCCTTATGAGAATCCAAAATATCTTTATATCAAAAACCTTTTGATATTATAATAATGTCTATGTACAAATAGATATCAACTAGCAGAAACGCTTTCATCTCACGTTCTACATATATAGTATACAATCAAAACCGCAGGTGCGTATTGGATGATTGGGTTTCCAACTATGACAAGGTATGGAACCACCTTCCGATCAGTGTACTCTAGGAACGATACACTGGAGTTCAACAAGAACATCTTGCAACTCAGCCACACATGACCGACCACTCATTTCGCTTGAGTGTATCGAATGTACATCACCAACGGTTGGGATCAGCAACCATTTCCCGTATATATATGGGACAGCATTGATAGATCAAAAGAAGCAAATGAATATTCTCTAGATAGGTGATTATACACCCTACTTCGGTGCGACCGACTTAGCCATGCTGCCTGCCCGATTTTTGTCATTTCCTAGTTGTTGAGGCCAGAGGCTACGACTACTTTCCATTCATTGATATCACGATCACTTTGAATGCCACATTATCAAATCCGTTAATCATTAATTGGTTTACACAAATATTCTGGATGTTATGCTAAGGGAATAAATCCGTTGCAACCATATATATTTATACAGACCAATCCATTCGATCATTGGAAATACTTTGTTAGACATTCGTCCATTTACGTTCGTTCTGGGATGGAACGAAACCGAAGGCACTATTCAGTACATCCATCTTAGTCCATGTTATCTAAGACTTATACAATAGCCCTTGCACTTTACTCCGTCTTCAATTTTCTTTGGCATATTCGCAACGCTTATGCTAATACAGAGTGGTTCTTTGGATAAGAATCCAACCGGTCTCTCCATATCAACAACGTAAATATGGTCAAAACTTGATAGTCTGTGATTTAACTATCAGTGAAAACATGTCGGTGTACAAACAACGATCTAAATTCCAAATGGAATTATCGATCCAATCATCAACCATATATATATATATATATATTCAAATTTCCTTATTTTCTAAAATTAGAAAATATATGTTTTCAACATTGGAAAACATTTCCAATCCTCATTTACGCATCACTACCATTTCACAACTATTAGTCCCTAACTGTAAACTAGTAAGAGAACAATTCTCTAAGTATAAACCCCGAAGGCCGAAACCAACATCAGATCAACACTCAGAAAACTATTCAACTTACCAATATCAAGTCAGTTTCTAATATTGTTTAACTTCACTTCTAAATTTCTATATTCGATTAACCCCTTTTGATAAACTACGTTTGATTAACTCCTTTTGATAAACTACGTTTGATTAACCCCTTTTTGATAAACTACGTTTGATTAACCCCTTTTTAATAAACTACGTTTGATTAACCCCTTTTTAATAAACTACGTTTGATTAACCCCTTTTTATAACGTTTACTTACCGTTACAAATATTCTCTATTTACAACTCCTATTTACCGTTACAAATATTTCCTATTTACAACTTCTATTTACCGTTACAAATATTTCCTATTTACAACTTCTATTTACCGTTACAAATATTTCCTATTTACAACTTCTATTTACCGTTACAAATATTTCCTATTTACAACGGTTTATTTATCTTCTAAATAAATATTTCTTAATTCTATTTATTTTCTAAATAAATATTTCCCTTTTCAATTCTATTTGTTTTATAAGTACTTCCTTTTATAAAACCGTGTTCGTTTTATAAATAATTTCCTTTTATAAAATCATGTGATTTTATAAAATTCCTTTATTTCAATATACATTGAAATATTCCATTTCACAACTCAGGGTTTCTTATGATATGTAAAATATCGAATAACAATGATTGATATCATTCTAACACACATAATCCAGAGCAGATTATATAACACATCATATAACACAATATATGAAAATAGTAAAATAATTGTTGAGGAATCCAGTCGGATTCCTCCAACCTGTCTCCCTGCATCCACAGATGTTACACAGTATAATATATATCATATTTCATTTTGAAATGAAATATCCTGCTGTACAGAACCATATTTTGATTAACAGTACATAGATTAACTATAACTACGTTTTCAATCAAATCTATTTAACAGTCCAGTTTAACAATCAATATACAACAGTCAATAAATAAAGTACAATTTATATAAAAATATAAATTGAGGAGAGTTAGTGAGTTTTACTCACATTGTCCGTTAACCGTTAAATAACGCGTTACGGTCGTTGATTCGGATAGACGTGTTATTTTGCAATACATTCCCACTAGCTTCGAAATCCGACATTTCCGATGACTTCCCCTCACTTCCCTCGTCAAACACATTAGCATAGGCTCGCACCACTTCCTGTATCCTCGGCCCAGAACCCATTAACTCACTCTTCGCAAACAAAGAGAACCCACGCCCACTACACTTTAATCCGCACCCAATGGGAACAGTCCCTCTCCCCTGTATTCCTGTTTTGCATCTTATTTCCGCATGAAATTTCACTCCTCAAATATCATTTCCACCTTGCCAATCAAGTGCTCGCCACTCAGCAGACATGAAACTGCTTGTACAGGCTTTTACCTTCATCACGTTAGTCCTTTGAACCCAACTTCATACCATCATTATAAATAAATAATCAACTTTCTTAAATCACAATTAAATCAGTAAATCCTCGTTTGCAACTACTCACAAACTGGAAGCCGTATTCCTTCGTTTGAACAAAACCCGGTTCCTCCATCCTTGTTCGCTAACGCCTCCTCTCAAGATCACCGTGAAACTTCAAACTAGAACCACGGTCACGTTCCCCTTCATCTCCTTCCATGAACTCCTTTTTCTTGAAACTGCAAAATAGCAGAATCCCCGACCTCCATTTCGATATTCTGTATACAACTCCACAAATTTTCATCACCAGAAAACTGTTTTCAAATTCCTCAAACTCACGTCTCATACCACCCTTTAATTTCCTTCCTTCTTTCATTCAAAAGTTGTTGCTCACCAACTCAAAGACCATAACTTGTGTAACAGCCCTTCTCAGATTAAATTCACGAACTCCACAAAATCAGTCACAGGCTCTGCCTTTTAAACCACCAATGGCACCACTTCATATACACTTTGCTCCTTCTTTAGTTTACACGCATGGATCCTCTTCTCCACTACAGCACTCCACAAACCCACTTCACCATTTCCACAGCTTTCGAACAGCACAACTCAGTAAACTCCCCAAGTATTACTGCTGATCCTCCTTCTTTTACCTCGCAGGCTTCAGGAGCAACGCTGCTCCATCCTCACAACCACAGCACCATCCACTTCCTGTTCAAGTCGTTACTGCGCCCATCACCGACCACCTGAAACTACGCCTTCGCCTCCATCCAGTCAACACCATGTCAGCGCTGCTAGTTCCTAAGTCGTTCCTCGACTACGACATCTTCCTGAAATCATCACACCGTAGTCCAACTTTCTCTGCCACCGAAAGCTACCAGAGTTTCATCACCACCATCTCGCCTTCGCAACTCTCCATCAGTCTGCCGTAAATCCCCAAAACGAAGCATCGATCAAGCCGAGTCCAGTAGAGAATCGTAGACAAACTCCTAAGCAACTCACCGACGTATGTTTTTTTTTCCATGGATTTAGGAATTTTCATTTGATTTATGAGAGCAGATTCGTGAAGTTCGCATTTTTGAAGAAGAAGAGTAAGAAGTGGCGGCCGTAAATTTTGAGCAGAAGGGGATTACTGATTTAGGTTTTAAAGGTTAAGGAGGGGTATTTATAATCAACATAAATATCTAGATATTTTAGTTTTTATATAACAGTAGAAGTAACTGTTAGGCTAGAAAGGGTACACGCCTACACGGGTTTGAAACCACAAAATTATTTACTTTGACACGAAGAAATAGAAGATATGGTCTGCGAGGAAGGATACGGTCCTATCATACTTTCTCTTTTATTTAAATGTTATAAACATATATATGTACACCGATACAAGAAAATTCTGTTCAGTTACAGACTGATATAAAAATACCGTCGGATTCAGTGAGGTGCCGCGATTCCAAAAATAAAATAACACCGGTAGATTAACTCATATTGTGAAACCCCGAAATGTCAATACAGGGTGCCAAATACTCCAATTAAAAAGTTGCTTATTTAATTAATTAAAAATTACCATAAAATTATAAAAATTAAATTATCACTACTTCCCAAAAGAACCTTGTCTAAATTCAAACCCGATCTCTAGTTATATCGAATAAACCGTTACGGTCAATAACCGATTCTATAGCGACTATTTTAAAATTTGATTTGGACATATCTCAAAATCTACACGACGAAATCCTGATTTTTCTCTTCCACTAGGAAGATATACTCCACCAGCTCCACACGTTTCTTGTTTCACAGAAATCCGATTTAAAACGAACTCTGTACATTCAGTTGAAGTTCGAATCGCCAAATTACGAACTACAGCGCCATTTCAAGCTCGATTTTAATTATAATATAATTATACGTTCTAACGTCGACGATTAAATAATATATTCGTTATTTAAATAATTAAATAAGTTAATTATTACACCGTCAAATATCCGGGTCATTACATTCTTCCCCACTTAAAATAATTTCGTCCTCGAAATTGCTAAGTTAGAGGACGACCCTATCTATTGGAATTCCTAAGATTGGTTTACCCCTTATTTCTGATTTCAACTGAACCACTTAAATTCCGATTAAAATATTAATTCATTCCGACTTACTAAATTTTCAAAAATTTTGAAAATTTTCTAACACTTAAATTTTTCGGAAAATTTCGCCATAACCTCCTTTGTACAGCCCTATCGGTAAAACTACAACTCGCCTCTCTAGGCCTTCTCCAACCCAAAAGAAAATCAAAACGCCAAGCGGCTTGCCAAATCGGCTAATAAATTCCAACTCATATGAAATATAAACTTGTACCTTTTTGCTGACCATATCATTATACCATTCCCATTGGTTATCAACTTAACATATACCAATGTCATTCCAATCCATCTCCTGTCAGTTTTTATCCTCAAACTCAAGCAATTGCTTATACTCAAGTCAAATTCCATTTCAAACTTAAGTACAATTCTTGATTCCAAATCCTTATAAAATCAATTAACTTACTCGATATCATCCCAATATAATTCCATATTATATATAACCTTGTCCAAGTTTAATTCAAATTAATTTATTCACTTTCAATATTTTAATCTATTTAACTTCATAAGTTAAATTTAAATTCCAGAATTTAAATTCCTGGGCTCATTTCAAATCAATTTGAAAATCATAACACCAATTCAAAACATTTGAATTTCTAAACCACTTGTTTTCTTAAAACAATTCAAAAACAGAAATCTTTGGTAGTAATCCGTCACTTAGAACTTGAAAATGAACACTGATGATGTGGCCACACTCATCAGGGTTATTTCCCAGTTTATCGAAGTGAGTTCAATACTATAACACTTCCAATTTGAAAACATTTTCAAAATCTCCCAGGAACTTAAAATTTCCTTATTTTAATTCCTAATCCTGATTTAATTTCAGATTTAATTCATCTTATTTCATATACTTTACTTATATGAATTCTGATTAGTTATCTATAACCATTTCACTTTTTTATAATTTCTTTCGATTATACTAACAACTAATACAACCAATTTTACTATGTTAATTTCAAAGCATATCATGTTGGTTCATCATATTCGAATGTTTAGAAACCCCTATCGATATCGTGGTGCCCCACTATCGACCAGAATTCATAAGCCACTCAACCAATAAAGCTCCACAATATAAAACAAGTTTTCATATCAATTAACAAATACGTTCACTCGTATATATACACTCAACTCAATCTAGGGTATTACTAACCCTATCTCTATTGAGTCACGCCACAGAGCCAAGGTAATTCACTTAACTTAAGCTCTGATACCAACTGTAATGACCCGAAAATCCGGTCAAATTTGAGCTGACTAAATAACACAAGTCCAACCCCAAATTGCACTGAAAATTCAAGAAATTAATAGAAAGAAGATAGAGGGTGAGGATAGATAAGATAGAACTAGTAGAATAGAAGAAGAAGAAGAACATCATCATCAGAGTAACACGAATCTCACAACGGAACGAATAAAATATAACATAACTTTTGAAATACAAACAGTATATGTATACAATAGCACTTATCAGAGTACAACACTTACAACAACAACGGAAATAATAATAGCTATAGAATCTTGAAGCCTCCTGCTCCAAGCTCTCCAAGTGTATCTGTAAAATCCCGACTACTTGACTGCCCGTACAAAATTAGGCACCCAAGAGTTTAGGGAAACAAAACAAATAAACTCCGGGTCAGTCATGGACTGGTGTGAGTAAACTCAAATCATTTTAACAGGTATATGATATCTCATAAGACCACGCCGTGAATACGGAACAGGTTTTTTCCCTTATGAGAATCCAAAATATCTTTATATCAAAAACCTTTTGATATTATAATAATGTCTATGTACAAATAGATATCAACTAGCAGAAACGCTTTCATCTCACGTTCTACATATATAGTATACAATCAAAACCGCAGGTGCGTATTGGATGATTGGGTTTCCAACTATGACAAGGTATGGAACCACCTTCCGATCAGTGTACTCTAGGAACGATACACTGGAGTTCAACAAGAACATCTTGCAACTCAGCCACACATGACCGACCACTCATTTCGCTTGAGTGTATCGAATGTACATCACCAACGGTTGGGATCAGCAACCGTTTCCCGTATATATATGGGACAGCATTGATAGATCAAAAGAAGCAAATGAATATTCTCTAGATAGGTGATTATACACCCTACTTCGGTGCGACCGACTTAGCCATGCTGCCTGCCCGATTTTTGTCATTTCCTAGTTGTTGAGGCCAGAGGTTACGACTACTTTCCATTCATTGATATCACGATCACTTTGAATGCCACATTATCAAATCCGTTAATCATTAATTGGTTTACACAAATATTCTGGATGTTATGCTAAGGGAATAAATCCGTTGCAACCATATATATTTATACAGACCAATCCATTCGATCATTGGAAATACTTTGTCAGACATTCGTCCATTTACGTTCGTTCTGGGATGGAACGAAACCGAAGGCACTATTCAGTACATCCATCTTAGTCCATGTTATCTAAGACTTATACAATAGCCCATGCACTTTACTCCGTCTTCAATTTTCTTTGGCATATTCGCAACGCTTATGCTAATACAGAGTGGTTCTTTGGATAAGAATCCAACCGGTCTCTCCATATCAACAACGTAAATATGGTCAAAACTTGATAGTCTGTGATTTAACTATCAGTGAAAACATGTCGGTGTACAAACAACGATCTAAATTCCAAATGGAATTATCGATCCAATCATCAACCATATATATATATATATATTCAAATTTCCTTATTTTCTAAAATTAGAAAATATATGTTTTCAACATTGGAAAACATTTCCAATCCTCATTTACGCATCACTACCATTTCACAACTATTAGTCCCTAACTGTAAACTAGTAAGAGAACAATTCTCTAAGTATAAACCCCGAAGGCCGAAACCAACATCAGATCAACACTCAGAAAACTATTCAACTTACCAATATCAAGTCAGTTTCTAATATTGTTTAACTTCACTTCTAAATTTCTATATTCGATTAACCCCTTTTGATAAACTACGTTTGATTAACTCCTTTTGATAAACTACGTTTGATTAACCCCTTTTTGATAAACTACGTTTGATTAACCCCTTTTTAATAAACTACGTTTGATTAACCCCTTTTTAATAAACTACGTTTGATTAACCCCTTTTTATAACGTTTACTTACCGTTACAAATATTCTCTATTTACAACTCCTATTTACCGTTACAAATATTTCCTATTTACAACTTCTATTTACCGTTACAAATATTTCCTATTTACAACTTCTATTTACCGTTACAAATATTTCCTATTTACAACTTCTATTTACCGTTACAAATATTTCCTATTTACAACGGTTTATTTATCTTCTAAATAAATATTTCTTAATTCTATTTATTTTCTAAATAAATATTTCCCTTTTCAATTCTATTTGTTTTATAAGTACTTCCTTTTATAAAACCGTGTTCGTTTTATAAATAATTTCCTTTTATAAAATCATGTGATTTTATAAAATTCCTTTATTTCAATATACATTGAAATATTCCATTTCACAACTCAGGGTTTCTTATGATATGTAAAATATCGAATAACAATGATTGATATCATTCTAACACACATAATCCAGAGCAGATTATATAACACATCATATAACACAATATATGAAAATAGTAAAATAATTGTTGAGGAATCCAGTCGGATTCCTCCAACCTGTCTCCCTGCATCCACAGATGTTACACAGTATAATATATATCATATTTCATTTTGAAATGAAATATCCTGCTGTACAGAACCATATTTTGATTAACAGTACATAGATTAACTATAACTACGTTTTCAATCAAATCTATTTAACAGTCCAGTTTAACAATCAATATACAGCAGTCAATAAATAAAGTACAATTTATATAAAAATATAAATTGAGGAGAGTTAGTGAGTTTTACTCACATTGTCCGTTAACCGTTAAATAACGCGTTACGGTCGTTGATTCGGATAGACGTGTTATTTTGCAATACATTCCCACTAGCTTCGAAATCCGACATTTCCGATGACTTCCCCTCACTTCCCTCGTCAAACACATTAGCATAGGCTCGCACCACTTCCTGTATCCTCGGCCCAGAACCCATTAACTCACTCTTCGCAAACAAAGAGAACCCACGCCCACTACACTTTAATCCGCACCCAATGGGAACAGTCCCTCTCCCCTGTATTCCTGTTTTGCATCTTATTTCCGCATGAAATTTCACTCCTCAAATATCATTTCCACCTTGCCAATCAAGTGCTCGCCACTCAGCAGACATGAAACTGCTTGTACAGGCTTTTACCTTCATCACGTTAGTCCTTTGAACCCAACTTCATACCATCATTATAAATAAATAATCAACTTTCTTAAATCACAATTAAATCAGTAAATCCTCGTTTGCAACTACTCACAAACTGGAAGCCGTATTCCTTCGTTTGAACAAAACCCGGTTCCTCCATCCTTGTTCGCTAACGCCTCCTCTCAAGATCACCGTGAAACTTCAAACTAGAACCACGGTCACGTTCCCCTTCATCTCCTTCCATGAACTCCTTTTTCTTGAAACTGCAAAATAGCAGAATCCCCGACCTCCATTTCGATATTCTGTATACAACTCCACAAATTTTCATCACCAGAAAACTGTTTTCAAATTCCTCAAACTCACGTCTCATACCACCCTTTAATTTCCTTCCTTCTTTCATTCAAAAGTTGTTGCTCCCCAACTCAAAGACCATAACTTGTGTAACAGCCCTTCTCAGATTAAATTCACGAACTCCACAAAATCAGTCACAGGCTCTGCCTTTTAAACCACCAATGGCACCACTTCATATACACTTTGCTCCTTCTTTAGTTTACACGCATGGATCCTCTTCTCCACTACAGCACTCCACAAACCCACTTCACCATTTCCACAGCTTTCGAACAGCACAACTCAGTAAACTCCCCAAGTATTACTGCTGATCCTCCTTCTTTTACCTCGCAGGCTTCAGGAGCAACGCTGCTCCATCCTCACAACCACAGCACCATCCACTTCATGTTCAAGTCGTTACTGCGCCCATCACCGACCACCTGAAACTACGCCTTCGCCTCCATCCAGTCAACACCATGTCAGCGCTGCTAGTTCCTAAGTCGTTCCTCGACTACGGCATCTTCCTGAAATCATCACACCGTAGTCCAACTTTCTTTGCCACCGAAAGCTACCAGAGTTTCATCACCACCATCTCGCCTTCGCAACTCTCCATCAGTCTGCCGTAAATCCCCAAAACGAAGCATCGATCAAGCCGAGTCCAGTAGAGAATCGTAGACAAACTCCTAAGCAACTCACCGACGTATGTTTTTTTTTTCCATGGATTTAGGAATTTTCGTTTGATTTATGAGAGCAGATTCGTGAAGTTCGCATTTTTGAAGAAGAAGAGTAAGAAGTGGCGGCCGTAAATTTTGAGCAGAAGGGGATTACTGATTTAGGTTTTAAAGGTTAAGGAGGGGTATTTATAATCAACATAAATATCTAGATATTTTAGTTTTTATATAACAGTAGAAGTAACTGTTAGGCTAGAAAGGGTACACGCCTACACGGGTTTGAAACCACAAAATTATTTACTTTGACACGAAGAAATAGAAGATATGGTCTGCGAGGAAGGATACGGTCCTATCATACTTTCTCTTTTATTTAAATGTTATAAACATATATATGTACACCGATACAAGAAAATTCTGTTCAGTTACAGACTGATATAAAAATACCGTCGGATTCAGTGAGGTGCCGCGATTCCAAAAATAAAATAACACCGGTAGATTAACTCATATTGTGAAACCCCGAAATGTCAATACAGGGTGCCAAATACTCCAATTAAAAAGTTGCTTATTTAATTAATTAAAAATTACCATAAAATTATAAAAATTAAATTATCACTACTTCCCAAAAGAACCTTGTCTAAATTCAAACCCGATCTCTAGTTATATCGAATAAACCGTTACGGTCAATAACCGATTCTATAGCGACTATTTTAAAATTTGATTTGGACATATCTCAAAATCTACACGACGAAATCCTGATTTTTCTCTTCCACTAGGAAGATATACTCCACCAGCTCCACACGTTTCTTGTTTCACAGAAATCCGATTTAAAACGAACTCCGTACATTCAGTTGAAGTTCGAATCGCCAAATTACGAACTACAGCGCCATTTCAAGCTCGATTTTAATTATAATATAATTATACGTTCTAACGTCGACGATTAAATAATATATTCGTTATTTAAATAATTAAATAAGTTAATTATTACACCGTCAAATATCCGGGTCATTACAGATTCGCTCAAATGCAGATTTTTCATTTGAATGGTTCTCATGGTTCAACTTTAATCTAAAGGCCCTAGATGGTTCCTACACTTGACTTCTTCCCCAAGACATGCTTTGATGGCTTGGATTGAATCTAGGGTTAATCCTATGGCTAATACTATCCTAATCCTCTATAAAAAGACCCCAAACCTAGCCTAAATCACCATTATTCAATCCTACAACTAAACTATGTCAAATTTGTTCCTCTCATGGCCTCCACTCTCATGCTAAAATTTCTAAGTTAATTTCTATGAGAGATTTTGAGTTCATACAAGTGTTTTCAAACTTGTATGAGTGTTCTTAGCTTGCATTCAAGTCAAGTTGCAACATTTCTATTTCAAAGCAAGGGTTTTTATTGAATTGGCTCAAGGGTTTTCATTTGGAGCTTGCATATTTGGGTTTTTGGTGCTTGCATAAGGGCTTCATCTCAATCTTTATAATAAATATTAATTTGTGTCTTCATAGCATAGTAAGCCCTTTTCTACTTTCTTTTTATTGAACTCTAAAGTTAAATGAATGATGCAAGTTTGGTTGATCATTATATGCAAGTTTGGTTGATCATTATATGCAAGTTTGGTTGATCATTATATGCAAGTTTGGTTGATCATTATGCAAGTTATGTATGACACATGTTATCATGTTATGCAAGTTTGGGTTGATCATTATACATGTTATCATGTTATGCAAGTTAAACTTGAGTTTATGGCCTTAAAGCTTCAAGCTTTATGTTAAAGGTTGCATTTTGGCAACATGAAAGTTATCATATCCCTTATGATAACTTGCATGTGAGCCTAAATGCGAACTTCTACATGTTATTTATCACCATGTATCACTCATATGCTAAGTTTGGTTTTATGCATGCTTTTGAAGCCTAATACTGTAATATGCAAGTATATGAACATATGTACATTTCATATGCCACCATGATAAACTTGTGGCTTCAATACCTTTATGTCATGATTATGCTAAGTTCCCCATTTTATCCTTTATGCGTTGTTGCGATCATGTAAACGATGGGATTACGTTGGGGTTGGGTAACATTAAGACATAAACATGGTTTTTATAACATAACGTGATATGTTAACTTGTAATTATGTTTTGGAAACATAATGGACATGACACTTAGCAAATATGAGTGTGGCCAACTCGAGGTTGGGTTGAGTTTGTAGCATAAATCTACTCGGACCCGCCCGGCTTAACTGGTGGCTACAAACAATAGGACCCAATGTGAGAAGTTGGTCATGTTGTGCTCGAACCCGAGGTTAGACCTAGTTGTGGTATAAAGCTACCCGGACCCGCCCGGCTTAACTAGTAACCACAACAAAGTCTAATGTGAGAGGTTAAAGCGCATTAAGTTAATTAATGCCTCCTGATTAGGGTTAAGTCATGGTCCACTTAATACTTAACCAATTTGGGCTTGATGGATTAATCGAGGTTAAGTCAGGAGCCTTGGGTACTCTTAACCAATTTAATCCACGTGTGGATCGGGTTAACCACATTCAATCCGTTAAGAAACCCTAGTTGCGTGGTCCTTTTCAGCAGTAACCTTCTAGGTAGTATCATAAGACCCTAGGACTAGGCTAGGGTGGGGCACGATTACTGGGCTGATTGTAAGAGACCAAAAGAGACGGCTGAATGATGCCCCGGTTGTTCAGGCGGACCATGGTCGTGCACATCAAGTCCGGAGTTGAACACGGGCACCGGTAGGTTTGGACTGTGCATCCTGTAATGGTGTCAGAGGGTTACACCATAGGGCCTGATACACCCTAGGGTGGACCCTGCACAGTCAACTACATTACATGATTAGGCCGTATGACACCGACACTTGACGAGTTAGGCTTATAGGGAGCCGATCGACTAGACTGTGTAGTTGGACCTTGATTTAGGTCACCTCATTATATTGGGCCAAGCTTGGGCCAAGGGATCAATTCTTGTTTTTACTTGACATGTTAGAATGCTAGTATACCCGTGGTGCAAAACTTAACCTTAATTATGCGATGACACCTTTATCTATCTTGTTAGTTAATCATCATGCCAGTATGTTGTTATCCTTATGTTCATCTCAGCTTCTCATGCCAGTTAACTTTACTAGTTCATAGACAGATAGTAGTAGGGCTTACCAGTCTTTTTGACTGACCTGTTTTCTTTCGCCTCTTTTCTTCCGTTTCCCCCCCCCCTCAGTTTCTCAGGGTGGGAACATTGGAGCTTAGCTTAGATCTTTACAGCTTGCTTACTGGATTTGCTCATGTACGGTTTCGGACATTGAGCTAGCTATGGTTTATCACTTCATTTTGGGGATAGTACTTTATGTATTTCAGTTTTTCAGTTTATGCTTTTATCTAGACTTTGTTGTTGGAAAATAATGACCAAGTACTTTGTTGTAACATGACTATGGTTTTGAAATGCTAAGTTTTATCCGCTGCTTTACTACTCTGTTTTACTTATATGTTCTGTCTTGTGATATCTGCATGCATGTTTACCTTGTTTAACGCCCCTCCAAAGCTAATGTCCTTGCAAGAGTGGCATTGGCGGAGGTGGGGTGTTACATATGTTCAAAATTCGATTTAATTAATATAAAATTTCATTTATATTCTGAATTCAGTATATAAACTGATTTAAATATTCAAATGTAAATTGATAAAAATGCGGGACGTTACATTCCTTCCCCCTTAAAAGAATTTCGTCCCTGAAATTACTAGTAGGAAAAATAGTTGTGCCTTATTAACTTCTCATAATCCACTCATGTAACTCGACACTGATCTCAACATCCTTAATCTCCAACAACCCACCAACTTATTAGTTTCCATGTTCACTCAAAAATTCTCAACTTCGACTTCCAATTGAACATTAACTTTTTGTTAACAAAAATTTTCAAAACCGTTGAAAAAAATTCTAACTCCCTAAATTTTCAAAAAAATTTGCCAGCACCTCCTTTGTACAGGCTGATCGGTACAATTACAAAATGCCTCTTTGGGCCTTCCCCAATCTAAAAGAAAATCAAAAAGCCAAGTGGCTTGCCAATTCGACGCATAAAATCTCATATTGAATTAAACATGTACCTTTTTGTCGGGCATCTCATATTTATTCTCCATATTTGCTCCCATCCAATAAACCTGTATAATCACATGCATATCCATTCTTATTCGATCACAATCCATTTAACATTTTACTTCCACTTTGCCAACTTATCCATTAATTGGTTTTCTCGCTTAGCTCGTTACAGTTTAAACAATTATGTTCAAATATTTATACATTTTGCTTATGAACATGTCAAGTTCCATTTATAACTTAAGTTCCGGGTTAATTTACAATTCACAAGTTCATTTAATTTTCACTTGAGTTCCAAGTTTTATATTTACGAGTCCATATAAATATTGAGTTCAAATTTCAATCTCTATCAAACTTAATTCGATTTACTCTTTATTCATTTTCTACTCAACTCAAGTTTATACAATCCATGACTATATTCGCTATCCAATATACACATACACTTCTATTTCAAAACTCAATTCCTTAGCCAAACTCAATTGAACAATGTTTCAAGTCATATTCAATTTTATTACTCGAATAGGATTTATTGCAATTCACTTATTATTTTAATTGACACATTTAAACTATATGCATCGAGTTCTGTTTAGGTTATCAAAATTCAACTTATTTGTGTTTCAACTTGTATTCAAGCATTTTCATTCCATATTAACTCAATAGTTCGTTTTAGTTCAATATGGTTTTAATTCCAGTCCAAATTTGTTTAACTTACTTTTCATTCAAGTTTCAATCCATTCCATTCATTATACTGGAATTTTTTTTTAGCATCCAATTTATTTTCCGAACCCGGACTTATATTTCAAACATCTTTTATTTCATCTTCTGATTATACTTAACCATTCAATTCCAATATTCCATTCGGATTACATTTGAATCATATTCAAACGATTAAGCAATCAAATATCAACAATAATTTGATAGAATTATTTCTTTTATATACAAATATATTTTGGGCAAAATTATTTCATTAACCCGATTTTCAGAATAATATTGCATCAGCTTCCAGTTCAAAATTGAACCGATCAAGTGATACAATACAAAACAATTTTAATAAAATATACAAATATGCGCTCATATATACACTCAACTCAATTTAGGGTATTACTAACCCTATCTCTATCGAATTATGCTACAGAGCCAAGGTTATTCCTAAACCATGGCTCTGATACCACTGTAACGACCAAGAAAATTTGTTGCTCGAATTTTCTACACAACTACATCCTATGTCCAAACTCGAGTACCGAGAATCCAGAACGTTAAAGAAAGAAGTTAGAGGGTGAGATAAGAAAGAAAGAAAGATTAGGATAAAAGAAAAAGAAGAAGAACTAAACACAATACACAGTCTCACATCGCACCAGAATAAAATATAATACAGAAATAACTCTTAATTGAAAACTTGAAACAATACTCACAATTCATCAGAGTACATCATCCATTTAATTCATCTGAACAGTTATAACAGTCTGTCCTCATTTTCAACACACAGTGGAATAATATCTAAATATATAATACGTCTGATCTCCTCCAGCTCGTCTCCTAAAGTCTATATCATCTTGCCTTGAACCTGTACAACTCGGTCTGACCCAATTGGGCCTGACCCGAGCATTACAAACGCCACAGGTCAGTCTGGTTAACTAGTGTGAGAAAAACCCACTAAATTATTGGTATCATCCATCTTGATTTTAAAGTTAAAAATCCTTTCGAAAGAATAGGATAATCGTAATACCAATCCACACATAAACACGGACGGTTTTTATCTTACGATAACCCAAAACAGATTTTTGAAATTATAATTACACTGATATTATGATAGTGTCTAAATACAAATAAATATCAATCTAGCAGAACGCTTGCATCTCACGCCCTACATATATAGTATACAACCAAAACTGCAGGAGCTTATTGAAGATTGGATTTCCAACTATGACAAGGTATGGAACCACCTTGCGATAGTGTATCTCTAGAGGGAAATACACTGGGTTCAACAAGAACGTCTTGCAACCCGGCCTACACATGACTGACCACTCATTTCTCTTGAGTGTATCGAATATATTGTCACAAACGGTTGGTACCAACATAATTGTTCCCGGGAGATACAGAAGCTAAAAGAAGTAACAAATATGAAAATTCTCTAGATGGTGACAATACACCCTAATGGGTGCGACCCACATAGCCATGTTACCTGCCCAATTTTTTTCATTTCCCGGTTGTGAGGCTTGAGGTCATAATTCATTTATTTATTTATTTATTATATCATTATAGAACATCTGGCCGCCATTCACTTTGGATGCCACATCGTCATATCTGCCAGATATCACTAATTGAAATCCACAAAAATATTTTAGTGTTCAAGCTAAGAGAAGTGCCTCTCTCCACCATCAACTGAAATATGTTTGAGGAAATCAACGTATGTGGTCCTTTAGAAATACTCTGTCAGACGTTCGTCAATACAAGTTGTCCTGGGACTGGACAAACCGAAGGCACACTCCTACCGCATCCTAGGATTCACCCCATCGATCAATAGCGAGTAGTCCTTGTAATCCATCGATTTCAACCATGACAGGATCACCATCAAAATATCTCCGGGCACGACTCCAGAGAATTCGACAAGTAGGTCCTTCCGCTTATGAAGATCCATGGTCTTCATTGCTCCATCTTCAATCGGCATCTTCCACATTTACGTATTAGTTGGTTTGGAATGGTTTTCGAATAAATTTGATCCCGGTCTTTCCGTACCAACAATCGTATTAGGCCAGATTTGATAGTCGGTTATTTAACTATCAAATAAAACAAACAATCATCCATAAAAGAAAATTGAATTTACTGTTTTAATATTCTCCATCACTTTATCCTCATTTTGATTAATCATTTGTTAATTCAAAACTTCTCTATTTTTCCAATAATTGAAATATTCATTTCCCTTCTTATATTTTTATATATAAGCATATTCAAAAGCCCTTTCATTCTAAAATTCTTTTAAGCACTTATTTCTCATTTCGGTCATTAGTCTCTAACTGTTAATCATATTTCTTAATTTCTAACGAACGAAAATTCCAGTTATTCATTATCACTTCAAACAAGATATTTATCCCAACTTATAACTATTTCAAATACTTTATTTATGAATATGATTATCAAATCGTGTGCTACTACTAGTAATCAATATTCCATTTAAAGATATGATTTTGCAAAATGTTTTTGCTAAATATTTATTTATTTCTAAACTGGAATAAGGATTTTATTATCACGATATCATTTCATTAATCAACTCAAATTTTGGTTTAACCTTTGTAAAACCAAGTTCTATACGAATAATCTTTAGAAACATCTTTATATGTTTTTACAACTCAATTCAGCTTTATTTAAATAAACTATATTATATATCAAAATTATACATATATAAGTATCATTTGTAAATTCTTACTATTCATAATTTTTACTATAAACCTTATATAAAATTCTTAAATACATTATGTATTGTTATCCAATTTAGTTCGACTTGAATACATTTAAAACAACTCTTTACTTCTAATGGTTCTCATTTGCATAATATTTGCATTTCGCTTTATTTGTTTCGACCGTTAAATCATATTTCTTAATATAAATCTATAATTGACTTATTTGGTCAATCTGAATTCATACAGGCAGATTTCAGGTTTCATTTCTATTTATAACTTCTATTGAGTTATTTAAAATAAAATCTTCTTTATATTTCCCTTTGCAAATTGGAATTTTTTTTAATCCCTTTCACATGTTTGTTTCAAAACACATTCCCATCTTTCTTTTCATGTCACGCCTACAATTTTCTCAAGTACTTCAAAATGATGGCTTTCACTTCTTTAAAACTATCACTTTGCCTCCTTATTTCATTTGTTAAACAAATTTTTACTTTTAAATTACACTTATAATTTGGATCTTTAAATGAGCATTTTCCTTTTTAAAAAAAAATATTTTCCCTTAAGCTCTTACTGATTATTATTTTTGGTAAATGTTTAATATTTATTTAGAACCTTACTTAGTATATCTTTTAAAACATTATACATATAAATTAAATACTATATAAATCTTCACTTACTTCAAAACTATCAAGTTATATCCCAATTAGACCCCATCTCTTGTTTTAAAAATACACGATTATAGATCGAATCCTTATAACTCATCTCGCCAAGCCATTTAAATTCAGTTCGGGTTTCTATTTCGATTTTCACCTTCATATTTCTAACATTTCATTTATTTCATAAACCATTTTATGGTTTACACCTTTATTACTTGTTTCCTTAACTCCCTGCTTACGGTACTTTCAATAACTTGGTTTGAAATATCCATGACAAAATCTTGGGTTTTATGAAATATAATTCACTAGAATTTTAAGGAGAATTCTATTTTAACAACCATATATAATATTGATAATATATATGTATATTATTTAATTATTATTCGATTTTCATTCCTTTTCCAAATTTCACACAATTTATATTTTCCTTAAATTCCCCAATAAAATAACTCCACTCCTTAAAATGTCGTTTATACAGTCGCCTTTTCAAAATATTTTGTTTAAACAAATATTCACTATTAAATTTTATTTAATTTGGTTTCTAAATAAACATTTCTATTTAGAAATAAATATTTCCTTTTAAAACTCTTATTTTACTTTAATTTCCATTTTGAAATCCGTATATTATTATTTAGGATATTTAAAATATCCAAACTCAACAATCAGTGTGATTTACACATCCAAATATATCATCAGCTATCACAAATTATGAAACACATCATATATCAGCATGTATGTAAAAACAAATAATTTAAATGTGAGGGATCCAGTTGGATCCCTCCAACATGTTTTTCCTACAATAACAGATGTTAGTCAACAATAATAACACCCATCCCGCTTCGAGGTAGGATATCGCAGTATAAAGGTCATCCATTATATATATTATGGGGCGCATAGGGAAATCATGCACTAATGGTACTGCGGGCATTATCCAATCACCACTCACCAATATTATTTTTGTATAATACTATTATATAATATTATCACTTTATAGCAATCAATTTATCAGCCAACAAGCAATAAATAAATTATGAACTGTTAAAAATAATTCTCAATAATTTAACTGAGCGAGTTTAACTCACCTCGATTTCCTTTGCTGAGTATTCTGTTAAATTACTGTATCGTCTCAGCTACGGATTTACTTTATTGTCTCGAATAATTTTATCGCCTACGAATATTTTATTTATCGATTAACTTATTTATTTAAATGAACTACTTAAATAAATAGATTTCCTATTTAATTTAAATTATTTAAAAATATATATATACCTTATGGTTGCGCCAATTTCTCGATTAAACGATGAATCCAATTACCGAACAGTCCCAACAATTCATTCAGCTCTTATGCGGCATTAACTCGAACTTACAGACAACTGCTACTACCACACCATCAAAGTGATCACGCTGCTGCTGCAACTCCTGTATCAACCATCTCAACTTCCAACATCACCCACATTCAATCTTTTCCCAATACTCCATTGCCGACCTCCCTAAACATACGCGAGGGGTGAAGCGATAAGAGCAACGTCTTTCAGAGGAGCCGTAGGTTAGGCGTTGACATATGGAATTAGGCTTGCAGTGTTTCTTGATGTATGATGGAAGAGAAAGAACGAAGCAGCTATAATAGAATAGGTATGCAGAGTTCCTTCGTTTTAAAGGAATAGGTAGGATTTTTTATATTTTGATTAATTTTAATTATTTATTATTTTTAACTGATGTGCCTTTAATTAAATTATATTATGGGTATGAACCGCTATTTGAGCGCAACGAACAATATTCCTAGCGTTCTACCATTATTCTGAACATATTGGAACGTGTTTCGTAGTTTAATTCGACCATATAGGGAAGATATTAATTTAAATTGACGATTTAACATTTAATTTGATTTATTATAAACTGATTCAAATATGAACAATTCTATTTAAAATAAATTCTCATTATCAAATATATTTTCAAACTGAATTCAAATAACTTTCAAAATAAACTAATATGAATATAAATCTCTATATTATATTAATATATATTTATATGTCCAAAATTCGATTTAATTAATATAAAATTTCATTTATATTCCGAATTCAGTATATAAACTGATTTAAATATTCAAATATAAATCGATAAAAATGCGGTACGTTACACTCATAAATGCAAAGTATGCTATTACCCTTTTGTAAAAGAAATCATCTTCTGGTTTCCCTAAAATTTATAGTTTTTCTAACATAAGAATATTAAACTTTTCAAATTTCTCCAAAAAACTTTTTTTCTCAAATATCATATTTCCAATTTTCTTCCCAAATTGAATTATTATGTAACTCGGGCCTATAAAGGAAATGTTAAAATTTTCTTTTCAAAATAATTTAATAGTATGTCCAAAATAGTTTTTATAAGTTTCTTAACGTGTTGATCTTTTTGTCTAAACTTTTTTATTATGCCTCTTATCTGTCAAACACACAATTCTATGGAAGTTAATCTCTTTTATTAAATCCTTTCATTCATGCTCCTATAATTTTCAATTCTTGACATTCCTTGTTCGCACTCAATGTTCTTTATGTCCATTTTATCCATTAAATAACTCCCATTCTTATGAATATTTAATTCAAAATCTAATATTCGTACCTTCTCCTAAATGGCCTTAATTACTTTTTAATATTTTCTAATTTCAACAATCTTTCATTTTTGACCATTTAATGCTCTTTCAAATTTCAAAATTCCATATTTACTAACATCGAAGTTTATTCCATTTAACAAAAGGTGTTCTTCCTGTTTTTCCT
The DNA here is from genome assembly GCA_030737875.1 of Allium sativum. NCBI lineage: Eukaryota > Viridiplantae > Streptophyta > Magnoliopsida > Asparagales > Amaryllidaceae > Allium > Allium sativum. The sequence continues at coordinate 315,623,497 of CM060915.1, forward strand.
GAAACCCTAACATATCCTTATTCTATGGATATTCTTTTGTCCTTATTAATGCTTATCATAACATATAGTTATTCCAAATTTATTTCTCCCTTATTTCCGTAATTGATAATTAAGTCACTAATTGATCTCCCATTATTTGTCTATTAAATCTGGGAGTCTCATTCCTTTCCACTTATCCAACTTTGTGGTTATTACATTCTTATGCACTTATAAGTTCTAAATCGATAAGGGGGCTACTAAATCACTTCATGGTTTCTAGGGATTTTCTTGAAGTTAAGTTCAATCCACTCCTAAAAGGATATACAGATATTGCTTTCTAGAGATATGTGTACTTCAAGTAAATATATATACTTATAAATAGTAAAACTTTTGAAAATTCTTTTTCAAAACAATAAGTATGCCTCTCATACATATATTTTCCCTATAATCGGGTAAACTATGCTCTAATACCAAATGTAACTACCCACCCGGAATTGGCCTAAATCCAGACCCAGAAAAGGTCAATCAGAACTTAGAACCATTCTAAATGAAGCGTTGGTTCCTATAAGTAAATACTAAAAATAGATATCAATTGCAATCTAAACAAAATCAGAATCTCACACAGTGTAACGACCCAAATTTATAGTGAATTTATAATATAGTTTTTTTTAACGTTAAGCGCAAAATTCTATTTCTACTTTTGAAATTACAAGATAACACAACTAGCTAATACATAGCAACTCTTACATCAAATTGACTCAATACATCACTTACAACATATTCTAAATTTCGACAGTACACTGTTTAGACAAACCAAACATCAACTAATTTCGCAATTGAATATTCTTTTTAATAATCTACCTAATACTCAGGTGGAAGCTCCTTACACATCATTATACTGCATCAAAATCTGGCCTTATAACAATTGCAGTATTGACATAAGCTGCAGCTTCACATGTGCATCCACAAACTTCAACAACAAAACCCTGCACCATTATAAAAGCTACAGCCCAAAGAAATACTTATAGTAACAGCTTCATGTGATAAATGGCTTAAACAGAGGAGGTGGATGACTCCTTGTATGTCTCTTAGTTGATTTCATTTTATTGGTAACAGGATATACATCCTCAGCAAAGTACTCCGTCCCTTCATCCAAATCATCCAAAACTTACCATTAAGCATCATAGCTTTTGATGAAGGAGTTGACCTAGTTGGTTCTGCCGAAGATAGCAAATTTCGATCCACAATAGGAAAAGTGAGGCCTAATACAGTAACCATAGGAGGTGGCATCTGTAAATTAGTGGGAGGCCTTAGATGTCCATATGGTGAAACATCAAACATAGCTGAAGTATTACTGCTCATAGAAGGTGAAGATGAATTAAAAGTTGAAGAACAAGATCCAGTTACAAAAGTAAAAGACCGTGCAGTTTTAGAAAGAGATGAGCTCATACTTGAAGCAGCAGCAGAAGACTCTAGGATTGCCTTATCACTATTATCCCTACCGCCAGTTTCCTCAAAAAAATTACCTAATAAAGAATCATCTTCAGAATTCATATCTTGTTCAATATTCTCTTTCAGGTTAGCAGCATCTATATTAATATCAATTTTCTCATTCAGGTTAGCAGCATCAGCGTTACTCTCAGATTTCTCACCGGATGGTTCAGTATCATCATATAGACCATTACCTAAACTAGCCTCATCTACTAAACCATCAGAATTCAAAACATCAAACTGGCTGGCATTAGCATTGCTAGCAGCAGCAGTATTATCCTTACTCTGTTTATTAGTGTACTCCTCTTTCCTTCTCCATTCCTTTTTCTACTTTGGGTGCACATATGACCATGTACTTTTATTTACAACAGCATGAATTATATTTTGTTTCCTACCACTATTTACAACCTCATTAGCATTATTATGTACCTCATTATTACCCTAATTAACACCTTCCTTATTATTAGAAAACACTTCACAATGTATAGTATCATGTCCAAAGATCTTACAGGTAGTGCATATTCTAGGTTTCCAGTCGTAGGCAGTTTTCACTGAAGGACACTTTTCTCCTAAATCTTCAATAACAATACTATCAGGATGTTCATAATCTGGAGAGATCTCTACAAGTGCTTTAGCAAACCTGAATCTATTTAACCTTTCTATACTCGATTCAAAACAGATTAAACGACATATATGATTTACAAGCCAATTTATTCCTACTAAAGTCCACAATAACATTGGAATTCTATATAACTGGATCCATACTAGAACCTTCCTAATCTGATTTTGAGAACAATCTATAGATGGTTCCCAGGGTGTTATGATAAACATTTTCCCATGAATGAAAAGATGATCATCATACAGATTTTTCTCACGATCAGAATCAATAGAAAATTTAAAATAGAACATACATCCATCGGATTTAATATCAACAGTCCCTATTAATTTCCAACGATTTCTAACAAAATTAGAAACTACAGTAAAAGAAAGAGTACCATCTAGAAAGAAACCAACTAGGAAATTGCTCCAGTATTTTTGCCCTTCTTCCTTAACCAGATCTAGAATAGCTTTTTTTGAACCATCTCTAGGAATCTCAAATTGAATAGGCTGATATGAACCAGCGTTGCGAGGAGGAGCTTTATAAAGCAAAGAATAATCTAATTTCACAAAAGTTGGAAAAGAGGCTCTTGATGGATTCTCTAAATTGATGTCAGGATTAGCTTGTTGTGAAGAAAAATTAGCATTGATCGGAGGTGGATCTGGAGGTTTAGTGGGAGAGGGCCGCGATGGAAGAGGGGAAAAGGAGGAATTGAAGGCAGAAGTGGTGGATGAAGAAGAAAAAGGAAATTTCGATGCGCCATTTCTATGGTCGTGAAATATTTAATCTCTCTTCCCTGTATATTTATAATATGGTTTAAAATACATATGAAGGGATTTTAAAATGTTTAAATATAAATCATGACCTAAAAGTTACTGGAAATGAATTCTAAATTTATTTTGTATTATAAAAATTTAAAATAAGGTTATTATATTTTCAAAATAATAATTAAAAAGAATATTTTGAAAATCGATAATTCAGTACTATTTTAATAGCTAAAAAAAGACCATTTTTCAAACGGTCTCGGAATTCAACAAAACAAGTTCAATTAGATCCGTATCTGTGTAACATAGCAGGGTTTCCAATTTCATATCAGTCGGAGTTATTATGTGGTCGTACGAGTAAAAATAAGTAAGCATAGTGTAATAAATGAGACAATTAATTACCATGGATTAGAACTAATCCTAAGGCCGTGGAAATTAGACAACATATCACTTAGCACATGCTTCCCCTTCCATATGTCATCCTTCCATGCAATGCCTCTTCCTATAAATAACTCCCCACATGAGAAAAAGCCTTCACTTATCATTCACTTTCTTCCCTTTCTCTTTCTCTCCTTCCTCCATTTTTCTTTCTCTCTCACCCCTACCACTCCCTATCGGTCGGCCACCATTCCTCCCCAGCCCCATCATCGCCAGCGAAGGCCACCACCTCCTCTATCGCTCCACAAACTCAAATCTCCAACCTTTCTCACCAAAAACCACTTTAAGCTCACATTCTAATTACTATGTTTACGTATGCAGTTATTAATGTTGTATGATTAAATTGCAAGGGATTATATGCTTATGTGCTTAATGTTGTATGTGGTTACAGTATGAATGTGAATTGTTAAAGTGGGTTTGTAATTTACATAGTAATTTGAAAGTTGAGACCCTAAACAAAAAAAGTTGGTTGAATTAGATGACAACTTGGTTGGCATGTTGCATGTACGTTGGGTGACAATAAAATGTCAGCAAGTTAATTTTTGGTTTTATAAGTGATTAAGTAATTAATAACGAAGTTTGTACAATTGAAGTATCCAAAATGATATATACTTAGTGAAAAAGTTGTTGAAACCTTCACTTGAATAACAAGTACATGGAACGGGGGTGAATAGTAATATTTATTTATATTAGCGCGACTTTCATCAATATAAACATGACATGGGTAGACAAATTTATATGATGTATGTTTGTGTGTTTGGACATGGATTGGCTAGCAAATGATAGCCAATCAAGTATTGATGAAAGTTAATATTTTGGTTGAAAAGTGGTTTAAAACAGTGTTTAAGTGTTGATGACCTCGTCACTTAAGCTGACCATGCCATCTTGATGGTTGATGATTAATAAATGTTAATTGAAAATTAGTAATGTATTCAACCCATATAAGTTGAATGATATGGTGATTGATTGAGTTTTGTTCCAAATTGGAATTTATTAAGTAAAGATAAAAGTTCGGATTTTAAATCCGAAATGATTTGGAAAGATAAGAATAGTTTTCGTAAAGGTGGAAATTTTATTTGAAGAAGTTTTCATGTAATTAAGACATGTTTTAAATTTGAATTTAAAAATGAATAGTAACTTTAAAAGTGAAGTTCGGTTTGGATGTCCAAAAAAAGTTTTAATTCAATTTTATTATCCAAATCATCTTATTTATTTTTATAATGGATCTCAATAAAGTTTGAATTTCAAAAGATAATGTTTGAAAAATAATATAATTTTAATAATTCAAATAATATTATTTTAATAATTCAAATAATATTATAATATTTAAATATAGGAAAATTTGAACTTAAAGTAAAAAATTGGAAATATGGTTTTCAAAGGTTATTATATAATTAATAAACTATTTTAAAAGCAATTTGATTCAATTTTAATTATAAATCGAAGCTTGGTTTAACTAAAACTAATCGCGCAGCGGTAGTTCGCGAATTTCGAACATCGACTTTAAATTGACGTACTAGGAAATCCAACTATCGAATTTTCCTAAAACGAGAAACGTTTGTTCAAAATAAAAAGTGTTTTTAAGTGCAAAGGAGATTTTTAAAATCCGATAGTTAGATTTCGAAATAAGATCTAATCAAATTTAAATAAAACAACGCTAGTGGAGTTAATGACCCGAAATTGGATTTTATGGAAATGATCTATTTTTAAATTATTAAAAATAGAGATAAATTTCGATAAATCATAATAAATGATTTGAAAGTGATTTGGATTGAATATACCATGTTTTGAAAAGCTAAAAAGATAATTTCTGAAAATGAATTGATTAATCCACGTTATTTGCGAAGGTTTTTGGAATGGGTTAAAATTAAAAGGTTTTGAAATAATCAATGATACCCAAATGATTTGCAAACATATCGAAAGGATTAGAATGAGGATTTTAAGATAATTTGGTATTTAAAAAGTAAGTAACGCAGTTAAGTTTTCCTAATTGATTGGAGTTGAATAGAAATCAATTTGGTTATAGTTGAGATAAGTCTCTATAAATGAAGACCTTTACTATTTAAGGAATTTAAAAGGCTTTGATGATATTCCGCTTATAGTATTAGTCCGATACAAGAATTCATATCGATTATGAGCTGATATGATTTCTGTGAAGATTTTGTTAATAATGGAAATATATTTTTGGGTTTATTGTGAGCAGTGTCTTGAATAACATGTTCTTTAATCCAGGTAAAAGAAGATAAGATGGAATCGAAACTTGATTATTTGTATTTTAAGTGGGCTAATTTTTCTGGTGATTGATATGATGTAGGTTTAGGCCATAGGGGTCAGATACTTGGAGAACCCAATCTGCTTAATGTATTAACAGTCAAGAACATAATTTATAAAGATTAGAATGGATAATCATTAAAGAATGATCATGAAGATTTAAATTAAGTTAGAGTTTTAAATAAAACTTTGAATAAAGATAGGGAATGAAAGAATGGAATATGATTTTTAGAATCAATTGAAATGATTTCCAATAAAAGGTTTAAACAAAAGTTTAAAGTACGAAAACCTTTGATAAGATTTAATGGGAGTAATTCCCAATGTAAAGGATGATTTGAGTAAAAGAATTTTACAAAATGGAGTAAGTCTCATGATAACTTGTATATATTTATTGATTTTAAAGATGCGCTAGTTATTTGGGATGACCGGGTTTCAACCCATTATGAATAACTATACAACGTGATAAAATCAATTGAAAATGGTGATGACTGTGATTGAAGACCGGAGATGTAACAACCTGGAAATTCTGAGCCAGTTTAAAAATTTTATTTCGGCAATTTTAATGAATTTTTAATATTTAAAATAGATTATTTTAAATAATATCAACGAAAATTTATTTGGAATATATTTAGAATGGATATATTTATATACGTCGTCGTTAGAATATAAATAATTATATATAATTATAAAAGGAATTGAAAATGGCGCGGTAGTTCGATAATTCAATTTTAAACTTCAATTGAATGTACCGAGTGCAAAACAATCCGGATTTTAGTGAAACCAAAAATAATAGGATCTTATTGATAATATCTTTCCAACGAATCCGAGAAATCGAAATTTCATAGCGGGAATCAAAAGATATGTCCAGTTGAAAATTCTGAATAGTCGCTATGGAATTCAGGCCCTTAAAAATGGGAATTTTGCAAACGACCTCGGATTTCGACGAAACCACTTTTGTTGGATTCGCGATGTTAAATTATTGCTAGATTCCAAATTTCGTAATTTTTCGAATCAATATGTGAGCGTGGCAAAGGAAAACGCGTTTGACCATTTTCAGTTGATTTTAATCGACTGGAAAATGGCCATTTGTCTAACGGTCTCAGAATTCGATGAAACTAGTTTTGTTAGGACCGTATCGTCAATACGAAGCTAGAAAATATTTTTCTAGAATTTTTCGAGTTAGTATGTGGCCCCGGTAAATTGAAATACGCGTTCAAATTCAATATATAGAGTTATATGTTTATTTTGACGAAAACTGATCGAAATGATCAAATCAGCTTGCGATACATATCCCATTGTGTTCGGGATGGGGGTAGTTAGCTATGGATGACAGGCGGTGGGCCTCGTTTAGAGGTCGAAAATAAAAGTTGCTTTTTGGGAGATAATTAAATAAAATAATTAAAATAATCTCCCCTTCCTCCTTTATACTATCAGGCCCCCTCCTTTCATTGGCAGATCAATTCGAAAAAAAAAACAGAGCCGCCAACGACGAACTCCACCTCCGGCCAGCCAACGCCACGCGCCTCCTCCCCTAGCCGCACCTCCTCCCTCTCTTTCCCCTCCCTCGAACGTGGAAACCCCGAGCCCCTCATCCCTAAATCGATTAGCCCTAGCCCCGATTGGTCCCTCCGTCGCCATATAGGCGATTTCCCACCTCGTCCATCACCGCACACCTCCAACTCCGGCCTCCCCTCAAGTCGCGGAACCCATCTCCGTTTAGCTCCGCCCCGTCCCCTCTCTTTTCTCCTTTTCTATCCAATGCCGCACAACCACAGGCCCCACCTCCGGTCAGCCTCGCCGAGCGCCAATGCCCCCCCAGTAGCCCTCCAACTGAGTTCGACATGAATAAAGCAAGAGGGTGAGTTTTCTTTTTAAATTCTGATTTTATTTAAATATAAAACTTTGTTAAAATCAGTTTTGAATAAATGAAATCAGTTTTATACATATAGCAACGAAAGGAAGGGATTGTTAGTTGATAAAAATTGGGGTTTTATATAGTATTTATATTAAAGGTATAATCTTTATTATAGTAGAGTAATAAAGATGCGATTTTTATATAGTAGAGTAATAAAGATGTGATTTTTATAGTGATGAAATAGAAAAGTTGAAATCTTTATATAGAGAATAGCATGATAAAAATAGAATTTTTATCTATATAGTAGCGATATAAAAATAGAATTTTTATCCATATAGTAGCGATGTAAAAATAGAATTTTTATCTATATAGTAGCGATGTAAAAATAGAATTTTTATCTATATAGTAACGATGAAAAAAATGGGATTTTTATATATTGAATAGCGAAGTAAAAAATCGATTTTTATGTATTGAATAGTAAAGTAAAAATTCGATTTTTAAATATGTAGAGAATACGGGCAACGAAAATGAAAAAAGGCGAGAATGACGAAGACTTCTACATTTGAAGTGTCGTGGAGTTGGATAAGCTATCGGTGAGAACTTCTCACTCTTCAATTTCTTTTTCTAGTTATATATATACTAGGATGCAGACGGTGTTTAGTAGCACCCGACACCCGTCATCCACAGACCATGGATGGCTTGTTTGTTTGATTGATGTGTTGTGAAATTTGTTTGTGTTGTTGATGTGAAATCGATAATAAAATGTAATGTGTTGAAATAAATTAATTATCGTTAAAAATATATTTTTTAACGTGAATGTGAATAAATAAATATTTATAAACAAATCGGCCGATTTGTTTATATACACTGATTTGACTGATATTGATTGGGATGATAAATTTTACACATCGCCCAACTGCACAAATAAAAATCTATGTTTGTTGATTTGAAACCCCACACGGGTATTGGGATAAAATACGGCATACACTAATCCCAATAATTAGTTGTATGTCGATCGATGGATCGACGGGCTGTTATAAGCGTTAGATATCTATATTTGATGCTTATACAGTGTAGTGCACTTTGGATGATGGTTTATTATTTGTCGTTGCTATTATATACATGTGTTGTATGGAATCCATATAATTAACTTTATATGGTAATTGATTGGGCCTCATTCCAATTTAGAAGATAAAGAATATTATAAAATAAAGGTTCATGTGTTGACAGTACTCATCCGTTGAGATTAGTCATGTGTTGAACGAAATATTTTGAAAATAAAATTTACATTTTTATCATTATAGACTAAAGGTTCATGTGTTGACAGTACTCATCTGTTGAGATTAGTCATGTGTTGAACGAAATATTTTAACAATAAAATTTACATTTTTATCATTATAAAATAAAGGTTCATGTGTTGACAGTACTCATCCGTTGAGATTAGTCATGTGTTGAACGAAATATTTTAACAATAAAATTTACATCTTTATCATATATAAAATTAGAAACTAATTAGGAAATAGATAAGATGAGTGGTCTCCTGGATATTGATCGGATGTTGGTTTCGGCCTTCGGGGTTAATATTCAGGGAATCGTTCTCTTACTAATTTACGGTTGGAGTCTGATTTGAAATCAAACGATAGATACCATATTTTTTATAAAATATATTGAATAACAAAAATAGTCACACATGGACAGTACTCATTCGTTGAGATTAGTCATGTGTTGACAGAAGTATATATTCACGTATTGAATAAAATAAATATTCATTTGTTGAATAGAATAATGGAATTATTGAAATGTATAAAGCCGTATTAATTAGAGATGCGCTATTTTGGCACGAACGATATTTATATCGATTATATTCGTTTTTATAATTTGAATTGAATCGAATAGAAAACCAATTTGAATTGGAATAGAATAGAAAATGAATTGAATCTGAATTGAATCGAATAGAAAACCAATTTGAATTGGAATAGAATAGAAAATGAATTGAATTTGAATTGAATCGAATAGAAAACGAATTCGAATTGAATTGAATAGAAAACGAATTCGAATTGAATTGAATTAAAACGAATTTGAATTGAATTGAATTGAATAGAAAACGAATTCGAATTGAATTGAATTAAAACGAATTTGAATTGAATTGAAAACAAATTGAAATAGGAGAAAATCAGTTTGAAATGAATTCAAATTTAATTGATATTTGAATTGAATTGAAATGAATTTTAAAACGAATTTATAAGGAAAATTTCAATTTTGGGTTGAATTGGAAATGGAAGTCGAAATGTTTTCGAAACGAATTCAAAACTATTTATAAAATTTGTTTTAAATAGAAATCGATGAAATATATATTATATATATTATATATATAATATAATGGTCTGAAAAGAACGCGCCTTGCCGCGGCAGTTCGCGAATTTCGACCATTGACTTCGAACGGACATTACGGGAGATCCGACCGTCGGATTCTCCTGAAACCGGAACTGTTGGGTTCGTATCGAAAAGAGCTTTCTAACGAATATTTGAAATTTGAAATCTAACGGTTGGATCTGGAGATACGTCCAAATAAAATTTGGAAAAGGTCGTTGTAAGTGCAGTTCGATGGCCATTGTTGGAAATCGACTGTACGGGCCTTGATAAAATTATTAAAAATAGTAATAATTTGTGTAAAATCATAAGAAATGATTTGGGAAAAATTGGGATGAAAAACTCCATATTTGAAAAGATAAAAATAGATTTTTATCGAAATGAACTAGTTTAGAACTAAAGTAACAACCCATTTATTTTTAAATAAATAAATTGGATTTGAAACGGGTTTTAAATAGAATTGATTTGTGGGTTTATCGTGAACGGTGTTTTAAATAATACTTGTTCTTTAACCCGATAATCAATAGAATGTGATTTGGGTTTGTCGTGAACTGTGTTTTAAAAGACATTAGTTCTTTAACCCAGTAAAAGGAGTTTTAATGAATCTACAAATAGATTGAAATGTGAATTGATAATCTAAATTATCAAATATAGAAAATGAGCGAGAATGGAGTATCACCAGTTTTGCTCCAAAGCGATAGTTAAATCTTTAATTAGATTTAAACGTGAAATGGTAATTAATTTTACCGATAAAACCGTGGTGTTAGATATGGAGTACTACCAGTTTTGCTTCATGGGATGAATAGGTTGTTATTGGGAAATAAAATAAATAATTACTTCGGTGTGGTTCGCTAATCTCGACTAGTTTGGAAAACCATCATTTGGTTTGAAATGACATCCAAAGGAAGATTAAATGATAAATTTTAAAGAATTTATCTTGGATAAAATTAATGGGAACCTTTCCCTAAGAATTGAAATTTAGAAACTAGCTGGAGGTTAGTTAAGAAGAATGGTTTCCTGGGTATTGATCTGATGTTGTTTTCGGCCTTCGGGGTTAATATTTGGGGGATTGCTCTCTTACTGATTTACGGTTAGTAACTAATGAATTGGAATGAAGCGTATGTTGTGTTTGTGTAACATTTGTTTTTAATATACGCGGGTTGTTCGGAAAGGCCGGGTTTATACCCATTCTGAATAACTGATTCGACGATAAGTCGAAGATGATGACGGTGGTCGAAGACCGGAAGTCTTCATATCGTTTGGGTAATTACTGATGATCCTGATTGGGCTGTACACCCAAGAGGATGGAAATAGTTGGTGGTCGTCCAGACGTACTTGGAGATCGATGGATATGCGAGGAAAGTGCCTCTGGTTTCGTTCAGACCCAGAACGAAATTGTAAATGGGTTGTGTGTCTGACATTGGACTTTATTCTGTGTTGACTGATCTCTATTAAATATACATCTGTTTGGCGGCGGAGAATTTATTCTCTTGCTTAACGCCCTTCTCTGAGACGCACGAGCTCAGAGGTTGTATATCGATGGACATCAGTCGCATGGCATGAATTGCCTGTGTGGCACGCTGAGTTGCATGTATCAAGGCTTCTGTTGAAAAGCAAAGTCTTGTGGTTGTTGATCAAAGCACGACCTACGTGGCAGCTTTGTGTATAACGTGAATTCGCGAGCCTCACACCTCAGTATGAGTTAAAAACGGGATAAGGACTGCGGGGAGAGCACGACGTTTCTTTCTAGCTTTGGTGGTGTCAGTGACTTACCAGCCCTGACATTTATATACTTTTCACCTATGTGGTTGTTGGATAAGGCGCCTCGATTTTAGGTCTGTAAGGACCGGGAAACGTGTGATCAGGAATAACTAATCCTCAAACGTAAGAGAGGACCGGCCCTGAAGATCCAAGGGTTGCCCAGAGTGCGTAGCCCTGGGACATTTGCTAGAGTGTCTCGAAAGTGGAGAGGAGATTTCCCCTTCCTCGACTCATGACGGAAATCCAATTTCCAATACGAGATATTTCGGTTTTATTTGTAGAGCCTAGTATGGCAACATGATAGATGGTACCCATGCCGCCTAGGATTGATATTTATGATTGAAAATGTTTTGATACTATACACTTATTATAGTATCAAATGATTTGTTTTTAAAACGTACCAAGCATGTTTGGCTATTATAAGGGAAAACTGTAACGTCCCGTATTTTTGGCAGCCAAATATTTTATTTATTTTATTATTTTAAATATTTTATTTGGAATATTAAAGGGTTTTAATATTTAAATCGCTATTTAAACGAAGCTGAACGATATATATTCATATATAAAATAAAACGAGCTCAGAACAGCGTTGCAGTTCGTAAAATAGAGTTTTGAACTTCAACTGGATATACAGAGTCCGTTTTAAATCGGATTTCTGTGAAACAAGAAACGTACGGAGCAAGTGAAGTATATTTTTCTAGTGAAAGAGAAAAATCGAGATTTCGTCGGGTAGATTGGAAGTTATGCCCAAATCAATTTGGCAGAAAAACAGCGGCGTAATCATTTATCGACCGTAACGGATTATTGGATATAACTGCATATCGGTTTCGAATTTAGACTAGGTTCTTTTGAGGCATAGTGATAATTTAATTTTTAGAATTTTATGGTAATTTTTAATTAATTAAATAAGCAACTTTTTATTTGGAGTATTTTACACCCTGTGACAACATTTTGGGATTTCACAATATAAGTTAAACTACCGGTATTATTATATTTTTGGGATCGCGACACCTCACTGAACACGACTGTATTTTTATTTCAGTCTGCAACGCTCATACATGAATGCATAGTGGTGTAGGTAACTTCATTTGAATAGTTAACTGGTCAAACGAACTCAAAATTCAACGAAACAAGTTCCATACGAAACTTTAGGGAGAGGTCTAGTGGAACGTCAAGGCCTCATATTTTTAGGATTTTTTCTGTAATTTTTATAAATTAAAGCTCGGTGTTTTTCATCGATATTTTCTAAAGGATTTTCACAAATGGTCTCGGAATTCGACGAAACCTGTCCCATTGGGTCCAGAATATTTTTTTATGCTAGGATTACATATTTGTTTGTCAAAAATAGGGAATTTATGTAGATAGTTTGACACATTTCTCCAATGCTAAGCTTTACACAATAAAATATTATTAAAACATCCCACTTTTCACTCTTTGCCTTTCCTTTCCTTTACGTTTGCTTTTGTTTCTTGCGCCAAACATACTTGCGCCCAAACCACTGACATGACTTGCGCCCCAAACCTTTTATTTCTTGTCTGTCAAACTACCTACCCTTGCCGACCACGCTTTTGCAACCACAGTGTTATACAGCTACCCTAAACCGTGCATGCATGCCTACGCTGTTTATAAAATATATTATATAAAACTTGGACACCACGTATGGTTCTCTTATAAATAGTGCCTTCCATTCTCTCCTCAAACCCAGTCTTCCTTTTCAAAAGAAAATACCCACTGTCCCTTTCTCACTTCAGCAAAGAAGAAACGCACTGTTTCTTCACAAGAGAAAAAAAAAATCAAAGAATACGAAACTAATTTAGAGTGGACAGAAGCAAGTAAGGGAAGTTAGGAAGGAGAGAGTTGCGTGAGGATTATTGTGAGAAGAGGTGGTGCATTTGTAGAATGAAAGGGCAACGTTGTTCATGCAGATGGAGGGAGAATTCATGTCTGAAGGCATGAGTGATGCATGTAAGGGCTCGTACCGTAGCATAAGAGAAATTCGAAAAAAAAGTAAAAGAAACAGCATGTTTGAAGCTTTTGATGGGGGATGCGGTCCATACGTGGTCCATACAAGCTGATGGGAAAGCAACAGGAAGGTATCACTTGAAGTGCGAAATGAAGAAACGAAGGCGGGTGGGCTGTGCATGGGATGAACCGACCAGTGGGTTTTGGTCTAAAAAAAAAAAAAAAAAAAAAAGAAGAAGAAGAAAGGGAAAGGCGTGAGCAGGTATGAAGACATGGGGGGGGGGACGTTGGATTTGAAAAAAAGTGTTTGGCTTGCGCCAGGTGTATTCAAGAAAAGAAGAGGAAAGTAACAGGAAGTAACGAAGTCCGATCAAACAAAGAAGCATGTCGGACTGACGCAGCTGGAAGCTTGTACAAAGAACCGTTCTGACAGCGGATAGAATTTCAAGGTGAGTTAAACTCACTCAGTTCTCCCTTCTTATATTTTATATAAGTCGGGTTTTCTAATTGTGTGTTATGCTTGCTTATGGTTGTTGTTTGTTCGTTCGTTGTATGGGCTGAAACAGTTAAATTAAACGACGGTTTAATTTAATTGAAATTAATCGTTATTTCTAACGATTAAATCCAAGTGAGGTAACTTACCTCAGTGGTTACGTTTATAACACTATAAACGTTATGATCAAATAGTTGAATGCTTGAACTGCTGTCATTGTCCCAGTATTGACTGTTACAGTTATTATTGACCGTTATTAAACTGTTTTTATTTCATCTGTCTAGATGGAAACAAATATTGAACTGAATGGGTTGAATTGTGGTAACCATTGTTTTGCAGGGAATAACAGGTTGGATAATATTGATAACATTTATCAATATGATAAAATTGTTGTTATTGAATGTGAAATTAGTGTATATTTCACGGTTTGGTACTACAGTAGTCATTTGCCTCTTTAGTACCGTCGGTTAAAATGAATGATTTTCGAAATCAATATTAAATGGATTTTGAGCGGTTTCAAAGTTATAAATATATTTTTGATATGATTTTAAAATGCGACTCTTATGGCAAAGATAATAGTCGAAGCTAAATGTACAAAATTTATAACTAACAGAAATGTAAGAGATTATCAAATAAATGTATAAACGATATAAATTTGTTGAATTGGCTATTTAAATGTTGAAATGATTTTGTAAAAGCCTTATCGGTCGGATGGGAAATTTAAGTAATTCAAAATAGGATCATTGGATTGTGAATACACGGGAATGGGTAAAAGAGTTCAAAAGGAAATGTTTTGTAATAAATGATTGTTTTCAACAAACGGTGTTTCAAATAAATAAATACGAAATGTGATTTAATATCATTTCGTGAATGAGATTAACAAATCAATGGATTGGAAATGAGTGGTGAATTGGAAATGGGATTTGATATTTTAAATGAAACAAGTTGAAATTGTGAATATGAATGGGAGTGAATTAAACAAATGGAAGTGAGTTTATTGCTAGGTTCGGAATGTTAACTGAAGGCACAAGTATAAATGAGGTTAATGTTTTGGATAACAACAACGAATATTAGTTGTCGATAATGAATTTCAAAAGAGATTTGTAAAGTTAAAGAAGTGAAAATGAAAACAAATGGTGAATTGTCGTACTTTATTTACAAAGAAATTTTGTACATGGAAATTCTAAAGTTTTGGGAATGAAATCAAGTTAGTAAATGAAGTTAGTGGTTTGTAAATATGTTTTGTAACATTTGTTACAAACGAGATGAACTATAGTTTAGACATAAGATTTTATAAAGGATTATTATATGTTTTTAAACAATGAATAAGTTGCGAATATATGTGGTTGAGAAGGTGACAAGTAAAATGGTTTTGAAAGGAAATAAGTAATGATTGTTATGGATAATAAGTTGAATTGTTTTTGATAAATACAAATATAAGAATTTGAAAAGATACTCATACAATAAGATATTTAATATAAAATTTACAAAGGCTTTGTTTATGCGATTTTAAACAAATGAATTGGGGTTGTTGAAATTATTTTGTAAATATAATAATAAAGAGATATTAAGGAAATTTTATAAGAATTCTATTTATAATAGAATTGAAGCTCGTATATAATATCATAAAGGGTTGTTAAACATAAATCAGAAGAGATTAAGAAGAATTTACTTAATAATTAGTTAAGTAAACACAGTCGAGACTTAAATAAGGGAAATGTGTGGTTAATAAGCTTCTATTCATTCTGAAGATATGAATGTTATTGGTCAAGGTCTGAGAGGTAAATAAAATACCCCAACTTGAACGATGACATGATTATCCAAGAATAATATTAGTTTAAAAACGAGGGTAGTTGAGGGAAATATAAGTTATGATTTCCGTATATGATATTATAAACTGTATTCGGAAAGTTTATAAGCGGGATAAGTTGAATTGGGAGTATATTCTTATTTTATAATAAGAAGTAAAAGCAATGTTCAAATACTGGAAAAATTGGAAATTTTAATTAACGGACGGTTCGTTAAAGAGGCTAAATGATACTGAGTATTGAATCAGTGAATCCATTTTCTTTTATGGATGAATGGTTGTTTTATTTGATAGTTAAATAACCGACTATCAAAATTTGGCCTATACGATTGTTGGTACGGAAAGACCGGGATCGAATATATATTCGGAAACCATTCTGTCCAGCAAATACGAATACGTTGAAGATGCTGATTCAAGATGGAGCTATTGAAGACCGTGGATCTTCATAAGCGGAAGGATTACTTAAAATCTCTGACTTGCAAGCAGAGATAAACTATGATTCTGTCGTGGTTGGAATCTACGGATTGCAAGGACTTATCGCTACTGATTCTCAGGGTGATTCCTAGAATGCAGTAGGAGGGTACCTTCGGTTCATCCTGTTCCTGGGTGACTTGTATGGATGAATGTCTGACAGAGTATTTCCAGAAAAGGTCACGTACATTGATTTCTTCAACCATACCAAGAGTGGAAGCGGAGAAGGAAACTTCTTTAGCCAACACGTAATGTATTGTTGTGGACGTCAATTAGTGATTCTGATGGATCTGACAATGTGGCATTCGAAGTGAATGAGATGTGCTGATGAAGCGTAGCCTCAAGCCTCATCAACCGGGAGATGACAGAAATCGGGCAGGCAGCATGGCTATGTGGGTCGCTCCCATTAGGGTGTATAATCACCTATCTAGAGAAATTCCTTTTGTTCTTATTCTATCGATTCTGCCCATTCGGGAACGGTGGTTTGAGTCCAACCGTTGGTGATATACATTCGATACACTCAAGCGAAATGAGTGGTCGGTCATGTGAGGGCCGGGTTGCAAGACGTTCTTGTTGAACCCAGTGTATTCGCCTCTAGAGATACACTATCGGCAGGTGGTCCCATACCTTGTCAAGGTCGGAATCCAATCTCCAATAAGCACCTGCGGTTTTGTTTGTATACTATATATGTGGAGCGTGAGATGCAAGCGTTCTACTAGGTTCTACTAGATTCTATTTACTTGTATTTAGACATTATGATAATATCAGACAAGATATTGACTTCAAAACTGTTTTGGGTTATCGTAAGGTAAAAACCGTCCGTATTTATGTGTGGATTCGGTCTTACGATTATCCTTTTCTTTCGAAAGGATTTTTACTTTAAAATCAAGTTGTGTGATACCTTAATAATGTGCGAGTTTATCTCACTTGTGTTCACCAGACTGACCCGGTGTTTTGTAAATGCTCGGGTTAGGCCGGGGTGTACAGGTCCAGGTTACCGGATGCTGCGAAGTCCAGAGACAAGCTGGAAGAGTTCAAACGTATGGTTATATTTATAGCTACTGTTTGTGTGATTGTATATGAGGACAGGTTATATAACTGTCCAGATATGTTGATGTACTCTGATACTGTAAGAAATTTTGAAAGCTCTCAATAAAGATTTATTTCCATATTATATTTTGTTCCGCTGCGATGTGAGACTCTGATTCTGTGTTGTCTTTGTTCTTCTTCTACTTCTTCTATTCTAATATTTCTATCTTATCTTTCTCATCCTCCAACTTCTTCCTTCTAGCTTTCTGGAGATTCGATACTCGAATGGGACACAGTTTGTGTAAATGTCGAAAATTCGAGTGTCAAATTTTCCGGGTCGCTACAGTGGTATCAGAGCAATTGGTTTAGTAATAACCTTGGCTCTGTGGCGTGACTCGATAGAGATGGGGTTAGTAATACCTTAGATCGAGGTTGAGTGTATATATATGGGAGCGTATTTGTAAATTTTATATACAAATGTTTTGTATTGTGTTTGTTGATCGGTTCAAGTGTTGAGAAGCTTTGAACTGACCATTAACACAGTATTGTTTTGAAAAGAGGGAAAATGGAATAATTTTACCCAAATCGTATTTTTGTATAGAAAAGAAATTTTTATTAAATTATTGAGATATTAGTGTGTTTGATCGATTTGAATGAGATTCGAATCGAATTAAAATGTTGAATTGATACTTAACTTGGTTAAGTGTAATTAATTTCAGAATGATATTGTAATTAAATTAAATTGGAAATTAAATGAATAAATAATAATCAAAATGTGTGAAACCAAAATAAATATTAATATTGAATGTGAATTCAATAAATTTTGTTTATTTGGTTGTGTATTGGTTGATGGTTGTGAATTGTTTGATATTGGATGACAAGTGGTTGAATAGAATTCATTAAATGATTTAACGAAGGTATGGAAAATAAACTCTGGTGTTAAAAATTGGAATGAAACCGAATATGAATTGAAATAAATAATTTCACCGTGTATTTAAATGTGAATTAATGCTCATGTTTGATTGAGGAATTGGTGCAGTTAAAATTGTTGATTAGTGAATATTATCGTAGTTTATTGATCATATGTGAATTGAGCTGAGTACAGGTGCCAGATGTTTAGCCAGATTGATACTGGTTGGGTAAATCGTATATACGTCGAACAGATACGCTCCATAGCGCTTGTTAAAGGTACGCCTACGTGAAAATATAAAATTTTGGTTTTAATTTGGACTTTGAGTTTGGATTTTGAATTTTTCCGACCCTGTTGGTCGCTGTATATATATTTCTTCAACCTGCGATATTGCAGATGTCCTCCGTATAGGGGAGACTCTGCCAAAATTTTCCAAAATTTAAGTTGTTATATTTTTTTTTTTTAAGACTGTTGGAAAATTCTTTTATTTGGAATAAATTGGTTTTAAACCCAATTAGATTAATTTTGAAAATAAAATCGAGTTTTTAATTTATTTTTGTAAAGATAATGGGTTTGTAACATTCTTTCTCACCTTAGCAATTTCGAGGACGAAATTATTTTAAGGGGGGAAGAATGTAACGTCCCGTATTTTTGGCAGCCAAATATTTTATTTATTTTATTATTTTAAATATTTTATTTGGAATATTAAAGGGTTTTAATATTTAAATCGCTATTTAAACGAAGCTGAACGATATATATTCATATATAAAATAAAACGAGCTCAGAACAGCGTTGCAGTTCGTAAAATAGAGTTTTGAACTTCAACTGGATATACAGAGTCCGTTTTAAATCGGATTTCTGTGAAACAAGAAACGTACGGAGCAAGTGAAGTATATTTTTCTAGTGAAAGAGAAAAATCGAGATTTCGTCGGGTAGATTGGAAGTTATGCCCAAATCAATTTGGCAGAAAAACAGCGGCGTAATCATTTATCGACCGTAACTGATTATTGGATATAACTGCATATCGGTTTCGAATTTAGACTAGGTTCTTTTGAGGCATAGTGATAATTTAATTTTTAGAATTTTATGGTAATTTTTAATTAATTAAATAAGCAACTTTTTATTTGGAGTATTTTACACCCTGTGACAACATTTTAGGATTTCACAATATAAGTTAAACTACCGGTATTATTATATTTTTGGGATCGCGACACCTCACTGAACACGACTGTATTTTTATTTCAGTCTGCAACGCTCATACATGAATGCATAGTGGTGTAGGTAACTTTATTTGAATAGTTAACTGGTCAAACGAACTCAAAATTCAACGAAACAAGTTCCATACGAAACTTTAGGGAGAGGTCTAGTGGAACGTCAAGGCCTCATATTTTTAGGATTTATTCTGTAATTTTTAGAAATTAAAGCTCGGTATTTTTCATCGATATTTTCTAAAGGATTTTCACAAACGGTCTCGGAATTCGACGAAACCTGTCCCATTGGGTCCAGAATATTTTTTTATGCTAGGATTACATATTTGTTTGTCAAAAACAGGGAATTTATGTAGATAGTTTGACACATTTCTCCAATGCTAAGCTTTACACAATAAAATATTATTAAAACATCCCACTTTTCACTCTTTGCCTTTCCTTTCCTTTACGTTTGCTTTTGTTTCTTGCGCCAAACATACTTGCGCCCAAACCACTGACATGACTTGCGCCCCAAACCTTTTATTTCTTGTCTGTCAAACTACCTACCCTTGCCGACCACGCTTCTGCAACCACAGTGTTATACAGCTACCCTAAGCCGTGCATGCATGCCTACACTGTTTATAAAATATATTATATAAAACTTGGACACCACGTATGGTTCTCTTATAAATAGTGCCTTCCATTCTCTCCTCAAACCCAGTCTTCCTTTTCAAAAGAAAATACCCACTGTCCCTTTCTCACTTCAGCAAAGAAGAAACGCACTGTTTCTTCACAAGAGAAAAAAAAAAGAAATCAAAGAATACGAAACTAATTTAGAGTGGACAGAAGCAAGTAAGGGAAGTTAGGAAGGAGAGAGTTGCGTGAGGATTATTGTGAGAAGAGGTGGTGCATTTGTAGAATGAAGGGGCAACGTTGTTCAAGCAGATGGAGGGAGAATTCATGTCTGAAGGCATGAGTGATGCATGTAAGGGCTCGTACCGTAGCATAAGAGAAATTCGAAAAAAAAAGTAAAAGAAACAGCATGTTTGAAGCTTTTGATGGGGGATGCGGTCCATACGTGGTCCATACAAGCTGATGGGAAAGCAACAGGAAGGTATCACTTGAAGTGCGAAATGAAGAAACGAAGGCGGGTGGGCTGTGCATGGGATGAACCGACCAGTGGGTTTTGGTCTAAAAAAAAAAAAGAAGAAGAAAGGGAAAGGCGTGAGCAGGTATGAAGACATGGGGAGGGGGACGTTGGATTTGAAAAAAAGTGTTTGGCTTGCGCCAGGTGTATTCAAGAAAAGAAGAGGAAAGTAACAGGAAGTAACGAAGTCGGATCAAACAAAGAAGCATGTCGGACTGACGCAGCTGGAAGCTTGTACAAAGAACCGTTCTGACAGCGGATAGAATTTCAAGGTGAGTTAAACTCACTCAGTTCTCCCTTCTTATATTTTATATAAGTCGGGTTTTCTAATTGTGTGCTATGCTTGCTTATGGTTGTTGTTTGTTCGTTCGTTGTATGGGCTGAAACAGTTAAATTAAACGACGGTTTAATTTAATTGAAACTAATCGTTATTTCTAACGATTAAATCCAAGTGAGGTAACTTACCTCAGTGGTTACGTTTATAACACTATAAACGTTATGTTCAAATAGTTGAATGCTTGAACTGCTGTCATTGTCCCAGTATTGACTGTTACAGTTATTATTGACCGTTATTAAACTGTTTTTATTTCATCTGTCTAGATGGAAACAAATATTGAACTGAATGGGTTGAATTGTGGTAACCATTGTTTTGCAGGGAATAACAGGTTGGATAATATTGATAACATTTATCAATATGATAAAATTGTTGTTATTGAATGTGAAATTAGTGTATATTTCACGGTTTGGTACTACAGTAGTCATTTGCCTCTTTAGTACCGTCGGTTAAAATGAATGATTTTCGAAATCAATATTAAATGGATTTTGAGCGGTTTCAAAGTTATAAATATATTTTCGATATGATTTTAAAATGCGACTCTTATGGCAAAGATAATAGTCGAAGCTAAATGTACAAAATTTATAACTAACAGAAATGTAAGAGATTATCAAATAAATGTTTAAACGATATAAATTTGTTGAATTGGCTATTTAAATGTTGAAATGATTTTGTAAAAGCCTTATCGGTCGGATGGGAAATTTAAGTAATTCAAAATAGGATCATTGGATTGTGAATACACGGGAATGGGTAAAAGAGTTCAAAAGGAAATGTTTTGTAATAAATGATTGTTTTCAACAAACGGTGTTTCAAATAAATAAATACGAAATGTGATTTAATATCATTTCGTGAATGAGACTAACAAATCAATGGATTGGAAATGAGTGGTGAATTGGAAATGGGATTTGATATTTTAAATGAAACAAGTTGAAATTGTGAATATGAATGGGAGTGAATTAAACAAATGGAAGTGAGTTTATTGCTAGG
The DNA here is from genome assembly GCA_030737875.1 of Allium sativum. Classification (NCBI taxonomy): domain Eukaryota; kingdom Viridiplantae; phylum Streptophyta; class Magnoliopsida; order Asparagales; family Amaryllidaceae; genus Allium; species Allium sativum. The sequence goes on from CM060915.1 coordinate 315,645,351, forward strand.
TTCGGAATGTTAACTGAAGGCACAAGTATAAATGAGGTTAATGTTTTGGATAACAACAACGAATATTAGTTGTCGATAATGAATTGCAAAAGAGATTTGTAAAGTTAAAGAAGTGAAAATGAAAACAAATGGTGAATTGTCGTACTTTATTTATAAAAAAAATTTGTACATGGAAATTCTAAAGTTTTGGGAATGAAATCAAGTTAGTAAATGAAGTTAGTGGTTTGTAAATATGTTTTGTAACATTTGTTACAAACGAGATGAACTATAGTTTAGACATAAGATTTTATAAAAGATTATTATATGTTTTTAAACAATGAATAAGTTGCGAATATATGTGGTTGAGAAGGTGACAAGTAAAATGGTTTTGAAAGGAAATAAGTAATGATTGTTATGGATAATAAGTTGAATTGTTTTTGATAAATACAAATATAAGAATTTGAAAAGATACTTATACAATAAGATATTTAATATACAATTTACAAAGGCTTTGTTTATGCGATTTTAAACAAATGAATTGGGGTTGTTGAAATTATTTTGTAAATATAATAATAAAGAGATATTAAGGAAATTTTATAAGAATTCTATTTATAATAGAATTGAAGCTCGTATATAATATCATAAAGGGTTGTTAAACATAAATCAGAAGAGATTAAGAAGAATTTACTTAATAATTAGTTAAGTAAACACAGTCGAGACTTAAATAAGGGAAATGTGTGGTTAATAAACTTCTATTCATTCTGAAGATATGAATGTTATTGGTCAAGGTCTGAGAGGTAAATAAAATACCCCAACTTGAACGATGACATGATTATCCAAGAATAATATTAGTTTAAAAACGAGGGTAGTTGAGGGAAATATAAGTTATGATTTCCATATATGATATTATAAACTGTATTCGGAAAGTTTATAAGCGGGATAAGTTGAATTGGGAGTATATTCTTATTTTATAATAAGAAGTAAAAGCAATGTTCAAATACTGGAAAAATTGGAAATTTTAATTAACGGACGGTTCGTTAAAGAGGCTAAATGATACTGAGTATTGAATCAGTGAATCCATTTTCTTTTATGGATGAATGGTTGTTTTATTTGATAGTTAAATAACCGACTATCAAAATTTGGCCCATACGATTGTTGGTACGGAAAGACCGGGATCGAATATATATTCGGAAACCATTCTGTCCAGCAAATACGAATACGTTGAAGATGCTGATTCAAGATGGAGCTATTGAAGACCGTGGATCTTCATAAGCGGAAGGATTACTTAAAATCTCTGACTTGCAAGCAGAGATAAACTATGATTCTGTCGTGGTTGGAATCTACGGATTGCAAGGACTTATCGCTACTGATTCTCAGGGTGATTCCTAGAATGCAGTAGGAGGGTACCTTCGGTTCATCCTGTTCCTGGGTGACTTGTATGGATGAATGTCTGACAGAGTATTTCCAGAAAAGGTCACGTACATTGATTTCTTCAACCATACCAAGAGTGGAAGCGGAGAAGGAAACTTCTTTAGCCAACACGTAATGTATTGTTGTGGACGTCAATTAGTGATTCTGATGGATCTGACAATGTGGCATTCGAAGTGAATGAGATGTGCTGATGAAGCGTAGCCTCAAGCCTCATCAACCGGGAGATGACAAAAATCGGGCAGGCAGCATGGTTATGTGGGTCGCTCCCATTAGGGTGTATAATCACCTATCTAGAGAAATTCCTTTTGTTCTTATTCTATCGATTCTGCCCATTCGGGAACGGTGGTTTGAGTCCAACCGTTGGTGATATACATTCGATACACTCAAGCGAAATGAGTGGTCGGTCATGTGAGGGCCGGGTTGCAAGACGTTCTTGTTGAACCCAGTGTATTCGCCTCTAGAGATACACTATCGGCAGGTGGTCCCATACCTTGTCAAGGTCGGAATCCAATCTCCAATAAGCACCTGCGGTTTTGTTTGTATACTATATATGTGGAGCGTGAGATGCAAGCGTTCTACTAGGTTCTACTAGATTCTATTTACTTGTATTTAGACATTATGATAATATCAGACAAGATATTGACTTCAAAACTGTTTTGGGTTATCGTAAGGTAAAAACCGTCCGTATTTATGTGTGGATTCGTTCTTACGATTATCCTTTTCTTTCGAAAGGATTTTTACTTTAAAATCAAGTTGTGTGATACCTTAATAATGTGCGAGTTTATCTCACTCTGGTTCACCAGACTGACCCGGTGTTTTGTAAATGCTCGGGTTAGGCCGGGGTGTACAGGTCCAGGTTACCGGATGCTGCGAAGTCCAGAGACAAGCTGGAAGAGTTCAAACGTATGGTTATATTTATAGCTACTGTTCCGCTGTGTGATTGTATATGAGGACAGGTTATATAACTGTCCAGATATGTTGATGTACTCTAATACTGTAAGAAATTTTGAAAGCTCTCAATAAAGATTTATTTCCATATTATATTTTGTTCCGCTGCGATGTGAGACTCTGATTCTGTGTTGTCTTTGTTCTTCTTCTACTTCTTCTATTCTAATATTTCTATCTTATCTTTCTCATCCTCCAACTTCTTCCTTCTAGCTTTCTGGAGATTCGATACTCGAATGTGACACAGTTTGTGTAAATGTCGAAAATTCGAGTGTCAAATTTTCCGGGTCGCTACAAAAACCCTATCCTCCGGCTTGCGTTGCATTGTGTGATGGGACCTGGGTCTTATAATAGCTTCATTTTTCGAAAAAGCATTGCGCTGTTTATTCTATGCACTGGTATTCTTGGGAGGAAACCCGTTCCGTGTTATACGGCGTGGTCCCTTGAATTACTCTCTTTTAAAGTAAAGCTTTAAATAACTGTTTTAGTTCTCACACCAGTCACATGACTGACCTGGAGTTTATTGTTTTAACCTAAACTCTGGCTGCCCTTATTTTCTACACGGGCAGCTAGTAGTTTTGGTTTTGCAGATTTATATTCACAGGATCCTGATTTACAGCTGGAACGATGCTCGGAAAGCTCTGTATCCGTGCATTACTTTCAGTTGTGTTTTGTATTATTTTTCCGCTGCAATACTGTATTTAAATCTCTGATATTCTTTGTTGTATAATATTTATTCATACTCTGTATATTCTTGTATTCTGATGGAATTGTTGTAATAACAATGAAATGTTCTTTCATCTGCGTTCTATTTTGCCCTGTTCTCAAAACAATCAGGGGTTTCGAACGGTCTAGATCGGTTTAACGACTGATTCGGATCGAGCGAAATTCCAGGCCGTCACAGGAGACCTTCACATCGGAAGGATTTGAGACGACCCAAACTTCCCTGTGAAGGAAAGCACGGATTGAATTGAGGGAAAGACAAATCAGAACACAAACAGGAGAACATTTCATTGCTTATTACAATAATTCATCAGAATACAAGAATATACAGAGCATTAACAAATATTATACATTTGAGAAATATCAGATATTACAATACATTACATAGAAGCGGGAAAAATACAAAACACAACTGAAAGGAATACACGGATACAGAGCTTTCCGAGTATCACTTCAGCTGTACACTAGGATCCTGTGAATATAAATCTGCCAAAACCAAAACTACTAGCTGCCCGTGTGGAAAATAGAGGCACCCAGAGTTTAGGTTAAAACAATAAACTCCACGTCAGTCATGTGACTGGTGTAAGAACTAAAATAGTTATTAATCTTTATTTTAAAGTTAGGTAACTCAAGGGACCATGTCGTATAACACGAAACGGGTTTCCTCCCAAGAATACCAATGCATAAAACAAACAGCGCAATGCTAAATAAATAACAATGAAGCTATTATAAGACCCAGGTCCCATCACACAATGCAACGCAAGCCGGAGGATAGGGTTTTCCCTTATAATAGCCAAAGAATGCTTGATACGTGAAATTTAATCTTTTATTATTACTATAAGGGAAGAAAACAACTTCAAATATAAATGTATCAATCATAAAAGGTATGGGTACCATATATCATGTCGCCATACTAGTTCTACAATTAAAACTGTAAAATGTCGTATTTGGAAATTGGATTTCCATCTATGAAACAAGGCAAAAGATAGTCCTCACCGGCTTCGAGACTCTCTAGCCCGAGCCTCAGGGTCAGAGCGCATCGACCCTTGGATCGTCAGGGCCGGTCCACCGATGTGGACTATTATGCCTGAACACTGTGTTTCCCCGCCTTTTAGGGCGTAAATGAGTCCTATGACTCCATCGGCTCCACATAGTCACTGATATATCCGAGGCGCCTCGCAATCCAACAACCACACAGGTGAAAATAATATAAATGCCAGGGCTGGTAGGTCACTGACACCACCCTAGCTAATGAAACGCATGTCCTCCCTGATGTCCTCTCCTGTTTCTGGTTCACAACCGGGGTATGAGGCTCGCGAATTAACGTTATACACAAAGCTATGCCACACAGGCGGTGCTTTGATCATCAACCACAAGACTTTGCTTTTCAACAGAAGCCTTGATCATTTGCATCTTAGCATGCCACACAGGCAAACCACTCCATGCAACCGATATCCATCAATCACACAAAATGATATCCAATGTCAGACACACAGTCCATTTACAAGTCCGTTCTGGGTCTGAACGAAACCGGAGGCACCTGGTACCTCGCATATCCATCGATCTCCAAGTATGTTTGTACGATCACCAACTGATTCCCTCCTCTTGGGTGTACAGCCCAATCAAGATCATCAGTAATTATCCAAATGATGTGAAGACCTCCGGTCTTCGACCACCGTCTTCATCCTCGACACATTGTCGAATCAGTTATTCAGAATGGGATAAACCCGGTCTTTCTGCATAACTCGCGTATATAATAAACAAGTGTTACACAAACACAACATACGCCTCATTCCAATTCAGAATATTCTTTTATTCAAATATTCTTATACTTTGGCAAAGGTTCCTATTAATTTTATCAAAGATAAATTCCTTAAATTTATTCTTTAATCTTCCTTTGAATATCAATTCAAACCAAATTATGGTTTATCCAAACTAGTCGGGATTAACGAAGCTTACCGAAGTAATCATTTGTTTTAATTTCCCAATCCCAACCTATTCATCCCATGAAGTAAAACTGGTAATACTTCATATCTAACACCACGGTGTTATCGGTAAATTCAATTACCATTTCACATTCAAATCTAATCAAAGATTTAACTATCGCCCGGTCCCCCAGTATCACTTGTTTTACGGCCAGCCTCTCGACTACCAACACACAGCAACCAACCCTCGCAAGGGACATGTAGGGGTAAGAGCCCACTATTCGCCACCAAACCACATGGTGAGAACCCCCCATCATGACTGCAACAAGAACTGGTGATACTCCATTCTCGATCATTTCAATCTAATTAAAGATTCATTAAAACTCCACTTGGTTTTAATCTTCCTAAAAATCAATATTAATGATTTTTTAACTTGGGAAATCATATCATGTCTTTAACTGGGTTAAAGAACCAATGTCATTAAAAATACGGTTCACTATAAACCCAAAATCACATTCCATTCCATCAGCCTTTAACCGTAAATTAGCAAGTGAACAATTCCCTAAGTATTAACCCCGAAGGCCGAAACCAACATCAGATCAATACCCAAGAAACCATTCAACTAAACTAATCTCCAGTTAGTTTCTGATTTTCTTAACTCTGTTGGGTCTAAGAACAGTATTATTAAAGATACCGTTCACGACAACCCAAAATCACATTCCATTTACAATGGAATCTTCATGGAAAACAAATCGATATAAACTTCCATATCCGACTAATAATATAGATGGAATAACGGCAACGCCTTTTAAATTCCAGATATATTAGCAGTCTTCCTTCATAGAAATTTACTTCGATTATTACCAAATCGAATTCCGTTCCATTCCAATTTATTTTATTAAACTGGAAAACTTTACTTTGGAAAATCTCCTTTAAATCTTATCAAAAAGATTTATAAATTCCAAATCCCATTTCACTGTAAATCAGGTTAAGGAATGAATGACGTTAAAATACAGTTCACGATAATCCCAAATCTCATTTGATATTAAATACAATGCTCTGAATAGACAATATATCGGCTTATATTCAATATCAAATTCTACGTCCAACAAATATCGTATTGGAAATAACGATATAATCACAAAATATTTGTATAATCACGAAATCCAACATCGAAATATTCCAAAGACAATTTCGATTCAAATCCATTCCAATCAATTATTGGAAATTCTGGTTACTTTTAAAACCCTTTCAAATCCAATTTATTTATTTCAAAAATGAATGGATTATAATTCTAGTTCAAAACTAGTTCATTTAGATAAAAATCTATTTTTATCTTTTCAAATATGAAATTTTTCATCCCAATTATTTCCAAATCATTTCTTATGATTTTACACAAATTATTACTATTTTTAATAATTTTATCAAGGCCCGTACTGTCGATTTCCATCAACGGCCATTGAACTGCACTTACAGCGACCTTTTCCAAATTTGGTTTGGACATAATTCCAAATCCAACCATTAGATTTCAAATCTCTAATATTAGTTAGAAAGCTCTTTTTGATACGAACCCAATGGTTCCGGTTTTAGGAGAATCCGACAGTCGAATCTCCCGTAGTGTCCATTCGAAGTTAATGGTCGAAATTCACGAACTGCCGTAGCGCAGCGCGTTCTATTCAGGCCATTATATATAATATATATATATATATATTACGTTGATTTCCTTTCAAAACGTATTTTACAAATCGTTTTAAATTCGTTTTCAAAACGATTTCAACTTCATATTCAATTTCAGATCAAAATTGAATATTCCATATCATTAATATATAAATGATAATATTTTCAAAACGTTATATTTTGAAATCACTTCCTTTTCTATATTCATTATAAAAATTAATATAATCGATATAAATATTGTTCGCGTCAAAATGGCGCATATCTAATCAACATGGCTTTATATATTTCAATAACTTCGTTATTCTATTCAACAAATGAATATTTTCTTCAACACATGAATATATATTTTATTCAACACATGAATTTTTTTTATTCAACACATGAATGTATTCTTTTATTCACCACATGAATTTTCATTTTATAATATTCTTTATTTTCAAAATTGGAATGAGGCCCAATCAATTACCATATAATGTTAATTATATGGTGTTACGACCCGCAAATCCGTACTATCTGAGTTGTCTAATAACATCACATGTCCAACCCAAATTGCACAGAAATACGAATCATTATTAGAAAGAAGTTAGAGGATGAGAAATAGAAGAAAGAAATGTTAGAATAGAAGAAAACAAAGAAGACAAATCTCACAGCGGAACGAATAAAATATATTATATAACGTAACTTTTGAAATACAAATCAGTAACTTTATATACATACCATCATCAGAGAACAACAGTTATTCCTAGAACAGTTATACACACATGTTTCCAGATACCACATAGTTTACAGCGGAAAATATTATAGTCTATAGCTAACTGGTGAAGCCTCCTGCTTCCAGCTCCTCCAAATGAATCTGTAAAATCCTGACTACTTGACTGCCCGTACAAATTTGGACACCCAAGAGTTTAGGGAAAACAATACAATAAAATAAACTCTGGGTCATTCATGGGACTGGTGTGAGTAAACTCCAACCATTTGTTTAACATCCAAAATTCTTTCGAAAGGAAAGATAATAGTAAGACCAGCCCACACATAAATATGGATGGTTTTTACCTTACTATAACCCAAAATACTTTGATACAAAAATCCAGTGATATTATAATAATGTCTACATCAAATAAATAGAATCTAGCGGAACGCTTGCATCTTACGCTCCATATAAAATATAAAATCAAAAACCGCAGGGCACTTATTGGAGATTGGATTTCCAACATGACAAGGTATGTAACCACCTTCCGATAGTGTATCTCTAGAGAGGAATACACTGGGTTCAACAATAACTTCTTGCAACCCGGCCCACACATGACCGACCACTCATTTCGCTTGAGTGTATAGGATGAATATCACCAACGGTTGGGATCAGCAACCGTTTCCCAAATGGGACAGCATCGAATAGAATAAGGAATTAAATGAAGTCTCTAGATAGGTGATGTAACACCCCGGATTTTTGAATAATCGAATTAACTAAATTAAAGAATAATTAATCTCAGACGTGAGAATTAAGGGAAATGGGTTGTGCTATTGTGTTCGTCTCGGAATTCTGGTCGAGATAGAATCCGAGTTTACATAAAACGGATATCAGCTGAAGAAGATATAGACGAACAAAGTCAGAAGGGAAAATAGAAAAAAAAGAGGAAGATTGCACTGGCGCACTTGGGAAGTGCGCCAGTACAAATTTGCATTGGCGCACTTCCCAAGTGCGCCCAGGCCGAGAGAAAACCTGCACAGCTTTCTGGTTCAGTCTGACCCATGTTGTGACTCATTGCTGAGTCCTTTCTGACTCCTTGCTGAGTCATTAGGGCTGAGGTGTCACCCTATCATGACTGAATGGTTTTGATTAACCCTAAGATCATCTGAGTGCTATAATTAAATTAAAATTCTATATAAACATGGGTAGACTCAAATCTTAAATCAAAATAAAAACTGAAACTATGGCCGTCATGCTGTCATCTTGTAACCTAGAGTAGCCGCAACCAATTAGAGAGGAAGAACAGCAAATCAAATCAGTTTTATTCAACTTTAACAATGAATCTTCTTTAAAGGAAAGCTAATACAACTTCAGAACTCAGAATTCAGAACTCAAGGCCTTCTTTGAGTTGTGAGTTCGATAATTTTAATAATATAATTAGTAATTTAATTGGATTAAGTTATGATGCGGATTGTATGGATGTGATGTGAATTATTGACCGCATGTTATAGTTATGTTGTAAAACTGTGATGCTATCATATATCTTCTATGATGTTATGTTGTGATGTTATCATCTATGTTGTAAAGTTATGTTGCTATCATCTATGTTGTAATTTTATGTATAATCCAATCATCACGTTTCATATGTTAGTTTGGTTATGCTGATTCATATGATAAATCATATGTATGTATGCAAGTTTAGATATTGATTTAAACATGGATCATATGCAAGTTAGTAGATTTTATGCATAACATTACATGTTTCATGACACCTATTTTATGCGAATTGGATCTAAAAGTTAGGCTATGACATGTTTGAGTTATATGCTAAATTCTACATGCTAGTTTACATGTTTAGATGTAAGTTTAGACCCTTGTTATGTTGCATAAATCACGTATGCAAGTTTATATAAATATATGAGATTGGAATATGAATTATGTTATGCAAGTTTAGGGTTATTTCCTATGCAAGTTTACACCTTTAGATGTAGATCTATGACATACTTGATTTATGCATGTTTATGACCATTATCTCAACAAGTTCACACCTTTAGATTTGGATCTATGACATATGTAGTTTTATGCAAGTTGTAACTTTGGCCTATGCAAGTTTTAGATGTAGAACATCATTCTCACATGCAAGTTCACCCCTATGTTTAGATCTAGTTTTATTATATGTATGTTGTGATGTTTTCGCTTTATTCCATGAGTTAGACTATTCGAGTTTAACGTATATTTTAGGTTAAATGAACGAACGTACAACGTGGGGTAAAGGGGATAATATAAAAGATTTAATTGGCATAAATGCCTTAAATGGCATAAAATTAATTTGTGATGAAAAATTGTTATGATTTTATATACCATAAATAGATGGACATAATTGAGTCAATTATGCCCATAGTTAAATTTGGAATTAATTGATAATTTGAATAGGGAAAGTTATTCAAATTGGGGAATAATTAATTAGGTGTAATTAATCGTCTAAGACACGAGGTTAGGCTCTTTTGTGGTGTAAGACTGCCCGGACCCACCCGGCAAATCTAGCTGCCACAAATGTCAGTCTAATGTGAGAGGTCTAAGGCATAAATTAAATACATAACAATTGTAAAGACACGAGGTTAGACTCGTTTGTGGTGTAAGACTGCCCGGACCCGCCCAGCAAATCCAGCTGCCACAAATACCAGTCTAATGTGAGAGGTCTTTATGAGATTACGGTCTTAATGAATTAAGAAACACTTAACCAGATAAACCTGTAGTGGGACATGAGGGGGTTAAGTGGGTGTCTTGGGTGGCATGTGGAATCTAGTGGGTGCCTTGGGTGGCATTTGAAATACGATTAGAAACACTTAACCAAAATGTGAAACATGTAAGTGACATGAATAAGAAGTGGGTTAAGTGGGATGTACTAGAGGGGACCAAGCTTAGGTGGATAGCTTGTGTCAAGTAATGGGGGCCCGTTTCAACCAGTAACCCATACGTATCTTTGTGGGCTCGACACAAGTCGAGGACAGGACACGCATTCTGGGCTTGACTGTAAGAGGCCAAACCGGGTTAGCGGTGGCAACGCAAGTCCAACGGGTTCATATGCGTGTGTGGACCCGGGCCGGTAGGTAAGACGTTGTTGCATCATGTAGGTATAAGCCGTGCATTCTTGGTTGTATCGGGTTGCCACTTTGGGGAGTGATACACCCCACTGTGGGGCCAGCACGGGTATCTACGAGTTAGGGAGCCGATCGCTTGGGGGTAGTGGGTACACCAGGCGGCACCTATAAAGGAAGCTAGGGGTGCACGAAACTACCAATTTCGTTATTAAGTTTTGTAGGCGGGATCAAGCATAGGGTGACTAGTGGTGGTGCAGTTTAATAGTGGTGGTGCAGTATAGTAATTATCTTATAGTGGGTTAGGTGCGCTTTAATGTTATCTTAGTTCATCTTGTTTCCTTGTTTACTCTGTCATTCTCAATTGTTCACAGTCATTTCCCTATTTTCCAACTTATGCCTTAGCCTAGTTATATTGGTAATTATATTGTTAAAGTTATCGCACTCGCCAGACATTATGTCTGACCCCCTTTGTTTCCTCCTCTTTTCTTCCTTTCCCCCCTTAGGTGCTCAGGTTGGAACTAGCACCAGTGGAGCTTGATTTTGGACAGCTGTATTTCTTGCTTTTAGAAGATTGCTTAGATCGCTGAAGTAAAGTTCAGCCTCTCTTATTTATTTCTATCTTGTATTGGGGATTATGTCTTTCAATTTATTTACTTTGATTTAGTCAAGATGGATATTATGTACTTGACTCTGGTTTTGATGATGTAATCAAACTTATGTATTTTCCGCTGCAATGAAATAAAGTTTTTAATTTTTCAAGTACTGTTTATATCTGTCTTGTTGTTAATTTTCTGTTCTATATTCACTTAAAACGCTCCGTAGAAGTTAATACATTCCCTTAGTGAGTGACATTAATGGACGTGGGGTGTTACATGTTGTATTAGAGCTGAAGGTTACCAGAACATATATGAATTTTGAAAAACTGTTTTTCTAAAGCATTTTATAAAGAAGTACTTTCAAAAGTATGTTTTAAGGAAAATATTTTCGAGAGAAAAGCTTATTTTAGAAATCATTACCCCAAGAGCCATATATCTTTCCTTCGATTCTCCGTTTTGAATCTCTTCCTCTTTCCCTTTTTGGATCTCTTCCTCCGCGTATAGATGTTTTTTTCCTAGGATATATGAGGACTTCCGTACGATGGGCGGAAAACCGCTTCACGGGACTTAGACGTTTGTTAGGGCTAGAAGTTGGCTCAAGAAAGTGGAGGACTTGTCCATATCTTTGTGATAGACGAAGGGAGGAAGGTTCGATTAGCTGCTTGGTTGATGAAGGACGAAGTTTCTTGTAGGTCGGAGGTCACGAATGGAGAACGTATAGTGGAGGCATAGATAGGGCACAAGGTAAGAAAACAGAACAAGAAAGGTGGTAAAGGCAACAATGATAAGGGAAAGAAAAGATGCTTTAACTGTGGGACCCCAGGCTATCTAAGCAAAGATTGTGGAAAGAAAAAGAAGACTGGCTGTTTCCCCTATGGCGAAGCGGGACATCTTATTAAGGACTGCCCAAAGAAAGGGCAGAGGGCAGGGTCTACCTCGGGAGGACAGGTGCAGGCTCTTATGGCACCAGGGCAGGCAAGGGGACAAGTTCAGGCTCTCGTGGTCCCACCACTGCAAGAACGAGGAAGAGCAATTTCCGTTGAAAGTTTAGTTTTTCTGTTTGATCATCCTGTCCGTACTTTATTCGATTCTGGCGCATCACATTCGTCTATTTCTACATCATTAGTTGAAACACTGCACCTAGATACTAGTCTAATTACAGATCCCTTAGTAGTCTCAAATCCTATTGGTGGTTCGGCTCATCTTTCTATGATCTTTCAGGATTTGAGAGTGTTTATCTTGGGCGTTGAGTTTGAATGCAATGCCTTTGTTTTTGACTTCATGGGATACGGCTTGATTCTAGGTATGGATTGGCTCACTAGATATGGGGCCATCCTAGATTGTGAAAGAAGGGTAGTTAGATTGTTGACTCGTTGTGGAAAGACCCTTGATATTTCTTGTGACCCTAGAGGTCCAGTATTGCTTAGCTACCTAGAATCCCTTGACGCATCCGATGATGACTTACATTCAGTTCCCATAGTCCGTGAATATGTTGATGTCTTCGATGAGGTGAGGGGTTTACCCCTAAAACGTGAGATAGACTTTCGAATATATCTAGTAGATAATGCAAAGCCAGTTGCATTGCAAGTGCGCCACATGGCTCCAAGAGAGAGAACAGAACTCAGTAAGCAAGTGAAGGAATTACTTGAAAAGGGGATCATCAAACGTAGTATATCGGAGTGGGGTGCTCCAGTAGTATTTGCCACGAAGGCAGATAGGTCCCTTAGACTTTGTGTGGACTATAGGGAGCTTAATAAACTTACTAAGAAGAATAGACACCCACTACCAAGGATTGACGATCTCTTCGATCAGTTAGTTGGCGCCTCAGTGTTTTCGCGGTTGGACTTAGCCACGAGTTTCCATCAGTTGAGAGTGGCTGAGGATAGCATAGATAAGACTGCCTTTAGGACTCCGGACGCTTTCTTCGAGTGGTTTGTGATGCCCTTCGGTTTGACAAACGTCCCCGCTTACTTTGTTGACTTGATGAGTAGAGTGTTTAGGGAGTACCTCAATAAATTCGTGGTAGTCTTCATAGACGACATCTTGATCTTTTCTAAGAATGAGGAAGAGCATGCCCTACATCTTAGGGAAGTGTTGGAGACTCTTCGAGCGCATAGCCTTAAAGCTAAATTTTCTAAATGTCACTTTTGGAGGAAGGAAGTGCGATTCTTAGGGCACGTGGTTTCCAAAGAAGGGATAGCTGTGGATCCCGCGAAGGTAGTGTCCATCCAAGATTGGAAGGTCCCTAAAAATGCTACAGAGGTGAGGAGTTTCTTAGGGTTGGCTGGCTACTATAGGAAGTTTATCAAAGACTTCGCAAAAATATCAGCCCCATTAACACGCTTAACGAAGAAGAACCTAGTTTTCACATGGGACGTAGATTGTGATGATGCGTTCCAACGATTAAAGAGAGCTTTGACCACAACCCCGGTCTTAGTGTTGCAAGATGGGAGTAAGCCATTTACCGTTTATACCGATGCTTGTGGGACAGGACTAGGCGCAGTCTTAATGCAAGAGGGAAGTGTAATAGTCTATGGTGGAAGGCAGTTGAGGGTGCATGAAAGAAATTACCCTACACATGACCTAGAGTTGGCCGCTATTGTTTTCACGCTTAAGTCTTGGCGCCATTATCTTCTTGGCGAGAAATTTGAATTGTTCACTGACCATAAATCGCTAAAATACTTGTTCTCTCATAAGGACTTGAACTTAAGGCAGCAAAGGTGGATGGAATTCTTAGCTTCCTACGATTACGAGATAGCATATACCCCTGGCAAGGGTAACGTGGTGGCAAACGCCTTAAGTAGAAAAAGGTTGTCCTTGAGTCCGTTGTTTGTTGAGAGGCGAAGTTTAGATTTCATCTCTATGTTTGACTTTAAACCTTCAGTTGACTTCGTACCCGGTTTGCTAGCATCCTTAGAGGTCAGACCTACACTTTTGGGATGGATCGGTGAGGCACAGCGAGATGACCCACAATTGGTTGAGTTAGTAGAGAAGCTCAAAGGAGGGGAGTTATCGAGCCATCTCCGTAGGTATAGCCTAGATGATAAGGGTTGGTCACGTAGGGATGGTAGACTTTGTGTACCACGGGACGAGAATTTGAAGAAGGCCATTCTTGATGATGCACATCGTTTGAAGATGACCATTCATCCCGGCGGGGACAAGTTGTACATGGACATAAGACGAGTTTACTTTTGGGCCGGTATGAAGAGGGATGTAGCCGAGTTTGTCGCTAGATGCTTGGTGTGCCAACAAGTAAAAGCAGAGCAAAAGAAGCCCGGTGGATTGCTTCACCCATTGGAGGTCCCACAATGGAAGTGGGAAAGCGTCTCGATGGATTTTGTTGATGGGTTACCGAGATCGAGGAAGGGTAATACGGGAATTTGGGTCGTGGTAGACAGACTTACTAAGAGCGCCCATTTCATTCCAGTAAAGAGTAAGAGGACTACTCCATGGTTAGCCTCCGTATACATTCGAGAGATAGTTTGTTTGCACGGTGTTCCTTCTAGCATAGTGAGCGACCGCGATCCTATTTTTACTAGTGAATTTTGGAAGAGCTTGCAAGAAGCGGTAGGGACTCAGTTATGTTTGAGCACCGCATATCATCCTCAGACGGACAGCCAGACCGAGAGGGTGAATCGTATTCTAGAGGACCTATTGAGGTTTTGTGTCATAGACTTCGAAGGTACATGGGATGAACATCTTCCGTTGGTAGAGTTCGCATATAATAATAGCTTTCAGTCTAGCATTGGCATGGCACCATTCGAGGCTCTTTATGGACGGCCGTGCCGTTCGCCTACATGTTGGTGGGAGTCTACAGATAAGATCTTGCTTGGACCCGATATGATTAGAGAGACTTCGGAAAAGATCGATTTGATTCGAAGGAGGATGAAGACGGCGCAAGATAGGCAGAAATCTTATGTGGACAAGAGGAGGTCAGATCTTGAGTTTGATATTGGGGACATGGCCTTTGTCAAGGTGCCTCCATTACGGAATGTCGTTCGCTTTGGGTCCGTTGGGAAGTTAGCACCAAGATTCGTAGGGCCGTTTCCTATTAAGGAAAGGATTGGACAGATGGTGTATAGAGTGGAGTTGCCCGAGAGACTTAGTGGTGTACACGACGTATTCTATGTATCACATTTGAGGAAATGCTTGCACGAGGCCGCGGAAGTGGTAGAGCCAAGCTTGCTTAGAGAGGTGGGGATAGAGTGCGATGCGACGATTCGACGAGCTCCTACGTGCATTCTTGGGTCGGAGATTAAGAAGTTGAGGAATCGAGAGGTCAAGCTAGTCAAAGTGCAATTGGGAGACGATGAGAGCAATGCTACTTGGGAGACCGAAGAGAAGATGCGTTCATTGTACCCTTTCCTTTTCGAGGGTATGTCTTTTAATTTCTCTTTTATCGCTTAGCTTGTACTTATCTTATCTTTAGTATTTCCTCTCGCTAGTATCTTTGACCTTTAGATAGGGTAGTCCTATGGTTGAAACATGTGTTTGAGACATGTTATGTATGATGGATGCATGTGGATGCAAGTGTTTGCTAGTGGTTGCTCGTGGATGCATATACACACACTTTAGGCACTAGATTGGCTCAGTCACTTCATATTGCATATTGCATATAAATGTGTGTGCATATTTAAATTAATGGATGTATAATGGTTGTACCATCATATGGATGCTGCATTTTGGTGAATGGTTGTGCACACATGTAGAAATAATATGTATCGATAGGATTCTTTCGCATACATAATGGACGCATGGCACTATCATGGTTTGCATTAAGGAGGTCAACTGAATCAGTAGACCGCCTGATTTTGCATTGGATAAGGAACATATACACGCACTTTTTGCATATGTTCATACAGCATTAGAAATTTTATAAGGACAATGGATGCTTGTGTTTTATGGTTGAGTAGATGGTTGTTTGGATGTTAGGATATGCATTCTCCTTAACTTGGAGATTTCGGGGGCGAAATCCATTAAGGAGGGGAGAATGTAACACCCCGGATTTTTGAATAATCGAATTAACTAAATTAAAGAATAATTAATCTCAGATGTGAGAATTAAGGGAAATGGGTTGCGCCATTGTGTTCATCTCGGAATTCTAGTGGAGATAGAATCCGAGTTTGCGTAAAACGGATATCAGATGAAGAAGATATGGACGAACAAAGTCAGAAGGGAAAATAGAAAAAAAGAGAGGAAGATTGCCCTGGCGCACTAGGAAAGTGCGCCAGTACAAATTTGCATTGGCGCACTTCCCTAGTGCGCCGAGGTCGAGAGAAAACCTGCACAGCTTTCTAGTTTAGTCTGACCCATGTTGTGACTCATTGCCGAGTCCTTTCTGACTCCTTGCTGAGTCATTAGGGCTGAGGTGTCACCCTATCACGACTGAATGGTTTTGATTAACCCTATGATCATCTGACGGCTATAATTAAATTAAAATTCTATATAAACATGGGTTGACTTAAACCCTAAATCAAAATAAAAACTAAAACTATGGCCGTTATGCTGTCATCTTGTAACCTAGAGTAGCCGCCACCAATTAGAGAGGAAGAACAGCAAATCAAATCAGTTCTATTCAACTTTAACAACGAATCTTCTTCAAATGAAAGCTAATAGAGCTTCAGAACTCAGAATTCAGAACTAAAGGCCTTCTTTGAGTTGTGAGTTCGATAATTTTAATAATATAATTAGTAATTTAATTGGATTAAGTTATGATGCGGATTGGATGTGATGTGAATTATTGACCGCATGTTATAGTTATGTTGAAAAACTGTGATGCTATCATATATGTTCTATGATGTTATGTTGTGATGTTATCATCTATGTTGTAAAGTTATGTTGCTATCATCTATATTGTAATTTTATGTATAATCCAATCATCACGTTTCATATGTTAGTTTGGTTATTTTGATTCATATGATAAATCATATGTATGTATGCAAGTTTAGATATTGATTTAAACATGAATCATATGCAAGTTAGTATATTTTATGCATAACCTTACATGTTTCATGACACCTATTTTATGTGAATTGGATCTAAAAGTTAGGCTATGACATGTGCGAGTTATATGCTAAATTCTACATGCTAGTTTACATGTTTAGATATAAGTTTAGACCCTTGTTATGTTGCATAAATCACATATGCAAGTTTATATAAATATATGAGATTGGAATATGAATCATGTTATGCAAGTCGAGGGTAATTGCCTATGCAAGTTTACACCTTTAGATGTAGATCTATGACATACATGATTTATGCAAGTTTGTGACCATTATCTTAACAAGTTCACACCTTTAGATTTGGATCCATGACATATGTAGTTTTATGCAAGTTGTAACTTTGGCCTCTGCAAGTTTTAGATGTAGAACACCATTCTCACATGCAAGTTCACCCCTATGTTTAGATCTAGTTTTATTATATGTATGTTGTGATGTTTTCTTTTTATTCCATGAGTTAGACTATTCGAGTTTAACGTATATTTTAGGTTAAACGAACGAACGTACAACGTGGGGTAAAGGGGATAATATAAAAGATTTAATTGGCATAAATGCCTTAAATGGCATAAAATTAATTTGTAATGAAAAATTGGTATGATTTTACATACCATAAATAGATGGACATAATTGAGTCAATTATGCCCATAGTTAAATTTGGAATTAATTGATAATTTGAATAGGGAAAGTAATTCAAATTGGGGAATGATTAATTATGTGTAATTAATCGTCTAAGACACGAGGTTAGGCTCTTTTGTGGTGTAAGACTGCCCGGACCCGCCCGGCAAATCCAGCTGCCACAAATGCCAGTCTAATGTGAGAGGTCTTAGGCATAAATTAAATACATAACAATTGTAAAGACACGAGGTTAGACTCGTTTGTGGTGTAAGACTGCCCGGACCCGCCCGGCAAATCCAGCTACCACAAATGTCAGTCTAATGTGAGTGGTCTTTATGAGGTTACGGTCTTAATGAATTAAGAAACACTTAACCAGATAAACATGTAGTGGGACATGAGGGGGTTAAGTGGGTGCCTTGGGTGGCATGTGGAATCTAGTGGGTGCCTTGGATGGCATTTGAAATACGATTAGAAACACTTAACCAAAATGTGAAACATGTAAGTGACATGAATAAGAAGTTGGTTAAGTGGGATGTACTAGAGGGGACCAAGCTTAGGTAGATAGCTTGTGTCAAGTAATGAGGGCCCGTTTCAACTAGTAATCCATACGTATCTTTGTGGGCTCGACCCAAGTCGAGGACGGGACATGCATACTGGGCTTGACTGTAAGAGGCCAAACCGGGTTAGCGGTGGCAACGCAAGTCCAACGGGTTCATATGTGTGTGTGGACCCGGGCTAGTAGGTAAGACGTTGTTGCATCGTGTAGGTATAAGCCATGCATTCTTGGTTGTATCGGGTTGCCACTTTGGGGAGTGATACACCCCACTATGGGGCCAGCACGGGTATCTACGAGTTAGCGAGCCGATCGCTTGGGGGTAGTGGGTACACCTAGTGGAGATAGGGGCAGGCGACACCTATGAAGGCAGCTAGGGGTGCACGAAACTACCAATTTCATTATTAAGTTTTGTAGGCGGGATAAACCTTAGGGTGAATAGTGGTAGTGCAGTATAATAGTGGTGGTGCAGTATAGTAATTATCTTATAGTGGGTTAGGTGCACTTTAACGTTATCTTAGTTCATCTTGTTTCTTTATTTACGCTGTCATACTCAACTGTTCACAGTCATTTCACTATTTTCCATCTTATGCCTTAGCCTAGATATATTGGTAATTATATTGTTAAAGTTATCGCACTCGCCAGACTTTATGTCTGACCCCCTTTGTTTCCTCCTCTTTTCTTCCTTCCCCCCTTAGGTGCTCAGGTTGGAACTAGCACCAATGGAGCTTGATTTTGGACAGGTGTATTTCTTGCTTTTAGAAGATTGCTTGGATCGCTGAAGTAAAGTTCAGCCTCTCTTATTTATGGCTATCTTGTATTGGGGATTATGTCTTTCAATTTATGTACTTTGATTTAGTCAAGATGGATGTTATGTACTTGACTCTGGTTTTGATGATGTAATCAAACTTATGTATTTTCCGCTGCAATGAAATAAAGTTTTTAATTTTTCAAGTATTGTTTATATCTGTCTTGTTGTTAAGTTTTTGTTCTATATTCACTTGAAGCGCTCCATAGAAGTTAATGCATTCCCTTTGTGAGTGACATTAATGGACGTGGGGTGTTACAGGTGATTATACACCCTAATGGGAGCGACCCACATAGCCATGCTGCCGGCCCGATTTTTGTCATTTCCCGGTTTTTGAGGCCTGAGGCTACGATTACTTTCTATTCTTTGATAGCACAATCACTTTGAATGCCACATTGTCAGATCCGTTAATCACTAATTGATTTGCACAAATATTATGGAAGTTATGCTAAGGGAATAATTCCGTTGCCACCATATATATTTATACAGACCAACCCATTAGATCATTGTAAATATTTTGTAAGACATTCGTCCATATACTTCGTTCTGGGATTGAACGAAACCGAAGGCACAATTCTTATTAATAGAAAAAGCCCTTGCACTTCACTCTATCTTCGATTATCTTGATATAATTTTATTCGCAACGCTACTGCCAATACAGAGTGGTTCACGGATAATAATCCAACCGGTCTCTCCATATTGACAACGATATTGGCAAATACTTCGATAGTCGGTTATTTAACTATCGAAGAAAAATAAACAAACATTCCATTCATCCATAACATCAATCAATCACTGGGCCTGTTAATTAATATTTCATTAATTAATTCATTTCACTATTTCTCTATCAATATTTGTTAACCAAATAATTTCGATAATCATCTTAGCCTCTTACGTTATTTGGAAAACATTTCCATATATCGTCTTCTATTATTTTCTATAGTTAGAAAATATATTCTATTTGTAATTGAAAACAATTTCAGTCACTTATCTCTTTCCTGTCTACTTTAATTATACTCAGGAATATTTACTTTTATATTTCCAAAGTTCCATCACTTGGGTTAAAACGAATGCTGTGTAAAACATCGTTACAACAACCCAAAATATTTTATTTAACTAACTATTATTCAACACTTCTCTTTGAGATTGGATCTTTCTATTTATCAATTAAAAATGAAATCAATCAAATTGGGGTAAAATTACCTCTCAGACCTTGACTGAAAACATCATTAACTTCAAAACAGACAAAACTACATACCTTGAATAATCAACATTATAAAAACCAATTATTCAATTTTAAACGTATATATGTTTCTCTTTCTATTACCAGCCTATCGATTTCCTTTTTGTTTATAACATTCTATTTTTAAATTTATTTCCTTATCGAATTCTGTATGTATTAATACATTTATTTCTAACTATCAAGTTTTTCTTAAAAATATTCTAACTCCTTAAATTCCCAGAAAAATTCGCCATAACCTCCCTTGTACCGGGAGCATCGGTATATTTCAAATAACCTCCCATGGCCCTCACCAATCCAAAAGAAAAATAAAAAGCCAAGCGGCTTGCCGATACGATGCATAAAATCTCATATATGAATTTAAACAGGTACCTTTTTGTCGGGCACATAAATTAAAATCTTCATATACTTCATCCCATACCTGTCTAACACATGCTCAACTGTTTTCAATTCAATTCAACACTATCCAATCGTTTGAATTCAGTTTCGCTCATTTATTCTTTAATTATCTATTTTGCCTATTCCACTTCTTTGTTTGAACATAATATGTTCAAACAAAATATTTAACTTGCTCATAACCAAATTGAATTTCAATTTCCATTCTAGTTCCCTTTTCGATTTCGAATATAAATTTTCAAATCGAATTCACTTATTCAAAGCCCAATATCAATTGAAAATCTAACTAATTACTATTCAAATTAGTTAATTCTATTCAATAATCAAAAATCTGATTTCTGTTTCAAAAATCAATTCATTACTTGAGTTCACATATAATTTACAACTCAAATCTAAAATTTTCTAAATAGAAATTCGGATTTTATTCGCCTAAATTCCTTTTATAAAATTAAATAAACCGTTATAGTTTTTAAATGGTTATGGCGCTGTTTCTCTGAAAAAATGATTTTGATATAACTCAAAATCTATTCGATGAAATCCAGATTTTTCTCCGCCATTAGAAAACTATTATCAAATCGGTCCTGAGTTTCTTGTTTCAAAGAATTTCGACTTCAATTGAGTTATGTATATTCAATTGAAGTTCAAATCGCCAATTTACGAACTGCAGCGCTGCGGCGAGTTCGTTTTAATTATTTATTAACGTTTTAAACTTTGTTTATAATAAATTCAACTTCATTCTTATATATTTTTAATATATATCAAATCAGTTTCCCAATCAACCCTAATATTTTTTATTATCTATAATTGTCGATTTTTCCTTACTCGGTAATATATTTATTTATACTTCGATCTTCTATATTCAAATTCCATTTCAATTATATTTAAATTTCCTAGATTCAAATTTCATTTCAAATATTCAAATTCCCCTTTTCAACTCTATTTGAATTTTATTTAAATTTTCTTTATTCAAATACTATATTTAAATTCCATTTGAATTTCTATATTCAATTTCTATTCTCAAATTCCATTTGAATTTCTATATTCAAATTCTATATTTGAATTTTCTTATTCAAATTCTCATGTTTAAATTCATATTTGAATTTAAACATTTAAATTATCAAATGATAAGTTTCCACCTTTCTTTATAACATCATTTAATTTACTTGTTTATATTTTTAAACAAGTCTTGGTTTCAAATTCATTTTTGAAATTAAATTCTATTTTAGAAAAATAAATTTTCCCTTTTCTAAATTCACATCTGTGTTTATATTTCCTGAATTATCCAATGCTAATTCCTTTCATTTCCTTTATAAACTTCGGTTATAAAGGAACTACTTATAAATTTCGTTTATAAGGAACTACTTGTTTTATTTTTCAAAACAAGTTTATATTTCAAATCTATTTAAAATTTCAAATTCTATTTTAGAAAAAGATAGAATTTCCCTTTTTAAATATCAAATATCCCTTTCAGGATATTTTTATAAATTAACGCTTAGGCCCGGTGATATTCAAACAACCAATTATTTATTTCAGGTTTCTAACACATCATATATGACAGAATATATGCAAACAAATAAACAAATAGATAATATATTTTTGAGGAATCCAGTTGGATCCCTCCCTCCAACCTGTTTTTCCTACATCCACAAACGTTAGTCAACATAAATAATACCCATCCTGCTTCGAGGCAGGATATCGCGGTATAGAAGGTCATCCACTATCATAGCGTGAGGCGTATAGGGAAATCATCTGCTATGAAACTGTGGGCATCTGCTAATGAGACTGCGGGAACAATCCAATCATCAACCCAATATATATATATATAATAGTCAACCCCAAATAACTAATATATTTAAATCAACCAGAAACCATTCAAACAAGCAACACAATTATTTTTAATGAATAAAAATAATTCTAAATAACAGGCGATTGAGATTTACTCACCGAGAATTAACTGCGCTAAATATCCATTGAAGCATATTCTATAGATTTCACAGCGATTCTTCCATCCGTCTGTTTTTTCCCAATGTAAAAAAAATATAATTTCAATCACCGAATCTTACTAAATTTAATTAATTATCCATGTGCAAATTAATTTCAAATTAGATCTTAATTCTATTAACGATTAGTCTATACATTTCATTTCTTTACTAACTATTTCCTTTTTATATAACTAATTATATAAATAAATCTATTTATTTTTATATAAACTAACTTCCCAAATAGTTTCAATTAGAAATAAAATAAATAAAATTACCTTAATCGGAAAAAACCCTCCTCCTGCATCAAACAGCCCCAAAAACTGTTCTTATCCTTTCTTCGGCAATTCAACGAGCACTTGCCGTGCATTTACTTCTTCATTGCCATTGAACTCCTGTTCAAAACTTCACCTAACAAATCATAAAAACCACCTCGTCATCCTTAATCATCGCAGCATACAGATTCAGTTCGACTCCAGTATTATCATGACCCACCCCATGCTCACTGGTTCGAAATCAAACTATATCCATCCTCGTTGTAAAAACAACCACCGTCTGAATGCCCTAAACCCTATCGATGACCCACCAGTGAACTCTATTCACAGTAGAAAGACGAAATCGAAAAGTGGGTACCAATCTTCACGTTGACTCCTACCCCGTCCTTCCATCCTCAATCGATGAACCACTAGCCCAAAATTCGAACTTGAATCGATGCTGAAGTCAAATAGTGAACCCGAACCTTCCCAGCTCATCCATCCTTCGTACGAGCTCTCCGTAATAACGACGAGGCGACTGGATTCATTTCAATTTGCCCCCTTTTATTTTTAACGAATGGGTTTCATTTGAATTTGACAAGAAGGCAGCGACCATTTTTTTATCTTTGAAGCTTTCGGTTTCTGTTTGGGGAAATGAACACGGCTTTGATTTTGAGGAAAGGGGGAGTTCACGGTTTTGTAAAAGGAACGACATTTTTGTCATTCGAAGCTTTGATTTTTATTTTCCATCTGAAGAAATGAACATTATGAGGAAATAAACAAGAAGAAGGAAATACATGCGTTTATATAAAGGAAGAATACTTCAGGATTAAGGAATAGGTGCGTACGCTTATAGGTAGGTAGCTTAAAGTACATGTAATTAATTTTGATCTGACTTTGATTTAACTGCGATTTGAAATAAAGAGATTTTTATTTCTTTTAAATAGATACTGATTTGATTTCGATCTTATCCACAATCAAATATCTCGGGGTTCATAATTAAAAATCGTGAACCGCTATTTTAGCGTACCGACCGTCGTTCCAATGTAATTACACTATTCTGAACTTAACAGAATGGACTATATAATTTAATTCGAACGTATATATAAAATAACCAAATTAAGTTGAAGTAATATAATTTAAATTCAAAACAAATAAATTTCCTGACAATAAAATATTTTTATTATCATCTATATTCAAATACAATTAATACTGATCATCTGAATTGTTTTGATTTAATTCTAACTTCGAATTGAATTATTTCAGATTCTCGTATTATGATGATTATATAAAATCAAAAAAAAATCGTATTTCGATTATTTAATCGATAATCCAATAAAATACCATTTATATTATAAATTCAATATTTAAAACTATGCTAAATATTTAAAATAAACCGACCAAAAATATGGGTCGTTACATTCTTCCCCCTTAAAATAATTTCGTCCTCAAAATTGCTAAGGTAGGAAAAATGGTACAAATCCATTACTTTTCAAAATCTCACTTATGTTGAAACTCAACTCTTCATATTTCTATAATTTTAATTCCAACCAAAACTTTTGGTTTCCATTCGTATGCATTCTAATTCATTCAAATTGATTCTGATTCAATTTACTCACTTTGATTCATTTAACTTGTTTAAGTTAACTTTAAATTCCAGAATTCAAATTCTCGGTTTTCATTTCAAATTCTTTGAAATACATAAATATATACTTATATTTATAATCTTTTCAAATTCTCACATTTGAATTTTCAAATCAACTTGTTTTCTTTCAAACAAATTTTCATCAAATCTTTTAGCAATCCATCACTTAGAAACTCGAAAATGACACTAATGATGCTGCAGTTATCATCAGAGTTATTTTCCAGCCACTGAAGTGAGTTCTGTGCTTTAACACTTTCAGAATCCATTCAAAATGATTTTTATTCAAAAATCCTTCTGAAACAAAGCTATATTATTTTAATATACTTCGAAAATATTTTCAAACTTCCCAGGATTTAAATTCCAAGTTCTGGTTTGAATTCAATTTTAATTCATCTCATTTGTATATTTAATCCATATACAAATTCTATTTTGGTTATATATAACCATTTTAATTTTATAATTTCATTGGATTATAATAATAACAATCAACACATCCATATATTATAATAATTTCAGAAAATTATTCATTCTATAACAAAAATAGAATTTTGGGTAAAATTATTTCATTTACCCACTTAAAAACAATATCGTGTTCAATCTTCTGTTCAAGTATTTACAAACTCTTATCGACGTCGTGGCGTCCCACAATTCAATCAGAATTCATAAACCACTCAATAGACTAACCAACACAATATAAAACAACTTTTATATCAATTAACAAATACGCTCTCTCGTATATATATACTCAACTCATTCTAGGGTACTACTGACCTTATCTCAAATGAGCACATCCCACCAAAGCCTAGGTATTTGCTCATCCTAAGCTCTGATACCAACTGTATTGACCCGCAAATCCGTACTATCTGAGTTGACTAATAACACCACATGTCCAACCCAAATTGCACAGAAATACGTATTATTATTAAAAAGAAGTTAGAGGATGAGAAATAGAAGAAAGAAATGTTAGAATAGAAGAAAACAAAGAAGACAAATCTCATAGCAGAACGAATAAAATATATTATATGACGTAACTTTTGAAATACAAATCAGCAACTTTATATACATACCATCATCAGAGCACAACAGTTATTCCTGGAACAGTTATAAACACCTGTTTCCAGATACTACATAGTATACAGTGGAAAATATGATAGTCTATAGCTAACTGGTGAAGCCTCCTGCTTCCAGCTCCTCCAAATGAATCTGTAAAATCCCGACTACTTGACTGCCCGTACAAATTTGGGCACCCAAGAGTTTAGGTAAAACAAAAAACAAAATAAACTCTGGTTCAGTCATGGGACTGGTGTGAGTAAACTCCAACCATTTGTTTAACTTCCAAAATTCTTTTGAAAGGAAAGATAATAGTAAGACCAGCCCACACATAAATATGGACGGTTTTTACCTTACTATAACCCAAAATACTTTGATACAAAAATCCAGTGATATTATAATAATGTCTACATCAAATAAATAGAATCTAACGGAACGCTTGCATCTCACGCTTCATATAAAATATAAAATCAAAAACCGCAGGGCGCTTATTGGAGATTGGATTTCCAACATGACAAGGTATGGAACCACCTTCCGATAGTGTATTTCTAGATAGGAATACACTGGGTTCAACAAGAACATCTTGCAACCTGGCCCACACATGACCGACCATTCATTTTGCTTGAGTGTACCGAATGTATATCACCAACGGTTGGGATCAGCAACTGTTTCCCGAATGGGACAGCATCGAATAGAATAAGGAAATAAATGAATCTCTAGATAGGTGATTATACACCCTAATGGGAGCGAGCCACATAGCCATGTTGCCTGCCCGATTTTTGTCATTCCCCGGTTGTTGAGGCCTGAGGCTACGATTACTTTCTATTCTTTGATAACACAATCACTTTGAATGCCACATTGTCAGATCTGTTAATCACTAATTGATTTGCACAAATATTCTGGATGTTATGCTAAGGGAATAATTCCGTTGCCACCATATATATTTATACAGATCAACCCATTAGATCATTGGAAATACTTTTCCAGACATTCGTCCATATACTTCGTTCTGGGGTTGAACGAAACCGAAGGGACAATTATTATTAAAAGAAAAAGCCCTTGCACTTCACTCCGTCTTCAATTATCTTGATATAATTTGATTCGCAACGCTACTGCCAATACAGAGTGGTTCACGGATAATAATCCAACCGGTCTCTCCATATTGACAACGATATTGGCAAATACTTCGATAGTCGGTTATTTAACTATCGAAGAAAAATAAACAAACATTCCATTCATCCATAACATCAATCAATCACTGGGCCTGTTAATTAATATTTCATTAATTCATTCATTTCTCTATTTCTCTATCAATATTTGTAAACCAAATAATTTCGATAATCGTCTTGGCCTCTAACGCTATTTAGAAAACATTTCCATATATCGCCTTCTATTATTTTCTATAGTTATAAAATATATTCTATTTGTAATTGAAAACAATTTCAATCACTTATCTCTTTCCCGACTACTTTAATTATACTCAGGAATATTTACTTTTATATTTCCAAAGTTCCATCACTTAGGTTAAAA
Organism: Allium sativum; assembly: GCA_030737875.1. Lineage (NCBI taxonomy): Eukaryota > Viridiplantae > Streptophyta > Magnoliopsida > Asparagales > Amaryllidaceae > Allium > Allium sativum. The sequence continues at coordinate 315,672,485 of CM060915.1, forward strand.
CGAATGCTGTGTAAAACATCGTTACAACAACCCAAAATATTTTATTTAACTAACTATTATTCAACACTTCTCTTCGAGATTAGATCTTGCTATTTATCAATTAAAAATGAAATCAATCAAGTTGGGGAAAAATTACCTCTCAGACCTTGACTGAAAACATCATTAACTTCAAAACAGACAAAAGTACTTACCTTGAATAATCAACATTATAAAAACCAGTTATTCATTTTTAAACGTATATATGTTTCTCTTTCTATTACCAGCCTATCGATTTCCTTTTTGTTTATAACATTCTATTTTTAAATTTATTTTCTTATCGAATTCTATATATATTGATACATTTATTTCTAACTATCAAATTTTTCTTAAAAATATTCTAAATCCTTAAATTCCCGAAAAAATTCACCATAACCTCCCATGCACCGGGAGCATCGGGATATTTCAAATAGCCTCCCATGGCCCTCACCAATCCAAAAGAAAAAGAAAAAGCCAAGCGGTTTGCCGATACGGCGCATAAAATCTCATATATGAATTTAAACATGTATCTTTTTGTCGGGTACATAAATTGAAATCTTCATATACTTCATCCCATACCTGTCTAACACATGCTCACCTGTTTTCAATTCAATTCAACACTATCCAATGGTTTGAATTCAGTTTTGCTCATTTATTCTTTAATTAGCTATTTTGCCTATTCCACTTCTTTTTTTGAACATAACATGTTCAAACAAAATATTTAACTTGCTTATAACCAAATTGAATTTCAATTTCCATTCTAATTCCCTTTTCGATTTCGAATATAAATTTTTAAATCGAATTCACTTATTCAAAGCCCAATATCAATTCAAAATCTCATTAACTAATTACTATTCAAATTAGTTAATTCTATTCAATAATCAAAAATCTGATTTTTGTTTCAAAAATCAATTCATTACTTGAGTTCACATATAATTTACAACTCAAATCTGAAATTTTTTAACTAGAAATTCGGATTTTATTCGCTTAAAATCCTTTTATAAAATTAAATAAACCGTTATGGTTTTTAAAAGGTTATGGACCTGTTTTTCTGAAAATTTGATATTGATATAACTCAAAATCTATTTGACGAAATCCATATTTTTCTCCTCCACTGGAAAACTATTATCAAATCGGTCCTGACGTTTCTTGTTTCAAAGAATTTCGACTTCAATTGAGTTCTGTATATTCAAATGAAGTTCAAATCGCCAATTTACGAACTTCAGCGCTGCGGCGAGTTCGTTTTAATTATATATAAACGTTTTAAACTTCGTTTATAATAAATTCAACTTCATTCTTATATATTTTTAATATATATCAATTCAGTTTCCCAATCCACCCTAATATTTTTTATTATCTATAATTGTCGATTTTTCCTTACTCGGTAATATATTTATTTATACTTCGATCTTCTATATTCAAATTCCATTTCAATTCTATTTAAATTTCCTAGATTCAAATTTCATTTCAAATATTCAAATTCCCCTTTTCAAATCTATTTGAATTTTATTTAAATTTTCTTTATTCAAATACTATATTCAAATTCCATTTGAATTTCTATATTTAATTTCTATACTCAAATTCCATTTGAATTTCTGTATTCAAATTCTATATTTAAATTTTCCTACTCAAATTCTCATTTTAAAATTCATATTTGAATTTAAACATTTAAATTATCAAATGATAAGTTTCCACCTTCCTTTATAACATTATTTAATTTACCTGTTTATATTTTTAAACAAGTCTTGGTTTCAAATTAATTTTTGAAATTAAATTCTATTTTGGAAAAATAAATTTTCCCTTTTCTAAATTCACATCCGTGTTTATATTTCCTGAATTATCCAATGCTAATTCCTTTCATTTCCTTTATAAACTTCGGTTTTAAAGGAACTACTTATAAATTTCGTTTATAAGGAACTACTTGTTTTATTTTTCAAAACAAGTTTATATTTCAAATCTATTTAAAATTTCAAATTCTATTTTAGAAAAAGATAGAATTTCCCTTTTTAAATCTCAAATATCCCTTTCAGGATATTTTTATAAATTAACACTTAGGCCCGGTGATATTCAAACAAACAATTATTTATTTCAGGTTTCTAACACATCATATATGACAGAATATATGAAAACAAGTAAACAAACAAATAATATATTTTTGAGAAATCCAGTTGGATCCCTCCAACCTGTTTTTCCTGCGTCCACAGACGTTAGTCAACAGGAATAATACCCATCATGCTTCGAGGTAGGATATCGTTGTATAGAAGGTCATCCACTATCATAGCGTGGGGCGTATAGGGAAATCATCCGCTATGAAACTGCGGGCATCCGCTAATGAGACTGCGGGAACAATCCAATCATCAACCTAATATATATATAATAGTCAGCCTTAAATAACTAATATATTTAAATCAACCAGAAACCATTCAAACAAGCGACACAATAATTTTTAATGAATAAAAATAATTCTAAATAACAGGTGAGTGAAATTTACTCACCGAGAATTAACTGCGCTGAATATCCATTGAAGCATATTCTATAGATTTCACAGTGATTCCTCCATCCGTCTGTTTTTTCCCAATGTAAAACAAATATAATTTCAATCACCGAATTTTACTAATTTAATTTAATTAATTATCCATGTGCAAATTAATTTCAAATTAGACCTTAATTCTATTAACGATTAGTCTATACATTTCATTTCTTTACTAACTATTTCCTTTTTATATAACTAATTATATAAATAAATCTATTTATTTTTATGTAAACTAACTTCCCAAATAGTTTCAATTAGAAATAAAACAAATAAAATTACCTTAATCAGAAGAAAAAACCTCCTACATCAAACAGCCCCAAAAACTGTTCTTATCCTTTCTTCGGCAATTCATCGAGCACTTGCCGTGCATTTACTTCTTCATTGCCATTGAACTCCTGTGCAAAACTTCACCTGATAAATCATAAAAACCACCTCGTCATCGTTAATCATTGCAGCATACAGTTTCAGTTCGACTCCAGTATTATCGTGACCCACCCCATGCTCACTGGTTCGAAATCGAACTATACCCATCCTCGTTGTAAAAACAACCACCGTCTGAATGCCCTAAACCCTATCGCTGACCCACCAGTGAACCCTATTCACAACAGAAAGACGCAATCGAAAAGTGGGTACCAATCTTCACGTTGAATCCTACTCCGGCCTTCCATCCTTAAATCGATGAACCACTGGCCCAAAATTCGAACTTGAATCGATGTTGATGTCATATAGTGAACCCGAACCTTCCCAGCTCATCCATCCTTCGCACGCGCACTCCGTAATAATGACGAGGCGACTGGATTCATTTCAATTTGCCCCCTTTTATTTTTAACGAACAGGTTTCGTTTGAATTTGACAAGAAGGCAACGACCATTTTTTTATCTTCAAAGCTTTCGGTTTCTGTTTGGGGAAATGAACACGGCTTTGATTTTGAGGAAAGGGGGAGTTCACGGTTTTGTAAAAGGAACGACATTTTTGTTATTTGAAGCTTTGATTTTAATTTTCCATCTGAAGAAATGAACATTACGAGGAAATAAACAAGAAGAAGGAAATACATGCGTTTATATAAAGGAAGAATACTTCGGGATTAAGGAATAGGTGCGTACGCTTATAGGTAGGTAGCTTAAGGTACATGTAATTAATTTTGATCTGACTTTGATTTAACTGCGATTTGAAATAAAGAGATTTTTATTTCTTTCAAATAGATACTGATTTGATTTCGATCTTATCCACAATCAATGATCTCGGGGTTCAAAATTAAAAATCGTGAACCGCTATTTTAGCGTACCGACCGTCGTTCCAATGTAATTACACTATTCTGAACTTAACAGAATAGACTATATAATTTAATTCGAACATATATATATGTAATAACCATATTAAATTGAAGTAATATAATTTAAATTCAAAACAAATAAATTTCCTGATAATAAAATATTTTTATTATCATCTATATTCAAATACAATTAATACTGATCATCTGAATTGTTTTGATTTAATTCTAACTTCGAATTGAATTATTTTAGATTCTCGTATTATGATGATTATATAAAATAAAATAAAAATCGTATTTCGATTATTTAATCGATAACCCAATAAAATACCATTTATATTATGAATTCAATATTTAAAACTATACTAAATATTTAAAATAAATCGACCAAAAATACGGGTCGTTACATATGGATTCCCTACAACACATGTATATAATAGCAACAATAAATAATCAACCATCATCTAGAGTGCATCGCACAACTGCATAAGCATTAAATATAAATAATTAACGCTTACATAGTCTGTCAACCAATCGATCGGCATACAGCTAAATAATTGGGATTAGTGTACGCCAAATATCATCCCAACACCCGTATGGGGTTTCAAATCAAAAAACACATTTTTATTTGTTCAGTTGGGCGATGTGTAAAATTTATCGTCCCAATCAATATCAGTCAAATGGGTGTACATAAACAAATCGTCTGATTTGTTTATTTATATTTATTTTATATACACTTAAAAATAATATTTTTAACTATAAAATATTTATTCATTCCATCTCATATCACACAATCAATTTTTCACAACACATCAATCAAACAACCAAGTCATCCATGGTCTGTGCACGATGGGTGTCGGGTGCTGCTAAGCACCGTCTGCATCCTAGTATATACTTCAAACTAGAAATTAAAATAAAAGTGAGAAGTTCTCACCTTTGGGTTCCACTCCGCCAGTTTTACTTCTGAACTTCTGAACCGTTTGGATTTGTTTGAAATTCCAATGAAGTCCTTATCACGCTGTTCATAATAAAAAATATATTTTTATTGCTTCATTCCAATAAATAAAAATCACGCTTTTATTTCTACTTCATATATTTTGTAATGTCCCGCATTTTTATCGGTTTATATTTGAATATTTAAATCAGTTTAAATATTGAATTCGTAATATAAGTGGATTTATATATTAAAACGAAGTTGAACGTATAAAAATATATATTCAATATAATCGAACTCATAACGACGTTGCAGTTCGTAATTTAACGTTCTGAACTTCAACTAAGTGTACAGAAACCAGTTTAAATCGGATTTCTGCAAAACAAGAAATATTGGAATCTGTTGAACTATATCTTTCTGACAGAAGTGAAATATTGAGATTTCGTCGTATAGATTTCAATGTATGTCCAAATCAAATATTCAAAAAGTCGCTGTGAAATCGTATATCGACCGTAACGATTATTTGAATATAACTTGATATCGGGTGCAAATCGGGACAAGGTTCTTTTGAGGCGTAGTGATAATTTAATTTTTAGAATTTTACTGTAATTTTTAATGAATTAAATACGCAACTTTTTATTCGGAGTATTTTGCACCCTATATCGATATTTTGTGGTTTCACAATATGAGTTAACCTACCGATATTATTATATTTTTGGGGTCGTGACACCTCGTTGAGCACGTCTGTACTCTTACTTCTGTCTGCACGTGAATGGTATTTTCCGTAGTAAGATATGTCTCCATCATGAATTCAAATCTAATACTTAACTATGAAGTAAATGTAAAGCTGCATGCCAAAGGGACCAGTGAAACTTATTTTCAAATCAAAACAACTTCATACAACAACAATTTCAGATATATATAATTTATATTGTTTCCTTCTCTGCGAAGTATTGTACATCGCTCATGTATTTGGACGTACCGACAAAATCTGTTGGAAAACAACACTACATGACCTGAGACAGCACATGCATACCCTAGTTGAAACTGACATATGCATGTAGTGCCTAGTTGCCTAACCTATATGTAGAAGCCACATGGTTCTTATCTCTTTCCCCTGAAGGCCGAAGCCTGTGTTACCCCGACTACTCCCATAAAGAAAGGGTGGCCTGTGTTACTTATCATCGGGTGAGTCCTATGTTAATCATACTAAACGCAGACCAATATACATATATAAATCTTTAGCTTGGCAATTAAGGTTCATACAACCTCCCCCTTCAAATGCATTGAAATCGTACCTGGTCTTGTCTATGATTTGAAAACTGAAAGTGTATGAAAAATATCAGCTGTATATATTGATCTTTCTGTACTCTGTATTTTGAGCTGACCAATCACTGCAGTAACCCCATACCGAAGTCTGCGTATATTGTTGGAAATCAAAGCTACGCAATGTGAGACCATCGCATGCTTTCTGTACTTGACAAGGGAACACATGGTTCTATCCCATTTCTTTTCTCATTTATATATATACACACGGTGTCCCCTATGTTTCACACCGTGGAGACCAAGTAAGTGGCAGTAGCTGACCTGACCCTAAACACTGTCATTTAAATCTAGTTTCTCAGCAAGCCTACCTATCCCTATGTCAAAGCACATCAGAACTGCACGCCTATTCTAATCCTAGCATACTGTATACTCCTTGGCAGTCAAGGAAAAGCAAATATAAATACATTGCCCCTATCTGCTTTCGTTCAGACAATCCATTCGACAGCTTAAAGGAAAAGAAACCAATATAGTAAATAAATAAATAAATAAAAAATATATATATATATATATATATACCGAATGCTTGCGTTAGATGGAAGGAAGAGACGATGAAAAGGCGGTAGCATAAGAGGGAGGGACGGTTTACTGTGTGTGAATATATGAAGGAGGACGTGTTTGTGGTTGAGGACTGTCAAACGTGGTTTCATTTTGGGTGGATTCTGGAGAAATAGCTTGGGGTGAAGAGACAGGGAAGATGAGGTACTTGGTTTTAACGAAAATACATATATATATATTATAATATATTCTAAAAAAAAGGATGGAAGTTGTTGAGTGAAAAACTACAGAGCAGGAGGCGTAAGGGTATAATGATAAGGAAGCAGTATTGTTTGAGCACGTCATTCAAGGAAATTGGTTTATATAAAAGAAATAATATAAACAAACTTTTGGACAAAAACAAAGTGCTGGACATAGCAGTGGTCAGGAGATGCGAGAAAGGACAATAGTGTTCCGAAGATTTACTACAGGCGTAAGGAACAAAGAAGAGAAGAAATGGTGGGGGAGTGGAGAGACTGTGCACACGTGAAACAGAAGAGGCTGGTGTCTTTTCCAATGCACCATTTAACTAATTTTGAGGTTTGGTGTCTATTTCCAATTGTCTGTCAGACACTTGTTAAATAGTTTGGTTCGCAACACTAATTCAAAGATGAGACGAGGGTGACGAGGTTGAGGGAAGAGGAAGGAGATCACAGTGAGAAGTTGTTGGCTTAATGAAAAAGCACAAAGTGAAGAGAAAAAAAAAAGAAAAAAAAAAAGTGCAGCTGTGCTTATAAATAATCATGGCGGCTTTCAGGTATCGTGAGAAGGTGCAGTGATCCCACGATGGGTCCGTGTGTTTGCAAGTCCAAGTGATATCGTAAATAACATAGGATCGAGGAAGAGGAGCAGTTCGAGAAGGGATGAAGGTAACCGAGTGGATTGGAACTGGTTCGAAACCATTGCAAGCTCGTTGGAAATTATATTGTCTGATCCGGTGTACTGACGCAAATCGTTATTTAACGGTTAACGCGCCAAGGTGAGTAAATTCACTAACTCTGTTTTATTTAAATATTTTAATTATATTTTGAATAATGGTTGAATGCTGTGTGATGGTTGATTAGATAAATTACAGTTAAATTGGTTGAAATAAATATATATCATTGCATATGCACACATCATTGGTTGGATACTGATTTGAATAACACCTATGGATGCGGAAATCGGTTGGAAGAACTCAACCGGATTCCTGAATATTTAGATGTATTGTTTGTGCACTGTTTGAACCGTGTTGAATGGAAATTCAACGTTATGTTGATTTGCTAAATAAACGATATCAGTGACAGTCAACCATAAACCCATTTTGTTAAGAAGTTGGTTGACCGTCTGACAAATCAACGAAGTTAATTATAAAAATTATATCTTTATAATTAAAGCAAAGTTTAAATTATAATAGAAATTCTATTATAAACTAGTATTGAGTTTGTATTGAGATGGTTCATTGAATTGGGATTAATAATATGAATAAGAAGTAAATTGCCAAAAGACAAAGGACGTGATCGATTTTTGATAAGAGAAGTTTAAGAGAAATGTTTAAGGAAGATGGAGTGAAGAGTTAATGACCAATGTAAATAATTTTAAACACCCGTTTTTTTTCAAATAAGGATATGGCATATTTAAAATATGTCAAGATTTTTGTAACGGAAAGATATGCCAAGATTTTTGTAACGGAAAGATATGTCAATATTTTGTAACGGAAAAATATGTCAAGATTTTGTAACGAAAAGATATGCCAAGATTTTTGTAACGGAAAGAGATGTCAAGATTTTTGTAACGGAAAGGGATGTCAAGATTAGTATAACGGAATATAACAGCGCATTGCAAGTCTTAGAACTATAGCGATAGAATAACGCTGTTGACTGGGCTTAAGCGTGACTGTTATGTCAAGATTTGTATAAAGGGGAATATTACAGCGTATGATAAGTTTTTAAACTATCACGATAAATTAGCGTTGTTGACAAACTTAAGCGTGATTGTGTGATGTTGTGTTATACCTTGGAGTGGATGTTTGGTTTTACTTCGATAGTTAAATAACCGACTATCGAAGTGTTTTGACCATCGTTGTCAATACGGAGAGACCGGTTGGATATATTATCCGGAACCACTCTGTATAGGCATAAGCGTTGCGAATTCGATTATGCTGAAGACAATTGAAGACGGAGTGAAATGCAAGGGTCGTCCTGTTTCAGAATGGTGTTTTCTGTTTGTCCAGTCCCAGGACAACTTGTATGGACGAATGTCTGACAGAGTATTCCTAAGGGTCACAGAAGACGATCTTTTCAAGGTATTACGTCTGGTGGCGGAGAAATTCGTTTCTCTTTGCTTTTATACCCGTAATATTTTGGGAAGATCAACTAGTGATTTGACGGGTTTGACGATGTGGCATTCAAAGTATATGGTGGCCAGATGTTCTAAAAGGTAGGCGTAGCCTCAAGCTTCACAACCGGGAAATGACAAAAATCGGGCAGGCAGCATGGCTATGTGGGTCGCTCCCATTAGGGTGTATAATCACCTATCTAGAGAAATTCCTTTTGTTTCTAAATCTATCGATTCTGCCCATTCGGGAACGGTGGTTTGAGTCCAACCGTTGGTGATATACATTCGATACACTCAAGCGAAATGAGTGGTCGGTCATGTGTGGGCCGGGTTGCAAGACGTTCTTGTTGAACCCAGGTGTATTCGCCTCTAGAGATACATCCTCGGAAGGTGGTCCCATACCTTGTCATAGTTGGAATCCAATCTCCAATAAGCGCCCTGCGGGTTTTGATTTTATACTATGTATGTAGAGCGTGAGATGCAAGCGTTCTACTATTTGGTTATTTATTTGATTAGACATTATTATAATATCACGGGATTTTGATATCAAAAATATTTTGGGTTATAGTAAGGTAAAAACCGTCCATGTTTATGTGTGGGCTGGTCTTACTATTATTCTTTTTGTTTCAAAAAGGATTTTCAAAGTTAAACCGAATGGTTGGAATTTACTCACACCAGTCCCATGACTGACCCAGAGTTTATTTTGTTTGTTTTTCCCTAAACTCTTGGGTGCCCAAATTTGTACGGGCAGTCAAGTGTTTCAGGCCTTACAGATACACTTGGAGGATCTTGAAGACGAAGTTTCCACTATTGAGTATTTAGAGTTATTTCCGCTGCATCAAATGTTCTGTTGTACTCTGATATGGTATGTATACACAAAACAGCTTTGTATTTCAGATATAATATATTTTATTCGTTCCGCTGTGAGATTCGTGGTTACTCTGATTCTGCTCAGTTGTGTTCTCCTTCTTCTTCTTCTATTCTATTAGTTCTATCTTTTCTTTCTCATCCTCTTATTTCTTTCTATTAATGATCTGGTATTTTCGATGTCTGAACAGTCGACGTTGGGTTTTGTGTCGATTTCCGGAGTCGAAAATCCCGGGTCGTTACATATTTTTTACGATGCTTCTTTCTATATAAAAAATATTTCTATATTCCTACTTCTTATATAAAGATCAAATTTTTATTTCGACGCTATAAAAATCACATTTTTATCTCAACATATATAAAAATCAGATTTTTATTTCTCTACATATATAAAAATCATATTTTTATTATCTCTATAATATAAAAATCATATTTTTAATATCTCTCTGATATAAAAATCATATTTTTATTATAAAAACAATCCTTCTTTTTTATACCATAACTATATAAATAAGATCATATATTTCCTTATCAACATGATAGTATGTGTAAAACTGATTTTCTAATCATCTTGAAACTTATTTAGCTTAAATGAATAAAGAAAAATCATAAATGATACAAAATAAAACTCACAGCGGTTTAAGGGGAGAAGTGGCAGCGCTGGGTGGTGGGGAGGCGTCGCAGGTGGGGGTTTGAAGTGGCAGCAGGCTGTGGCGGTTCTGGTCGATTTGGGGTGTTTTGGATTGGAGCAGGAGGGGAAACGACGGTGGGGAATAGAGATGACCGCCGGAGGTGTAGAGGGAGCGGCGGTGGCGATGGGGGTGGCGCGGTGGAGGTGGTGACCGAGGTAAGGCTGAACGGCGACGGGAAAAGGAGGAGCGACTGTTTTAATTTTGAGGGGTGCGATTTTCTGAAGGGTTAGGGCTTCTAATTGGGGGGGGGGTTTATATATATATATATATAATTTTATTATTTTATTATTTTTTCCTTTAAAACGTTGACTTCTTGTTGAACTCCGATCGACACCCAATGACTGTCGTCCCTAGCTACCTCCATTTCGAATGCAATGGGATATGTTCCGCAAGCTAATTCAGTTGTTTCGATAGGTTTTCGTCAAGATTAAAATGTAAATCTATATATATTCAATTTGAACGCACATTTCAATTTACTAGGGCCACATACTAACTTTAAAAATTCTAAAAAAAATATTTCTAGCTTCGTATTGATGATACGGTCCCAACAAAAATAATTTCATCAAATTCTGAGACCGTTTGAAAAATGGCCATTTTTTGGTCGATCCAATTTAACTGAAACTGTTAAAACACGTTTAACTTTGCCACGCTCACATATTGATTCAGAAAATTATGAATTTTGAAACCTAGCAATAATTTGACATCCGGGATCCAACAAAAGTGGTTTCGTCGAAAATAGAGGTCGTTTGCAAAATTTCCATTTTTAAGGGCCAGAATTCCATAGCGACTATTCTGAATTTTCAACTGGGCATATCTTTTGATTCCCGCTATGAAATTTCAATTTTTCGGATTCGTTGGAGAGATATTCTCAATTAGATTCTAATATTTTTGGTTTCGCTAAAATCCGGTTTATTTTGAATCATGTACATTCATTTGAAATTTGAAATCGAATTTTCGAACTACCGCGCCTTTTCAATTCCTTTAAAATTAAAAATAAATATTTATATTCTAACGCCGATTCAAATAAATATATACGTTCTTTTTCTATTCAAAATAAATTTCTCGTCGTTATTATTTAAAGTAATTCATTTTAAATATTCAAAATTCACTAAAATTGCCAAAATAAAAATTTTAAATTGTTTCGGATCTTCGGGTTAACTTTTCGTCCCCGAAAAGGAATGAAGCCGAAAGTTGTTTAACTAACCAACTCAACTTTCATTATTTACATTATGGCTTAAGTTCTTCAACTTTTCAGTTTCTAAGAACTTTTCAATTTTTTCAAAAATTTGCTAACACCCTAAATTTTCGAAAAATTTCGCAATAACCTCCCCTGCACGGGAGCACCGGGAAAATCCCGAAATTGCCATACAGGCCCCTCCAATCCAAAAAGAAAAAGAAACAGCCAAGCGGCTAGCCAATCGACTCATAAAATCATCCAAACCTAAAGAAATACAATAAACATGTACCTATTTGTCGGGAAAACAATTTTATTCCTCTTCTCTAGCCTCTTTGCTATGACCTGTTCAATGTAAGTACATGCACATATATGTATTTCCAAACAATTCTCAAGTCAGTTCAATATTTGGTACAATTTGGTCTAAATGGTTAAAAATATCAAACCAATAATCAAACAACACAACCATCAATCAATTAGTGAATTAATGTTTCAAATTCACAATTTTGATACATATACAGAAAATCATGTTTTTGATGCCAATTCACAACAATAGCCCTATCTAGTTTTGGTTCTCACACCAGTCTAATGGAAATATATAAACATCCAACTTTTGAAACTCGAATACAAATGCCGATGATGCCGTGGCATCATCACAATCATCTTCAGGCGACCAGAGTGTGATTCTATATTTATTCAGCATATTAAAACTTCGAATACACGTGGATCAGATGTATATGCAAAATCTTTATATACTGGATTGTCCAAATCAATACAAATAAATTTTCAAATACGAATAATTGAATTTAATTTTTTTTCAAAACAAAATTTGTTTTCATATTATTTTAAAAACATCACTCTTCACACTCGTTCTAGGATACTACTGATCCTATCTCTAACGAGTCATTCTCGTTGGATATTACTAATCCAATCTCTGATGAATTCTGTCGTTCGGTTCTAATGTGTCTTGTTCTCCGAGCTCTGTAAACCGAAGCTCTGATACAAAAATGTCACAGTCCGATGAAATCCGGTAGGCTTTGCAACCATCCCTTCATCCCCCAAAGCAGCAGGTAAAACCGACCGTGGCTGCCAGTGGTCCCCCAGTACACTTGTTTTACGGCGACCCTCTCGAGCCTCCCGGCCACTGCCTAACCAACCCTCAAGAGGGACATGTGGGGGTAAGAATCTCCCATTCGCCACCAAACCGTGAAGCGAGAACCCCCTACCAGGACTGCAACAAGAACTGCTGATACTCCATTCTCGATCATTTCAATCTAATTAAAGATTCATTAAAACTCCACTTGGTTTTAATCTTCTCAAAAATCAATATTAATGATCGTTTAACTTGGGAAATCATATCATGTCTTTAACTGGGTTAAAGAACCAATGTCATTTAAAACACGGTTCACTACAAACCCAAAATCACATTCCATTCCATCAGCCTTTAACCGTAAATTAGCAAGTGAACAATTCCCTAAGTATTAACCCCGACGGCCGAAACCAACATCAGATCAATACCCAAGAAACCATTCAACTTAACTAATCTCCAGTTAGTTTCTGATTTTCTTAACTCCATTGGGTCTAAGAACAGTATTATTAAAGATACCGTTCACGACAACCCAAAATCACATTCCATTTACAATGGAACCTTCATGAAAAACAAATCGATATATATATATATATATATATATATATATATGTAATCGATATAAACTTCCATATCCGACTAATAATATAGATGGAATAACGGCAACGCCTTTTAAATTCCAGATATATTAGCAGTCTTCCTCCACAGAAATTCACTTCGATTATTACCAAATCGAATTCCATTCCAATTTATTTTATTAAATTGGAAAACTTTACTTTGGAAAATCTCCTTTAAATCCTATCAAAAAGATTTATAAATTCCAAATCCCATTTCACTGTAAATCGGGTTAAAGAACGAATGTCGTTAAAACACAGTTCACGATAAACCCAAATCCCATTTGATATTAAATACAAGGCTCTGAATAGAAAATATATCGGTTTATATTCAATATCAAATTCTACGACCAACAAATATCGTATTGGAAATAACGATATAAATATATCTTTCAAATTTCCATAACAAAATCTCTATAATCACGAAATCCAACATCGAAATATTCCAAAGACAATTTCGATTCAAATCCATTCCAATTCAATTATTGGAAATTCTGGTTGCTTTTAAAACCCTTTCAAATCCAATTTATTTATTTCAAAAATGAATGGATTATAATTCTAGTTCAAAACTAGTTCATTTCGATAAAAAAAACTATTTTTATCTTTTCAAATATGGAATTTTTCATCCTAATTCTTCCAAATCATTTCTTATGATTTTACACAAATTATTACTATTTTTATAATTTTATCAAGGCCCATACAGTCGATTTCCATCAACGGCCATCGAACTGCACTTACAACGACCTTCTCCAAATTTGATTTGGACATAATTCCAAATCCAACCATTAGATTTCAAATATCTAATATTCGTTAGAAAGCTCTTTTCGATACGAACCCAAAGGTTCCGGTTTTAGGAGAATCCGACAGTCGGATCTCCCATAGTGTCCATTCGAAGTCAATGGTCGAAATTCGCGAACTGCCGCAGCGCGACGCGTTCTATTCAGGCCATTATATATATTATATATATTATGTCGATTTCCTTTCAAAACATATTTTATAAATCGTTTTAAATTCGTTTTCAAAACGATTTCAACTTCAAATTCAATTTCAGATCAAAATTGAATATTCGATATCATTGATATATAAATGATAATATTTTCAAAACGTTATATTTTAAAATCACTTCCTTTTCTATATTCATTATAAAAATGAATATAATCGATATAAATATCGTTCGCGTCAAAATGGCGCATATCTAATCAACACGGCTTTATATATTTCAATAACTTTGTTATTCTACTCAACAAATGAATACTTTCTTCAACACATGAATATATATATTTTATTCAACACATGAATTTTCTTTTATTCAACACATAAATATATTCTTTTATTCAACACATGAATTTTCATTTTATAATATTCTTTATTTTCCAAATTGGAATGAGGCCCAATCTATTACCATATAATGTTAATTATATGGCTTCCCTACAACACATGTATATAATAGCAACGATAAATAATCAACCATCATCCAGAGTGCACCACATAACTGCATAAGCATTAAATATAAATAATTAACGCTTACACAGTCTGTCAACCAATCGATCGACATACAGCTAAATAATTGGGATTAGGGTACGCCAAATATCATCCCAACATCCGTGTGGGGTTTCAAATCAACAAAAACATATTTTTATTTGTGCAGTTGGGCGATGTGTAAAATTTATCGGCCTAATCAATATCAGTCAAATGGGTGTACATAAACAAATCGTCCGATTTGTTTATTCACATTTATTTTATACACACGTTAAAAACTATATTTTTAACTATAAAATATTTATTCATTCCATCTCACATCACACAATCAATTTTTCACAACACAACAATCAAACAACCAAGTCATCCTTGGTTTGTGGACGACGGGTGTCGGGTGCTGCTAAGCACCGTCTGCATCCTAGTATATACTTCAAACTAGAAATTAAAATAAAAGTGAGAAGTTCTCACCTTTGGGTTCCACTCCGCCAGTTTTACTTCTGAACTTCTGAACCATTTGGATTTGTTTGAAATTCCAATGCAGTCCTTACCACGCTGTTCATAATAAAAATTATATTTTTATTGCTTTATTCCAATAAATAAAAAGCACACTTTTATTTCTACTTCATATATTTTTTACGATGCTTCTTTCTATATAAAAATCATATTTCTATATTCCTACTTCTTATATAAAGATCGAATTATTATTTCGACGCTATAAAAATACATTTTTATCTCAACATATATATAATAAAAATTAGATTTTATTTCGCTACATATATTAAAATCGTATTTTTATATTCTTTATCTTATAAAATCATATTTTTATTATCTCTATAATATAAAAATCATATTTTTAATGTCTCTCTAATATAAAAATCATATTTTTAATATCTCTCTAATATAAAAATCATATTTTTATTATAAAAACCATCCTTCTTTTTTATACAATAACTATATAAATAAGATCATATATTTCCTTATCAACATCATAGTATGTGTAAAACTGATTTTCTAATCATCTTGAAACTTATTTACCTTAAATGAATAAAAAAATCATAAATGAGACAAAATAAAACTCACAGCGGGTTTAGGGGGAGAAATGGCGGCGCTGGGTGGTGGGGAGCCGTCGCAGGTGGGGGTTTGAAGTGGCGACAGGCGGTGGAGGTTCTGGTCGGTTTGGGTTGTTTTGGATTGGAGCAGGAGCGGAAACGACGGTGGGGACTTGAGATGACCGACGGAGGTGTGGAGGGAGCGGCGGTGGCGATGGGGGTGGCGCGGTGGAGGTGGTGACCGAGGTAGGGCTGAACGGCGACGGGAAAAGGGGGAGCAACTATTTTAATTTTGAGGGGCACGATTTTCTGAAGGGTTAGGGCTTCTAATTGGGGGGGGGGGGGGTTATATATATTATTTTATTATTATTTTCACTTTAAAATATTGACTTCTTATTCGAACTCCGATCGACACCCAACGATTGTTGTGCCTAGCTAATTACCTCCATTTCGAACGCAATGGGATATGTCCCGTAAGCCAGTTCAGCTATTTCGATAGGTTTTAGTCAAGATTAAAATGTAAATCTATATATATTCAATTTGAACGCACATTTCAATTTACTAGGGCCACATATTAACTTTAAAAATTCCAGAAAAATTATTTCTAGCTTCGTATTGACGATACGGTCCCAAAAAAACTAATTTCGTCAAATTCTGAGACCGTTTGAAAAATGCCCATTTTCTGGTCGATCCAATTTAACTGAAACTGTTAAAACACGTTTAACTTCACCACGCTCACATATTGATTCAGAAAATTATGAATTTTCAAACCTAGCAATAATTTGACATCCCGGATCCAACATAAGTGGTTTCATCAAAAACAGAGGTCGTCTGTAAAAATTCCATTTTTAAGGGCCAGAATTCCATAGCGACTATTCTGAATTTTCAACTGGGCATATCTTTTGATTCCCGCTACGAAATTTCAATTTTTCGGATTCGTTGGAGAGATATTCTCAATTAGATTCTAATATTTTTGGTTTCGCTAAAATCCGGTTTATTTTGAATCCTATACATTCATTTGAAATTTGAAATCGAATTTTCAAACTACCGCGTCATTTTCAATTCCTTTTATAATTAAAAATAAATATTTATATTCTAACGCCGATTCAAATAAATATATACTTTCTATTTCTATTCAAAATAAATTTCTCGTCGTTATTATTTAAAATAATTCATTTTAAATATTCAAAATTCACTAAAATTGCCAAAATAAAAATTTTAAATTGGTTCGGATTTTCGGGTTATTACAGGATTGCTCGTTGATGCCGCGGGTGGCCACCCAATTATGAGGTTATATTTTGACGGCGATCTAACCTTACTTGAAGCGATCGGATTGCTAGGGCTTTTACACCTAGGTGGGGTCATGGAATAAAGTGCCTTTGGTTTTGTTTACAACCCAGAATGAATTTGTAAATGGATATGTGTCTGATGTTGTATTTTACGGCATAACCTATTAGTTTCTATTGATGATATATCAGTTGGTGGTAGAGAATTTATCTCTTAGCTTAACACACTCCTCTAGGACATATGTTCTCTAAGGGTTATATATTAATAGACATAAATTATATGTTATGTATTGACAATGTGGCATGCTAAGTGATGAGATGATCAATGCTTCTTGTTGAAATGTAGAGCTTTGTTGATGATTATCAAAGCACGACTGATATAGCATAGCTTTGTGTTGAAACGTGACTTTAAAGCCTCACAACCCATGATTGACCAAAAACAGGATGCTAGACAGCAGTGATAAGGACAAACGTTTCTTCTAGTTAAAAAATGATGTTATGGTATAGAGCCTTGGCAAGTTTACTTATGTGGCTAATTGATTGAGGCACCTCGGATAATGGTCAGTCACAACCGAGGGACATTATGTTTAGGTAAGATTCCAACCAGCTTGTTAATGCTGGTTGGCTCTGCCGCTCCGAAGGATCGTTTGTTGAGTCCTACAACATCCCGCTATAGGTGTTCCGAACGGCTGAGGAAGATACTTTGCCTTGGTTATTGTTGGAATCCAACTTCCAATACTAGCATTTTCAGATGTAACCTAATAGCCAACATAATAGTATGGGGCATTATGCAAGCTAAGATTTATACATTTACTTTTGAAAATGATTTCCATACTTAAACAATAATAATATCAAAAATGTTTGTTTTTCCAATATCAAGCATGTTTGGTTGTTATAAGTAAAACTTTATTCTCTGGTATGTGTTTGGTTGTTACAAGTTCAAATAACAATAGATAATGGTACAAGTTCAAATAACAATAAATAATGGTACATCAATAAGTATTCCAGTACAACATGATATAATACAAATACTGTCATAAAATAACTAAAGCCTTCGCCATAAGGCTCCATCTCCAAGATATCACTACTCATTATTGATCCATGCGTCCTCACATACTAACCTGTTTATGTTAAGGGAAGGGATGTCAAAACATGAAGTTTCAATGAATAAAAATCATATAAGTTCATGAATGATTATTTTCTATATTTGGCAATGTAAATTCTTCATGTTATATATGCCTACGCAAACAACAAACATAATCAATCATGTGAGGAAGACATCCTTACATTTATTTAAAGCCTACATGTTTATCTAAGGGTGGACTTCCTTATAGTCATTTAATACCCCACATGAGGGGATTTACTTAGTCCCTTAAGACCTTGTTCCTAACGTCAACGTTATTAAATATATATACTCTCCCTGTAGTTTGAGAGATACTAACAGCAACTTAATACCAGGTTTAGGTAAGAACACAACTTTATTTAAGACCCTCTTGGCGGATCTCTTGTTAGCATCTATCTTTTCATATGGGTGAACTCCTAGCCACTTAATACTTCCCTTGGATGGTGGTTCCTTTTAGGTTATTTATAAAAACCATCCCTAAGTTGACACTCACAAAGACCCTAAGTAAGAAGGGGACATTGCTTGGAGAACTACCCTACTCATATGCTGTAACGACCCAGGGAAAACTCGACGCTCGAATTTTCGAGATCAATACATAAAACAGTATTACTTGTCAAAAACTCAAGTATCGAACCCCAGATTGTCAATAGAAAGAAATTAGAGGGTGAGAAAAGAAAGAAATATTAGAATAGAAGAAAGAAGAAGAATAACACATCAGAATCTTACAGCGGAACGAATAAAATATAATATCAAATCTTTTTATACAAAAGAACTATATATATACATACCAATCATCAGAGTATAACAGATATCAGACACAGCGGAAAATAATTTTATATATCTAACGGTGAAGCCTCCTGCTTCCAGCTCCTGAAACTCCAAACGAAACATGACCTGGAAGTATACTCGGTCTGACCCGAGCACATTTGAAGCAAAGAAAAATACACGGGGTCAGTTTGGAATACTTTCAGTGATAAATTCACAGCACACACCTTGTTTAACTTTGGAAAATCTTTTATGAAACAAAAGATAATAGTAAGACCAGCCCACACATAAACACGGACGGTTTTTACCTTACCAAAACCCAAACTATTTTCGAAATTGTAACTTATTCTGATATTATCATAGTGTCTAAATACAAATAAATAACAATCTAGTGGAACGCTTGCATCTCACTCTCCACATATATAGTATACAATCAAAACCGCGAGCGCTTATTGGAATTTGGATTCCGACTTTGGCAAGGTATGGGACCACCTTCTGAATGTGTATATCTAGAGGCGAATACACTGGGTTCAACAAGAACGTCTTGCGACCCGGCCCACACATGACCGACCACTCATTTCGCTTGAGTGTATCGAATGTATATCACCGACGGTTGGGATCAGCAACCGCCTCCCGAAAAGGGACAGCATCGAATATAGATTAAAGAAGCAAATGGAATTTCTCTAGATAGGTGATTATACACCCTAATAGGAGTGACCCACATAGCCATGCTGCCTGCCGATTTTTGTCATTTCCCGGTTGTGAGGCTTGAGGCTAGAATTTCTCCTTTAGAACATCTGGTCATCATTCTCTTTGAATGCCACATTGTCAGATCCGTCAAATCACTAATTGACGTTCACAAATATACTCTGCAGCTGACAGAAGTATGTTTGTAAATATCAATGTACGTGATTCTTAAGAAATACTCTGTCAGACATTCTTCCATACAAGTCATCTAGGATCAGGATAATCCAAAGGCACCCTCCTACTACATCCAGTATAGGAATCACCCCATGGATCAGTAGCGAGAAGTCCTTGCAAATTCGTAGATTTCAACCACGATAGAATCACAAACCAAATAACTCTGGTTGCAAGCCAGAGAAATTCGACAAGTAGTCCTTCCGCTTATGAAGATCCACGGTCTTCACTTGCTCCATCTTGAATCAGCATCTTCACGTATTTGCTGGTCGGAATGGTTTTTGAATATAAATTTGATCCCGGTCTTTCCATACCAACAATCGTATTGGTCAGGTTTTGATAGTCGGTGATTTAACTATAAAATAACAATAGTGTGAACGAATTTATTGATTAAGTACTTGGCATGACTTAGCCTGTTTAAAATATATTTGACTTATGGTTAATCAACTTTTAATTCTTCATATATATTCGAAACATTTTATTTTTATTCTAAAATCTCGTATTAGTGTCCAATATTCTTCGTATAGGCTAAAACCAATTTCAACACCTTCACTCTTCCCAAACTAATATCATTCCTCGATAATAGTGAAGTCGTTCAAGTTGGGGTACTTTATTTACCTCTCAGACCTTGATCGACAACGTTCTTATCTCAGAATAAATACCAGTTTGTAACTTAAACCCTTATAGAAATCATGTTTACCATCTCGATTTCAAATATGGTTTTATAAACCATTTCTTACATTTGAAATCTTCTTCAATATAATCTCGTTACTTAATTTGTTTGATTAAGGAAAAACCTTATTTAAATTCCTACATGAACTCACCGATTCCATTTACCAAATCTCGTTTGAAACTTGAGTCATAAATCGCTCTACAACTCTTATTGCCCCTTCGATCGAACTTCATCGTCAATTAATCACTTGTTAATTGAATTCCCATTTATCAAATCTTGTTTGAAAACTTGGATTTTCAAATCCCTTTAATGAAACTCTTATTTGGTTTTGATCGAACTTAGCGATGCTTAACCACTTCTTAATTGAATACCAATTTAAAAGTTATCGCTTGAGCTATTATTTGTTAAAATAATAATTTTCTTTAATATTAACCATATTAAAAATATTAACTTTAACATTAACTAAAAATTGGATAATTATCACATTTTCAAAAGCTCATTACATAATAACTAACTATATTAACGCTACCCAATTCGATAATTACATTGGATTATAGTTAATCGAAGATTAACCATTGCTAAATTTCATTATCAATTAAAACGGTTGATTCTGTCAACCGTACATCTCAGTTGATCATTAACTGAATTCCACTTGTCATTTCTCTTTTTAAATTAATTAAATAACTTAATTAATTTAAAATCACTATTTAACTGTTTAAATAACAGTTATTTTATTTTACCAACCCGTAGGTCAATTTTGATGGCTCTTTAGCTTTCAACCCTTGCAAAATCACAAAATCTTGTTACATAACCATTTGAAATAATTCCTTTTATAACTCGATTAAAAATATTTATTTATCAATTTCTAATTTAATTACTTGTATAAAATAACTGAAAAAAACTTCAGTTTAGTTGTAAAAAAATTTATAACTTTAAAAGTGCGTCGTTTCACCGAACGGTTGAACGACGTCTGAAACAACACATTTTTGGCCATTCACTGCTAATTACACAATCAACACTGTTGGTTGATTTTAAACACAACACAGGTGGATATTTATTCAACCATCATGTTCAAATATGTTTAACTACCGTCTGGGGTTCTATCAGTTCATATATCAACAATATAAAGCAAATAAACAACATATATAATATTTGAGGAATCCGGTCGGATCCCTCCAACCTGTTCTTCCGTGCGTCACAGCTCGTTATACATTAGATAAATTTCAATAATCTATAAATTTAAAATGATGTAATTTAAATAACAGCAACCAATCTAACAATAAACAGCCAATAGCAATCAACCAACCAATTTATACTTTTAAATGGTAAATTATATTTTAATATGAATTTACCACATTACAGGATTCCAGAAGGTGTGAGAATTAACTCACCAGTCTTATTTCATTGACGGTTGACGCGTTTTCTCCTTTAATCTTGAATGGACGTTCAAAATTAACTGAAATTTAAACTGCGTCAGATTAGTGCCTAGTCAGTGCCATCGTCTAGGTTTCGTCACTGCGATCCCAATGGATCCAGTTTCGTCAGATTTCGTTAACGTATGAATTAGTTACGCTAGTTTAAAGTTTTACATATTTATCGATTAAATAATAAACTAATTAATAAATTTAATTAATAATTAACACCACATCAGTTATCTCCAACACGTTTTCCAGTTTCCGCGTCATGCGTCTTCTCCAAATGAACTCCTGAAACCCGATTCCCCTATTCACATTCAAACTTCACCACCATCGGAGCCTCCAACCTCCGCCATACCATCACCTGAGACCGCCAGACCCTCGTCACCAGAACCGCCGTCGTCCCAGCTGTCGTCGCCTCCACCACCTGGCCCCACAACGCCGTCGATCAGCCTGGAAACAGCCCTGACCGAAACCCATTTCCGCTCAAATTCATGCCGCCATCGTCCACTGTAAATGATCGGACAACCGCTGGTGTCACCGCCGGCCTTCCCCTACCATCGCCTTCAAACGCCCTCCATCCATTCGCCACCAAATCGCCGGAAAAACCCAAAGACTGTTGGCAGCTTTAAAAAAAAACACCCCCAAATTGTTTGCTCCATTCATCTCCTCCCCACGACCACCACACTCCATTTCAGACCCTCCGACCAGTGCCAAACGAAAGCCTTACCTCTCCTCTTCAATTCCCCCAAGGTCCCATCACCTCAAATCAACCCAATCGTCATAATTTTGGCCAAGAACGAAAACTGTTTTTCTCGGTTTTTCGTTAAATTCCGGCCACCACAGGTGACCGTTCACCCCCAACTTTTTACAGCAGCTCGGCATTGAGCCGATCTACAACTTTTCTTTGGATTTCCATAGAAAATTCTTGACAGAAATGGAGATATAAATTGTTTTGCATATAAGGACTTTTCTGCAAATTTTATAAACGGTGGCTAGGTTGTGAATGTGTTGGCTGAGATTTTGGAGTATATATAAGTGTAAAAATTATTATTTTAAGTCGACGTGACAAGCGATGTTGACTAATGATTTTTATTTCGTACCAATCGCTATTTCGAACGCTGTTTATTCGCTCCTGCGCTCACATACAAACCCCATTCGAGATGCGAATGGACGGCACAGTATAATTTGACGATACGGTCCTAATGATACTTGTTTCGTTGAATTCCGAGTCTGTTTGCTCAAACAGCGCTCGTTCACGTCCAAACGGTCGTTTTTATTTGTATTTTATTTTGCTTCGCTCACAAATTAACCCCGATTGACGCGCCACTTGAAAACTAGCAATAATTTACTATTGCAGTCCCAATAAAATTTGTTTCGTTGAAAACGAAGGTCGTTTGAATAAAGGTCCTTTTTAAACAGCCCATTTCAAATAAAATAAACCAATTTTAAAATACCTTAATATAATATTATTAAAATATTGAAATTGGCCATACACGACCAGAATATCGTATATTACCAGAATAAAATATCCCGGGTTGAATTCCAAGCCAAATCGATATTATAAAAATTTAAAAACCCCTTTATTTAATATAAATAACATTAAAGGAAATTCCACAACGACGTTTTCAAAATTTGATTTGGACATAAAATAAAATCTACAACACGAAAACTCGATTTTTCTCTTTCATTAGAAAAATATTATCCAACAAATTCGGACGTTTCTTATTTCGAGAAAATCCGACTCATATTGGACCCTGTACGGCCGTTTAAAGTTCAAAATGCCAAATTACGAACTGTCGCGCCGCTGCAGCTCGTTTTATAATTAAATTATAAATTTAACATTCTAACGTCGTTCTATAGACGAAATCGCCACTAAAGTTTCAATACAAACGATATTAAACCATTTCAAATTGCCTGTTCACATTGTACAGCGAATTCAGCATTTACCCAAATATTTCGAAAATAAAATATTATTGTAATATTCAAAATAAATAAATATTCAAATTAAAATGGTTAAATTCCATTGTTTAAATTCAAACCAATATTTTAAATAAATAAAATATTTCAAATAAATGGTCGGAAAATACGAGACATTACATTCCTTCCCCCTTAAAATAATTTCGTCCTCGAAATTGCTAAGGTAGAAAGAACGTTACAACCCATTATCATTATAAAAATAATAAATTTTAAATTTTATTTTATTCCCAAAACAAATCTAATCGGTTGTAAAACCAAATTAATTCAAATAAAGGAATTTCCCAAAAATCTTCAAAAAATTTCTAACACCTTAAATTCTGGAAATATTTTGGCAGAGTCTCCCCTGTACGGAGGACATCTGCAAAATCGCAGGTTCAAGAAATATATATATACATCGACTCTCATGGTCGGAAAAATTCAAAATCCAAATTCAAAGCCCAAATAAAACCAAAAATTCATATTTTCGTAGGCGTACCTTTATGGCGAGCGTTATTATGCGATAAGCGATATATTATACTCGAGCTTGCTTAATTATAATGCAGCTCTGTACTCAAACCGGATTAGTTAACTCCAGAATTTCTCTTGGATGGAAACTGAATTGGCACTTCTGCACCTGTTCTCAACTCAAAGGAACGACGTTAGTCTCCAAAACAAATTCCAGTTATGTTCAATATCGTACAATCCAACCAGTTCTACACACAATTCAATCCATACGAGATTATAATTATTTATAATCACTTCATTTATTTCTTTAATTATCCATTCAAATTTAATTATCTGGATTGATTTATCCAACTTACTTATTTCATTTTGGTTCTCAACCAAATCGATTTATGTTCAGGTTCATATTCATGAAATCCAGTACACCATCCAAACATATCACACAATCAACATCAACAAATCCAAATAATTTGCCCATATTATAATATTTTCGTGAAAATCATTACTTTTATTTTATTATAAAATAAATTGGGCAAAAATAATTCCAAAAATAATTTATATCAAATTTACAAATACGCGCTCTCGTATATATACACAAACTCAATCTAGAGTATTACTAACCTCATCTCTATCGAGTCACGCCACAGAGCCAAGGTTATCACTAAACCAATAGCTCTGATACCACTGTAATGACCCGGGGAAAACTCAACGCTCGAATTTTCGACAATAATACATAAACCCGTATTACTTGTCAAAAACTCAAGTATCGAACCCCAGATTGTCAATAGAAAGAAATTAGAGGGTGAGAAAAGGAAGAAAGAAATATTAGAATAGAAGAAAGAAGAAGAATAACACATCAGAATCTCACAGCGGAATGAATAAAATATAATATCAGATCTTTTTATACAAAAGAACTATATATATACATATCAATCATCAGAGTACAACAGATATCAGACACAGCGGAAAATAACTTTATATATCTAACGGCGAAGCCTCCTGCTTCCTGCTCTTGAAACTCCCAACGAAACTTGACCTGGAAATATACTCGGTCTGACCCGAGCACATTTGAAGCAAAGAAAAATACACCGGGTTAGTCTGGAATACTTTCAGTGATAATTTCACAGCACACACCTTGTTTAACTTTGGAAAATCTTTTATGAAATCAAAAGATAATAGTAAGACTAGCCCACACATAAACATGGATGATTTTTACCTTACTATAACCCAAACCATTTTCGAAATCGTAACTTATCCTGATATTATCATAGTGTCTAAATACAAATAAATAACAATCTAGTGGAACGCTTGCATCTCACGCTCCACATATATAGTATACAATCAAAACCGCAGGCGCTTATTGGAAATTGGATTCTGACTTTGACAAGGTATGGGACCACCTTCTGAATGTGTATCTCTATGTAATGACCCGCATTGGCAGGGGGTATTATGATTAATTTATTTAATTGTGTAAATGGTGGGTTAGTGAATTACATGGGCGTTGAATAAAATAATAGTGAATATTTAATTAGAATAATAATTAAATAATATATTTAATTCTGAAATAAACAGAATTGGCTGAAATGGCGATATGGTGTGTACCGGATCATCAGTGATATTTAATTCAGCTTGGAAATTGAATTTGAATAACGAATATATTCAATCGTCGACAGTTGAACGTATAATTATAATATGATTAAAATAGAACTCGAAATGGCGCTGCAGTTCGCTATTTGGCGATTCGAACTTCAACTGAATGTACGGGATTTGTTTTAAATCGAATTTCTGTGAAACAAGAAACGTACGGAGCTGGTGGAGTATATCTTTCTAGTGGAAGAGAAAAATCGGGATTTCGTCGTGTAGATTTTGTTTTATGTCCAAATCAAATATTCAGAAAAACAGCGGCATATTCATTTATGGCCATAACGGTTATTTGAGTGTATTTAAATATCGGTTTCGAATTTAAACAAGGTTCTTTTGGGACATAGTGATAATTTAATTTTTAGAATTTTAATGTAATTTTTAATTAATTTAATAAGCGACTTTTTATTTGAAGTATTTCGCACCCTAAAATCAACATTTAGAAGTTTCAAAATATGAGTCCATCTACCGATATTTTTGGGATCGTGGCACCGAGCTGATCACAACGGTATATTTATTTCAGTCGGCAGCGCCCGTACATGGATATAATTTTACGTAGCAGGGTATATGAACATTCATAGCTTAAAACAATTAAAATATGAAACCCTTATAGCCTAAGTATTTCATTTGAAATATACTTTGAGCATTCAACCACGTGAACACCCTACGTGGAGAAAACCCAGCCACCAATTAAAAGTTTATGTTTATAAATAACCCTTAAACTATTTTCTAACCTAATTTTTCTCACCACGGTCAAAGAAAACCGGCCGCCATCTTTATATCCTCAACAAAAATTTAATCTCCTCCATTACTAAGTAAAACTCATCAACGATTTATCCTTTGGCCTCACATAATATAGGGTTTCAGAACCTTGTGTTTAAAATCCCGGTCCTTTATATTTTGTGTTGCTCGACATTTACTGTCGCGATTTATTTCACGGGTTCGGGTCAGTCAGTTTAGGGCTGAGGTTCGTAGGGGTTTGTCGGCCAAAAGGAGGTTGGCGAGTTCATCAATATCGCATGGAGAAGGAGGTAAGGTGACAGGGATGGCTACGGACTTGTAGTGATGATGGCGACGCTGTACTGTTCAACGTGAAGGAGGCGAAGAACACCTGGAGAGGGGGACGCGCGAGCTCTATGTTGAGGGTATGAGGCTGACGAGCTCCGGAAGTTGAGACCGATGTTGGTTCTGATTTTGGAATTCAAAGTCTGTACGTAGCATAAGGATTTTTGGGAAAGGTACCGAGGTGCGAGTTGAGCACGGACGGATGGAGCATAGAGAGGAGAAGAGGAGGAGTTCTTTAGATTTTGTGCTGTGGATTTTTGGTGAAGAGGATATGAGATGAGTTCAAACTGTGTTTTTAAAGGAGAAGATGGATTCAGTAAGTTCATGCGGCAAATGTCTAATTAGTATTCTGGAGTGCAAAATGGTACTTGGAGAAGTGGGATACTTTGAGGAGTTATGGAGAAGGAGAAGACGCAGTAGAAAGAGGTTGTGTCGCAAGTGCTGTGTGAAGGATTGAAGGCAATATTGTCATAGTTTTATGGAGAAGAAAGGGATGTTGAAGGTAGTGAATGGTTTGTTTGATACTGGGTTTAGGGGTTGAGCTTTAATGTATGTGTGGAATCTGGTTTGTTGAAAGAGCCGGCTACAGGTTTTAATTTGGGAAGGAAGCTTACTGTTGAAAATGGATGGGTAGGAGAAATAGCTTTGGGCCGATGAAATTGGAGAGCCCAATTCCTTTTATAAAGAAAAAAAAAGAGAAGAAGTGGGAAACGCAAATTAGCAAACAGGTTTCAATAATTGAAGTTGGGAAGAAAAGAATACGGGTCCTTTAGGATCGTATGAATGACGACTACACAATGGGACTGACTGGGAGTGAATCCGAGCTCGTTACAATTTATGGAGAAATAAATTGTCCGGCTGAGTCGAATAACGCAAATCGTTATTCAACGGTTAACGCGCAATGTGAGTAAATCTCACTAACTCTGAACAGTTTATAATTTCATATTGTATTTTTAGAACTGTTAGATATTGGCTGATTGACTGTATGTTGACTGTTTGATTGAACTGCTAGTCAGTTAGCTAAATTTCTATATTGATTCTGTTTAACAGAATGTATCATATAGAACTGAAAGTGATGTTATCTATATTTTTTTTAACATCTGTGATGCAGGGAAACAGGTCGGAGGAATCCAACTGGATTCCTCAACATTTATTTTACTGTTTTCATATATTGTGATATATGATGTGTTATATAATCTGTTATGGATTATGGGTGTTGGAATGATGTTGATCATTTTTATTCGATATTTTAGATATCATAAAAGACCCTGGGATGTAAAAAAGAAGTATTTCAATGTATATTGAAATAAAGGAATTTTATAAAATCACAGGATTTAAAAAAAAGGAATTATTTATAAAACAAACACGGTTTTATAAAAGGGATATTTATTTAGAAAATAAATAGAAATAGAAAAGGAATATTTATTTAGAAAATAAATAGAAGTTATAAATAGGAAATATTTGTAACGGTAAATAGAAGTTATAAATAGGAAATATTTGTAACGGTAAATAGAAGTTATAAATAGGAAATATTTGTAACGGTAAATAGAAGTTATAAATAGGAAATATTTGTAACGGTAAATAGAAGTTATAAATAGGAAATATTTGTAACGGTAAATAGAAGTTATAAATAGGATATATTTGTAACGGTAAGTAAACGTTATAAAAAGGAAATAGTTGTAACGGAAAACGTAGTTTATCAAAGAAGTAAATCGATGTTAGTTAATCGATTAGTGTTAAAGTTAAAAAGAAGTTAATCGATGTTAGTTAATCGATTAGTGTTAAAGTTAAAAAGAAGTTAATCGATGTTAGTTAATCGATTAGTGTTAAAGTTAAAAAGGAGTTAATCGATGTTAGTTTAATCGATTCGAATAGAAGCAAATGAGTAAATCGAATATAGTTATTCGAATAGAAGCAAATGAGTAAATCGAATATAGTTATTCGAATAGAAGCAAATGAGTAAATCGAATATAGTTATTCGAATAGAAGAAAATGAGTAAATCGAATATAGTTATTTGAATAGAAGCAAATGAGTAAATCGAATATAGTTATTCGAATAGAAGCAAATGAGTAAATCGAATATAGTTATTCGAATAGAAAGTAAAAGGAATTATCGAATATAGTTTATTCGAAAAGAGTAAGTGAAATGAGTAAAGAAATAGCGTTAGTCAAATAGTGTTAGTCCAATAGAGTTAATCGATAGGGGTTAGTCCGATAGAGTTAATTGATAAGAGTCAATCGAATATAGTTATTCGAAGGAGGGTTAAGTAAGGAAGTTTGTTAAAGAAATATAAAGTGGACTTTGTCTATTTCAAAGTTAGAAATGTTGTTCAGTTAAGGTATGAGAGGTAGTTCTACCCCAACTTGATTGGCTTCGTTTTTAACTAAGGAATAGTTAAGGTTCGGCAGTAAAGGAAATGGTTTGAGTTGGCATCGCGATGGTTTGTTTAAACATCTGTCTAAGTCCAATGAAAAAGCTTTGGAAATGTTTTCCAAATAAGAAACCAGAAATGTTTTCTAATAAAGAAAACAGGAAATGGAAATGTTTTCCATTGTTAATAACGTATATTTTCCAAATTAGAAAATAGGTAACATTGAATATAGGGAAACAGGAGATAAGTAAATTTATGAACTAAAGAGATAAATGTTGAATGATGTTTGATCGATATAATTTCCATTTGGAAATAATATCGTTGTTTGCACACCTGTTTTTATTCGATAGTTAAATCACAGACTATCGAAGTTTTGACCATTTTAACGTTGTTAATATGGAGAGACCGGTTGGATTATTATCCAAAGAACCACTCTATATTGGCATAAGCGTTGCGAATCATATATGCCAAAGGAAATTTGAAGACGGAGTTATGCAAGGGCTATCCTGTTTACATAATAGTGCCTTCGGTTCATCCTGTTCCTGGATGACTTGTATGGACGGATGCTGACAGAGTATTTCCAGACGATCACGTATATTGATTTCTCCAACTGTACCAAGAGTGGAAGCGGAGAAGGAAACTTCTTTTAGCTAACGCATAATGTATGGTTGAGGACGTCGATCGGTGATTTGATGGATTTGACGATGTGGCATTCAAAGTGAATCTGGTATGATGATAAAGCGTAGCTTCTAGCCTCATCATCCGGTAAATGACAGAAATCGGGCAGGCAGCATGGCTAAGTCGGTCGCACCGAAGTAGGGTGTATAATCACCTGATCTAGAGTTTCATTTACTTCTAAAAATCTATTGTTGATGCTGTCCCATTTGGGAAACGGTTGCTGATCCCAACTGTTGGTGATATACATTCGATACACTCAAGCGAAATGAGTGGTCGGTCATGTGTGGCCGGGTTGCAAGATGTTCTTGTTGAACCCAGTGTATTCCTCTCTAGAGGTACATTACCGAAAGGTGATTCCATACCTTGTCATAGTTGGAAATCCATTACCCAATACGTGCTTGCGGTTTTGATTGTATACTATATATGTAAAACGTGAGATGAAAGCGTTTCTGCTAGATGATTATATATATACTGTGGTTGATAGACATTATTATAATATCAAAAGGTTTTTGATATAAAGATATTTTGGATTCTCAAAAGGGAAAAACCCGTTCCGTTATGCGGCGTGGTCTTATGAGATATCATTTACTTGTTCAACTGTTTTTAAACTGTTTTACTCATACCAGTCCCATGACTGACCCGGAGTTTATTTTGTTGTTTTCCCCAAACTCTTGGGTGCCTAAATTTGTATGGGCAGTCAAGTAGTCGGGATTTTACAGATATAGTTGAAGAGCTGGAGCAGGAGGCTTCAGGATCATATAGCTATAGTTATTTCCGCTATGTTGTAAGTGCTGTACTTTGATAATGATATGTATATGCAAGTACATATTTGTATTTCAAAGTTATGTTATGAAATATATTTATTCGTTCCGCTGTGAGATTCGTGTTACTCTGATATTACGTTCTTCTTCTTCTTCTATTCTAAGTTTCTATCTTATCTTTCCTCACCCTCTAATTTCTTTCACTAATTACCAGGATTTTTCGACGTTTTGGTTATCGACATTCGAGCTTATGTCGATAACCAAAGTCGCTCGAAATCCGGGTCGTTACAGTTGGTATCAGAGCTTAAGTTAAGAATTACTTGGCTCTGTGGCGTGACTCGGTAGAGATAGGGTTAGTAATACCCTAGACTGAGATTGAGTGTATATATACGAGTGAACGTATTTGTTATTGATATAAAAATTTGTTTTATATTGTGGAGATTCATTGGTTGAGTCGTTTATGAGTTCTGGTCGATCAGTTTGATCCACTGTATCGGTAGGAGTTACTAAACACTTGAATACGATGGGTCGGCACGATATGTTTTGAAAAGAGGGT
Source organism: Allium sativum (assembly GCA_030737875.1). Classification (NCBI taxonomy): domain Eukaryota; kingdom Viridiplantae; phylum Streptophyta; class Magnoliopsida; order Asparagales; family Amaryllidaceae; genus Allium; species Allium sativum. The sequence continues at coordinate 315,704,049 of CM060915.1, forward strand.
AAATAAAAATAATTTTTACCCAAAGTATATTTTGATACATATTGGATATATTGGTTGTTATTATAATCGAGTAAGATTATAAATTAAATGGTTATGTAAATAACCAATCAGAATTCATATAAGTGAAATACGTGAAATCAGATGAGTTAAATCAAAAATTTAAACCAATAAATGATGTTAAGACTCTGGAGAATTGGATAAGTGTTTGTAAATGAATTTGGTTTAAAATAAGGAAAATTTAAGATCCTGGGAGATTTTAAATTGTTTTACAAGCAGTGTGAATTATATTTTGAAATGAATTTCAAAGTGGAAATGTTTAAAAATGGTTTTATAGTATTGAACTCACTTCGATCGCTGGAAAATAGATTCTGATCATGACAGCTGCATCATCAGTATTCATTTTCGAGTTGTAAGTGACGAATTACTACCAAAGATACTGTTTTGAAATTGTTTTGGGAAAGACAAGTTGTGTTGAATTTCAATATGGGATTTAAAATATAGAATTTGAACTTTTAAATAGATTTGAAATATTAACTTGTTTTAAAAGAAATAAAACGAGAAGTTCCATTATAAACGAAGTTTATAAATAGTTCTTTTATAAACGAAGTTTATAAATGAAGTGAAGAGAATTATCATTGGATAATTCAGAAATAAAAATACAAGTGTGAAATTGAAAGGGAAATCTATTTTTCTAAAGGTGGAAATATCGATTTCAAAAGGAATTGAAATCAAGGCTTATTTAAAGAATAAATAAAGAGAGTTAAAAAGGAATTTGAATATAGGATTCAAATAGAATTCAAATGGAATTTGAATATAGCATTCAAAAGGGGATTTGAGGATTTATATTCGAAATTGAATATGAAGCGTAAGTTGAAAATGGAGTTCAAATTAGTTGTAAGCAAGTTAAAATATACATGAACATGTCATGTTCAATTATAAAAGTGAAATAGACTAAAAAGTTAATTAACAAATTAATTAACGAATTGAGTTAAAACGATCAGGTATAGTTAAAATAAAGTTGACATGTATAAATATACATGAGACAGGTTTGGATAAGGTATGAAGGTATATAAATAGAATGCTTGACGGAAAGGTATGTATTTAATTCATATATGAGATTTTATGCGCCGTATCGGCTAGCCGCTTGGCTTTTCTTTTTCTTTTTGATTGGAAAAGGCCTGTGTGGTAGTTTGTGGATTTTCCCGATGCTCCTAGTACAAAGGAGGTTATGGCGAATTTTTTCCGGGAATTTAAGGAGATAGAATATTTTTAAGATAATTTGATAGTTAGAAATCAACGTATCAAAATATATAGAAGTCGATAAGAAAACGAACTTAGAAATAGAATAGTAAAATCAAAGAGGAAGACTAAGAATAAAATCTAGTAAGAATAGAAAGAGAAAGTGTATACATGTTTAAAGGTGAATAAGTAGTTGTATGGTATTGATTATTCGAGTAAGTAGTCATATCTGTTTTGACGTTATAAATGTTATTCAGTCAAGGTCTGAGAGGTAGTTATACCCCAAACTTGATTGATTTCATTATTAACAAATAAATAGTAAGATTTCAGGCTCGGAGATCAATGGTGAATAAGAATTAGTTGAACATAGTATTTGGATTGTCGTAACGATATTTTACACAACATCTGTTTTAACCCGAATAAGTGTAAGCTTGGAAATATAATAGAGAATATTTCCTAAGTATAGAAATAAACGAGATCGGAAAAGAGATAAGTAATTGGAATATTTTCCAATTATAAATAGCATATATTTTCTAAAGTTTAGAAAATAAAGGAAGGCGATATTCGAAAATGCTTTCCCAATAACATAAAAGGGCCAATATGGTTATTGAAAATATTTGGTTAACAAATATTGATAAAGAAATAGAGAAGTGATTTAACTAATGGAATATTGATTATGGGCTCAGTTGAATTTCAAAAAGGAAAATTTGATTTTTTGGAAAGAGTAAACTGTTTACAAATTCCCAGGAAAAGACTGTTTAAATTAAAAACAAATTTAACAGAAATTTGTGAAAGCAGATTTAAATTAAAGCAAAGACAGTTAAGTGGTAACTGAAGTTGAATTGAAATCGAATAAGATTGGATGTGTGAAATTAAAATCCGAAATGGTATTGGATTGAGGAGTTAAGGAATTGAAAATCAAGAATGGAACTCGAATTTGGAATAAAATTCGACTTAGGATATAAGTGAATGGTTGTGTCGTAGATAAAAGAAGATATGGATTTGATTGGGATAACCCTTGTATCCGCTGAATGGATAACAGGTGGAAAGGATAAAACGATATGCCGACAAAAAGGTACCAATTTATATTATATATGAGTTGGTGATTTTGATGAGCCGAATTGGCAAGCCGCTTGGCTGTTTGGTTTTCTTTTGAGTTCGAGATGGCCCAGAGAGGCGAGTTGGAGTTTGACGTATTGACCAGTACAAAGGAGGTGCTAGCAAAAATTTTCGAAGAGTTAAGGCGTTAGAAAATTTTCAGGATTTTTGAAAATTTTCGTTGACAAGAATTAATTAATAATTTAATTGAAATTAAATTGGTTCAGTTGAAACTGAAGATAAGGAGTGAACAAATATGTTCTAACCAGTCAATAGGGTCGTCCCCTACTTTTTAGCAATTTCGAGGACGAAATTATTTTAAGTGGGGAAGATTGTAATGACCCGCATTGGCAGGGGGTATTATGATTAATTTATTTAATTGTGTAAATGGTGGGTTAGTGAATTACATGGGCGTTGAATAAAATAATAGTGAATATTTAATTAGAATAATAATTAAATAATATATTTAATTCTGAAATAAACAGAATTGGCTGAAATGGCGATATGGTGTGTACCGGATCATCAGTGATATTTAATTCAGCTTGGAAATTGAATTTGAATAATGAATATATTCAATCGTCGACAGTTGAACGTATAATTATAATATGATTAAAATAGAACTCGAAATGGCGCTGCAGTTCGCTATTTGGTGATTCGAACTTCAACTGAATGTACGGGATTTGTTTTAAATCGAATTTCTGTGAAACAAGAAACGTACGGAGCTGGTGGAGTATATCTTTCTAGTGGAAGAGAAAAATCGGGATTTCGTCGTGTAGATTTTGTTTTATGTCCAAATCAAATATTCAGAAAAACAGCGGCATATTCGTTTATGGCCATAACGGTTATTTGAGTGTATTTAAATATCGGTTTCGAATTTAAACAAGGTTCTTTTGGGACATAGTGATAATTTAATTTTTAGAATTTTAATGTAATTTTTAATTAATTTAATAAGCGACTTTTTATTTGAAGTATTTCGCACCCTAAAATCAACATTTTGAAGTTTCAAAATATGAGTCCATCTACCGATATTTTTATATTTTTGGGATCATGGCACCGAGCTGATCACAACGGTATATTTATTTCAGTCGGCAGCGCCCGTACATGGATATAATTTTACGTAGCAGGGTATATGAACATTCATAGCTTAAAACAATTAAAATATGAAACCCTTATAGCCTAAGTATTTCATTCGAAATATACATTGAGCATTCAACCACGTGAACACCCTACGTGGAGAAAACCCAGCCACCAATTAAAAGTTTATGTTTATAAATAACCCTTAACTATTTTCTAACCTAATTTTTCTCACCACGGTCAAAGAAAACTGGCTGCCATCTTTATATCCTCAACAAAAATTTAATCTCCTCCATTACTAAGTAAAACTCATCAACGATTTATCCTTTGGCCTCACATAATATAGGGTTTCAGATCCTTGTGTTTAAAATCCCGGTCCTTTATATTTTGTGTTGCTCGACATTTACTGTCGCGATTTATTTCACGGGTTCGGGTCAGTCAGTTTAGGGCTGAGGTTCGTAGGGGTTTGTCGACCAAAAGGAGGTTGGCGAGTTCATCAATATCGCATGGAGAAGGAGGTAAGGTGACAGGCTGGCGACGGACTTGTAGTGATGATGGCGACGTTGTACTGTTCAGCGTGAAGGAGGCGAAGAACACCTGGAGAGGGGGACGCGCGAGCTCTATGTTGAGGGTATGAGGCTGACGAGCTCCGGAAGTTGAGACCGATGTTGGTTCTGATTTTGGAATTCGAAGTCTGTACGTAGCATAAGGATTTTTGGGAAAGGTACCGAGGTGCGAGTTGAGCACGGACGGATGGAGCATAGAGAGGAGAAGAGGAGGAGTTCTTCAGATTTTGTGTTGTGGATTTTTGGTGAAGAGGATATGAGATGAGTTCAAACTTTGTTTTTAGAGGAGAAGATGGATTCAGTAAGTTCATGCGGCAAATGTCTAATTAGTATTCTGGAGTGCAAAATGGTACTTGGAGAAGTGGGATACTTTGAGGAGTTATGGAGAAGGAGAAGACGCAGTAGAAAGAGGTTGTGTCGCAAGTGTTGTGTGAAGGATTGAAGGCAATATTGTCATAGTTTTATGGAGAAGAAAGGGATGTTGAAGGTAGTGAATGGTTTGTTTGATACTGGGTTTAGGGGTTGAGCTTTAATGTATGTGTGGAATCTGGTTTGTTGAAAGAGCCGGCTACAGGTTTTAATTTGGGAAGGAAGCTTACTGTTGAAAATGGATGGGTAGGAGAAATAGCTTTGGGCCGATGAAATTGGAGAGCCCAATTCCTTTTATAAAGAAAAAAAAAGAGAAGAAGTGGGAAACGCAAATTAGCAAACAGGTTTCAATAATTGAAGTTGGGAAGAAAAGAATACGGGTCCTTTAGGATCGTATGAATGACGACTACACAATGGGACTGACTGGGAGTGAATCCGAGCTCGTTACAATTTATGGAGAAATAAATTGTCCGGCTGAGTCGAATAACGCAAACCGTTATTCAACGGTTAACGCGCAATGTGAGTAAATCTCACTAACTCTGAACAGTTTATAATTTCATATTGTATTTTTAGAACTGTTAGATATTGGCTGATTGACTGTATGTTGACTGTTTGATTGAACTGCTAGTCAGTTAGCTAAATTTCTATATTGATTCTGTTTAACAGAATGTATCATATAGAACTGAAAGTGATGTTATCTATATTTTTTTTAACATCTGTGATGCAGGGAAACAGGTCGGAGGAATCCAACTGGATTCCTCAACATTTATTTTACTGTTTTCATATATTGTGATATATGATGTGTTATATAATCTGTTATGGATTATGGGTGTTGGAATGATGTTGATCATTTTTATTCGATATTTTAGATATCATAAAAGACCCTGGGATGTAAAAAAGAAGTATTTCAATGTATATTGAAATAAAGGAATTTTATAAAATCACAGGATTTAAAAAAAAGGAATTATTTATAAAACAAACACGGTTTTATAAAAGGGATATTTATTTAGAAAATAAATAGAAATAGAAAAGGAATATTTATTTAGAAAATAAATAGAAGTTATAAATAGGAAATATTTGTAACGGTAAATAGAAGTTATAAATAGGAAATATTTGTAACGGTAAATAGAAGTTATAAATAGGAAATATTTGTAACGGTAAATAGAAGTTATAAATAGGAAATATTTGTAACGGTAAATAGAAGTTATAAATAGGAAATATTTGTAACGGTAAATAGAAGTTATAAATAGGATATATTTGTAACGGTAAGTAAACGTTATAAAAAGGAAATAGTTGTAACGGAAAACGTAGTTTATCAAAGAAGTAAATCGATGTTAGTTAATCGATTAGTGTTAAAGTTAAAAAGAAGTTAATCGATGTTAGTTAAAGTTAAAAAGAAGTTAATCGATGTTAGTTAATCGATTAGTGTTAAAGTTAAAAAGGAGTTAATCGATGTTAGTTTAATCGATTCGAATAGAAGCAAATGAGTAAATCGAATATAGTTATTCGAATAGAAGCAAATGAGTAAATCGAATATAGTTATTCGAATAGAAGCAAATGAGTAAATCGAATATAGTTATTCGAATATAAGCAAATGAGTAAATCGAATATAGTTATTCGAATAGAAGCAAATGAGTAAATCGAATATAGTTATTCGAATAGAAGCAAATGAGTAAATCGAATATAGTTATTCGAATAGAAAGTAAAAGGAATTATCGAATATAGTTTATTCGAAAAGAGTAAGTGAAATGAGTAAAGAAATAGCGTTAGTCAAATAGTGTTAGTCCAATAGAGTTAATCGATAGGGGTTAGTCCAAAAGAGTTAATTGATAAGAGTCAATCGAATATAGTTATTCGAAGGAGGGTTAAGTAAGGAAGTTTGTTAAAGAAATATAAAGTGGACTTTGTCTATTTCAAAGTTAGAAATGTTGTTCAGTTAAGGTATGAGAGGTAGTTCTACCCCAACTTGATTGGCTTCGTTTTTAACTAAGGAATAGTTAAGGTTCGGCAGTAAAGGAAATGGTTTGAGTTGGCATCGCGATGGTTTGTTTAAACATCTGTCTAAGTCCAATGAAAAAGCTTTGGAAATGTTTTCCAAATAAGAAACCAGAAATGTTTTCTAATAAAGAAAACAGGAAATGGAAATGTTTTCCATTGTTAATAACGTATATTTTCCAAATTAGAAAATAGGTAACATTGAATATAGGGAAACAGGAGATAAGTAAATTTATGAACTAAAGAGATAAATGTTGAATGATGTTTGATCGATATAATTTCCATTTGGAAATAATATCGTTGTTTGCACACCTGTTTTTATTCGATAGTTAAATCACAGACTATCGAAGTTTTGACCATTTTAACGTTGTTAATATGGAGAGACCGGTTGGATTATTATCCAAAGAACCACTCTATATTGGCATAAGTGTTGCGAATCATATATGCCAAAGGAAATTTGAAGACGGAGTTATGCAAGGGCTATCCTGTTTACAGAATAGTGCCTTCGGTTCATCCTGTTCCTGGATGACTTGTATGGACGGATGCTGACAGAGTATTTCCAGACGATCACGTATATTGATTTCTCCAACTGTACCAAGAGTGGAAGCGGAGAAGGAAACTTCTTTTAGCTAACGCATAATGTATGGTTGTAACGACCCAGAAAATCTGAACCAATTTAAAATTTTTAAATTGGCTAAAATAATGGATTTTAAATATTTAAAATAAATATTTTAGATAATGGCAATGAAAACTGAGTTTGAATCGACATTTGAAAACGAATATAATTAATTATAATTATATATAGAATTGAAAATGGCGCGGTAGTTCGATAATTCGATTTCAAACTTCAATTGAATATACCGAGTGAAAAACAATCCGGATTTTAGTGAGACCAAAAATAATGGAATCTAATTGGTAATATCTTTCTAACGAATCCGACCAATCGAAATTTGATAGCGGGAATCAGAAGATATGTCCAGTTGAAAATACTGAATAGTCGCTATGGAATTCAGGCCCTTAAAAATGGACATTTTGCAAATGACCTCGGATTTCGACGAAACCACTTTTGTTAGATCCGCAGTGTCAGGTTATTGCTAGGTTTCAAATTTCATAATTTTTCGAATCAATATGTGAGCGTGGCAAAGGAAAACGCGTTTGACCAGTTTCAGTTGATTTTAATCGACTGGAAATTGGCCATTTTGCAAACGGTCTCAGAATTCGACGAAACTAGTTTTGTTAGGACCGTATCGTCAATACGAAGCTAGAAAATATTATTCTGGAATTTTGCTAGTTAATATGTGACCCCGGTAATTTGAAATGTGCGTTTAAAATTCAATATAGTGATTTAAATGAAAATTCAAAAGGAAACTGATTGTAACGATCAAATCAGCTTGCGATACATATCCCATTGTGTTCGGAATGGGGGTTAAACGCTATGGACGACAGGCAGTGGGCCTCGTTTAGAGGTCGTATGTAAAAGTCAACTTTTTGCATAATTAAATAATAATAATAATAATAATAAAATAATATCTTTTAATTCCCTTTCCCCCCATTTTCTTTTCACTGGCCCCCCCCCCCCCCCCCGTTTCAGTTATCAGAAAACAGAATAAAAAAAAAAAAAAAAAAGCAAAAACCCTAAAAGCCAAATCGATCGAGCGTCGTAGCCGTCGCCCCCTCGAGACATCACCGACGAAGAACTCCGAGCCGCCGCCTCGAAGCAGAAGCCGCCATCCCGTTCGAACCCATCGCGACGCCCCCCCCCCCCCTCGTCTGGACATCGATCGAAGCATCGCCACCTCCCCCTTGAAGCGCCTCCTCCGTTCGAGCCTTGAAGCGCCACCACCGTTCGAATCGAAGCCGCCGCCCTCGAGAAGCCTCCGACGAACGGCAGAAACCCCCCCGCGCCTCTGTAAGTTTTAAATTGTATTTTATTTTTATTTATTTTATTTTTATTTTATATATAAGCTGTTTTTATAAAAAAGAATAAAACTGTTTTTATAAAAAAGAATAAAACTGATTTATAAAAAGTTTAAAATCTGAGATTTTAAAAAGTATAAAAACTGAGATTTTAAAAAGAATAAAACTGGTTTTTTTTTTATAAGTTTAAAACTGAAATTTAATTAGGTTTAAAACTGAAATTTTAATAAGGATTTAAAACTGTTTTTTTTATATAAAGGATTTAAACAGATTTTAATTTTAAGTTAAAAGAAAAGGTAAACTTTAAAAAGATCAGATTTGAAAGCAAAAGTAAAAAAAAAAAAAAAAAAAAAAACATATTTTTATATGTTGAAAGCAAAAGTAAAAAAAAATCATATTTTTATATATTGAAAGCCAAAGTAAAAATCATATATTTATATATTGAATAGCATCGTAAAAATTCGATTTTTACATGTGTAGAGGATACGGGTGAAAGCGACGAAAGGGCGAAGATTTCTATCAGGAAGAGTCGTGAAGTTGGATAGCTATTGGTGAGATTTCTGATTTAAAATTTATATATATATATATGTGTGAAGTAAAAGTGAATTGCTATATATAAATATATATATATATATATATACGCCCCTCGTCCACAAACCATGGACGATATTTATTGGTTGAAATTGTCGTGAAAATTGAATGATTGTTTGGGATTGTTTGTGATTGATATTGGTTGATTGTGGTTGAAAAATACCCATTTGTGGTTATGAAATATTTGGTTGAAACCACATAGGATTAGTTTGTGGAAATGAAATAAATATATACATGCCGCCTGCGTGCGAACTAGATGCATGTTTCCCATTGTCAAAAACCGCGAGGTTTTAAGGTAGAGCGAGGAGCCGTACTAGGGACGGTGCCGGTGTAACTACCCTGCCGTTATGCTGCCGAAATTTTGAATAATATTTGTGTGTTTGAATTATTTTCATATGCTTAAACTATATTTATTCATTGTATTGAAAACATTCATGTGTTGAATTGATATTCATTCGTTGTTTAGAAATTCATGTGTTGAATGGAATTCATATTTTGAAATAAATAGTTCGATAATAAAAATCACATTTTTATCTATATATAAAAACTATTGAAAACATTCATGTGTTGAATTGATATTCATTCGTTGTTTAGAAATTCATGTGTTGAATGGAATTCATATTTTGAAATAAATAGTTCGATAATAAAAATCACATTTTTATCTATATATAAAAACTATTGAAAACATTCATGTGTTGAATTGATATTCATTCGTTGTTTAGAAATTCATGTGTTGAATGGAATTCATATTTTGAAATAAATTGTTCGATAATAAAAATCACATTTTTATCTATATATAAAAACTATTGAAAACATTCATGTGTTGAATTGATATTCATTCGTTGTTTAGAAATTCATGTGTTGAATGGTATTCATATTTTGAAGTAAATTGTTTGATAATAAAAATCACCTTTTATCGACTATATGAACTATATAGAAAAGTAGTGTTTTGAAATGAATTGTTTTACAATAAAAAATCACATTTTTATTGTATGCAAAAATCGTTGAAATGTGAAGTGTTAAAAATAGCCACTTGTTCAAAATAAACATATATGAGTTTAAATATTCATTAATTAGCTAATGAAATGATTTGCACCTATTTATGTAACATTAGAATGAATGGAGTTTTTAAACCAAATAGAAATCAAATATGAAGTCGAATAGAAATTGAAAAATGATATGAACTGTATATATATGTACATGCATATTCATTGAACAGGTTATAGCAAAGGGGCTAGAGAAGAGGAATAAAATTTTGTGCCCGACAAATAGGTACACATTTACTGATTTGTTTGGGTGATGATTTTGAGCCTGTTGGCTAGCCGCTTGGCTTTTTCTTTTTCTTTTTGAGATTAGAAGGACCGGGACGCTATTTGCGATTTCCCGACGCTCCCGGTGCAGGGGAGGTTATGGCGAAATTTTTCCAAAATTTAAGGTGTTAGAAAAAATTTTGAAGTGAAAACGATATAGAAATCATTGAATGAACTATATTTATATAACTATATAAATATAAATAAAATTAAAACGAAACGAGGCCGTGCAGTTCGTATTTTGAAACCGTGATTTCAAACGACTAGTACGGGAAATCCGACCATTGGATTTTCCCGAAACCTCAACCGTCGGGTTCGCCTTGGAAATATCTTTCCAACGGCACCAACCTTGCAAAAATCCAACGGTTGGATTGTCTGGAACGTTTAATTCAATTCTGAAGAAAAACAGCGCCAGAATCGATTATATTTATATATAAATATAAATAGAATTATATTTAATCGAATAACGACGCTGCAGTTCGTATTTTGAAATCGAAATTTCAAACGATTGTACCGGGAGATCCGACCGTCGGATTTTCCCGAAACTGGAACCGTTGGATTCGTTTTGAAAAGACCTTTCTAATGATGTAAATTTTGTAAGGATCCAACGGTTAGATTTTCAGATATGTGTAAATCAAATCTGAAGAAAAACAGCGCCACGGCCGCCTTATGGCCCGAAGCGTCGTTTTGAATAAAATGGCTATTTTAAAATAAATAAAAATAGCGATAAATAGTTATAAAATATCGTAAGCGATATGGAATGGAAATAAACTGAATTTGCTTGATTTATGTGATGTTTGATGGTTGAATGTGTTTGGTGTGAAAACTATATTAAAAAACACAATTGGTGTTGTCGAATAATTTAACCATTGAAATAAATCGATTTGAAATTCTAAATATACGTGAATTATTTGAAAAGGCCGAGTTAATTCTCATTTCGAATAATCGACCGACGATTGAAATTCGAAGATGAAGACGATGGTCGAAGACCGGAGATCCTCACCTCGTTTGGATGGTAACCGAGGTCCTGATTGGGAGGCATCCCGAAATATGGATAATGAGTGGTGATCGTTCAGACGTACGTGTTGATCGAAGGGTTTGCGAGGTATTTAGTGCCTCCGGTTTCGTTCAGACCCAGAACGGACTTGTAAATGGACTGTGTGTCCGACATGGGAATTTGTTCTGTGTGATTGATAGCCATCAGTTGCACGGTGTGAATTGCCTGTGTGGCATGCTAAGATGCAGTGATCAGGGCTTCTGTTGAAAAGCAAAGTCTTGTGGTGATGATCAAAGCACCGTCTGTGTGGCGTAGCTTTGTGTATAACGTGAATTCGCGAGCCTCACATCCCGGTATGAACCTAAAACGGGAGAAGGACCTCAGGGAGGGCATGCGTTTCTTTCTAGCTAGGGTGGTGTCAGTGACCTACCAGCCCTGACATTTATATACTTTTCACCTATGTGGTTGTTGCTGTTGCGAGGCGCCTCGGTTTGATCGGACGATCCGGGTCCGATGGAGTCATTCGTTGGCTCATATACACCCCAAAGGGTGGGGAAACGTAGTGTTCAGGCATTCTTAATCCACATCGGTGGACCGGCCCTGTCGCTCCAAGGGTCGATGCATTCTGATCCTGAGACACGGGCTAGAGCGTCTCGAATTCGGTAAGGACTATCTTTTGCCTTGGTTCATGACGGAAATCCAATTTCCAAATACGACATCGTGCGGTTTTGATTGTATACCTATATATGGCGACATAGTGGTATGGGGCATTAATGCCGTCTATGATTGATAGTTATGATTTGAAATTGTTTTCAAAGTATATAAACACTAGCAATAATATCAAATGCCTTTGTTTTTATTCGTATCAAGCATATCTTGGCCGTTATAAGGTAAAAACTCTATCCTCCGGTTTGCGTTGCATTGTGTGATGGGAACTGAGTCTTATAACGGCTTCATTTTTATAAAAAGCATAGCGATGTTTAAAAGAAAGATTTGTTTTAAAGCACTGGCAATCCAATGGAGTAAACCCGTTCCACGAAAGTGGCGTGGTCCTGTGATTAGCCAATTATATATGTGTTGAGTGGATTTCTCATACCAGTCCCATGACTGACTCGTAGTTTGTTTCACTTTCAAACTCGGGTGCCCCTTTTTCTACACGGGCAGCCTTGTATTCAGGTTTAGCTGGTTCTTTCTGGATAGCTGGAGCTGAAGATGGATTCTATCATTTATTTCTTTTTATGCTGTTCAGCTCCTATTGTACATATTTTGTTTATTTCCGCTGTAGACATTTATGTATAGCTGAACTGTATTTGTACTAAGTAAGATCCTGTATACTGTGTAACTCTGATGATTACTTTTATCCAGTATATTTTGTTGTTCATATCTGGTGTATTTATTTAATTCTGTTCTGCTATTATATGTTTCTGTGTTATATTCCAAAAGATAACCTTGTTTCCGTGAGAACGGGAAATCGGGTCGTCTCAACGTGGTATCAGAGCTTTGGTTAAGCTTAGTTCTGGAATATAACATTTGAACGAACTCGTCAGAAATAGAACCAGTAGTGTTCTAGGACGGGTAACTCTATACAGATAGGATCAGTAATATCCTAGTATGAGTAAAGCAGAATGAAATTTCACCTCGATAGACACATTTACATTGAAGTATGTGTTTCTATATTTTAAATTTTCTTTTCTGTGACCTGACACTTGATCTGCTAATTGCAGAAGTACTAGAAAAATGAGTGCCAGAAACAGAAGGGATACAGAACCCGATCTAGAAGCTCTATTAAAGAAATATCGAAATCTGAACGGAGCGCAATTCTCGGGCAATGAATCTATTATTCAAACTCAAGCTTGGTTGAGTTCTGTCGAAAGAATCTTTGAGCATATCCAGCTGAGAGATGACCAGAAACGGTTAGTAGCATCTTGGGCGCTCAAAGAAGAAGCTTTAATCTGGTGGGAAACAATCATTAAAAATAATCCAGAAGGTGATATCACCTGGGACAGATTCAAAGTGATTTTCCTAGAGAGATTTACTCCTCCCGAAGTAACCGAGAGATTATGTGATGAATTTTCTTATCTAATACAAGGTGATATGACCATTCCCGAATATCATAAGAAATTCAATGAACTTGCTCACTTCGCTCCTCATCTAATTCAAAATCCGAAGAGGAAAAATCTGAGATTTATTCACGGACTTCAAAGGAAATACCAGAATAAAGTATTGGGGCATGTGAAGCTTCCTTTTCCAGAAATGATTTATATGGCTTATCAGTATGAAGATCTCCATAAGAAAGGAATGTTACGTGACGAAGAAGAAGTCTGTTCTAGTGACAAAACAGAGTCAGAAACTGATATTCCAGAAAACAGTACGAGGTCAGAGGTCAATAAGAAGCCCAGTGCCAAGAGAAAAAGGGCCAGAGCTGAGAAAGAACCCGTAACGACCACCGTATGCAGTAACTGCCATCAGAAAGGGCATTTGTCAATAAACTGTGGACCCCTGAAGAAGCGAAGAGATAATAAATTTAAATCCAAAGACAAGTTCCTAGAAAATAGAAAGTGCGTTCAATGCCGTCGGACTGGCCATCTTGAGAAGGACTGCAGGCAATTTAAGAAGTCCAAAGCAGCGCAAGTAAATGAAGTGGTAGAAGTGTCTGCATCTTCGTCTGTTCAGGAAAGATCTGATGTTTTAGAAGGCACGCTCAATGTCAAAAACATTCCAGTAAAAGTACTGTTTGACACAGGCGCGTCACGAAGCTTTATTGCAAAGAGTGCAGTCAAGAAACTGGATCTGAATTTGAAGAAGCTCAAAGAGCCAATGACTGTCCAAAATCCAGTTGGAGGTTCCATCAATCTCAGTTGGATTTGTGCAGTACCTGTCTCTTTTTCTTGCTATAAATTCCCTATTATCTCTATCATCATGAATTTTAATGAATTCGATCTTATTCTGGGATTGGATTGGTTAACTAGATATGAAGCTGAAGTTAAATGCGCCGAGAGAGTGGTTAAAGCAAAGGCCCAATCGGGGAATTATATAACCATACCATGTGAAGGCCCGACTTCAAATAGAAAAGATTTCTGGTCAGCTCTCGATGTTTCTCCAGCCCAAATTGAAAATGTTCCTGAAGTCGCAGAGAATATTCCTGACCTCATTAAAGATATTCCTGTCGTCAAGAACTATGCGGATGTGTTCGAAGAAGTTGTTCGCTTACCTCCGCAGAGAGAAATAGATTTCAAGATTACTTTGATTCCCAATGCAAGGCCGGTAGTCCACGCTATTCGAAGAATGTCCTTGAAAGAGAAGGAGGAATTAGACAATCAAACACGACAGCTAGTGTGGAAGGGTCTAATCAGGCCTAGTTTCTCTGATTGGGGAGCAGCAGTGGTATTTGTCCCAAAATCTGACGGTACTCTACGTCTATGTGTGGATTATCGTGATCTGAACAAGCAAACCATAAAGAATAAATATCCATTGCCGCGAATTGATGATCTGTTGGATCGATTAAATGGAGCACAAGTATTTTCACGAATGGACCTAGCTACAGGCTTCCATCAACTTCGAATTGCCGAAGAGTGTGTTCCAATGACAGCGTTCAGAGGCCCCGACTTATTCTACGAGTGGTTAGTAATGCCGTTCGGCTTATGTAACGCTCCAGCTTATTTCGTCGATCTGATGAACAGAGTATTCAGAGGAGTATTGAATAAATTTGTTCTGGTTTTTATTGATGATATTCTAATCTTCTCTAAATCAAAGGCCGAACATGAAAAGCATCTGGAACAGGTTCTAGAAATTCTGAGACGGAATGTATTGAAAGCCAAGTTTTCCAAATGTATATTCTGGCAAGATGAAGTGAAATTTCTGGGCCATGTTGTATCGAAAGAAGGAATTGCTGTGGATCCAAGTAAAATCACGGCTATTCAAAATTGGAAACAGCCCAGTACTCCCACTGAAGTCCGCAGCTTTCTCGGATTGGCTAGCTATTATCGGAAGTTCGTTAAAGACTTTTCTAAGATATCTGGCCACTTAACGAAGCTTACAAAGAAACATTCTAAGTTCAAATGGACTCAAGAAAATGAGGAGGCTTTTGAAGAGCTAAAGTTGAGATTAACAACAGCTCCAGTGTTAACCATCATCGATGGCAACCAAGATTTAAAAGTATGGACTGATGCTTCTAGAGAAGGCCTTGGCGCAGTGTTAATGCAAAGGGGTCAAGTGATTGCTTATGCTAGCCGTCAACTGAAACCGCACGAGAAAAACTATGTAACTCATGATCTTGAGTTATTGGCTATCATATTCTCTTTAAAAATCTGGAGACACTATCTTCTAGGAGAGAGATTTGAACTGTTTACAGATCATCAGTCATTAAAGTATCTGTTCACTCAGAAGGACTTAAATTTGAGGCAGCAACGTTGGCTAGAGTTTCTTGCAGCATATGACTTCGAAATTATATATACTCCAGGGAAAGCCAATGTCGTGGCCGATGCGCTGAGTCGAAAGAATGTAATGATCGCCAGCTTTATTATCACAACTTCCTTGATTGACAAAATATCTATTCTTCAGAAGGAGGATAACTTTATTAAAGATATGATCAAAAGGATTCAGAAAGGCGAACCCTCGTGTTTTCAAATAGATAACGACGAGACCTTGAGGTTAAAAGGAAGGATTTGTGTTCCTGACGTTCCTGAGCTAAAAAGGGAAGTGTTAGACGAGTGTCACAAGTCCAAGCTGAGTATCCATCCTGGGGTGGCCAAAATGTATAACGATCTCAAAAGAACTTTCTGGTGGAAGGCTATGAAAAGAGACGTTTCGATATATGTTAGTCGATGCCCTACTTGCCAGCTAGTTAAAAGCGACCAACAGAAATTGGCTGGACTATTGCAACCACTAGAAGTTCCTGGCTGGAAGTGGGAACATATTTCTATGGATTTCATTGATGGTTTGCCCAGAACCAGAAAAGGAAATGACAGTATTTGGGTGATCGTAGATCGCTTCACGAAGACCGCCCATTTCATACCTGTCAGATCAAATAGAACCGCTCAGAGTCTGGCGCAGATATACTTCAGGGAAATAGTTAGACTACATGGAGTGCCGCTCAGTATAGTAAGTGATAGAGATACAATATTCACTAGCAAATTCTGGGAAGCATTTCAAGTCGAGCTAGGAACGAAGTTAAACCTAAGCACCGCTTATCATCCTCAGACAGACGGTCAGACTGAGAGGGTGAATCGCATTCTAGAAGATCTATTGCGGGCTTGTGTTATAGATTTCGGTGGATCATGGGAAGACAATTTACATTTGGCTGAGTTCTCTTATAACAACAGCTACCAGGCGAGTCTGACAATGTCGCCATTCGAAGCATTGTATGGTAGACCGTGCCGATCTCCTGCTTGTTGGGTCGAGCCTGGAAATAGACTTGTGTTGGGTCCCGATATGATTCGAGAAGCTGCCGACAAAGTCGATTTTATTAAGAAGAGATTACTCGCTGCTCAAAGCCGACAAAAGAGCTATGCCGATAGAAGAAGAAGAGATATATCCTTTGAAGTTGGCGACTATGTATATTTGAAAGTATCGCCGATGAGAGGAGTTATCCGGTTCGGTAAAACTGGAAAGTTAGCGCCCAAATTTATTGGTCCGTTTCCTATTCTGGAACGGATTGGGACTCTCGCTTATAGGGTCAAATTGCCTGATTGGTTGCCTGGAGTTCATGATGTATTTCATATATCTCAACTTCGAAAGCACGTTCATGATCCAGACTTGGTCGTGGAAGAAGCAGCTCAGCAGGATATTGAAATTACTCCAGAATTAGCTGTGAGGCGAGAGCCGCTAAAGATTATCGGCAAAGAAACCAAAGAGCTGAGAAACAAGAAGGTTCACTTAGTCAAAGTGCAATGGAGTGGAGATCCGCGAGATTGTACTTGGGAAACTGAGGAGAGCATTCAGAAAGCTTATCCTAGATGCCGAGTAGATATCTCTGATTGACTCCGGTGCGAGGTACATTTAACCTACTTTGCATTACCATTTAATTCTCTATTCTGTTGCTATTTTCTTCCCATGGATGTGCATTGTTTATTCTATACTCTGAATATTAGAAACAAATTGGTTGTTGTATTGTGGGTTTGTAGATTTATCAAACCACTTTCGACTTTATTCCTTTTCGGGGACGAAAAGTTTTAAGTGGGGGAGATTGTAACGACCCAGAAAATCTGAACCAATTTAAAATTTTTAAATTGGCTAAAATAATGGATTTTAAATATTTAAAATAAATATTTTAGATAATGGCAATGAAAACTGAGTTTGAATCGACATTTGAAAACGAATATAATTAATTATAATTATATATAGAATTGAAAATGGCGCGGTAGTTCGATAATTCGATTTCAAACTTCAATTGAATATACCGAGTGAAAAACAATCCGGATTTTAGTGAGACCAAAAATAATGGAATCTAATTGGTAATATCTTTCTAACGAATCCGACCAATCGAAATTTGATAGCGGGAATCAGAAGATATGTCCAGTTGAAAATACTGAATAGTCGCTATGGAATTCAGGCCCTTAAAAATGGACATTTTGCAAATGACCTCGGATTTCGACGAAACCACTTTTGTTAGATCCGCAGTGTCAGGTTATTGCTAGGTTTCAAATTTCATAATTTTTCGAATCAATATGTGAGTGTGGCAAAGGAAAACGCGTTTGACCAGTTTCAGTTGATTTTAATCGACTGGAAATTGGCCATTTTGCAAACGGTCTCAGAATTCGACGAAACTAGTTTTGTTAGGACCGTATCGTCAATACGAAGCTAGAAAATATTATTCTGGAATTTTGCTAGTTAATATGTGACCCCGGTAATTTGAAATGTGCGTTTAAAATTCAATATAGTGATTTAAATGAAAATTCAAAAGGAAACTGATTGTAACGATCAAATCAGCTTGCGATACATATCCCATTGTGTTCGGAATGGGGGTTAAACGCTATGGACGACAGGCGGTGGGCCTCGTTTAGAGGTCGTATGTAAAAGTCAACTTTTTGCATAATTAAATAATAATAATAAAAAAAAAAATAATCTTTTAATTCCCTTTCCCCCCTTTTTCTTTTCACTGGCCCCCCCCCCGTTTCAGTTATCAGAAAACAGAATAAAAAAAAAAAAAAAAAAGCAAAAACCCTAAAAGCCAAATCGATCGAGCGTCGTAGCCGTCGCCCCCTCGAGACATCACCGACGAAGAACTCCGAGCCGCCGCCTCGAAGCAGAAGCCGCCATCCCGTTCGAACCCATCGCGACGCCCCCCCCCCCCCCCTCGTCTGGACATCGATCGAAGCATCGCCACCTCCCCCTTGAAGCGCCTCCTCCGTTCGAGCCTTGAAGCGCCACCACCGTTCGAATCGAAGCCGCCGCCCTCGAGAAGCCTCCGACGAACGGCAGAAACCCCCCCGCGCCTCTGTAAGTTTTAAATTGTATTTTATTTTTATTTATTTTATTTTTATTTTATATATAAGCTGTTTTTATAAAAAAGAATAAAACTGTTTTTATAAAAAAGAATAAAACTGATTTATAAAAAGTTTAAAATCTGAGATTTTAAAAAGTATAAAAACTGAGATTTTAAAAAGAATAAAACTGGTTTTTTTTTATAAGTTTAAAACTGAAATTTAATTAGGTTTAAAACTGAAATTTTAATAAGGATTTAAAACTGTTTTTTTTATATAAAGGATTTAAACAGATTTTAATTTTAAGTTAAAAGAAAAGGTAAACTTTAAAAAGATCAGATTTGAAAGCAAAAGTAAAAAAAAAAAAAAAAAACATATTTTTATATGTTGAAAGCCAAAGTAAAAAAAAATCATATTTTTATATATTGAAAGCCAAAGTAAAAATCATATATTTATATATTGAATAGCATCGTAAAAATTCGATTTTTACATGTGTAGAGGATACGGGTGAAAGCGACGAAAGGGCGAAGATTTCTATCAGGAAGAGTCGTGAAGTTGGATAGCTATTGGTGAGATTTCTGATTTAAAATTTATATATATATATATGTGTGAAGTAAAAGTGAATTGCTATATATAAATATATATATATATATACGCCCCTCGTCCACAAACCATGGACGATATTTATTGGTTGAAATTATCGTGAAAATTGAATGATTGTTTGGGATTGTTTGTGATTGATATTGGTTGATTGTGGTTGAAAAATACCCATTTGTGGTTATGAAATATTTGGTTGAAACCACATAGGATTAGTTTGTGGAAATGAAATAAATATATACATGCCGCCTGCGTGCGAACTAGATGCATGTTTCCCATTGTCAAAAACCGCGAGGTTTTAAGGTAGAGCGAGGAGCCGTACTAGGGACGGTGCCGGTGTAACTACCCTGCCGTTATGCTGCCGAAATTTTGAATAATATTTGTGTGTTTGAATTATTTTCATATGCTTAAACTATATTTATTCATTGTATTGAAAACATTCATGTGTTGAATTGATATTCATTCGTTGTTTAGAAATTCATGTGTTGAATGGAATTCATATTTTGAAATAAATAGTTCGATAATAAAAATCACATTTTTATCTATATATAAAAACTATTGAAAACATTCATGTGTTGAATTGATATTCATTCGTTGTTTAGAAATTCATGTGTTGAATGGAATTCATATTTTGAAATAAATAGTTCGATAATAAAAATCACATTTTTATCTATATATAAAAACTATTGAAAACATTCATGTGTTGAATTGATATTCATTCGTTGTTTAGAAATTCATGTGTTGAATGGAATTCATATTTTGAAATAAATTGTTCGATAATAAAAATCACATTTTTATCTATATATAAAAACTATTGAAAACATTCATGTGTTGAATTGATATTCATTCGTTGTTTAGAAATTCATGTGTTGAATGGTATTCATATTTTGAAGTAAATTGTTTGATAATAAAAATCACCTTTTATCGACTATATGAACTATATAGAAAAGTAGTGTTTTGAAATGAATTGTTTTACAATAAAAAATCACATTTTTATTGTATGCAAAAATCGTTGAAATGTGAAGTGTTAAAAATAGCCACTTGTTCAAAATAAACATATATGAGTTTAAATATTCATTAATTAGCTAATGAAATGATTTGCACCTATTTATGTAACATTAGAATGAATGGAGTTTTTAAACCAAATAGAAATCAAATATGAAGTCGAATAGAAATTGAAAAATGATATGAACTGTATATATATGTACATGCATATTCATTGAACAGGTTATAGCAAAGGGGCTAGAGAAGAGGAATAAAATTTTGTGCCCGACAAATAGGTACACATTTACTGATTTGTTTGGGTGATGATTTTGAGCCTGTTGGCTAGCCGCTTGGCTTTTTCTTTTTCTTTTTGAGATTAGAAGGACCGGGACGCTATTTGCGATTTCCCGACGCTCCCGGTGCAGGGGAGGTTATGGCGAAATTTTTCCAAAATTTAAGCTGTTAGAAAAATTTTTGAAGTGAAAACGATATAGAAATCATTGAATGAACTATATTTATATAACTATATAAATATAAATAAAATTAAAACGAAACGAGGCCGTGCAGTTCGTATTTTGAAACCGTGATTTCAAACGACTAGTACGGGAAATCCGACCATTGGATTTTCCCGAAACCTCAACCGTCGGGTTCGCCTTGGAAATATCTTTCCAACGGCACCAACCTTGCAAAAATCCAACGGTTGGATTGTCTGGAACGTTTAATTCAATTCTGAAGAAAAACAGCGCCAGAATCGATTATATTTATATATAAATATAAATAGAATTATATTTAATCGAATAACGACGCTGCAGTTCGTATTTTGAAATCGAAATTTCAAACGATTGTACCGGGAGATCCGACCGTCGGATTTTCCCGAAACTGGAACCGTTGGATTCGTTTTGAAAAGACCTTTCTAATGATGTAAATTTTGTAAGGATCCAACGGTTAGATTTTCAGATATGTGTAAATCAAATCTGAAGAAAAACAGCGCCACGGCCGCCTTATGGCCCGAAGCGTCGTTTTGAATAAAATGGCTATTTTAAAATAAATAAAAATAGCGATAAATAGTTATAAAATATCGTAAGCGATATGGAATGGAAATAAACTGAATTTGCTTGATTTATGTGATGTTTGATGGTTGAATGTGTTTGGTGTGAAAACTATATTAAAAAACACAATTGGTGTTGTCGAATAATTTAACCATTGAAATAAATCGATTTGAAATTCTAAATATACGTGAATTATTTGAAAAGGCCGAGTTAATTCTCATTTCGAATAATCGACCGACGATTGAAATTCGAAGATGAAGACGATGGTCGAAGACCGGAGATCCTCACCTCGTTTGGATGGTAACCGAGGTCCTGATTGGGAGGCATCCCGAAATATGGATAATGAGTGGTGATCGTTCAGACGTACGTGTTGATCGAAGGGTTTGCGAGGTATTTAGTGCCTCCGGTTTCGTTCAGACCCAGAACGGACTTGTAAATGGACTGTGTGTCCGACATGGGAATTTGTTCTGTGTGATTGATAGCCATCAGTTGCACGGTGTGAATTGCCTGTGTGGCATGCTAAGATGCAGTGATCAGGGCTTCTGTTGAAAAGCAAAGTCTTGTGGTGATGATCAAAGCACCGTCTGTGTGGCGTAGCTTTGTGTATAACGTGAATTCGCGAGCCTCACATCCCGGTATGAACCTAAAACGGGAGAAGGACCTCAGGGAGGGCATGCGTTTCTTTCTAGCTAGGGTGGTGTCAGTGACCTACCAGCCCTGACATTTATATACTTTTAACCTATGTGGTTGTTGCTGTTGCGAGGCGCCTCGGTTTGATCGGACGATCCGGGTCCGATGGAGTCATTCGTTGGCTCATATACACCCCAAAGGGTGGGGAAACGTAGTGTTCAGGCATTCTTAATCCACATCGTTGGACCGGCCCTGTCGCTCCAAGGGTCGATGCGTTCTGATCCTGAGACACGGGCTAGAGCGTCTCGAATTCGGTAAGGACTATCTTTTGCCTTGGTTCATGACGGAAATCCAATTTCCAAATACGACATCGTGCGGTTTTGATTGTATACCTATATATGGCGACATAGTGGTATGGGGCATTAATGCCGTCTATGATTGATAGTTATGATTTGAAATTGTTTTCAAAGTATATAAACACTAGCAATAATATCAAATGCCTTTGTTTTTATTCGTATCAAGCATATCTTGGCCGTTATAAGGTAAAAACTCTATCCTCCGGTTTGCGTTGCATTGTGTGATGGGAACTGAGTCTTATAACGGCTTCATTTTTATAAAAAGCATAGCGATGTTTAAAAGAAAGATTTGTTTTAAAGCACTGGCAATCCAATGGAGTAAACCCGTTCCACGAAAGTGGCGTGGTCCTGTGATTAGCCAATTATATATGTGTTGAGTGGATTTCTCATACCAGTCCCATGACTGACTCGTAGTTTGTTTCACTTTCAAACTCGGGTGCCCCTTTTTCTACACGGGCAGCCTTGTATTCAGGTTTAGCTGGTTCTTTCTGGATAGCTGGAGCTGAAGATGGATTCTATCATTTATTTCTTTTTATGCTGTTCAGCTCCTATTGTACATATTTTGTTTATTTCCGCTGTAGACATTTATGTATAGCTGAACTGTATTTGTACTAAGTAAGATCCTGTATACTGTGTAACTCTGATGATTACTTTTATCCAGTATATTTTGTTGTTCATATCTGGTGTATTTATTTAATTCTGTTCTGCTATTATATGTTTCTGTGTTATATTCCAAAAGATAACCTTGTTTCCGTGAGAACGGGAAATCGGGTCGTCTCAATGGTTGAGGACGTCGATCGGTGATTTGATGGATTTGACGATGTGGCATTCAAAGTGAATCTGGTATGATGATAAAGCGTAGCTTCTAGCCTCATCATCCGGTAAATGACAGAAATCGGGCAGGCAGCATGGCTAAGTCGGTCGCACCGAAGTTGGGTGTATAATCACCTGATCTAGAGTTTCAGTTACTTCTAAAAATCTGTTGTTGATGCTGTCCCATTCGGGAAACGGTTGCTGATCCCAACTGTTGGTGATATACATTCGATACACTCAGGCGAAATGAGTGGTCGGTCATGTGTGGCCGGGTTGCAAGATGTTCTTGTTGAACCCAGTGTATTCCTCTCTAGAGGTACATTAGCGAAAGGTGATTCCATACCTTGTCATAGTTGGAAATCCATTACCCAATACGTGATTGCGGTTTTGATTGTATACTATATATGTAGAACGTGAGATGAAAGCGTTTCTGCTAGATGATTATATATATACTGTGGTTGATAGACATTATTATAATATCAAAAGGTTTTTGATATAAAGATATTTTGGATTCTCATAAGGGAAAAACCCGTTCCGTTATGCGGCGTGGTCTTATGAGATATCATTTACTTGTTCAACTGTTTTTAAACTGTTTTACTCATACCAGTCCCATGACTGACCCGGAGTTTATTTTGTTGTTTTCCCTAAACTTTTGGGTGCCTAAATTTGTATGGGTAGTCAAGTAGTCGGGATTTTACAGATATAGTTGAAGAGCTGGAGCAGGAGGCTTCAGGATCATATAGCTATAGTTATTTCCGCTGTGTTGTAAGTGCTGTACTTTGATAATGATATGTATATGCAAGTACAGATTTGTATTTCAAAGTTATGTTATGAAATATATTTATTCGTTCCGCTGTGAGATTCGTGTTACTCTGATATTATGTTCTTCTTCTTCTTCTATTCTAAGTTTCTATCTTATCTTTCCTCACCCTCTAATTTCTTTCACTAATTACCAGGATTTTTCGACGTTTTGGTTATCGACATTCGAGCTTATGTCGATAACCAAAGTCGCTCGAAATCCGGGTCGTTACACTCTAGAGGCGAATACACTGGGTTCAACAAGAACATCTTGCGACCCGGCCCACATATGACCGACCACTCATTTCGCTTGAGTGTATCGAATGTATATCACCGACGGTTGGGATCAGCAACCGCCTCCCGAAAAGGGACAGCATCGAATATATATTACAGAAGCAAATGGAATTTCTCTAGATAGGTGATTATACACCCTAATAGGAGCGACCCACATAGCCATGTTGCCTGCCCGATTTTTGTCATTTCCCGGTTATGAGGCTTGAGGCTAGAATTTCTCCTTTAGAACATCTGGTCATCATTCTCTTTGAATGCCACATTGTCAGATCCATCAAATCACTAATTGACGTTCACAAATATACTCTGCAGCTGACAGAAATATGTTTGTAAATATCAATGTACGTGATTCTTAAGAAATACTCTGTCAGACATTCGTCCATACAAGTCATCTAGGATCAGCATGAACCGAAGGCACACTCCTACTGCATCCAATATAGGAATCACCCATGGATTAGTAGCGAGAAGTCCTTGCAAAACCGTAGAATTCAACCACGACAGAATCACAAACCAAATAACTCTGGTTGCAAGCCTGAGAAAATCTACAAGTAGTCCTTCCGCTTATGAAGATCCACGGTCTTCACTTGCTCTATCTTGAATCAGCGTCTTCACGTATTTGCTGGTCGTAATGGTTTTTGAATATAAATTCGATCCCGGTCTTTCCATACCAACAATCGTATTGGTCAGGTTTGATAGTCGGTGATTTAACTAGCAAATAACAATAGTGTGAATGAATTTATTGATTCGGTACTTGGCATGACTTGGCCTGTTTAAAATATATCTATACTATATTATAATTACTGAGTTTGCATTTGAGAGCTCTCAGGCCTTCTGCCTAAATTAAACTCAACCGTCTCGGCAATATATTAAATGTGAAAAAAGCGTTGTCCCCTCAAATGGACAATCTACCCCTCTACCCTATCTTTCTTTCGTTACTTTTTTTTCCATTATACTCCCCGTCTGCAATCGAGCCCTAAATTGAAGGCAAACAGATTTTGCTCCCGACGAAGCCTCCCACCACTGCTGCGCTATGTTTTTCTCACTCCGATCAACTGTAGCTTCGGGCTACCATTGTTTCCCGAACGCCCATCAATTTTCCCCAAATACATCAAACAGCTCATCGCCTGTAGGTGATCTTTCTATCATATTTCCACTTTATCTGCCAATTATTTTCGACTGATTACTTACTAAATTGAATTTATTCCATTGAGAAGGTTCATGCAATGAAAATTACGTTGGGTTAAAATCAGTGTTCTACTATATATAATCCTCACATGCTCAAACTTTAAGTTTTGGAGGTGATTTAAGTTATCATGGTATTTTGAATTTTCAATCTAATTTGATTGTTTTATCTTATGCTGTATATTTTTATGTTGTTGATTGTTCATTTGGAGGAGTTAGGGGTTTATGGATTATTTGGATACCTAAAGACGCAAGTCATTTGGTCTTCAAAACACAAATCAGATCTGTTATATACAATGTGAATGTTGGACTCAACATTGGAAGCTTTGTTACTTAGTTCTATAAACTTTAATTTGCTCATTAATAACCAAATGTATCCATTCTACTTACAAAATTTTCAATTAGTGACACTTCGTCTTATGTTATCTTCGAATTCTGTGAATAAAATCCTTTGTTCGTAGAAATCAAAATCCCTATACTTCTTTTTATTAATATACATATTTCTTAAATTATTGTCTATACAAAATTGAATCACTAACCAGCAAATTTACTCCAAGGTTTCATTATTCCTGTCTTAAAATTTGTTTCCTTCACTAACAAAAACTGAAATCTTCCTTTTTAGGTAAGATTATTCTTGACCTTTCTACCTTTCTTCTAACTTTGTAAAAAACTGTTAAGTCTCTTAATTTTGACTCAGGTTGTGCATTCGGTTAATCTATATTTTTCAGATCCTACATATTTGTATTGAAGCTTTGTTCTTCATGGACAAGCTTGATGCGCGATACATTTTCAAGAAAGATACACAATATTTTTTGATCTTTTTTTTGGGGCTTGCTTATAGCTAGATGAATATTTGTTATTATTGCTGTATGAAATTTTAAACAAATAATTGGGCAAGGAAGACATGTTCGCAAGTAGTGACAAGATAATTTTTCTTATCAAAGTAATTATTTTAACCTCTGAACATGTTTTGGTAATAATTCTTTTTGATAAGATCTTGCAAGATGATGAAAATAGGGGTAGTATGTTATCTTAATGTAAAACACATTCCAGTTTAAACTCGGTGTAATTGGTCACTGTGTCACCGGTTTATGTAGCATTGCATCGTAGTAGCTGATTTGAAGCTAACTATTATATCGCTTAATTCTCAATTAAAACAAGCTGTCTAATTTTAACCACAGACCTGGAGTTTTTTATTCGACTATTTGAAGAGCACAACACCAACACTTATGTCTAAATTTTTGCAATGTTGCCGCTCCTTTGTGCATGAGATTCTTTGCACCTATTTTCCTTCGTCATGACTCATGACCTATTCATTATACAAGTTACTATTTTTTGCATAGCTTTCCGGCTCCATCCCGATAACATATTCACTTTTCTCTATAATATTTTCGAAAAGTGTGTTAAATTGTCATTATCTTTTCTGAAATAGTAAACGTAGTTTTTTTTGTGGATTATCGCAACAACCCACGCGTTATAATATAAAACAAAACTGAGAATGCATCATTCCAGTTGATATTATTCTCACAGCGCTCTTTCTTTTCGCTAATTATTTTGCGTTGGAAGATGAAACCAAGCTTAAAGAATTTCATTTGCTTTTTACAATATGTTACATAGTTTTGGTTATTTTTGGTTGCTTGATCATACAAGTCCTCAAATTGTGGTACAATTTGGATCATTAAACTCTCCTTTACATGAATTTAAATGCAGTTTTAAAACACTAATAAATCAACCTGTCTGTTCCAAGTACGGTTCATAAATATTAAAATTAAGGTTTATCTTTGCCTTCAATTTGACTGTGTCCCATAAATTAAAGTAACGAGGGTGCCAAGCATCCTTCTATCAGTGTGGTTGATCACATTCAAGCATATTTGTTAAAATGCTTCCATGCTTTTACAATCGTTTGTTTGTTTCCTGCAGTGAGAAGATTAAACATATCAGTTAAAAAAATTATCTAGCAAAATTGCCGAGTAGCCTTAGTGGATAACCGTAACGCATCAGGTGAAAGCATTAACAATTTCAGAAAGGTGAACTTCCATGGTGGCAATTATTATGTTTTATCATTTGTGGATTGAGTGATGCCATTTGTAGTTGAGTTGATCACATCATCATTACTTTTATTCTTTGCTATTGTTTCTGGTTTATAGGTAATGATTGAGAAATGGTATGGTTAATTGTTAAATGTGTAATATAATATGACCTTTGGAAGGTATAAAAAATTGACATTTCCTCCATTATTTGTAGCTTGGACTTTTCTTTTCAGTCTCTTTTGTTCAGTGGACTTCCTATCATATTGATTCCCAGTATAAACATTTGGTCTGACGGTCTCTGAGAACTACCTAACTAAACTAAAGAAGAATCATAGTAGGTGGCAATCATCAAAATGACATGTACCCTGCTTTCCTACCCTGCTCAAATTTCCTTCCTTTTTCATTTGTATGCATAAATTATTATCAGTTGTTAGACAATAGAAATAAAACTTTCATCTATCGTTGTGCTTTATCGGACTACCAATTGTATGAAATTCCATCTTTAGATGACGTACAAATTTGCTTGCTGTTATATATGTTGTTTTACTATGCTTTGAAATTCTGAAATAATTTGCTTTAGCCGAAGCAAGTTGGAAATAATTTTTAGCAGCCACTCTAAGAAGGATAAGAAATTTCTTATTGGTATTAAGGAGTCTCTGAAAGATCCAATTTACAATAGACAATACAGTTTATATTTTTTCAATATGTTATAATCATGTACTAATTTTGGATTAAAATTATTGCTACACTCTGACTATTGTTATAATGATTGCAGAAAAATGAATCATTAACTCAACGTTTGCTGAAAATGGGAAGAATGGATATGGCAGTAAAATCTTTACAGGTAAGAAGAAGATACATATCCATTTTTTCTTAAATTTCCTGTTTTTTTGAGCTAGATCTTAGAGGTTACAACATGTTCTATTACTGTTACAGTTATACAACATACATATACACTGATTAATTGAGATGTCATATAATTTTAACATTGATTGGTTTACAAAAAAATTGATATACATTGTTTCCATCTTTTTCTGATATATATAATTTGGTTAGTTTGAATTAAATTTAATGCATCATAGTTAAGGGAATGCATTTATCCTGCAAAAATTTGTTTACAACATATATGTAGCGAATCATTTTTTTATTTTAATTTGCTTACTCTTCTATGAGATTTCTATTTGTTGCTATGGCAAGGTACAATATTTATTTCATAGAATACGTTTCAGGTGAAATATATTCTTTGAAAGAATATATTTGAATAAAATTTAAATATAGATTATAATTACCACATTGACATACTTCTGATTTAAATTTTATTTCAATAACAAATCTATTCTCTTTCAAAATCTAGGCGTGCAAAGATAACCGGATCTGAATTATGGGCAGAAAAGGAGGAAAAGGACTTCTCCCTATCAACAAAACTAAGAAAGATCCAACCTCTCGATTTCTCTAGTAGGTCTTCCTAAATGGGTGAAATACTTAGGCTCCTCAAAGTTTGGTAGCATAAGGTAGTAATTTAGATTGCTCACTTCATTATCAGTAATTTAGACTATTGTGGATAATCTACTCCTTCTTTGCGCCTTAACCCTAATAAAAGGCGATTTGATTTGCTTCCAAGTTCCAACGCATCCTTGCCATCCTCATTCTGTAAACGTCGGATACCACTCTTTCGTTCAAGTTTCTCGATTTGTTCCTAAGACATCAGAATCTCATCACGTCTAGGTAATATCTCTAAATAAATTCCACGTTCTTCATCTAGATCCATGTTCTGACATTTATTTCTCGAATATGAATTATTGATACACATTTTAATGGGAAAGAATCTCATAGTGTCTTACTATTTAAAATGAAAGTTTTGTCTTGGTTAACAATAGTTTTTTGCATAACATAATCAACTTCAATGGTCATCCTCCATTCAGTTGAATTTTTTTTGTACTTCATTTCCGTATGATGATATAATTGGGTTGCTGTAACTGGATGTAGACACTAAAAATAGTAAATTTTGGTTTGTTTCTTTGCTTTAATGGTGTAACAGAATAAAAGAAAGCTGACATTTGCATAGTTCAAGTTTACCATATAGCAGCTAAGTTTAGTCACTGAATCAGTGGCAAGCAGTAATGTAACACCCCACCTCCGCCAGGGTGTCTCTTGCAAGCACTCTGACTTTGGAAGGGCGTTTGAATCAGGTAAACATGCATAATGATATATCAAGGCAGAACAAGAACATATGTATATATATAAGCAGAGTAAATAAGATAAGTAAAACAGCGGAAGATTTCAAACTATTTCAAAACAAGTCTGGTACAACATAATGTTAACTTTCCAAATACACAAGTCTAGATAAAAACAACATCACTGAAAAACTGAAATACATAAGTACTATCCCCAAAATAAGTGATAACCATAGCTAGCTTCATGTCAAGACCGTTCATGAGCTAAAATCCCACAAGCAAGCGATTAGAAATCCAAGCTAAGCTCCAATATTCCCACCCTGAGAACCTAGGGGGGAACGGAAGAAAAGAGGCGAAAGGAAAACAGGTCAGTCAAAAAGACTGAGTAAGCCCTACTACAATCAATGTAAACTGATAAAGTTAACTGGCATGATGAAAGCTGGCATGAACATAAGGATAACAACATACTAGCATGATGATTAACTAACAAGGTAGATAAAGGTGTCATCGCATAATCAGGTTTAAGGTTTTGCACCACAGGTGTACTAGCAAACTAACATGACTTGAATAAACAAGTATTGATCCCTTGGCCCAAGCTTTGGCCCAATAACATGAAGTGACCCCAATACGAGGTCCAATAACATGAAGTGACCCTAATACGCGGTCCAACCAAACGGTCTAGTCGATCGGCTCCCTATAAGCCTAACTCGTCACGTGTTGGTGTCCATACGGCCCAAACATAATTGTAGTCAGACTGTGCCGGGTCTCCCGTCGGGTGTATCAAGCCCTAGGGTGGCAACCCCTGGACACCATAAACATGCGTGCACAGTCTCGATCTACTGGTACCCGTGCATGTTTTCCCCGGCTTCGGACTATGTGCACGACCATAAGTCCGCCCGGAACTACACCGGCGTACCACTCTGCCGTCGTTTTTGGTCACTTACCTCCAGTTCAGTAATCGTGCTCCCTCCCTAGCCTAGACCCTAGGGCCTTAATGATACAAACTTGGGATTACTGCTGGAGTGGACCCCCATTGCTAGGATTTTTCTAGTGGGTTAAGTACGGTTTAACCCTCTTGCTAATCATGGATTAACTTGGTTAAGTGTAACGATGAGTTCACGACTTAACCCCGATTAATCTACCAAGCCCAAATTGGTTAAGTATTAAGTGGACCATGACTTAACCCTAATCACGAGGCATTAATTAATTTAATGCGCCTTAACCTCTCACATTAGACCTTGTTGTGGTTACTAGTTAAGCCGGGCGGGTCCGGGTAGCTTTACACCACAACTTGGTCTAACCTCGGGTTCAAGGTACAACATGGCCAACTTCTCACATTGGGTCCTATTGTTTGTAGCAACTAGTTAAGTCGGTCGGTTCCGGGTAGGTTTACGCTACAAACTCAACCCAACCTCGAGTTGGTCACACTTATCTTTTCTAAGTGTCATGTCCATCATGTTTCCAAAACATGTTACAAATTTTCAAGCAATTGGGTAGACCTAACTTAATAGGTAAATTCCCAATGGGTAGACCTAACTTAATAGGTAAATTCCCAATCTTATGTTTTTATGTCTTTTAAGTTTACCCAAACCCCCAAACGCAATCCCATCGCTTACATATCGCAATAGCGCATAAAGGATAGAAAGAGGGAACTTGGCATAATCATGACATAAAGGTGTTGAAGCCACAAGTTTAACATGGTGGCATATGAAATGTACATGTGTCCATATACTTGCATATTACATTTTTAGGTCTCAAAAGCATGCACAAAACCAAACTTAGCATATTGGTGATACATGGTGATAAATGACATGTAGAAATGGCCATAAGTTCGCATTTGGCCTCACATGCAAGTTATCATAAGGGATATGATAACTTACATGTTGCCAAAATGCAACCTTTAGCATAAAGCTTGAAGCTTTAAGCTCATAAACCCAAGATAAGCTTGCATAACATGATAACATGAAAAAAAGGATCAACCCAAACTTGCATAACATAACTTGCATATCATATGACAAACTTGCATATCAAACTTGCATAACATAACTTGCATATCATAACATGGCAAACTTGCATACATAACATGATAGACTTGCATAACACATCATAGTAAACTTGCATAACATATCATGATAAACTTGTATATCATATCATAGCATACTTGCATAACATGATAAACTTGCATATCATATCATAATGATCAAACACAACTTGCATCATTCATTAGCTTTAGAGTTTAAATATGAAAGTAGAAAAGGGCTTACAATGCTTATGAAGGCACAAAAAATATGACAAAGCCCTTATGAAATCAAATAGACCCAAAATGCAAGCTCTAATAGAAAAACCCTTGAGCCAAAATGATCAAAACTCTTTCTTTATGATGCAAATATAGAAACTTGACTTGAATGCAAGCTAATGATGCTCATACAAGCTTGAAAACACTTGTATGCATGGAAAATCTCTCATAGAAATAATTTAGAAATTTTATGAAGAGAGTGGAGGCCATGAGAGGATTGATTTTGCCATAGTTTAGTTACTTGAATGAATAATGATGATTTAGGGTTAGGTTAGGGGCTTATTTATAGAGATTAGGATTAGTTTCAACCTTAGGATTAAACCCTAGTTCTAATCTCAGCCCTCAAAACCGAATTTGGCCCCCAAACTCAACACAATCCAAAAATGGTGCACCAGGCAAAACTGCCCGGCTGGACCAAGTCGACAGCCAAGTCGACAGGGCTGTCGACTTGGGTCCAACCAAGTTGACTTCCAAGTCGACAGGGCTGTCGACTTGGGTACTCTGGCGGGAATTTTCCCGCTTGGCCCAAACTGGCCCAAATTTCCAAATTCAAACTTGAATTTGAAATCTGTTTTTACTTTGAAATTTTCTGAAAACTTCGTTGGGCCTTAATCGGGTCATACGGACTCCGATTTTCGAAAACTCGGACTCTATTTCGCGTATTTTTCCGAGACGCACGCAATGGCATAGCCCGTTTCCCTTGATTCCGATTTATAAATTAAATTCTGCCTCGATTTATGTTATAACAGGTTATTGAAAATACGGGTTGTTACATTCTCCCCTCCTTAAAGGATTTCGTCCCCGAAATCTTCAAGTTAGGAAGAACGTATCCTACCATCCAACATCCATCTACTCAAAACATCATCCACGAGCAATCATTGTCCTTACAAGATTCTAAATGTTGTATGAACATATGCAAAGGTGTGTGTATATGTACTTATCTAATGCAAATGTCATCAATGCAAATTATGTTAGTGAAACGAATCCATATGTATGCAATTCCTAACATAATGTATAACATCTATATGTGTGCACATAACATACATCCATATGCAACATCCATGTGATAACACAAAAATTTTCATCCATGTATAAGCATAAACACTCATGCATATGCAATATGAGGAGTGTGTGAGCCGATCTAGTGCCTAACGTGTATAATGCATCCACGAGTAACCACTTGCAAACACTTGCAACCACTTGCAACCACTTGCAACCATCAAGCATAACATGTTTCAAACACATGTTTCATCAAAAGGGTTTCTACCTAAGGTTCTCATGGCAAGATTAACATGATAAACTAGATAATCAAGACAAACATGGATAGCAAAAGATATGCTACAAAGAGATCGGGAAGATAAGCAGGATATACTCCTTTCGGATTACAAGAAATCCCTTCCTAACCCAATCCATATTCTATAAAAGCCCAAAAGGTTTAGTCAACCTAACGGACCCCTTCAAACCCTGACATGTATTACTAGCCAATAAGTCATACCTCCCGACAAAAATAGGACCGAGAATGGGACCGAGAGGATATACGTAAAAAGATAACATGCGAGTAAGTTCCACAGGAAAACAAGGATCAAGGATATGCTCTTAAAAAGAGATATGATGCGCGTATCCAGCCTTCAATCTTCTAAGTCACGTTTCCTTGAGTTTAACTCCACTGTGCTTTGACCGTCTTTTACCCCATGATTTCTTGGCTTCTTAACTCTTGTTTCCAAATATGAGTTGGAACCCATTTCATTGTCGCCTCTCGTCTTCCTCTTTCACTTACTCTACTATCATTATTGGCTTAAACATAACTATGACCTCATGGTTTCATGCAAGCTCTCCAAAATTCACTAGTGAATCCTGGATCTCGTTTACTTACTATAAAGTATTCCACGCAGCAGAACTTTTCTTGAAAATACCAATCCACGTTACCAACGTGATTTTCTATAACTCATGCTTGAACGAAATGAACCATCTGCCTACGAATGATAGACCGTACTTAGATTCAGTTGCTTGCCCATGACTTCCCGTAGACTATCCCAAAACTGGCTAGTGAAGATTGAGTTATGGTTACTAACTATACTTTAGGGAACCTCGTGCAACCGCTTTATTTCTTGAAAGTAAACTGTCGCTAGCTATGAGCAGTCCTTTCGCTCTTTACCGGAGTGAAATGAGCACTCTTCGTGAGTCTACCTACCATGACCCACATGCTCATATTCTCTTTCCTTGACCTAGGCAGTCCATCCACGGAATCCTTCGTGATGCTTAACTACTTCCATTGCGGGGACCTCCAATGGATGTAATAGCCCACCGGGCTTCTATGACTCGGCCTTTAACCTGTTGGCACAACATGCACCTTGGGACAAACTCGGTCACCTCCTCAGGTGATGTGCATCTTCAAGAACCTTCTTTCTCTCATCGCGTCTTAGCCATCCCTTGTCATCTATAGCGAGGTAACTTACCATCTCGCCTCGAGTCAACTTGTCCATGATCTCGACTAACTGCGGGTCTTCTTTCTGTGAAGTCCCTACTTGATCCAGAAGGGTAGGTCTAAGCTCAAGGGACGCTAACTAATTAAACTGAGAGAACTTCTTACTTCAGTTGCATTCCTTGGAGTCTTCCAATCCTGAACTGCAACTACCTTAGCGGGATCCACCGCTAAGCTTTGCTTAGAAACTATGTGCCCAAGAAATCTAACTCCTTTTTCTCCAAAATGACACTTGGAGAACTTGGCCTTCAACTGATGCGCTCTAAGCGTATCCATCACCTCCACGAGATGCCTTGCGTGCTCTTCCTCATCCTTAGAGAAGATCAGAATATCATCTACGAAGACCACGACAAACTTGTTCAAGAACTCCCTGAACACCCTACTCATCAAGTCCACGAAGTAGGCGGGTGCATTAGTGAAACCGAATGGCATGACCAGCCATTCTAAGAATCCATCTGGAGTTCTGAACGCAGTCTTGTCTATACAATCCTCAGCTACTCTGAGCTGATGGAATCCAGTAGCAAGATCAAGAGAAAATAGATGTTCCTACAAGCTGATCAAACAAATCATCGATCCTTGGCAATGGTTGTCTATTCTCTTCGTTTAACTCACGATAATCAACACAAAGTCGAAGAGAACCATCTGCCTTGGTAGTAAATACTACATGCGCTCCCCATTCAGATATACTTCATCTAATGAAGTTCTTCTCAAGCAACTCCTTGACTTGCTTTCTTAACTCTCATCTTGCGGGGCCACGTGCCTAACCGGCCACAAAACTATCTTGGCATTGTCAACCAGATAAATGCGGAAATCTATCTCTCGTTTAGGGGTAACCCCCTTCACTTCACCTAAGATATCAGGATATTCTCGGACCACCCTCACCGATTACAAACTATCGATAGACGAGTTGAGGGATTCAAGATAACACAACATGACGGGACTCATAGGGTTACTAGAAATTTTTAGGGTATTACCGAGGCGAGTCATAAGCCTCACAACCCTATGCTCAAAAATCAAGGATGGCTCCACAACTGGACAACCCATCCATGCCCAAAATCAACCCATACCCCATGAAACCGAGAATATAAGCATCACACGAGAACTCTACACTAAGATAGAGATTTTCAAATCCACGTAGATAAAAGACAAATGGGCGGAACCCCCAATTGGATTTGGAACACACACGGGATCATTAACTAGACTAGTACTTAGGTGCAAACTTTCAACTAGATCAGACGAGATAAACTATGCGATGCACCATAATCAAACAAGGTACAAACTGGGAAAATCAGAAATATATACAAGACTTTCAACAGAAATACTACCTCGATCGGGAACTGGAGCGGCATTGAGAGCATGAACTTGCCCTCCCGAAGGTCCAGCACGCTGAGTCTGACCCTGGCCTTGCCCTTGCTTCTTCGGGCAATCTTTGCTGAAATGTCCAAACTCACCACAACGATAGCATTCACCACTCTTCCTTTTCCTCTTCTTACAATCCTTAATAAGATGCCCAACTAAACCGCAATAATAGCACTTTCCCTTTTTGTTATTGCCCTTGTTGTTGTTCCCCTTGTTGCCTTGACTCTTGTTCTTGTTCTTGTTCTGATTGCCTTGACTGCTCTGACCACTTGGATTACCCAGATTTCCTTTCCACTGGGAATCAGTCTTCTTGGCTTGAGTACCATTCATCTTGATCTCCTTCTTGTCACTCCTATTCTCTTCATTGAGTAGGGCCATATTCACCAAACTTTCGAAAGTTGCCCCCAAGGGTATATGAGTTATGGCTAAACCATGTAATGGCTCGTTTAATCCTAGAGCAAAGTATAGGGCCTTCTTCTGAGCTGTGTTAACCAAGTCTAAACCGACCCGAGCCAGTTGATTAAACTTATCTATGTATTCCCTAATAGTCATGTCCCCTTGCTTCAGTGATAGGAACCTTAGTCCAAACTTTCCCCGAAAGTCATCCCAAGTCTCAATTGGTCTAGTAGCGGTGGTGACCACCCACCAACGTGCAGCTTCTTCCCTTAGCAACCACACTGCCAATAAAACCTTCCTACGGTCATCTATATCAAAGAAGGCAAAAAGATCTTCGGTTTCTTTCAACCAATTCCTGGCCTCTACGAAAGTCTCGGTTCCAATGAAATTCTTGCAACCCATCGCCCTAAAGTCTTTGCAAATCTCCGCGAAATCCTTTTGTGGATGCTGAGGGGGAGGAGGAAGAGGAACCTCAGCGACAGGAGGAGGAGGAACATTAACTACCGGAGGAGGAGTAACATTTGCGGGGCCGGCTTCGGTCGCCCTAGCCTCCAAAAGTCTCCTATACCAAACAGGTACGTGTACTCACTCCGGAATGGCAAAGTTATTGGCCATACTGAAAACGAAGAAAAAGATAGATTCAGAATGGAGAAAAACGAAGGAATTTTGCTAATGGCTTTTTGGGGAATAGCCTTTAAAATAAACTAGACTTTTCTTTGGAAAATACTTTATACTTGATTTTGAAAATAGTTTTCCAAAAGTTTTCTAAAAACCTTTTTGTTCCCTTCTCGTAAACCATATGCTCTGATACAAAATGTAACACCCCACCTCCGCCAGGGTGTCTCTTGCAAGCACTCTGACTTTGGAGGGGCGTTTGAATCAGGTAAACATGCATAATGATATATCAAGGCAGAACAAGAACATATGTATATATATAAACAGAGTAAATAAGATAAGTAAAACAGCGGAAGATTTCAAACTATTTCAAAACAAGTCTGGTACAACATAATGTTAACTTTCCAAATACACAAGTCTAAATAAAAACAACATCACTGAAAAACTGAAATACATAAGTACTATCCCCAAAATAAGTGATAACCATAGCTAGCTTCATGTCAAGACCGTTCATGAGCTAAAATCCCACAAGCAAGCGATCAGAAATCCAAGCTAATCTCCAATATTCCCACCCTGAGAACCTGGGGGGGGGAACGGAAGAAAAGAGGCGACAGGAAAACAGGTCAGTCAAAAAGACTGAGTAAGCCCTACTACAATCAATGTAAACCGATAAAGTTAACTGGCATGATGAAAGCTGGGATGAACATAAGGATAACAACATACTAGCATGATGATTAACTAACAAGGTAGATAAAGGTGTCATCGCATAATCAGGTTTAAGGTTTTGCACCACAGGTGTACTAGCAAACTAACATGACTTGAATAAACAAGTATTGATCCCTTGGCCCAAGCTTTGGACCAATAACATG
Organism: Allium sativum; assembly: GCA_030737875.1. Classification (NCBI taxonomy): domain Eukaryota; kingdom Viridiplantae; phylum Streptophyta; class Magnoliopsida; order Asparagales; family Amaryllidaceae; genus Allium; species Allium sativum. The sequence continues at coordinate 315,741,547 of CM060915.1, forward strand.
AAGTGACCCCAATACGAGGTCCAATAACATGAAGTGACCCTAATACGCGGTCCAACCAAACGGTCTAGTCGATCGGCTCCCTATAAGCCTAATTCGTCACGTGTTGGTGTCCATACGGCCCAAACATAATTATAGTCAGACTGTGCCGGGTCTCCCGTCGGGTGTATCAAGCCCTAGGGTGGCAACCCCTGGACACCATAAACATGCTTGCACAGTCTCGATCTACTGGTACCCGTGCATGTTTCCCCGGCTTCGGACTATGTGCACGACCATAAGTCCGCCCGGAACTACACCGGCGTACCACTCTGCCGTCGTTTTTGGTCACTTACCTCCAGTTCAGTAATCGTGCTCCCTCCCTAGCCTAGACCCTAGGGCCTTAATGATACAAACTTGGGATTACTGCTGGAGTGGACCCCCATTGCTAGGATTTTTCTAGTGGGTTAAGTACGGTTTAACCCTCTTGCTAATCATGGATTAACTTGGTTAACTGTAACGATGAGTTCACGACTTAACCCCGATTAATCTACCAAGCCCAAATTGGTTAAGTATTAAGTGGACCATGACTTAACCCTAATCACGAGGCATTAATTAATTTAATGCGCCTTAACCTCTCACATTAGACCTTGTTGTGGTTACTAGTTAAGCCGGGCGGGTCCGGGTAGCTTTACACCACAACTTGGTCTAACCTCGGGTTCAAGGTACAACATGGCCAACTTCTCACATTGGGTCCTATTGTTTGTAGCAACTAGTTAAGCCGGTCGGTTCCGGGTAGGTTTACGCTACAAACTCAACCCAACCTCGAGTTGGTCACACTTATCTTTTCTAAGTGTCATGTCCATCATGTTTCCAAAACATGTTACAAATTTTCAAGCAATTGGGTAGACCTAACTTAATAGGTAAATTCCCAATGGGTAGACCTAACTTAATAGGTAAATTCCCAATCTTATGTTTTTATGTCTTTTAAGTTTACCCAACCCCAAACGCAATCCCATCGCTTACATATCGCAATAGCGCATAAAGGATAGAAAGAGGGAACTTGGCATAATCATGACATAAAGGTGTTGAAGCCACAAGTTTAACATGGTGGCATATGAAATGTACATGTGTCCATATACTTGCATATTACATTTTTAGGTCTCAAAAGCATGCACAAAACCAAACTTATCATATTGGTGATACATGGTGATAAATGACATGTAGAAATGGCCATAAGTTCGCATTTGGCCTCACATGCAAGTTATCATAAGGGATATGATAACTTACATGTTGCCAAAATGCAACCTTTAGCATAAAGCTTGAAGCTTTAAGCTCATAAACCCAAGATAAGCTTGCATAACATGATAACATGAACAAAAGGATCAACCCAAACTTGCATAACATAACTTGCATATCATATGACAAACTTGCATATCAAACTTGCATAACATAACTTGCATACCATAACATGGCAAACTTGCATACATAACATGATAGACTTGCATAACACATCATAGTAAACTTGCATAACATATCATGATAAACTTGCATATCATATCATAGCATACTTGCATAACATGATAAACTTGCATATCATATCATAATGATCAAACACAACTTGCATCATTCATTAGCTTTAGAGTTTAAATATGAAAGTAGAAAAGGGCTTACAATGCTTATGAAGGCACAAAAAATATGACAAAGCCCTTATGAAATTAAATAGACCCAAAATGCAAGCTCTAATAGAAAAACCCTTGAGCCAAAATGATCAAAACTCTTTCTTTATGATGCAAATATAGAAACTTGACTTGAATGCAAGCTAATGATGCTCATACAAGCTTGAAAACACTTGTATGCATGGAAAATCTCTCATAGAAATAATTTAGAAATTTTATGAAGAGAGTGGAGGCCATGAGAGGATTGATTTTGCCATAGTTTAGTTACTTGAATGAATAATGATGATTTAGGGTTAGGTTAGGGGCTTATTTATAGAGATTAGGATTAGTTTCAACCTTAGGATTAAACCCTAGTTCTAATCTCAGCCCTCAAAACCGAATCTGGCACCCAAACTCAACACAATCCCAAAATGGTGCACCAGGCAAAACTGCCCGGCTGGACCAAGTCGACAGCCAAGTCGACAGGGCTGTCGGGGTCCAACCAAGTCGACAGGGTTGTCGACTTGGGTGCTCTGGCGGGAATTTTCCCGCCTGGCCCAAACTGGCCCAAAATTCCAAATTCAAACTTGAATTTGAAATCTGTTTTTACTTTGAAATTTTCTAAAAACTTCGTTGGGCCTTAATCGGGTCATACGGACTCCGATTTTCGAAAACTCAGACTCTATTTCGCGTATTTTTCCGAGATGCACGCAATGGCATAGCCCGTTTCCCTTGATTCAGATTTATAAATTAAATTCTGCCTCGATTTATGTTATAACAGGTTATTGAAAATACGGGTTGTTACAAGTAAAGTCAGTTAGTAGTAGTTATGAAACAGTAAGTTCAATTTTTGCAATAATTGAGCTGCTATTTATCGTGTAAATTTATATATCTCTTAATCTGTTCAACATATAGAAATATGCTGCTTTGTATAAAAAGTTATTTCTTCACTATTTTTATTTCTTAAACTGTTCAACACTATTGATCGAGACCTATGATGTATAAATGATTCAGTGTTATTTTACAAATTGTTCATCTTTAATGACATAACTGAGAAAAAAATATGACATATTCATGCTTATGTTTTTGCATATAGCAACTAGGTTTAGTCGCTGAAACAATGGCTTTTACCTTGCCTTGCAACAAAGTAAGTTATTAGTCATAAAACAACATGTTTACTCTTCTTTTTTGGTTCAAATTGTTCAACAATAATGTTCGCCACCTATTATATTTGAATTTTTCACTTTAGTTTTATAAATTGATCAGCTTAAATGATGTAACTGAAGGGGAAAAATTGACGCTTTCATATTTCCATTTTGAAATGCAATATTCGACGTCCGTGATGTAAAGGACCAAATCTTATTGTACGAATCCGTAGCCTGATTTGATTTTTCATTTATATTTATAGGCACATTTGCTGAATTTTTAATTATGTCGTGATCACACTTGCTGAACGAGTTCATCGTTGACACCATTATTTGGCTATGGATTCATTCTCACCTGCTGAAGATAGAAGTTTCCTTATCAAAGATATGATTTAATTTATTTTTTGATTTACATAGGAATTTTCCGAAGTTTCTTCTTAACTAATTTGCTACTATGGTTTTGGAGTGAAAATAATTTTCATTAAAGCTAAGGACACTTCGCTAAAGGTTTTGGTAGTTCCCTCAGTTGATCATGCACCAATATTATTTGCCTTTTGTTTGGAAGTTAATTTTTTCCTATTATATTTATGGTGAATGTATGCGATTTAGGTACATATTAAAAAGTACTCTGGGACGTCTGGAGGCTTCTCATGAAGAGAACGGGAAAATGATGAAAATTTAGAAATCTGGTAAAAGTTTTTATAGTAGGAATTTCCTGCAATGTTAGGATTAAATTTTAGTTGGAACATGGTGCTGGTTATTATTTTTATTTTTTATTATTAAGCGGAATTCAATCTGATGGAATTTGCCCTGAATCTGCAGAAGTCGTATAATGCGGTTGGATTTTCCAGTACTGATATGGTTGGCAGATTATATTTTCATAACTTTTTTATGCAATATGGTTCTTCAAAAGATTATACAACGAGGCTTATAAACATTTTTTTCTATGAAAATTCAGAATTAAATGACGTGTAAACAATGATAATTATAGAATATGAACGTGAAAACCATTGACTGCATTGGAACAAGTTATTTTCTGGTGTCTCTCTCCAACTGCAGTTAGACTCCATTAATGTAACTGTCATTCTTCTAACGGTATGCAAAACTCACTTCAATAGAAGAAAGACGACCACAAATAAAAAATTTCTTTTTGCTAACAGGTATCTTTGTTGACATCTTTATTGACATTTTGTAGTCTTGGTTAATAAAAAACACAACCTCTGCAATTTGAAACTGAAACTGATAGAAGAACATATGGTAGTGAAAATTTTGTTAAAACCGCAACCCTTTTTTGTGCTATTTTCTTTATTTTCAGTCTCCTCTCAGATTGCCTCCATAATGAAATTGATATCCGACTTCAAATTTAATTCCTTCCTTAAGTAATTTGTACATTTGCAACAGCTTGAGTAAATACACTGCTTTTATGCAATATAAGTCATACCTAAACAAACACAGATCTGGGTTTGACCATCTCCCTCGGTTTAATCCTCTATTCTGTGCATGATTTGACACTTCCGACTTTGAGCCTTTAGAAAGAGAAAATTTTCTTTAAACATAATATTTTATACATTGATAATATTAACGTCAATGTCAGATGCTTATGTACATCATTCTTCATAGTCCATTAATTGGATGGAAATTTAGTTTCAATGTTTTATCAATTTACAATTCAAGAGTAAGCAGAAATGCTACTTCTAATCATATTGTATTACTCTTGCAATATAATTTAAAATCAGTATTCACTAAATTTAGGATATTTTTTCCTAAATTTAGGCCAGTTCTAAAATTTAATCACATAAATCGTCTAACTTATTGCTATTTCAATTACAGATAATTCCTAATCATGTTAGTGTCACGTTAGCAAACTTGCACCGATGTCATTTCAAAAGGTGCCAGTAATGCTTTAGACAATAGTATAGATACATTTTCAAAAATTGTCCATGTTTTTATTCATATATGCATGGAAAATTTTCCGAATTGCATTTCCGTTCTTTCGATATTTCAAATAGCATTAGTGTATTTTTTGACAATGTAACGCTAACATCTCCTTCAGATCAAAAGGAACAAAAAAAATTCCTTATACTTTGGCCTTGAGCCGTTGGATATCACCTACAAATATTAACACAACAAGGCACTCCATCTTAAGATCAGTGGTTACAAGTGGATTTCTTTTCTAATCATAAGACTTGATACGGTATCTGTATCGTCTTACCTAGAGCTTCCGTTTATGCCAATGGGTCTAGAGGTTATTCGCGGTGAACTAGCACTTATTAAGCATCCACTCAAATTAAAGGTACTTCTTCTTAAATCTTTGTCGGTTAGCTAACCAATATAACTAGATTTTTAAATTGTTATTTGCTTAGAAACTGTATCACTTGGTCAGAAAGAGATAAAAAATGAAACTCAATGTAAAATTTAAGCAAGTTATTCTAACGTTGTGAATTTGAGAATTATAGTCATTTCTCATGAACCAAATTTTCAAATGGAAGTTCAGTTTCCAATTGTCAAAATGTTCTTACGTCAAAAGCTGACATGATATCTTGTGGAGAGAAATTTGACTCTTATTATGCCTTTAAAGTTGCACCTAATAGTTTGTTGCTTTCATTTCTGCTGCTTTCCATATGTTTCATTGCAATAATAGGAGTTAAATTTTGAATATTACTACAAGTTTATTTTTTTTGGCATATTCTTGCATACCCAGCATATCCATCTGTTAAATAGTATTTTATTTTCTTACATGATACATGTGGGCATGTTCTCTTAATGTACACATACATGATTTCAAAAAAGTTAGTATCATTTAGATTGAAAACTTGCTCTATTTACATGTATTTGCTATTGTTTTCTTACATGCCCGACGTAGATAACTTTTGGGCGCATACTGATAACTTTTGGATGCATACTGCAAGGGAGAATATAGATTATGGGGTACTTTAGGCTTAAGTCCCAAATTCTGGGCATGATTAAACGAAATATAAATGCAGTCATTTCATTTAGTGGCGATAAAAGCATTAAATGATTATAGCGATGATATGATTTAATAATAATAATATAATTTTTTTTAATAATGTATTATATGTCTTCCAACAATGTGATTTTCTAATATTACCTCAATAGTGCATGATAGAATGATGTAATGTCTTAAAGAATCCCGAGTTCTTTTTTCTTTGTTTGGTCTTCCTTTTCAATTGCAATATAATTGTAATACTTCTTTACTCAACTTTCTTTTGCACTTTTTGGTCCTATGGATGGAGGTAACATATTTGATTAATCAATAACTACTCATACTGTTAAATTAAATATAAATGGCGTGGGGCAAGGGAAAATGGCATAAAAGTTCGTTTATTTTCGTGAAATACCTGTTCTAACATTTTGAAAGCTCATTTGAGAAGCTTAATTTTTTTCATAAGGCATAAGTCTTTACATATTCTCTTAAAAGCTGAATTAAGGCAAATTATTTTCTTGTGTAACAAAAATTTGAATTTCATACATATTTAACACACTTTTAATAAACTATGATTATTTTTTGAAAAAAAAATCCATATATTTAAAAATATCTTTTAACAGAAATTTGAATTATTGTGAAAATTTGGATATTTCCTCGACAAGTTAGTTTTGCACATTTTTTTTCCGAAAGGGAAATTTAATTTTGCAATTATATTCCATTGGCTTCAAGCAAGCAGTTTTCCCAAAAGTCCAGAGGTTTTTAGTAAGAAAGGCTTCTTTTTGACTAACTCAAGATATTGAATTAGATTTTACTTTGTCAAAAAGATCAAAAGTCCCAGTAAAGGTAGAAACTTTCAATAGGAAAAAACATCAAAAAATATGGATGTTGTAATGATATCAAACTTTTGTTTGATATTTTTGTAAAGTTTTATTTTCTTAGTAAAACTAAGTTAGAGCAAAAACAAATGAACCCTTATCGAACTAAATAAATAACAAAGTCCCAATTGACATAATCTTATGTGAAGTCAACTTTTAATAGACTTTTTTGAATTTGCACTTATTTAATTTTGATTTTGGACCAAACAATAAGAAGATTATCGGTTGGTTCACAAGAATAGGAAACAATCGTTAAAATTCATTGTGTGCATAGCATGATTCGAACATGGATGACTATATTAAGAATAGCTTTAAAAATTGGATTAAATTTTCGAATATCTTACCTATTCGAATCATGAATGTATTACATTACGGTTAAATGTTTAAATATTGCACATATGTGAAATATGAATATTCTTCGAATAGATGGATAACCTTTTTGTGTGGGAACTATCAATTGAATGACCTTTTTGCAGAAATATTTTTCCAACTTAAATATTGTACGAAGAGCATCTGGCTTCTTAGAAGATTGTTTTTAACATTTGCTATATATGATTTTGCAGAAAGTAACCTTTTTGTGCAGAACGAACAATTCTGTATGATTCTTTACTTTTTTGTTAGAACAAATGGCGGAAGCTGGAGTAAAAGGTGCTACCAATGGAAAACAGGTATGTCTTCTCTATCATTAAATAGATGCATTTTATAGTATATTTAATTACTATTCCCATTATAGTTCAAAATTTAGAATTCATGTGAAAAATTGAAGTGGCATTGTCTTAGTTAGCATACATTTTTTTAGATTGGTACAGAACAGAAAACAAAAGCCTAGATGGTTTTTGTTGTTTACATGATAATCCATCATTTATAATCAAACTAGAAAAGTGTTGGTCCATCAAATTCTTTAGGTTAAATTAGTTGATTTACTATCCTATTGTTTGAATAATAATTACAGAATATGGAAGCTTACTCTGCTTGAAAAAAATATTTGAACAGTTTCCATCTAAAATTTCTGTATGCAATATATTTTATGGCTTATTATATTTCGTAGGGAGGTTTTTGATAAATTTATGCTCTTATATCAAATAGTTTAACTATATTGCATGAGTAAAATACTGCCTTTAACATTTGTTCTTTGCAGAGCTTCGATCCTTGATTGTCAATACTAACCACTAACTACAAATCATTAGTCAACAAATTGCTTCATTTGTTTTCAAATTATAAAGTAAACTTTTGAGCTATGTTCAAAACATTAATTAGCTTAGACAGAGATGTTATTTTTTGAAGCTACTCATGTTATTTATTATTTTGAAGTCTGCACAACAGGAAAACAGTGAAAGCCATGTTTTGAACCATGGTGAACACCATGTTTTTTTGCATCGTTAATCCTCTTTTTTAACCTCATTCATTTATCTGCTTTATTCCATGTATTAATTCCTAATACCTAACGTTTATGCAGTTTCAATATCATTTATGGAATATAGGTTTACCAAACTGTGTGTTAAATAACCTATCACATTTTGGACCATTATTTTTTAGTTGTAATATATGATATATTAAGTATGATTCATGGCAATAGAGGAAGTAGGTATTAGACATCAATTCTCCCGGTCTTTACTACCTTAGCATAGTGCGTTCCTATGGGATTAAGTATTTTTATTTTTGGTTCCCATGCTTGAACCGTTCTGCCCAAAGGTATACAGGGAGGAAGAGATAAACATTTATGGTTATTGACGTATATATCTGGCTTAGATGCCATGGGTGCTCAAAACCACCAATTTAGTGTTTCTCTCTTTAGCCATTTTTCTTTGTATACTATAGTCTCATCACATTTAGTTTACTACTGTTATAGAAATTATTTATACCAACCCTCCAGTCGGATGAAATTTCATGCAAGTCTGAATTTTCTTTAAGAGTTGTGCATAACATAACATCTTCTTACTTCTATAAGCTTAATGTACACTTTGAAAGGGTATTCCAGTCGGATGAAAGGGTATTTATTTTTGTCAAAATCAAATCTTTTTTTGGCAGTATTAGCAAAGACAATATCACATGCAGGCCAGTAATCAAATGTGATTGTCAATGCTTTCAAATTTTTAATTCACACTTTTATAGCTTACATAATATAAACAATATGTGAATATACTTTGATGAAGTGATTCATTTCTTTAAATAAATCACTAATATTTGTGTGTGTGTGTAGCTTGGCCTTATACTTCAAGGAATGAAGTATCCATAAGATAGAAAAATGAACTGTAAACTTTATTTATTGAATGATGTATGTCACTTGATGTTGTTCCCTGTTCAGCCTACCATTGTTTTTTTCATTAATACCACACCATTTTTTAATTTAGTTGGACCTAGCAGTTGCTTCCATAGTTACAATGACTGCATCATATTATATGTGAAGTATACTACACTTCAATTGGTTGTTTGTATCCACATGGTATTGTTAACTTGCACTGGGTATTGCAACTGATGCAGGAAGCTCATATGAAAATGAAAATACTGAATTCATTGAAACCGCAGGAGGTATAAATTCTAAATTAACTCTATAATAGTAGCGGATGGAATATAAATCTAAATAGTAGGAAAGTTGCAGGGGTGAGGTAGCATCGCTCCATTCGTAATTAGTCAGTCTATGATGACTAAAAACCCTGACAGGACAAGGAGATAGACGCTGATGTGTTGGATTCCATAAAAATGGATGCATGTAGGCAACTTAAGGCTATCGTTTTCTTCACAGCTTGGACTTTAATTATGTACAGCTTGAGTGGTTGGATGAATAAAAGCAATTTGAGGTAGTCGTCCCCTTTGCTGCACGAACAAAAGTGATGTACAGTTAGAAGTAACAGATGCAACGACCTACGCCATCGATAAACTGTTGTTACGTTGTTGTACAATGAATGTAGAAATCTGTGGAGTTTTTAAAAGAGAATGGGATGTGCCTCCTATAGTAGTAATGTATTCTCTGTAATTTTAAGCCAGAGTAATTTGGTGTAGTTTTCACCAATATTTGTATAATATCCAAATTGTTATCGCGTTGCCCACCTCGAAAATATTTTGGTGGTTTTGTCTATTTCTACCTATGTTTACTACTATTTCAATCAAACACATCCATTTGTAGTTGCATTATAATCCAAAATCAACATTTATTTTGCAACAAGAAGCTCATTCTCATTGTTTCCTTTGCGCATGAAGATTATACTTGGTAGAACTAGGTACTCATAGGTACCACTATTGTTTTTAGCTGCAGAAGTAAGATTGATGCATCAGTTTTCAACTTTTTTAATTTTATTTGGTTGTCTTTTGCGCAACTTTTTCAATTATCCAGGAAATAACTAAAGAAGGGAGAGAAATGTTCAAGAATTCAACGTTAAAAATTTGTAGTATTAGCTTTATTGTAAGGCAGACTTTCTTTACTCCCTATGTGTTTCAGTGGAGGCACCTGTGTTTCAACTAATTTATTGCCTTATTAATCTGATATATTTCCTTTCTTATAGATTTTGTGTTATTCGCTTATCACCTAATTGCTATCAACTTGCATTATATAAATATATCAATCAATAATTAACTTAAAAAACCATGAAAAGGGAGAATTATCATTTGATAACTAATTGTTTTTATTCATGTTACATATTGATTATCTTCTAATTTTGCGATTTTAAACCAAGACCGTGTGCGAAGCACGAGTTCACACTTGTTTGACATATGGTTAATCAACTATTAATTCTTCATATATATTCGAAACATTTTATTTTTATTCTAAAATCTCGTATTAGTGTCAAATATTCTTCGTATAGGCTAAAACCAATTTCAACACCTTCACTCGTCCCAAACTAATATCATTCCTCGATAATAGTGAAGCCGTTCAAGTTGGGGTATTTTATTTACCTCTCAGACCTTGATCGACAACGTTCTTATCTCAGAATAAATACCAGTTTGTAACTTAAACCCTTATAAAAATCTTGTTTACCATCTCGATTTCAAATATGGTTTTATAAACCATTTCTTACATTTGAAATCTTCTTTCAATATAATCTTGTTACTTAATTTGTTTGATTAAGGAAAAACCTTATTTAAATTCCTACATGAACTCACTGATTCCATTTACCAAATCTCGTTTGAAACTTGAGTCATAAATCGCTTTACAACTCTTATCGCCCCTTCGATCGAACTTCATCGTCAATTAATCAATTGTTAATTGAATTCCCATTTATCAAATCTTGTTTGAAAACTTGGATTTTTAAATCCCTTTAATGAAACTCTTATTTGGTTTTGATCGAACTTAGCGACGCTTAACCACTTCTTAATTGAATACCAATTTAAAAGTTATCGCTTGAACTATTATTTGTTAAAATAATAATTTTCTTTAATATTAACCATATTAAAAATAGCTAACTTTACCATTAACTAAAAATTGGATAATTATCACATTTTCAAAAGCTCATTACATAATAATTAACTATATTAACGCTAACCAATTCGATAATTACTTTGGATTATAGTAAATATAAGATTAACCATTGCTAAATTTCATTATCAATTAAAACGGTTGATTCTGTCAACCGTACATCTCAGTTGACCATTAAGTGAATTCCACTTGTCATTTCTCTTTTTAAATTAATTAAATGACTTTATTAATTTAAAATCACTATTTAATTGTTTAAATAACAGTTATTTTATTTTACCAACCCGTAGGTCAATTTTTATGGCTCTTTAGCTTTCAACACTTGCAAAATCACAAAATCTTGTTACATAACCATTTTAAATAATTACTTTTATAACTCGATTAAAAATATTTATTTATTAATTTCTAATTTAATTACTTGCATAAAATAACTGAAAAAACTTTAGTTTAGTTATAAAATAATTTATAACTTTAAAACTGCGTCGTTTCACCGAACGGTCGAACAACGTCTGAAACAACACATTTTAGGCCATTCACTGCTAATTACGCAATCAACATTGTCGGTTGATTTTAAACACAACACAAGTGAATATTTATTCAAACATCAAGTTTAAACAGGTTTAACTACCATCTGGGGTTCAATCAGTTCATATATCAACAATATAAAGCAAACAAACAACATATAAAATATTTGAGGAATCCGGTCGGATCCCTCCAACCTGTTCTTCCCTGCATCACAACTCGTTATACATGAGATAAATTTCAATAATCTATAAATTTAAAACAATGTAATTTAAATAACAGTAACCAATCAAACAATAAACAGCCAATTGCAATCAACCAACCAATTTATACTTTTAAATGGTAAATTATATTTTAATAAGAATTTACCACATCACAGGATTTCAGAAGGTGTGAGAATTAACTCACCAGTCTTATTTCGTTGACGTTTGACGTGTTTGCTCCTTTAATCTTGAATGGACATTCAAAACTAACTGAAATTTTAACTGCGTCAGATCAGCGCCATCGTCTAGGCTTCGTCCTTGCGATCCTAACGAATCCAGTTTCGTTAGATTTCGTTAACGTATGAATTAGCTGCGCTAGTTTAAAGTTTTACATATTTATCGATTAAATAATAAACTAATTAATAAATTTAATTAATAATTAAACTAATCACCTTATTAATTAACTCCACATCAGTTATCTCCAACACCTTTTCCAGTTTCCGCGTCATGCGTCTTCTCCAAATGAACTCCTGAAACCCGATTCCTGTATTCACGTTCAAACCTCACCACCATCGGAGCCTCCTACCTCCGCCATACCATCACCAGAGACCGCCAGACCCTCGTCACCAAAACTGCCATCGTCCCAGCTGCCGTCGCCTCCACCACCTAGCCCCAGAACGCCGTCGATCAGCCTGGAAACAGCCCCGACCGAAACCCCTTTCCGCTCAAATTCCTACCGCCACCTTTCACTGCAAATGACCGGACCAACACTGGTGTCACCGCCAGCCTTCCCCTACCATCGCCTTCATACGCCCCCATCCATTCGCCAACAGATCGCCGGAAAAACCCGACGACCGTTGGCAGCTTTAAAAAAATCACCCCCAAATCGTTTGCTCCGTTCATCTCCGCCGCACTACCACCACACTCCATTTCAGACCCTCCGACTAGTGCCAAACGAAAGCCTTACCTCTCCTCTTCAATTCCCCCAAGGTCCCATCACCTCAAATCAACCCAATCATTGTAATTTTGGCCAAGAATGAAAACTGTTTTTCTCGGTTTTTCGTGAAATTCCGACCACCACAGGTGACCGTTCATCCCCAACTTTTTACAACAGCTCGGCAATGAGACGATCTACAACTTTGCTTTGGATTGCCATAGAAAATTCTTGACAGAAATGGAGATATAAATTGTTTTGCGTATGAGGACTTTTCTGCAAATTTTCTAAACGGTGGCTAGGTTGTGTATGGGTTGGCTGAGATTTTGGGTTACATATAAGTGTAAAAATTATTATTTTAAGTCGACGTGACAAGCGATGTTGACTAATGATTTTTATTTCGTACCTATCGCTATTTCGAACGCTGTTTATTCGCTCCTGCGCTCACACACAAACCCCATTCGAGATGCAAATGGTCGGCATAGTATAATTTGACGATATGGTCCTAATGATACTTGTTTCGTCGAATTCTGATTCTGTTTGCTAAAACAGCGCTCGTTCACGTCCAAACAGTTGTTTTTATTTGTATTTTATTTTGCTGCGCTCACAAATTAACCCCGATTCACGCGCCACTTGAAAACTAGCAATAATTTACTGTTGTAGTCCCAATAAAATTTGTTTTGTCAAAAACGAAGGTCGTTTGAATAAGGTCCTTTTTAAACTGCCCAATTCAAATAAAACAAACAAACTTTAAAATACCTCAAGATAATATTATTAAAATATTGAAATTGGCCATACACGACCAGAATATCGTATATTACCAGAATAAAATATCCCGGGTTGAATTCCAAGCCAAATCGATATTAAAAAAATTTAAAAACCCCTTTATTTAATATAAATAACATTATAATATATAAGGAAATTCCACAGCGACCTTTTCAAAATTTGATTTGGACATAAAATAAAACTACAACACGAAAACTCGATTTTTCTCTTTCATTAGAAAAATATTATCCAACAAAATCGGACGTTTCTTGTTTCAAGAAAATCCGACTCATATTGGACCCTGTACGGCCGTTTAAAGTTCAAAATGTCAAATTACGAACTGCCGTGCTACTGTGGCTCATTTTATAATTAAATTATAAATTAAACGTTCTAACGTCGTTTTATAAACGAAATCGCCACTAAAATTTCAATACGAACGATATTAAACCATTTTAAAATGCCCGTTCACATTATACAGCGAATTCAGCATTTACCCAAATATTTCAAAAATAAAATATTATTATAATATTCAAAATAAATAAATATTCTGAGACAACCCCAAAACCCCGTACGACGGTGCTAAGGGTAATCTTTGGAATATAACACATAAACAGATAATAGCTGAATAGAAATAAATAAATACACCAGATAATGAACAAATAATACATTGGATAAACGTAATCATCAGAGTTATACAGGATCATACTTAGTACAAATACAGTTCAGTTATACATAAATGCCTAAAGCGGAAAACAAACATAATATGTACAATAGGAGCTGAACAGCATAAAAAGAGATAAATGATAGAATCCATCCTCAGCTCCAGCTATCCAGAAAGAGCCAGCAAAAATCTGAATACTAGGCTGCCCGTGTAGAAAAAGGGGCACCCGAGTTTGCAAGTGAAACAAACTACGAGTCAGTCATGGGACTGGTATGAGAAATCTACTCAAACATTTAAATTATGGTTAATCTCAGGACCACGCCACTTTCGCGGAACGGGTTTACTCCATTGGATTGCCAGTGTTTTAAAACAAGTAATTCTTTTAAACAACGCAATGCTTTTTGTAAAAATGACGCCATTATAAGACTCATTTCCCATCACACAATGCAACGCAAATCGGAGGATAGAGTTTTTACCTTATAATGGCCAAAATATGCTTGATACGAATAAAATAAAAGTATTTGATATTATTACTAGTGTTTATATGTTTCAAAAACAATTTCAAATCATAAGTATCAATCATAGACGGCATTAATGCCCCATACCACTATGTCTACATACACAGGTATATAATCAAAATCGCACAATCACGTATTTGGAAATTGGATTTCCGTCATGAACCAAGGCAAAAGATAGTCCTTACCGACTTCGAGACAATCTAGCCTATGTCTCAGGATCAGAGCTCGAGTGACCCTTGGATCGTCAGGGTCGGTCTACCGATGTGGATTAAAATGCCTGAACACTACGTTTCCCCGCCCTTTAGGGCGTAAATGAGCCAACGAATGACTCCATCGGTCCCAGATCAACCGATATAACCGAGGCACCTCGCAACAGCAACAACCACATAGGTGAAAATAATATAAATGTCAGCCAGTTTAAGCACCGACACCACCTCTAGCTAGAAGGAAACACATGCCCTCCCTGAGGTCCTCTCCCGTTTCTGGTTCATACCGGGGTGTGAGGCTCGCGAATTCACGTTATACACAAAGCTACGCCACACAGGCGGTGCTTTGATCATCAACCACAAGACTTTGCTTTTCAACAGAAGCCTTGATCACTGCATCTTAGCATGCCGCACAGGCAATTCACGCCATGTAACTGATGGCTATCAGTCACATAGAATGAATTCCAATGTCAGACACACAGTCCATTTACAAGTCAGTTCTAGGTCTAAACAAAACCGGAGGCACTATATACCTCGCATACCCATCGATCTCCACGTACGTTTGGACGATCACCACTCTTTATCCATATTTCGGGATGCCTCCCAATCAGGATATCAGTTACCATCCAAACGAGGTGAAGATTTCCGGTCTTCGACCACCGTCTTCATCTTCGATTTCCTGTCATCGAATCAGTTATTCAGAATTGGATAAACCCGGTCTTTCTGAGCAACTCGCGTATATAATAAACAAGTGCTACCCAAACACACATACGATTTATTCAAATTCATTAGTCACTAACCGTAAATTAGTAAGAGAACGATTTCCCAAATATTAACCCCGAAGGCCGAAACCAACATCAGATCAAAACCCAGGGAACCATTCGACTCAGCTAACCTTCAGTTAATTTCTAAATTTAACATTCCATATCGTTTATAATATTTTATAATGATTTATCACTATTTTTATTTATTTAAAAATAGCCTATTTATTCAAACGACGCTTCAGGCCATAACACGGCCGTGGCACTGTTTTTCTTCAGATTTGATTTACACATATCTGAAAATCTACCCGTTGGATCTTCACAAAATTTATATCACTAGAAAGATCTTTTCAAAACGAATCCAACGGTTCTAGTTTTGGGAAAATCCGACGGTCGGATCTCCCGGTATAATCGTTTGAAGATTCGATTTCAAAATACGAACTACAGCGTCGTTATTCGATTTATTTTAATTATATTTATATATATAAAAATATCGATTCTGGCGCTGTTTTTCTTCAGATTTGAATTAAACATTCCAGACAATCCAACCGTTGGATTTTTACAAAGTTGGTGTCGTTGGAAAGATATTTCCAAAGCGAACCCAACGGTTTCGGTTTCGGGAAAATCCGATGGTTGGATCTCTCGCACTAATTGTTTGAAATCACGGTTTCAAACTACGAACTACAGCCTCGTTATTCGATATATTTTAATTATATTTATATATATACATATAAATATAATCGATTCTTCGATTTCAAAACTATATGCTTTTCATACATTTGATAAAAATGATATTTTTATCCAACAGACATTTATTTCGACACTTCACTATTTTTAACAATTCATGTATATAGTAAAAATGTGATTTTTATTGTAAAACGATTTATTTCAAAACACGACTATTTTATATAGTTCATATAGAAGATAAAAATATGATTTTTATTATAAAACAATTTATTTCAAACACGAATACCATTCAACACATGAATTTATATTCAACGAATGAATTTCTATTCAACACATGAAGGTTTTCTATAGTTTGTATATATAGTAAAAATGTGATTTTTATTGCAAACAATTTGTTTCAAAACATGACTATTTTATATAGTTCATATAGATGAGAAAAATATCATTTTTATTATAAAACAATTTATTTCAAACACGAATACCATTCAACACATGAATTTTTATTCAACGAATGAATTTCTATTCAACACATGAAGGTTTTCTATAGTTTGTATATATATAGTAAAAATGTGATTTTTATTGCAAACAATTTATTTCAAAATGCGACTATTTTATATAGTTCATATAGATGAGAAAAATATCATTTTTATTATAAAACAATTTATTTCAAACACGAATACCATTCAACACATGAATTTCTATTCAACTAATGAATTTCTATTCAACACATGAAGGTTTTCTATTCAACACATGAAGGTTTTCTATAGTTTGTATATATATAGTAAAAATGTGATTTTTATTGCAAACAATTTATTTCAAAACACGACTATTTTATATAGTTCATACAGATGAGAAAATTATCATTTTTATTATAAAACAATTTATTTCAAACACGAATACCATTCAACACATGAAATTCTATTCAATAAATGAATTTCTATTCGACACACGAATATATTTTTCAACAAATGAAAATAATTCTAACACATGAATATTATTCAAAATTTCGGCGACATAACGGCAGGGTAGTTAAAACTGGGGCCGTCCCTAGTACGACTCCTCGCTCTACCTTAAAGCCTCGCAGCTTTTGACAATGGGGATTTCATGCATCTAGTTCGCACGCAGGCGGCATGTTTTTTTTTTCATTTCCACAAACTAATCCTATGCGGTTTCAACCAAATAATTCTCAACCACAAATGGGTATTTTTCAACCACAATCAATCATTTTCAACCACAAACAATTCTAATCAACCATTCGTAATCAACCAATTTCCACACCAATCACAACCAATAAATATCGTCCATGGTTTGTGGACGAGGGGCATATATATATATATATATATATATATATATATATAAGCATTTCACTTCTATTTCAACACATATATAATTTTTACAACGCATATATAACTTATATATCGAACGTACAACTTATACAACGCTTATACAAGAGGTGTACAATGCTTATATAACTCATACATCGACTATATAATTTATACATCGTCGTTTTCCATATCATTTATAATTTAGAAATCTCACATTGGGTTCCACTCCACCAAAAATAGCAGAAGGCTCAGAAAAATACGCGGTCTCTTCTAGAATGTAGAAGACGTCCACACGAGTCCACTATCTCTTGTTTCACTGAATTTCGTCAAGAAACAAAACAGATATGATTTTTATAGTGAAATCAAAAACCGTAGCGCTTTATACTGCTATTAAATAGTTTAATATATAATCAGTCGTTACCTCTTTATTTTCTTCAAAACTAGGTTTTGATTTTCACGCAAATCTGTGCAGCGATTCGTCGATCGGTCTTCACCACGAGGAAGAGGGAGGAGAGGCGCACCAGGCGCTGGTGGTGCGGTCAGGTGCGATGCACTGTAGTGGTGGCGGCGGCGGTTTGAAACGGTGATCTTCACGGAGGTGATTCCGGCGATATACTCAATGAAAAAAATCAAACTCGGTATGGATTTGAAGATCTCGACAAGCTCTACAAAATCCCCACTAGGATGGAGGTCTAATTTTGAGCGGATTGAGAGGAATCGAGGAGAGAAGGTTTGAAACCGTTTCTGTCGTCGCGCAGTGAAGGTCGGGGAGAGAGAAGGTTGTGATGGCCAATAGGATTTTTCCTTTTATTTATATATTTTTAAAAATTTGAAAATATCCCTTATCTCATACGAACTCCAATTCAAGCCCAACGACTGTCGTCCCTAGCTAAATACCCCCATTCTGAACACAATGGGATATGTTTCGTAGGCCCATTTGACTATTTTAGTCAGTTTTTCCTCAAATTAAAATATAAAACATTCAATATTCGATTTGAACGTACATTTCAATTTTCCAGGGCCACAAACTGATTCGAAAAATTCCAGAAAAATAAAAATAGCTATGTTTTGACGATACGATCCCAAGAAAACTAGTTTCGTCAAATTCTGAGACCGTTTGAAAAATGGCCCTTTTCTGGTCGATCCAATTTAATAGAAATTGACCAAACACATTTTCCTTTGTCACGCTCACATACTAGCTTCAAAACTTATGATATTTGAAACCTAGCAATAATTTAACATCCCGGATCCAACAAAAGTGGTTTCGTCGAATTTCGAGGTCGTTTGCAAAATGGCCATTTTCACGGGCTATATAAACTCTATAGCGACCTTTCTGAAAATTCATTTGGCCATAACTTTTGCTTCCCGCTATGAAACTTCGATTTTTCAAATTTGTTAGAAAGATATTCACTAACAGATTTATATATTTTTAGTTTCACTCAAATCCGTTTTGTTTTGCACCCGGTACAGTCAGTCAAAGTTTGAATTCAAATTTTGAAACTACCACGCCATTTCAGGTCTTGTTTATAACTAGAATTAATTATATTTATTTTCAAATGATTCAAACCTACTTTTCATCATTATTATTTAAAATATTCATATTAATATTTAAAATCCACTAAAATAGCCAATTAAAAATTTTTAAATTGGTTCAGATTTTCCGGGTCGTTACAATCTCCCCCACTTAAACTTTTCGTCCCCGAAAAGGAACAAAGTCGAAAGTGGTTTGATTAACCAACTCTACGTTCAATCTGGCTTCCATTCTCCAACTTTTCAGTTTCTGAGAATTTTCAAATTCTTCAAAAATTGGCTAACACCCGGAATTTTCGAAAAATTTCGCGATAACCTCCTTTGTACGTGGAGGGGTTTGGAAATTTATTGGGCCGTATTAGGTACCCAATAAATCCTATAAAGCATACACATATTTATAGTGATATATTCGGGTGTTTACAGGGGAGCGTGTATAGATAATAACTCCAGAGAATAAATTCTCGTCACCCTGTCCAAGCTTGAGGGAGTGTGTATTTTTAATTGCTCCAGAGAATAAATTCTCATCACCTTGTCCTATGTGGGAAATAAATAATCCATGTGCTGTATCTAATAACTAGAGAGATGTGATTATTGTTAACTCCGGACCCGTGTGGGTTTTTTTATTATTCTGGCAATTTACCGTTACAATTTTATATGGTCCATATCTGTCATCTGTTCAACCTGTAATATATAGTCACCGCCATACAAGCCTCTCGCTCGTATGGTAAATCTTCAACCTCGTCACACAAGCTCCAAATGCTTATGTGGTATATGATGAAGTATGCCTATCTTGAAGAAGTATGCCATGTAGCGTAGTTCAAAATTAATTGTTACTATCCTATGGCGACATTTATTATTACACACAGAACAACCAGCACTCTGCATCCATTGGCATTCACAGGAGTTGATATAATAATATTTCGCATCCAACTCATTAAGGTTTACCTATTTGTCGGGAACGCAAATAAATTCTTTACTAAACACCTAATCCGTTTACCTGTTCAAACATATATAATGCACATGTATATATTTCTACCTATTTTTAAATCAGTTCAATGTTTGATTTAATCGAATAAATTCTACCCTTCATTCTCTTAGTGATTAAATTAACTATCGTCCCAATAATTTAATTAATTAAATCCACTATCACACAACACAAACAACAATCAATTTGTTTTTTTTTTTACTTTTCAAAAATGTACTAATCAATTCCTATACTCTTTTAAAATAATTCAGACTATAGAATTAAAAGTTTACATCCACGAAAGGAAAAAAACAACAAAGTAGAGAACTAAATGGTAATGCAAAGTATGGTAAATGTACCTTGCACCGGAGTCAATCAGAGATATCCACTCGACACTTAGGATAGGCTTTCTGAATGCTCTCCTCAGTTTCCCAAGTACAATTTTGCGGATCTCCACTCCATTGCACTTTAACTAAGTGAACCTTCTTGTTCCTCAGCTCTTTGGTTTCTTTGCCGATGATCTTGAGCGGCTCTCTTCTCACAGCTAGTTCTGGAGAAATTTCAATATCCAGTTGCGTTGCTTCTTCCACGATCAAGTCTGGATCATGAACGTGCTTTTGAAGTTGAGATATGTGAAATACATCATGCACTCCAGGCAACCAATCTGGAAATTTAACCCTATATGCGAGAGTTCCAACCCTTTCAAAGATAGGAAACGGACCAATGAATTTGGGCGCCAATTTCCCTGTTTTACCGAACCGGATAACTCCTCTCATCGGCGATACTTTGAAATATACATAGTCGCCAACAGAAAATGATATATCTCTTCTTCTCCTATTGGCATAGCTTTTCTGTTGGCTTAGAGCGGCAAGTAATCGTTTCTTAACGAAATCGACTTTGTCTACGGCTTCACGGATCATATCAGGCCCCAATACAAGCCTATTACCAGGTTCGACCCAACAAGCAGGAGATCGGCACGGTCTACCATACAATGCTTTGAATGGTGACATCGTCAGACTCGCTTGGTAGCTGTTGTTATATGAGAACTCATCCAAATGTAAATGGTCTTCCCATGATCCACCAAAGTCAAGAACACAAGCCCACAATAAATCTTCTAGTATACAATTCACCCTCTCAGTTTGACCATCTGTCTGAGGATGATAAGCGGTGCTTAGATTCAACTTCGTTCCTAGTTGTACTTGGAATGCCTTCCAGAATTTTCTAGTGAATATTGGATCTCTATCACTAACTATACTAATAGGCACCCCGTATAGTCTAACAATTTCCTTGAAATATATTTGCGCCAAACTCTGAGCAGTTCGGTTCGATTTGACAGGTATGAAATGGGCGGTCTTCGTGAAGCGATCTACGATCACCCAAATACTGTCATTTCCTTTTCTGGTTCTGGGAAAACCATCTATGAAGTCCATCGAAATATGTTCCCACTTCCAACCTGGAATGTCTAGCGGTTGCAACAATCCAGTCAGTTTCTGTTGGTCGCTCTTGACTAGTTGGCAAGTAGGGCACCGGCTAACATATATTGAAACGTCCCTTTTCATAGCCTTCTACCAGAATGTTCGCTTGAGATCTTTATACATTTTGGTCACACCGGGATGGATACTCATCTTGGACTTGTGACACTCGTCTAACACTTCCATTTTTAGCTCTGGGATCTTGGGAACACAAATCCTTACTCTCAATCTCAGGATCCCATCGTTATCTATTTGAAAACACGAGGGTTCGCCTTTCTGAATCCTTTTGATCATATCCTTAATAAAATTATCATCCTTCTGAAGAATAGATATTTTGTCAATCGAGGAAGTCGTAATAATAAAGCTGGCGATCATTACATTCTTTCTACTCAGCGCATCGGTCACGACATTGGCTTTCCCTTGAGTGTATAGGATCTCAAAATCGTATGCTGCAAGGAACTCTAGCCAACGTTGCTGCCTCAGATTCAAGTCTTTCTGGGTGAACAGATACTTTAACGACTGATGATCTGTAAACAGTTCGAATTTCTCACCCAGAAGATAGTGTCCCCAGATTTTCAAAGCGAATATGATAGCCAACAACTCAAGATCATGAGTAACATAGTTCTTTTCATGTGGCTTCAGCTGACGGCTAGCATAAGCAACAACCTGACCTCTTTGCATTAATACTGCACCAAGGCCTTCTCTAGAGGCATCAGTCCAGACTTTCAAGTCCTGATTGCTGTCTATAATGGTTAACACTGGATCGTTGTTAATCTTAACCTTAACTCCTCAAAAGCCTCCTCACATTTTGGAGTCCACTTGAATTTCGAGTGCTTCTTTGTAAGCTTCGTTAAGTGACTAGATATTTTCGAAAAATCTTTAACGAACTTCCGGTAATAACTAGCCAATCCGAGAAAACTACGGACTTCTGTAGGAGTACTAGGCTGTTTCCAATTTTGAATAGCCGTGATTTTACTTGGATCCACCGCAATTCCTTCTTTTGATACGACGTGGCCAAGAAATTTCACTTCATCTTGCCATAATATACATTTGGACAGTTTAGCTTTCAAAACGTTCCTTCTCAGAATTTCTAGAACTTGCTCCAAATGTTTTTCATGTTCGGCCTTTGATTTAGAGAAGATTAGAATATCATCAATAAAGACCAGAACAAACTTATTCAAGACCCCTTTGAACACTCTATTCATTAGATCAACGAAGTAAGCTGGAGAGTTACATAAGCCGAACGGCATTACTAACCACTCATAGAACAAGTCGGGACCTCTGAATGTTGTCATAGGAACACACTCTTCGGCAATACGAAGCTGATGGAAACCTGTAGTTAGGTCCATTCTTGAAAATACTTGTGCTCCATTCAGACGATCCAGTAAATCATCGATTCGCGGCAATGGATATTTATTCTTTATTGTCTGCTTGTTCAAATCACAATAATCCACACATAGTCGCAGAATACCGTCAGACTTTAGGACAAACACCACTGCTGCTCCCCAATCAAGAAACTAGGCCTGATCAGACCCTTCCCTACTAGCTGTCAAGTTTGATTGTCTAGTTCTTCTTTCTCCTTTAGGGTCATCGTCCGAATGGCGTGCACTACTGGCCTTGCGTTCGAAATTAAAGCGATCTTGAAATCAATTTCTCTCTGCGGAGGTAAGCTGACAACTTCTTTGAACACGTCCGCAAAATTCTTGAAGACAGGAATATCTTTTATGAGGTTGGGAACATTCTCTGTGACTACAGGGATATTTTCTATTTGAGCTGGAGAAACATCGAGAGCTGCCCAGAAGTCTTTTCTATTAGAATTCTGACCTCCACAGGGAATGGTTATATAATCACCTGATTTAATCTTCGCCTTAATGACTCTGTCGGCGCATTTAACCTCAGCTTCATATTTGGTCAACCAGTCTAACCCCAAGATAAGATCAAATTCTGTAAAATTCATAACGACTGCGATGGTAGGGAACCGATAACGAGAAAAAGAAACCGGCACTCCACAAACCCAACTGAGATTGAGGGAACCCCCAACAGGATTATGGACAGTCATTGGTTCTTTAAGATTCTTCAAATTTAAATCCATTTTCTTAACCGCATTCTTTGCCACAAAGCTTCGTGACGCGCCGGTGTCAAACAGTACTTTAACTGGAATATCTTTGACAGTTAGCGTGCCTTCTAAAACATATGGCCTTTCCTGAGCAGACGAAGATGCAGGCACTTCTGCCACTTCATTTACATGTACTACTTCAGGTTTTCTGAATAGCAGGCAGGCCTTTAAAAGATGACCAGTCTGATGACATCCACCACATTTTCTATTCTCTTGAAACTTCTCCTTGGATTTAGATCCACTCTTTATTCTCTTCTTCGAGGGTTTGCAATTCCCCTAAAAATGCCCTGGCTTATGGAAGTTATTGCATACGGCGGTCGTTACTTGTTCTTTCTCAGATCTGGCCCTTTTCTGATTAACTTTGGGCTTCTTACTGGCCTCAGAACTATCAGTCACAGACTCCACTTCGTTACTTGAACTGACTTCCTCTTCGTCGCGCAACATACCTTTCGTATGGAGATCTTCATACTGATAAGCCATGTATATCATTTTTGAAAAAGGAAGCTTCACATGCCCCATTACTTTATTTTGGTATTTTCTTTACATGACATGAATAAACCTCAGATTCTTTCTCTTCGTATTTTGAATTAGATAAGGAGCAAAGTGAGAAAGCTTGTTGAATTTCTTATGATATTCTGGAATGGTCATATCTCCTTGTATCAGATAAGAAAATTCATCACATAATCGCTCAGTCGCTTCAAGAGGAGTAAATCTTTCTAGGAAAATCTCTTTGAATCTATCCCAGGTGATATCACCTTCTGGATTATCTTTGATGATGGTTTCCCACCAGATTAAAGCTTCTTCTTTGAGCGCCCAAGATGCCACTAATCTTTTCTGATCATCTCTCAGCTGGAAACGCTCAAAAATTCTTTCAGCAGAACTCATCCAAGCTTGAGTCTGAATTATAGATTCATTGCCCGAAAATTGTGCTCCGCCCAGATTTCGATATCACTTTAATAGAGCCTCTAGATCTGGTTCTGCATTCCTCATGTTTCAGACACTCATTTTCTAGTGCTTCTGCAAATAGCAGATCAAGTGTCAGGTCACAGAAAAGATATTTTAAAGCATAGAAACATATACTTCAAATGTAGAAGTGTCTATCAAGGTGTAATTTCATTCTGCTATACTCATACTAGGATATTACTGATCCTATCTGTAATGAATTACCCATCCTAGAACACTACTGGTTCTATTTCTGACGAGTTCGTTAATATGTTATATTCCAGAACAAAGCTTAACCAAAGCTCTGATACCACGCTGAGACGACCCCAAAACCCCATACGACGGTGCTAAGGGTAATCTTTGGAATATAACACATAAACAGATAATAGCAGAACAGAAATAAATAAATACACCAGATAATGAACAAATAATACACTGGATAAACGTAATCACCAGAGTTATACAGTATGCAGGATCATACTTAGTACAAATACAGTTCAGCTATACATAAATGTCTACAGCGGAAAACAAACATAATATGTACAATAGGAGCTAAACAGCATAAAAAGGGATAAATGATAGAATCCATCCTCAGCTCTAGCTATCCAGAAAGAGCCAGCTAAAACCTGAATACAAGGCTGCCCGTGTAGAAAAAGGGGCACCCGAGTTTGCAAGTGAAACAAACTACGAGTCAGTCATGGGACTGGTATGAGAAATCTACTCAACACATTTAAATTATGGCTAATCTCAAGACCATGCCACTTTCGCGGAAAGGGTTTACTCCATTGGATTGCCAGTGTTTTAAAACAAGTAATTCTTTTAAACAACGTAATGATTTTTATAGAAATAAAGCCATTATAAGACTCAGTTCCCATCACACAATGCAACGCAAACCGGAGGATAGAGTTTTTACCTTATAACGGCCAAAATATGCTTGATACGAATAAAACAAAAGCATTTGATATTATTACTAGTGTTTATATGTTTCAAAAACAATTTCAAATCATAAGTATCAATCATAGACGACATTAATGCCTCATACCACTATGTCGCCATATACAGGTATACAATCAAAATCTCACAATCACGTATTTGGAAATTGGATTTCCGTCATGAACCAATGCAATAGATAGTCCTTACCGACTTCGAGACAATCTAGCTCATGTCTTAGGATCAGAGCTCGAGTGATCCTTGGATCATCAGGGCCGGCCCACCGATGTGGATTAAAATGACTGAACACTACGTTTCCCCGCCCTTTGGGGCGTAAATGAGCCAACGAATGACTCCATCGGTCCCGGATCGACCGATATAATCGAGGCTCCTCGCAACAGCAACAACCACATAGGTGAAAATAATATAAATGTCAGCCAGTTTAAGCACCGACACCAACTCTAGCTAGAAGGAAACGCATGCCCTCCCTGAGGTCCTCTCCCGTTTCTGGTTCATACCGGGGTGTGAGGTTCACGAATTCACGTTATACACAAAGCTACACCACATAGGCGGTGCTTTGATCATCAACCACAAAACTTTGCTTTTCAATAGAAGCCTTGATCACTGCATCTTAGCATGCCACACAGGCAATTCACGCCATGTAACTGATGGCTATCAATCACACAGAATGAATTCCAATGTCAGACACACAGTCCATTTACAAGTCCGTTCTGGGTCTGAACGAAACCGGAGGCACTATATACCTCGCATACCCATCGATCTCCACGTACGTCTGGACGATCACCACTCATTATCCATATTTCGGGATGCCTACCAATCAGGACATCAGTTACCATCCAAACGAGGTGAAGATTTCCGGTCTTCGACCACCGTCTTCATCTTCAATTTCTTATCGTCGAATCAGTTATTTAGAATGGGATAAACCCAGTCTTTCTGAGCAACTCGCGTATATAATAAACAAGTGCTACACAAACACACATACGCCTTATTCAAATTCATTAGTCACTAACTGTAAATTAGCAAGAGAACGATTTCCCAAATATTAACCCCGAAGGCCGAAACCAACATCGGATCAAAACCCAGCGAACCATTCGACTCATCTAACCTTCAGTTAATTTCTAAATTTAACATTCCATATCGTTTATAATATTTTATAATGATTTATTGCTATTTTTATTTATCTAAAAATAGCCTATTTATTCAAACGACGCTTCAGGCCATAACACGGCTGTGGCGTTGTTTTTCTTTAGATTTGATTTACACATTTCTGAAAATCTACCCGTTGGATCTTCACAAAATTTATATCATTAGAAAGATCAATTCAAAACGAATCCAACGGTTCCAGTTTTGGGAAAATCCGACGGTCGGATCTCCCGGTATAATCGTTTGAAGTTTCAATTTCAAAATACGAACTGCAGCGTCGTTATTCGATTTATTTTAATTATATTTATATATATAAATATAATCGATTCTGGCGTTGTTTTTCTTTAGATTTGAATTAAACATTCCAAACAATCCAACCGTTGGATTTTTACAAAGTTGCTGTCGTTGGAAAGATATTTCCAAAGCGAAACCAACGGTTTCGGTTTCGGGAAAATCCGATGGTCAGATCTCCTGCACTAATCGTTTGAAATTACGGTTTCAAAATATGAACTGCAGCCTCGTTATTAGATATATTTTAATTATATTTATTTATTTATATATATATATATATATAATCGATTCTTCGATTTCAAAACTATAAGCTTTTCATACATTTGATAAAAATGATATTTTTATCCAACAGACATTTATTTCAACACTTCACTATTTTTAACAATTCATGTATATAGTAAAAATGTGATTTTTATTATAAAACGATTTATTTCAAAACACGACTATTTTATATAGTTCATATAGATGATAAAAATATGATTTTTATTATAAAACAATTTATTTCAAACATGAATACCATTCAACACATGAATTTCTATTCAATAAATGAATTTCTATTCAACACATGAAGGTTTACTACAGTTTGTATATATATAGTAAAAATGTGACTTTTATTTCAAACAATTTGTTTCAAAACACGACTAGTTTATATAGTTCATATAGATGAGAAAAATATCATTTTTATTATAAAACAATTTATTTCAAACCCGAATACCATTCAACACATGAATTTCTATTCAACGAATGAATTTCTATTCAACACATGAAGGTTTTCTATAGTTTGTATATATATATAGTAAAAATGTGATTTTTATTGCAACCAATTTATTTCAAAACACGAATATTTTATATAGTTCATATAGATGAGAAAAATATCATTTTTATTATAAAACAATTTATTTCAAACACGAATACCATTCAACAATTGAATTTCTATTCAACGAATGAATTTCTATTCAACACATGAAGGTTTTCTATTCAACACATGAAGGTTTTCAATAGTTTGTATATATATATAGTAAAAATGTGATTTTTATTGCAAACAATTTATTTCAAAACACGACTATTTTATATAGTTCATATAGATGAGAAAAATATCATTTTTATTATAAAACAATTTATTTAAACACGAATACCATTCAACGCATGAATTTCTATTCAACGAATGAATTTCTATTCAACACATGAAGGTTTTCTATTCAACACACGAATATAGTTTTCAACACATGAAAATAATTCTAACACATGAATATTATTCAAATTTTCGGCAACATAACGGCAGGGTAGTTAAAACTGGGGCCGTCCCTAGTATGGCTCCTCGCTCTACCTTAAAGCCTCGCAGCTTTTGACAATGGGGATTTCATGCATCTAGTTCGCTCGCAGGCGGCATGTATATTTTTTTTCATTTCCACAAACTAATCCTATGTGGTTTCAACCAAATAATTCTCAACCACAAACGGGTATTTTTCAACCACAATCAATCAATTTCAACCACAAACAATTCTAATCAACCATTCGTAATCAACCAATTTTCACACCAATCACAACCAATAAATATCGTCCATGGTTTGTGGACGAGAGACGTATATATATATATATATAAGCATTTCACTTCTATTTCAACACATATATAATTTTTACAACGCATATATAACTTATATATCGAACGTACAACTTATACAACGCTTATACAAGAGGTGTACAATGCTTATATAACTCATACATCGACTATATAATTTATACATCGTCGTTTTCCATATCGTTTATAATTTAGAAATCTCACATTGGGTTCCACTCCACCAAAAATAGCAGAAGGCTCAGAAAAATACGCGGTCTCTTCTAGAATGTAGAATACGTCCACACGAATCCATTGTCTCTTGTTTCACTGAATTTCGTCAAGAAACGAAAAAGATATGATTTTTACAGTGAAATCAAAAACCGTAGCGCTTTAAACTGCTATTAAATAGTTTAATATATAATCAGCCGTTACCTCTTTATTTTCTTCAAAACTAGGTTTTGATTTTCACGCAAATCTGTGCAGCGATTCGTCGATCGGTCTTCACCATGAGGAAGAGGGAGGAGAGGCGCACCAGGCGCTGGTGGTGCGGTCAGGTGCGACGCATTGTAGCGGCGGTGGCGGCGGTTTGAAACGGTGATCTTAACGGAGGTGATTCCGGCGATATACTCAATGAAAAAAATCAAACTTGGTATGGATTTGAAGATCTCGACAAGCTCTACAAAATCCCCCAACCGGATGGAGGTCTAATTTTGAGCGGATTGAGAGGAATCGAGGAGAGAAGGTTTGAAACCTTTTCCGTCATCGCGCAGTGAAGGTCGGGGAGAGAGAAGGTTGTGATGGCCAATAGGATTTTTTCTTTTATTTATATATTTTTAAAAATTCGAAAATACCCCTTATCTCATACGAACTCCAATTCAAGACCAACGACTGTCGTCCCTAGCTAAATACCCCATTCCGAACACAATGGGATATGTTTCGCAGGCACATTCGACTGTTTTAGTAAGTTTTTCCCCAAATTAAAATATAAAACATTCAATATTTGATTTGAACGTACATTTCAATTTGCTAGGGCCACAAACTGATTCGAAAAATTCCAGAAAAATAAATCTAGCTATGTTTTGATGATACGGTCCCAACAAAACTAGTTTCGTCGAATTCTGAGACCGTTTGAAAAATGTCCCTTTTCTGGTCGATCCAATTTAATAGAAATCGACCAAACACATTTTCCTTTGTCATGCTCACATACTAGCTTCAAAAATTATGAAATTTGAAGCCTAGCAATAATTTAACATCCCGGATCCAACAAAAGTAGTTTCGTCGAATTTCGAGGTCGTTTGCAAAATGGCCATTTTCACGGGCTATATAAACTTTATAGCAACCTTTTTGAAAATTCATTTGGCCATAACTTTTGCTTGCCGCTATGAAACTTCGATTTTTCAGATTCGTTAGAAAGATATTCACTAACAGATTTAAATATTTTTGGTTTCACTCAAATCCATTTTGTTTTGCACGCGGTACAGTCAGTCAAAGTTTGAATTCAAATTTTGAAACTATCGCGCCATTTCAGGTCTTGTTTATAATTAGAATTAATTATATTTATTTTGAAACAATTCAAACTTACTTTTCATCGTTATTATTAAAAATATTCATTTTAAATATTTAAAATCCACTAAAATAGCCAATTTAAAATTTAAAATTGGTTCAGATTTTCTAGGTCGTTACAATTTCAAATTAAAATGGTTAAATTCCATTATTTAAATTCAAACCAATATTTTAAATAAATAAAATATTTCAAATAAATGGTCGAAAAATACGGGACATTACATACGCTATCGTCTATTAGGACACTTTAATATCTTATAAGAGAAAGGTGGCCCAATGGCCACATAAGACCTTTGGAAGGGCGAGTCCCATGACTTGGGTCCTAAACTAAGTAGTGAACCTTAGGAATGGACCTAGTCTTAACTACTTAATACCCAAAAAAGGTTGGTCGTCCACTTAATGCCTTTCGCAAGGCAGGCCAACTCTACACACAAATAATATATATATACACACACACACCCCCAGACCTCTCACATTAAGCCAACCACTTGTAGATGCTGGATTTATTGGGTGGTTCCGGGTAGACTTCTGCTATAAGTTGGGAATAACCATGTGTCATAGTGTACTAATTATAATAGCCCATGACATCTGGACCAATCACATTAACTAGTCTTACTTGAAGATATCGGATATGCTGGTCGGTTTCGGGAAGTTTCTACCAGAAGTAATGATTAACCTCGTGCCTATGTGTCATTAATTATAATTTAAAGTCATTAACTCATACGCATACAAACATGCATTCAAAATCCTATAATGTCATTCAAATTCTATTACTAATTTAAATATATTTAATACGCAATCTAATATGTGTTAATATTACGTTTAATTACGCTATTAATATATATAGTAATAAACGTGGAGTAAAATAAGCATTTGTAGAGAAATGACCTAATTCGATTAAATGGTCAATCCTAACATAATAATGGTGTACAGATCCATTTCCCTGTATTCCACAATGATGGCATAAACATATAATTTAAATCAAAAGGGAAATAACAACATATGTAACTTGTAACTAAGGCTTGAATGATTATTTCAGTAACAGAATAGAGACAAGGTGCAATATTTCAAAACACATAAGTAATATCCTCTCTCGGTGCTAACTCATTTTTTATGTAATTTTCATATACAAAACCCTAATACTTTAGTAATTCGCAAGATAACATTCAATTGAGCTATTTTATAAATAAATGCTTAAACCTATTTCTACTTGCACTACTCAAGTCCTTAAGCTTTTACAACCAATGTATATATAAATATAAACATAAATATATATATAAGAGAATTAAACCATATTCAAAAATCATATCAACACCCAAATGTCTTTTCTTCAATTACATTAATACTTACCCAATAATAATTGATTGACCATTTCTATGTATAAACATAAATAATGGAAAATTTGGAGGATTTGATTAAAAAAAATTGTGTAAGTCCAAATCTTCCTAGGCACAACAATCCAAATTCGAACAATTTAGGATAGAAAACAACACCTGTAGGGTTTCAACTTATAGTGATTTGAGATAGAAAAACAATAGGATTTAATGTCAAATTAAATCTGGATTTATCCTATGAAACAGTGCTCGAATCCTTTTATAATGTATTTATACATATAAGAATTAGAATCTCATATATATATATATGTATGTATGTATATGTATATAAACTAAATTCCATAATCCTAAACCTATAGAAAACTTAGACTAGAGAAGGTAGAATGAAGATAAGAGAAGTATAACGGATCCTGACCTTTCTTTGGAATTGGTAATGGCAAAATGGTGGCGTAAAGAGATAAAGGAATAGAGTTTTGAGTGTGGCCAGGGAGCTCTTTTTATAGTTGTAAGTGTAAATGTAGACCATTGTATTATTTAGATAAAATCTGGATGGTCAACTAATGCAATTTATATAAAACTCCCTAACAAAACACACATCCTCCACCTTATCACCTAGGAGGGAGGTCGACCCCAAGTTGACCCCTCATATCAGGGTGGTCGATCCCTCTTCTAGGGTTAGCTGGGAGGATTTTATCCTCCAATTATGTTACTTTTTATTTATTTTTTAATTGATTACTTTGATTTATTCTCTTATATTGATTATTTGTGTCCCTTTGTATATGAATATATACACGCAATTTCAAATCTTTTTGGAATGTTCTTTTATACCAATTTATAATTAAATACATTCCAATTTGATACTTAATCTATTTGAATTTCAAACCTTGTGTGTTAATATTTACGCACAACTTGTTTTATTAATATCTTTTACATACGGGCTCCGTTTTCAGTAAATAAAATATGAAAACGGATCATATTCTTGCCACGAACACAATAGTAATACTTTTGGCACCCAATTTCCAATTATTCAAAATTCCATTATTTAACCCATTAACTTGTTACTAATTTTTATTATTTATTCAAAATTAAACTAGCTTATGTCTAATTTAGGTTTATTTTACAAGGTGTTACATCAATAGTCGGAAGCCCATGATGTGACTGCCTTGCAAAAAGATGGGTCAACACTTATCCTCTAAGCATATCTTGTTGTAAAAGATGTGTTTTGGACTCTTGATGAATTAATGTTTGCGGCCCATGATCTCGTTGGACCATTTATAAATTCCATGTTCGTAGAAGCATCATGTCGATAATTAGTATGTAGCTTCGTCGAGCTTTTGCCGAATACTAACCTTACCAAACGGTCCATCACTGAATCGCGCTTGAGCAAATTGTTAGCCATACTTGATAATTGAAGTTCCTACGCATCAAGAATCAGCTACACTTGATGATACAAGCATCATTGGGCTCTTGCTTATATGGGACATTCGAATTAACTCAAAATCATAAGAGTCTTCGACCTATGAACTCCACCTAAATTATAGATTGTATGGGACATTCAAATTCTTCATCTTGTAAACCAAAACTGCAGTTCTCCATGGTGACTAATGATTCTATATAAGAAATAATAGGCCACATTCTTGTATTTGAACTTCATCTACGCATGAAACCACTATTTTATTTTGGCTCGGAACAAGGCGATACTTCAACTGACGAGCTCCCTTCTAAGTTATGGTTAGTATGGAACATTCAATTAGTTTGCCATGTGAACGAATACTATAGTCCACTATGGTAACTAATAGTTGTACTTAGGAAATAATAGGTTACAATCCTATATTTAAACTATGCTTAAGCACGAAGCCATTATCTTTCTTTCTTAGACTACCGTAACTCCTTCCGACTGCCTCCGAACAAGGTGCGAGTTCAACCGAGTTGGACCACCACTTAAATTACTTAGCAAATTTAAAGTAGATGAGTTAAATGCATAACCTGCTAATTAAGTGTGCTATGACCGCCTTACACCCCTGCACCTAAATAATGTGTTGTAGTGCACGACCGATGTAAAGCGATCATCAAGGTCAAAGTAAACAAAATAGTATAGGAACCTGTCTCATATATCACAATGAATGGAATAAAATATAATAGTAACATATAGCTGATATAAAACAGGAGAGACAGTAAACAACTGATAATGAACCATAAGCATCAGAGTAGCAGACCATAATACATTATAATGGAACAATGTCATAAAAGTGGATACAACTCAAATGAAACTATGGCGATCGCCATAAACCACTGGTGTCCATATAACCTAATATCGCAGTGTACAAGCTCTCGATCGATGTAAAACGATTGTCAAGAAGAAGAAAAAAAGAGAAGGAAATACAAGATAAGAGAAAGAAATAAATATAGAGCTCAACTACACGGAATATAAACATAGAATCTGTCACATATCTCACAACGCATTCAATAACATTTAATAATAATAATAATAATAATAATAATAATAATAATAATAGTCACGGATATAAAACAGGCGAGACGATAATAGCTATATATACCATATAATCAGAGTATATAGACTCATATAATTATACAGAAAAAGAATAGAGTTTATACAAGAGATAAACAAACTCAACTGATAAACTATCTTTAATAAGAAAACATAACACTATGAAGCCTCCACAACGTCACATAGCGTAATAGATAATGACAACGCAAGCATGAATATGAAAGAAGTCATCTCTTGCTAATCCATTTGCACAACTCCAAATAATACTCGTACTTGTCACCTAATCTACTCATCAACATCGTCGATGAGCACCCAAAGTAATAAGAGGGAAATAATACTTCAGATAAGACAAAGTCTAGTGTGTTGCTCCATCGTAGAATCCTTCCAAGCATTCTGAAACTTAATTGTGAATTTGTCTGATTCGTTCAAGACTATCGACCTTGTGTGCTCAATAAATGTGTATCAACTTGTGTATTTGATTGATAAGCACTAAAATTTTATAAATGAGATATTTCCTAATATTAGGTCACCTTGAAATAGAGGTTTAAGGTAAACTAAACAAATAATTCAACCAAATCAATAGCCATACAAACTCCTAAACTAACTTGAAAACATCCATGATAATGTCAATAAATTAAATAGAACCTATCCGCAACAATCTAAATGGAATAAGTGTCCAAATAACCTAAATTTGATAGTATGGTCAAAATAGCATGCAACAACGCGTAAATGGGTAAAATGTGATATCAGGCCAGAACTAATCAAATCGCTTTTTCATTTCTTTCATTTATTATTAACTAGGTTCAACTATTCTAGAAATTAATTTTATTTTTTAATTATAAATCATTTTAGAAAATCAAATCTATATTGTACAAACAAACATAGTTCAACGAAAGATAATACCACTCGCTTATCCAAATTAGTGAAATGTCAAGACATAGAGCTTATCAATAAGAGTATAACGGAAGAAATGACATCCAAATCTGATGTCGTGGGCAAATATATTATATCATAAGTTTCATAGATTATTATAATAATTCAATAGCTTAAATGTAATTAACTAAGCTGCTTCTCCCTCTGTCACTTGTATACGCACAAAATAGAAACTTATTTATTGTCGTGATTTCCACCTCTAATTCTGACCTCGTATATTGACGAAATGAGCAACCATCGAATGCCTAGCCCTCCTCTCCATGTAAGCAACATGATGTGCGTAAGGACATTGCCTTTGACATCCTAGAGAAAATCACGACCTGTGAAGATTGTAGCGCCCACAACCCATAATCGTACGATGCTATGCTTCAAGGGGAGATGCTCCTCCTTGCTTGGAATACGATGCAACAAATATCCTCTCCTTTTAGGCCAAATTCTTGAGAAAATTAAAATCCTTATCTCAAGTAAGAGCGACCATTTCTTTTGGAACCACAATAAATGGGTTAATGGAGATGAATAGTAGTTGGATCAATCATTTTCTTTGTTTTGGATAATTATAGTAACACTTTATCAATAAATTTGCAAATAAGGACCTAAAATTCATAGTCTTTAATCATGACGTGTCTTCTGTAGTTATGTACATAAAAAGGTCTTTTGAATTGTAACAACTTAAATCCCAATGGGTTCGGATTTTTAGCAAAATGCTAAAATCCATGTCCATTGAAACTTGAGTTGGTTGCTTGGTATCCTGCAATTAGACAAATATATATATATAAGCTCAAGTAAATATTCCACAACAAAAACGATTTAAATATAATAAATAGTAAATACTTTCCAAGGTGATGATACTTTATAAACAAGTGTCTCCAAGCTGAATAATCTCTGCCTTCTACCTAACCTACGGGTTGTTATGAGGAGGTGGTCAGAACTAAAGTTCTAGTGAATGACAAGATTATATACTTCTAAATATAACATCACATATACAGTTTTATTTCTATTTTAGTTATATTAAGTTCATTTAGATTACAATACAACTGTCTCCACAAGTAAATCATATCCATCTACTCCTCAGTAGACCAAAGCTAATAGCCAATGTATATGTAGCTACATGTACTTGGACCACCTCGGTCCTAGATACTACTCATGGTATCCTTAGTACCCTCTCGATTGGACATCACTGTCGTGACACAAGTGTATCGCAACAACATCTACAAAGGACTGTCTTTTATGTCCTACACTATAGACCCATAATGCAAACGTTCCATTGCCTAATAAAAAGGAGAAACTGTGTCCGCAGTGGATTACTCTAATGCTTGGACATCTATGATGTAGCAATAAATGCATACTGTTAGACCAAAAAGTGGTTCTAACACCCAAATTGACTAAAATCGAAATAAAATAAGATCGAAAATAAAAAGGAGACACAGGATTTATAGTGGTTCGGCGTTGAAAAGCCTACGTCCACTTTGTAATCACTTTGCTTGATGATGTAGATGAAAATACAATGAGATATTCACTCAATTTCACTCACTTTTCATATACATTCACTTAACTATCTCAACATATACTTTGAATGATGATTTTGGATTGTTTGGAATACTAGACTTCGGTTCTCTTTGATGTTTGAACTGTACGAGTGCTCCAAAAAAGATCCTTTCAAATTCCTCTTGATGGGGTATTTATAGGTGGAAATTCACCCAGAATCCGGTTCGGATCGGAGCTACGTGGCTCTTATCCCATCATTCTCGGGCTCAGATGGATTTTAGTGTTGACAGTGCACCAGGTTAGTGGTCAACATGGGTAGGAAATGGTTGTAACTACCCCGAATATCCAGGAGATCGTGGGGTGAAGCAACATGGTATACTGGGTTCGGTTCGGAGGGGCGAGTAGAAGGGGTTCGGATCGGGGCATCTGATCTGGTCCGACCTGTGTCGAACTTGAGCTCTTGTCCACTCTGCTCTGTTCTGTCCTGGTCTGGTAATAGCCTTCCGATCCGATGCTTTTTAGGAAGAAGTGTTCTTCAATGCTTGACATCTCGACTTAGTGTTGCCTAGTTCACAAAGTAGGCTTACATTTTTCCCCCTCAAAGGATGCTTCTGTTGGATACGGAGCATGCTTTGATTGTCATTTACACAGTGCCTTTCTGAAATTGAATCGTTGGAAAGTCGTTTCTATTGACATATAAAGACATGTTGCTTCAGGAAGTTGCATCTCTTGATGTTTATATATACTTTGCATAGTATGTAAATCCCTTTCTTTATTTTCAAACAGCTTGGAGAACTCTTGTTAACATCTGATTATCCTTCTTGGTGATTTTCTTTTTGGTTTTTCTTTGTTTTTATTTCCTCTTCGAATTTTAACTCAATTTTGATGCCAAGATGATGTACGAAATTACGTTCGGTTCGGGCTCCGACCCGAACAGCATTTCTTCTCTCTTGGTTAGCACTGGGTTAGTGGGTTGGAATGCCTCGTGGGCTTATATCACGGTCCGAGCAGAGAAAAAGAGGAGGGAATACGAGTAGTCACCATCGACCTATATAAGCTTATCACCCTTTTCTTTCTTCCTCTCTTTCTTTTTATTTGCTTTCTCTCAGCCGATTGAACACAGAATCCCTAACCTTCTAAAACTCCAAAGTCCCCTTTATTAATCATCAAATCGCTCTCATAAGTGGGTTTTAGACTCGATTCTCTTGATAATAATCGATATCAACTAGGATTTACGATTGACTTGACTGATTTAGACACGGTTTTGGTTCGAGTTCGTCATCACAGTGTCCTCCTCCGCTACCATCGTCGTTGGTCGCCCAGTCGCCGCCTCGAGGTGTTGGGAGGAGGGGATTAAGACCCACTGTAGGCGATTTGACCAAAAAATAAAAACTTGGTCTTGATTGGGATATTAGCACAAGGAGGAAGAAGGAGGATATTACAGGGGATCGGTTCGGATGATGGGATGTAGAAAATGGAGAAGAAGAAAGGGAAGAGAAATTCGCAAAACCGGATCGGGTCAGAGCAAAAAGTCATAGAGGCAGGGCTCCCTTTATCGGGTCGGTTCGGACTTGAAATCGGAAGAAAGAAGAAAATGGTGTGGTTGCCTAATCCGATCCGGACCGTTTCAGAAGTCCACCTCCGATCCAATCCGATTTGATCCCTGAGCAACAATGTTCATCCCCAAGCCAAGATAAGGCTATATTCTCCGATCCGATCCCAATGCATACATCTGAACCGAACCGAAGAAAAACAATCCCGCTCAACACATAAGAACTTGCTTAAGTAGCCCGTTCAATTCTTGATATAATCTTCAACTTAATGGACAGTTAGGATAGTGCCTTGCGAACATACATGAACATCAAGAACTGCCCTGAACATTATTACTTTGCCAAGATTTTGCATTGCACTTTCGAGCGTTGACTTTACATTTTCTACATACACTGTTCACACTTTAGTTCATACACATGCACGGGGGGATACGGGCAAATTTACTCTAACTTGTGCTATTGCTTCTTCAATAGTTTAGTGACCATGACATCCAGACATTCATCTAGATTAGCAGAAAAGAAAGAGATCCCAGAGACATCCGACAAAATCACTCTTGAAGACATATCTTCTTCCTCAGATCCAGAATGGGATGATGAGGGCTCAGACTACGAGGTAGAAACTCATGAAAGCGATAATGTGTCTTCTGAGGGTGGAGTTTCCCTGGGCTGTGAAGAGGAAGGAGGGATTAGAGATAATCGAGCTCTTGACGAATTTGAGTTTGCCATCATACTGGAATCACCTCAAGATTCTGTTGAATCGACGATCGACAATGACAGACTTATTCGAATACGCCTAAAGTACGAGATACCCAAAGGGGATACCTTGTTGCCATCATAAGCTGATCGTCCTCACAACCCTCCGGAGGGATTTATGGCAATCACTCGATTGATGTGCATGGTTGGGGCTATCCCTCCATTTTCTCCTTTCGTCGTCGATTTTCTAAGACAAATGCGGATTGCCCCCATGCAGCAGCATCCCAATTCCTATGCTTACCTGTACACCCTATATGTAGCGTACCGCGAGATCTTAGGCATAGAGCTCACTTTTGATGACATTCATTTCTTTTATAACTTCAAGCACCGGACTCGAGAAACTCCTTCTTTCTGTTACTTCGAGTCTGTCCCAAAGAGGAAAATAATTCCAGCACCGTTCCGCAGTAAAGCGGGTGATTCCAGGCTGGAATGGTTTTATGTAAGGCAACGGCCAGGGTGTGCTAGGAGATGTACGAAATCAAGTAAAGCACTGGTTTTCTAAATCTCGACTCTGTACGTCCAAACCACCACATTAATCCGTTTTCTTTTTGTTTGCAGTTGATAACCCAAAACAAATATCGGATCAAGCGTTCTTTGGTCGGATGCACTGGCTCCTTAATGGTGATCAAAAGTTTTTAACTATTGATGAAGTCCTTAAGGACGAATATCTTCATCTTCATGGGTTGCTGTCCATTACCCGTAGCATTGGTCACGAGACGGGTCCATGTGTATATATTCCCCCAGTGGACGTAATCCCATAAACGGGCGAAAGCTCGAAAGCTCCTACAATGCCGCTTCAGGCTTCACCTTCTCCATCTTCGACTCAAGATGATGAATTGGCTAACATGGCCGAAAAGCACCGTGAGGGGTATATTGTTCCCGAGGATGCCATTTCTCCGGAGAGGTCAACGTCTTCCAAAGAGCTGCCGATTGATGCTTCTCAGGGAGACGCCCCTAGTACCGATGACCCAACATTTCAGGGTTTGGGGGATCTCCCCTTACCTGAAACTATTTACACTTCAGAGGATTTTGGGACAAATCCTTTAGTTTTCACTTCTTCCGAAGAGACCACTCCTGCTAAGGCCAAAGAGCCCGCTCTTACTAGTCTGGCTTCGGACTCGGGTTTGTCGGGGGGAAAACACCACTTAGGACGCACTTAACACAATAGCACCACATTTCACAGCACTTTTCTTTTGTGAAAACACTGACTCTGAATTTTATTTGCCTTGTTGTGCAAGTACAATGTCCAGTTCCCATTATGATATCAGGAAACTTTGTCGCAGCATGTCCAGACCCCCTCACGATACTGAGTATGATCGTCGCGAAGATCGCGGTAGGGAGGATAGAAGGCCCTATGATTCTTATCGTTCGCGGTCCTCGCGCTCTCGCTCTCCCGTCCGGTCAGATCCAGAGCGATATAAGGGTTACCAAGGTCGCCGAGAAGAGGACAGGACGCAATCAAAAGACTCAACCTCTTCTCAAGAAAAGCGCGGTAGGGAGAGGAGCCCGCCAAGAGATACCGAATCACGAAGCAAGCGTAAGGTTCCCGCTAAACGGCCTAGAAGGGATGAAGAGGCCATTGAACCCTCCACGCACAAGGATACCGAGCTAACATTCCCTGCACCTCCACCGTCGGATGCTGAAACTGCAGTTAAGCGGGCGTATCTGGAGGAGCAATTTCCTAATCATTACTTCGAAAACTTGACTTTTTTACCTACTCATGAGCCTATTTCTTCGAGGTGGGCAGATGAGGCCAAAGCAAAAATAAACGCGGTCGAGAAACAATATTCAGAGATGTTCAAGTATTCGCGCAGCCTCTCCAGAATCATCCGAACTTTAATCACGAATACTCACTCGATGCAAAAGACCGCAGAAGACGATGCAAGGGCCTTAAAAAATTTAGGAAAAGACCTCGAGGATACACAGGCCCAACTTGTTGTCGCTCAACGGGATGCTGCTAGTTTCAAGCAACAATTTGAGGATCTACAAAAATGCTACCATGATTTGCTTGAGTCCCATACCTAAGAGCATTTGGAATTGAAAAAGAAAGCCGAAGATGCCAAGTCAGATGCTGCCAAAATGCAACTTGCTTACGCTGACCTTGAGCAGGAGAAGGCCGAGTTAGCGAAGAAGAATGCTGAATTGGAGAAGAAAAACACTGACTTGGCTTCCAAGTTGGTGGAGGCGGAGAACAGGGCTGCCCTAGCGGAGGGTAACGTCGAAGGTGTTATCAAATCCGCTGAAGAGACCCACAAGCAGCTGTCAGAAGCTGTGGAAAAGGTGCATGGTTTCGGCGAATTAATGATTGAATTCTTTGCGCATATAATTCGCCGTCGGAACATCTCTTGGATTGAAGATTATCCATCTACCTTGGTCCAAGTATGGAGTCAAATTGTTGAATGGGAGAAAGAGGAGCTCAAGGTTGATTCCATTGACGAGGACAAGCTTATGGAGAAATATCTACGAGATGATGAACCAGAACGCCTAGCCGAGGGACGCCGCCTTATTGCTGCTACTATGGAGGAAGAGAAGCGGAAGGCTAAGCAAAAGAACATTCCTGAGGCTAGTTCTTCCCCTACTGCCTCTGAAACTTCTGAAGTAGAGGGATATGATCCCGAAAACCCGGGGATCCCTCGGGCATCTCTTTTATCCCCCATACCCGAAACGGCGTCGGAGACAGCGGTCACTCCAGCTGAGAAGTCATCGGAAGGTATCTCTACCTTTCATCATGTAATTGGGCAATCGATGAAGAACCCATTATTTTCTCCTGAGTTGATAACTGTTGCTTCTCACTCTGTAGGTATTAAACCATCCGAAAAGACAGACGTGTCCCAGGGAACCACCGCTGGAGCAGAACCTACGAAGAAGGCTAAAGGGAGAAAGGACAAGGCTGCCACCATAGATTCGGGAGAAGGAACTGAACCGTCTAAGGCTGATACTCCTCATGATGACGAAATGATAGATGCCTTAAAAGATGATGGCGGCAACAGGGGACACGAGGAAGACCCTGAGGTGGCTATAGTTGGGGAGTCGAAAAGCGCCGATGACGTTACTTTAGATGCACTGAAAGCCGAACAAGATAAACGCATGCAGCTTAAAGTTAAAGACTTAGACCCCGAAAGCCTTAAGCCCCTCGCAGTAGTGGATGCTGTATCAAGGTTAGTTGTTAAGCTTTCGACTAGATCTATTACAGAAGAACTTGCTAAAAAGTCTTCTCTTGATTCCAGCGTTCTGCCTTCCGGGAAAAAGTCGACTGATTCCAGCACTTCAGCCTCAGGAAAGAAAAAGTCAAAGTGCATCTTGACTGAGGCTGAAAAACAGGCGAGGGATGCGAAGAAGTCTGCTAAGAAGTCCAAGTCCACTTCGAAGTCTAAATGATGGAGTGTCTTGCTTTATTTTAGCATTTGATTGGCCCATAACTGTTGCTGCAAGTGTGGCCCTCGCACCTTCTTTTTGCCTGTTTTCCTATACAAATTCATTCATTTGTAAATAAAAATAATTCATTTCCTGCAATGTCTGTTAGTTGTTGGTTCTGTACTTATGTAAAAATGCAAATGCATGTCCTACTATAGTTGTGTAATGGAGTCATAGTGGGGGAAATATGTGTGTACATATATGCCCCCAGTCAGTCTTGACAAACTATTCAAGGTTTAGTCAAAAAGTCTGAATGTCCCCGATTCTCCGACGGGGTCACATTCCTTGTGTCATTAATGTCTGTCCTTTTTCTGGCATTTTTTATATTCTCCTGTCTTATATTCAGGTTAGAGTTCTTGCTGATGCGGTCTCTTGTCTGGGTGCACCTTCACGCCTCAGAGGACGTCGTTTTCCCGTCCTTTATACTCTCTCTCAATTCTTGAGAGTTAGAGTTAAGAATGTCGTCTTCCCATTCTTTCATGTCTTATTGCACAAACAGTCGTTGTGTTTGTTCCTGCATATAAGTTGTTTTCAACTTTTCAGGTTTTAAATTAACATCTTATATTCCACAATTATAATGGAATAGTAGTTGAAGGTATAAATAATGCAGGAAAGTAAATGGCACACGATATTTTTATAGTGGTTCGGCTAAGTCGTAGCCTACATCCACTTTATAGTTTTTTGTTCATATCAACAGACTTTTCTAAGGCAAGTCGTGCCTTTTTACAGAGTTCATAAGGAAAACAACAAAAAGTACAACATCCCTAATTCAAATATCGCATCAAGTGTTGGGCATTCCAAGCCCTAAGTACTTCTTCGCCATCTACGGTCGTTAACTTGAAGGCACCTGTTTCAAGTTTCCGTTGGATGACAAAGGGTCCTTCCCACTTTGGACCGAGGTGAGGAAGGGATGGAAAAACTTGCTTTAGCACCAAATCTCCTGGTTCAAAGGTCCTAAAATGAACTTTTTTGTCATAATAGTGTGCCATCTGACGTCGATGTCTTGACGCACGCAAGTCTGCCTCGTTCCTTTTCTCTTCGATTTCATCAAGAGACTCGACGAGGAGTGCCCGATTCGTCATCGGGTCATAATATGTCACCTTGTGAGAGGGAACTTCAAGCTCTACTGGAATTACCGCTTCTGAACCAAATGAGAGAGAGAAAGGAGTATGACCGGTAGCTGTCTTAAACGTTGTCTGATATGCCCACAAAGCTAAGGGCAATTCATCCACCCATTTTGCCTTTGCACGTTCTAATCGCTTCTTGAGGATGGACTTTATGACTTTGTTTATTGCTTCTACTTGCCCGTTTGACTGTGGATGGGCGAATGCAGTGTACCGTTTGTCGATCTTATATTTCTGGCAGAAATTTCTGAATTCGGCACCATTGAACTGGGTTCCGTTATCAATTATAATGGTCCTTGGGATCCCAAATCGACATATGATATTTCTAAGCACAAAACTTATCACCTTTCTCGCTGTGATTTTGGTTAAGGGCTCAGCTTCCACCCACTTCGTAAAATAGTCCACGGCGAGTATTGCATATTTCGCTCCTCCTTTGGCAATTGGTAGAACTTCGATGATGTCAATTCCCCACATGGAAAACGGCCAAGGACTCACCATCGATTTGAGCTGGGTCGGTGGTGCTCTGGGGACCTTGGTGAATCTCTGGCATTTGTCGCAGCATCGTGAATAGTCAGCTGCATCTTTATTAATTGTGGGCCAGAAGTATCCATACCGCAATACCTTCTTTGCTAAGGTCTGACCTCCCGTATGATCTCCACACTCACCTTCGTGTACTTCTCTTTGTACACGCTTGATGTCGTTGTGTGCTATACATCGTAACAGGGGCATAGAAAATCCTTGTCTATAGAGAGTATCATCTTGAAGGATGTATCTGGTGGCCTTGCGAACTATGGCCAGCCTCTCACTCATCTTTGACGGGAGTATCCCAT
Organism: Allium sativum; assembly: GCA_030737875.1. NCBI lineage: Eukaryota > Viridiplantae > Streptophyta > Magnoliopsida > Asparagales > Amaryllidaceae > Allium > Allium sativum. The sequence goes on from CM060915.1 coordinate 315,785,597, forward strand.
GTAACAACCCGTAAAATGCGAGCCAGTTTGAAATTTTTATTTTGGCAATTTTAGCGAATTTTGAATATTTAAAATGAATTATTTTAAATAATATCGACGAGAAAATTTATTTTGAATATAAATCGATCGCATATATTATATACGTCGTCGTTAGAATATAAATAATTATATATAATTATAAATAGAATTGAAAATGGCGCGGTAGTTCGATAATTCGATTTCAAACTTCAATTGAATGTACCGGGTGCAAAACAATCCGGATTTTAGTGAAACCAAAAACATTAGGATCTAATTGATAATATCTTTCCAACGAATCCGGGAAATCAAGATTTCATCTTAGAAATGATAAGATATGTCCAGTTGAAAATTCTGAATAGTCGCTATGGAATTCAGGCCCTTAAAAATGGACATTTTGCAAACGACCTCGGATTTCGACGAAACTAGTTTTGTTAGGACCGTATCGTCAATACGAAGCTAGAAAATATTTTTCTGGAATTTTTCTAGTTAGTATGTGACCCCGGTAATTTGAAAAGTACGTTTAAAATTCAATATATTGATTTAAATGTAAATTAAACGGAAACTGATTATAACGGCCGAATCAGCTTGCGATACATATCCCATTGTGTTCGGAATAGGGGTAATTAGTTATGGACGACAGTCGGTGGGTCTCGTCTCGAGGTCAAAATAAAAAAGTACCTTTTCGAAAAAAAAAAAAAAGAGTAACTCTCCTCTCTCTCTCCTCCTACGTTGACTAAGCCCCCCCCCCCCCCCCCCCGTTCGAATTTCAATTTAACAGAACAAAATAAAAAATAAAAAAAAAGGAGAAAACCGCCTCGTCGATCCCGCCCCTGCCCTAACCGCCGCCGCCAGGAACGCTGCCGCCCCACCTTTCGATCCTCCTCCCTTCTCTTTCCCCTCCGATTCGCTACCCAAGCCCACCTCCACTGCAAAACCCTACACCGTCTGCCCGCCTCCCTCTGCGCCGACCTTCCCCCACCTCAACCGCCTCAGGCGCACCCCTCCGAGCCGACCCGACATCAGCCCCCCCCCCTCGGTAAGTTCACTGTATTTTTTGTTTTTTTATTTACTTTAAAACTGTTTTTTTATTTACTTTAAAACTGTTTTTTTAATTTACTTTAAAACTGTTTTTTTATTTATTTACTTTAAAACTGAAATTTTATAAAGGATTTAAAACTGAAATTTTATAAAGGATTTAAAACTGAAATTTTAATTAGGTTAAAACTGAAATTTTAATTAAGTAAAAACTGATTTTGTTTTAGAAGTTAAAACTGATTTTATAAGATTTTAAAACTGATTTTAAAAAAAAAGTAAAAACTGATTTTTAGAAAAAGGTTTGAACTTCAAAGACTAGATTTTTATATATTGAACTTCGATAGAAATATATGATTTTTATCTATAGAGCTTCGAAATAAAAATTCGATTTTTATATATTGAATAACGAAATAAAAATTCGATTTTTATATATTGAATAACGAAATAAAAATTCGATTTTTATATATTGAATAACGAACTAAAAATCAGATTTTTATATATTGAATAGCATAGTAAAAATTCGATTTTTACATATGTAGTGAAAGCGGACAACGAAAGCGACAAAAGGCGAGTTGGCGAAGATTTCCTACATTAGAAGTGCCGTGGAGCTAGGATAGCTATCTGTGAGAATTTCTCACCTTTCAATTTATTTTTCTAGTTATATACATACTAGGATGCAGACGGTGTTTAGTAGCACCCGACACAATCGTCCACAGACCATGGACTTGTTTGTTTGGTTGCATAGATTAGTTGGATATTTGAATTGAAATTGAATTGTGTGGTGAAATGAATTGATTTGATTGATGTGTGAATGGCGTGGGCCTTCACTAGACCGGGGATAAGGCTAGGCCTTGTCCCGTTTCTAGTATCGTGTCGTTATGCCGCCGAAATTTTCTAAAATAAGTTAGAAAAATAAAAATATCCTTTATTTAAAAGAATGAACTGAATAGAAATTCATATGTTGGAATAAAATGTTTTATCGTTAAAAATATAATTTTTAACGTGAATGTGAATAAATAAAATATTCATTTATAAACCGGACGGTTTGTTTATGCACACCTATTTGAATGACATTGATTGGGACGATAAATTTTACACATCGCCCAACTGCACAAATAAAATCTGTGTTTGTTTGTTTGAAACCCCACACGGGTGTTGGGATGAAATATGAATTTCACTCATCCTGATTGATTAAATATGTCGATCGATGGATTGACAGGCTGTTATAAGCGTTGAATATCTATATTTGATGCTTATACAGTGTAGTGCACTTTGGTTGATGGTTGATTATTTTTCAATGCTATTATATACATGTGTTGTATGGAAATCCATATAATTATTTTTATATGGTAATTGATTGGGCCTCATTCCAATTTGAAAAATAAAGAAAATTTGAAAATAGAAATTATGAAGCCGTGTTGATTAGATTGACGCCATTTTGACGTGAACGATATTTATATCGATTTTATTCATTTTAAAATGAATATTGAAAAGTGATTTCGAAATCAACGATTTCGAAATGAATTGAATTGAAAACGATTTCGAAATGAATTGAATTGAAAACGATTTCGAAATGAATTGAATTGAAAACGATTTCGAAATGAATTGAATTGAAAACGATTTCGAAATGAATTGAATTGAAAACGATTTCGAAATGAATTGAATTGAAAACGATTTCGAAATGAATTGAATTGAAAACGATTTCGAAATGAATTGAAAACGATTTCGAAATGAATTGAATTGAAAACGATTTCGAAATGAATTGAATTGAAAACGATTTCGAAATGAATTGAATTGAAAACGATTTCGAAATGAATTGAATTGAAAACGATTTCGAAATGAATTGAATTGAAAACGATTTCGAAATGAATTGAATTGAAAACGATTTCGAAATGAATTGAATTGAAAACGATTTCAAAATGAATTGAATTGAAAACGATTTCGAAATGAATTGAATTGAAAACGATTTCGAAATGAATTGAATTGAAAACGATTTCGAAATGAATTGAATTGAAAACGATTTCGAAATGAATTGAATTGAAAACGATTTCGAAATGAATTGAATTGAAATTTGAATTGAATAGAAATGAATTGAATTGAAAACGAATTCAAATTGAATTGAAATTTGAATTGAATAGAAATGAATTTTGAAACGAATCTATAAAGAAGAATTCAATTTTGCTTTGAATTGAAATGGAAGTTGAAATGTTTTTGAAACGAATTCAAAACTATTTATATAATTCGTTTTAAATAGAAATCGACGAAATATATATTATATATATATAATATAATGGCCTGAATAGAACGCGCCGCGCCGCGGCAGTTCGTGAATTTCGACCATTTATTTCAAACGGACATTACGGGAGATCCGACCGTCGGATTCTCCTAAAACCGGAACCGTTGGGTTCGTATCGAAAAGAGCTTTCTAACAAATATTAGAAATTAGAAATCTAACGGTTGGATTTGGAATTATGTCCAAATCAAATTTGAAAAAGGTCGCTGTAAGTGCAGTTCGATGGCCATTGATGGAAATCGACTGTACGGGCCTTGATAAAATTATTAAAAATAGTAATAATTTGTGTAAAATCATAAGAAATGATTTGTGAAGATTTGGGATGAAAAACTCCATATTTGAAAAGATAAAAATAGACTTTTATCGAATTGAACTAGTTTTGAACTAGAAATATAATTCTATTTATTTTTAAATAAATAAATTGAATTTGAAAAGGGTTTTGAAAATAACCAGAATATCCAATGATTGCATTGGAGTGGATTTGAATCGAAATTGTCTTCGGAATATTTCGATGTTGGAATTCGTGATTATACAGGCATTGTTACGGAAATTTGAAAGATATATATTTATATCGTTATTTCCAATACGACATTTGTTAGTCGTAGAATTTGATATTGAATATAAGCCGGTATATTTTCTATTCAGAGCCTTGTGTTTAATATCAAATGTGATTTGGGTTTGTCGTGAATGGTGTCTTCACTAACACTGTTCTTGAACCCAGTTGAGAAAAGATTAAATCTTTTTATTTAGATTGAATGAAGTATGCCAATTAAATAATATTTAATTGGAATTGAATTGATATTGATTTTGGGTTTATCGTGAACAGTGTTTTAAATAACGCTCGTTCTTTAACCCGATAATTAATGGAATGTGGATTTGGGTTTATCGTGAACCGTGTTTTAAATGACACTGATTCTTTAACCCAGTCGAAGATTAAAACTAAGTGGAGTTTTAATGAATCTTTAATTAGATTGAAATGATCGAAAATGGAGTATCACCAGTTTTGCTCCAGGCGATAGTTAAATCTTTAATCAGATTTGAACGTGAAATGGTAATTGAATTTACCGATAACACCGTGGTGTTAGATATGAAGTATGACCAGTTTTACTTCATGGGATGAATAGGTTGGGATTGGGAAATTAAAAACAAATGATTACTTCGGTAAGGTTCGTTAATCCCGACTAGTTTTGAATTGATATTCAAAAGTAGATTAAAGAATAAATTCAAGGAATTTATCTTTGATAAAATTAATGGGAATCTTTCCCTATGAAAGTGAAATTTAGAAACTAACTGTCGGTTGGCCAAACAGAATGGTTTTCTGAATATTGATCTGATGTTGGTTTCGGCCTTCGGGGTTAATATTTGGGGAATTATTCTCTTGATTAATTTACGGTTAGTGGCTGATGAATTGGAATGAGGCGTATGTTGTGTTTGTGTAACACTTATTTAAAATATACGCGAGTTATTCGGAAAGACCGGGTTTATCCCATTCTGAATAACTGATACGACGATAAGTCGAAGATGAAGACGATGGTCGAAGACCGGAGGTCTTCACGTCGTTTGGGTGATAACTGATGATCTTGATTGGGCTGTACACCCAAGAAGATGGAAACAGTTAGTGATCGTCCAGACGTACTTGGAGATCGATGGATATGCGGGGTACTAGGTGCCTCCGGTTTCGTTCAGACCCAGAACGAACATGTAAATGGACTGTGTGTCTGACATTGGATTTTAGTCCGTGTGATTGATCTCTATTAAATATATATCTGTTTGGCGGCGGAGAATTTATTCTCTTGCTTAACGCCCTTCTCTGAGACGTACGAGCTCAGGGGTTATATATTGATGGATATCAAACGCATGGAGTGAATTGCCTGTGTGGCATGCCTAAGTGGCAATTGATCGAGGCTTCTGTTGAAAAGCAAAGTCTTGTGGTGATGATCAAAGCACGGCCTTTGTGGCGTAGCTTTGTGTAACGTTTACCTCGCGTGTTTCACACCCGGTGTGAACCAAAAACGGGAGACGGACCTCAGGGAGGGCTTGCGTTTCTTTCTAGCTAGAAGTGGCGTCAGTGGTTTTTCACGCCCTGACGAGTTTGACTTATGTGGTTGTTGCTGTTGCAAGGCGCCTCGGTTATATCGGTTTCGGCCGATGCTTCTGGTCGGCTGACGGACCAGACTTACACCCCATAGGGTGGGGAAACGTAGTGTTCAGGCATAATAATCCACATCGGTGGACCGGCCCTGACGATCTAAAGGCTTGCCTGCGCGCTTGCCTGTGGCTCGGGCTAGAGAGTCACGAATCGGTTGAGGACTATCTTTTGCCTCGGTTCATAGACGGAAATCCAATTTCCAAATACGTGACTTTGCGATTTTATTTGTAGAGCCTAGTATGGCGACATAGTGGGATGGGGCGCTCATGCCGCCTATGATTGATACTTATGATTTGAAGTTGTTTTATACACTATGCACTTATAATAGTATCAAATGATTTGTTTTAACCGTATCAAGCATTCTTTGGCTGTTATAAGGGAAAACCCTATCCTCGGCTGCGTTGCATTGTGTGATGGGACCTGGGTCTTATAACAGCTTCATTCTCCTTTATTTAAGCATTGCGCTGTTTGTTTTATGCACTGGTATTCTTGGGAGGAAACCCGTTCCGTGTTATGCGGCGTGGTCCCTTGATTTACCTAACTTTGAAAATAAAGATTAATAACTGTTTTAGTTCTCACACCAGTCCCATGACTGACCTGGAGTTTATTGTTTTAACCTAAACTCTGGGTGCCCTTATTTTGACACGGGCAGCTAGTAGTTTTGGTTTTGCAGATTTATATTCACAGGATCCTGGTTTACAGCTGGAACGATATCCGGAAAGCTTTGTATGCGTATATCCCTTCTAGTTGTGTATTGTATTATTTTCCGCTGCTATGTATTTGAATGTAATTTAAATCTCTGATATTTCTGTGTAATATTCATTTATACTCTGTATATTCTTGTAATCTGATGCATTGTTGTAATATACAATGAAATGTTCTTCCGTATGTGTTTTATTGTGGTTTGTTCTCGAACTATCCGACGCTTTCCTTTACGGGGAAGTTACGGGTTTTCACAGTTGGTATCAGAGCTTTGGTTTACAAAGCAGAGAACAAGGCACATTATAACCATACGAAAGAATTCATCAGAAATTGGATTAGTAATATCCAACGAGAATGACTCGTTAGAGATAGGATCAGTAGTATCCTAGAACGAGTGTGAAGAGTATATTTTTCAAGTGAAAACAAATTTTGTTTTGAAAATTTAAAATCAATTATTCGTATTTGATTAGTTATTTATATTGATTTTGGACAATTCAATATATAAAGAATTTGCATATACGCCTTGCAAACGTATACTCAAAGTTTTAATATATTGGGTAGATATAGAATCACATTCTAGTTGCCCGGGGATGATTCTGATAATGCTGCAGCGTTACCAGTATTTATTTTCGAGTGACGAAGGTGTGATATCTATATATTTCCATTAGGCTGGTGTGAGAACCAAAACTTATATAGTTAGAATACATTGTTGTGATTTGGCATCAAAACGTGATTTTCTTTATAGATAGTAAAATTATCAATTTGAAACGTTAAGGTCACTAATTGATTGATGTTTGTGTTGTTTGTTTATTTGTTTGATAATTTTGAATCATTATGCCTAATCGAATCAAATATTGAACTGTATTGAAAATTGGTCGCATCTGCTTGCATATACATGTATATCATTGAACAGGTCATAGCAAGGAGGCTAGAGCCGAAGAATAAAATTTGTTTGCCCGACAAATAGGTACATGTTTACTACATGATTTACTGTTTTGTTTGGGTGATGATGATTTTGTGAGCCTATTGGCTAGCCGCTTGGCTTTTTCTTTTTCTTTTTGAGATCTGAAGGACCGGGGAAGCTATTTGAAATTCCCCGATGCTCCCGGTGCAGGGGAGGTTATGGCGAAATTTTTCAAAAATTTAGGGTGTTAGCCAAATTTTTGAATTTTTGGAAATTCTCAGAAACTAAAAAGTTGGAGAATGGAAGCCAGATCGAACGTAGAGTTGATTAATCAAACCACTTTCGACTTTGTTCCTTTTCGGGGACGAAAAGTTTTAAGTGGGGGAGATTGTAACAACCCGTAAAATGCGAGCCAGTTTGAAATTTTTATTTTGGCAATTTTAGCGAATTTTGAATATTTAAAATGAATTATTTTAAATAATATCGACGAGAAAATTTATTTTGAATATAAATCGATCGCATATATTATATACGTCGTCGTTAGAATATAAATAATTATATATAATTATAAATAGAATTGAAAATGGCGCGGTAGTTCGATAATTCGATTTCAAACTTCAATTGAATGTACCGGGTGCAAAACAATCCGGATTTTAGTGAAACCAAAAACATTAGGATCTAATTGATAATATCTTTCCAACGAATCCGGGAAATCAAGATTTCATCTTAGAAATGATAAGATATGTCCAGTTGAAAATTCTGAATAGTCGCTATGGAATTCAGGCCCTTAAAAATGGACATTTTGCAAACGACCTCGGATTTCGACGAAACTAGTTTTGTTAGGACCGTATCGTCAATACGAAGCTAGAAAATATTTTTCTGGAATTTTTCTAGTTAGTATGTGACCCCGGTAATTTGAAAAGTACGTTTAAAATTCAATATATTGATTTAAATGTAAATTAAACGGAAACTGATTATAACGGCCGAATCAGCTTGCGATACATATCCCATTGTGTTCGGAATAGGGGTAATTAGTTATGGACGACAGTCGGTGGGTCTCGTCTCGAGGTCAAAATAAAAAAGTACCTTTTCGAAAAAAAAAAAAAAAAAAAGAAGAATAACTCTCCTCTCTCTCTCCTCCTACGTTGACTAAGCCCCCCCCCCCCCCCCGTTCGAATTTCAATTTAACAGAACAAAATAAAAAAAAAAAAAAAGGAGAAAACCGCCTCGTCGATCCCGCCCCTGCCCTAACCGCCGCCGCCAGGAACGCTGCCGCCCCACCTTTCGATCCTCCTCCCTTCTCTTTCCCCTCCGATTCGCTACCCAAGCCCACCTCCACTGCAAAACCCTACACCGTCTGCCCGCCTCCCTCTGCGCCGACCTTCCCCCACCTCAACCGCCTCAGGCGCACCCCTCCGAGCCGACCCGACATCAGCCCCCCCCCCCTCGGTAAGTTCACTGTATTTTTTGTTTTTTTATTTACTTTAAAACTGTTTTTTTATTTACTTTAAAACTGTTTTTTTTATTTACTTTAAAACTGTTTTTTTATTTATTTACTTTAAAACTGAAATTTTATAAAGGATTTAAAACTGAAATTTTATAAAGGATTTAAAACTGAAATTTTAATTAGGTTAAAACTGAAATTTTAATTAAGTAAAAACTGATTTTGTTTTAGAAGTTAAAACTGATTTTATAAGATTTTAAAACTGATTTTAAAAAAAAAGTAAAAACTGATTTTTAGAAAAAGGTTTGAACTTCAAAGACTAGATTTTTATATATTGAACTTCGATAGAAATATATGATTTTTATCTATAGAGCTTCGAAATAAAAATTCGATTTTTATATATTGAATAACGAAATAAAAATTCGATTTTTATATATTGAATAACGAAATAAAAATTCGATTTTTATATATTGAATAACGAACTAAAAATCAGATTTTTATATATTGAATAGCATAGTAAAAATTCGATTTTTACATATGTAGTGAAAGCGGACAACGAAAGCGACAAAAGGCGAGTTGGCGAAGATTTCCTGCATTAGAAGTGCCGTGGAGCTAGGATAGCTATCTGTGAGAATTTCTCACCTTTCAATTTATTTTTCTAGTTATATACATACTAGGATGCAGACGGTGTTTAGTAGCACCCGACACAATCGTCCACAGACCATGGACTTGTTTGTTTGGTTGCATAGATTAGTTGGATATTTGAATTGAAATTGAATTGTGTGGTGAAATGAATTGATTTGATTGATGTGTGAATGGCGTGGGCCTTCACTAGACCGGGGATAAGGCTAGGCCTTGCCCCGTTTCTAGTATCGTGCCGTTATGCCGCCGAAATTTTCTAAAATAAGTTAGAAAAATAAAAATATCCTTTATTTAAAAGAATGAACTGAATAGAAATTCATATGTTGGAATAAAATGTTTTATCGTTAAAAATATAATTTTTAACGTGAATGTGAATAAATAAAATATTCATTTATAAACCGGACGGTTTGTTTATGCACACCTATTTGAATGACATTGATTGGGACGATAAATTTTACACATCGCCCAACTGCACAAATAAAATCTGTGTTTGTTTGTTTGAAACCCCACACGGGTGTTGGGATGAAATATGAATTTCACTCATCCTGATTGATTAAATATGTCGATCGATGGATTGACAGGCTGTTATAAGCGTTGAATATCTATATTTGATGCTTATACAGTGTAGTGCACTTTGGTTGATGGTTGATTATTTTTCAATGCTATTATATACATGTGTTGTATGGAAATCCATATAATTAATTTTATATGGTAATTGATTGGGCCTCATTCCAATTTGAAAAATAAAGAAAATTTGAAAATAGAAATTATGAAGCCGTGTTGATTAGATTGACGCCATTTTGACGTGAACGATATTTATATCGATTTTATTCATTTTAAAATGAATATTGAAAAGTGATTTCGAAATCAACGATTTCGAAATGAATTGAATTGAAAACGATTTCGAAATGAATTGAATTGAAAACGATTTCGAAATGAATTGAATTGAAAACGATTTCGAAATGAATTGAATTGAAAACGATTTCGAAATGAATTGAATTGAAAACGATTTCGAAATGAATTGAATTGAAAACGATTTCGAAATGAATTGAATTGAAAACGATTTCGAAATGAATTGAATTGAAAACGATTTCGAAATGAATTGAATTGAAAACGATTTCGAAATGAATTGAATTGAAAACGATTTCGAAATGAATTGAATTGAAAACGATTTCGAAATGAATTGAATTGAAAACGATTTCGAAATGAATTGAATTGAAAACGATTTCGAAATGAATTGAATTGAAAACGATTTCGAAATGAATTGAATTGAAAACGATTTCGAAATGAATTGAATTGAAAACGATTTCGAAATGAATTGAATTGAAAACGATTTCGAAATGAATTGAATTGAAAACGATTTCGAAATGAATTGAATTGAAAACGATTTCGAAATGAATTGAATTGAAATTTGAATTGAATATAAATGAATTGAATTGAAAACGAATTCAAATTGAATTGAAATTTGAATTGAATAGAAATGAATTTTGAAACGAATCTATAAAGAAGAATTCAATTTTGCTTTGAATTGAAATGGAAGTTGAAATGTTTTTGAAACGAATTCAAAACTATTTATATAATTCGTTTTAAATAGAAATCGACGAAATATATATTATATATATATAATATAATGGCCTGAATAGAACGCGCCGCGGTAGTTCGTGAATTTCGACCATTTATTTCAAACGGACATTACGGGAGATCCGACCGTCGGATTCTCCTAAAACCGGAACCGTTGGGTTCGTATCGAAAAGAGCTTTCTAACAAATATTAGAAATTAGAAATCTAACGGTTGGATTTGGAATTATGTCCAAATCAAATTTGAAAAAGGTCGCTGTAAGTGCAGTTCGATGGCCATTGATGGAAATCGACTGTACGGGCCTTGATAAAATTATTAAAAATAGTAATAATTTGTGTAAAATCATAAGAAATGATTTGTGAAGATTTGGGATGAAAAACTCCATATTTGAAAAGATAAAAATAGACTTTTATCGAATTGAACTAGTTTTGAACTAGAAATATAATTCTATTTATTTTTAAATAAATAAATTGAATTTGAAAAGGGTTTTGAAAATAACCAGAATATCCAATGATTGCATTGGAGTGGATTTGAATCGAAATTGTCTTCGGAATATTTCGATGTTGGAATTCGTGATTATACAGGCGTTGTTACGGAAATTTGAAAGATATATATTTATATCGTTATTTCCAATACGACATTTGTTAGTCGTAGAATTTGATATTGAATATAAGCCGGTATATTTTCTATTCAGAGCCTTGTGTTTAATATCAAATGTGATTTGGGTTTGTCGTGAATGGTGTCTTCACTAACACTGTTCTTGAACCCAGTTGAGAAAAGATTAAATCTTTTTATTTAGATTGAATGAAGTATGCCAATTAAATAATATTTAATTGGAATTGAATTGATATTGATTTTGGGTTTATCGTGAACAGTGTTTTAAATAACGCTCGTTCTTTAACCCGATAATTAATGGAATGTGGATTTGGGTTTATCGTGAACCGTGTTTTAAATGACACTGATTCTTTAACCCAGTCGAAGATTAAAACTAAGTGGAGTTTTAATGAATCTTTAATTAGATTGAAATGATCGAAAATGGAGTATCACCAGTTTTGCTCCAGGCGATAGTTAAATCTTTAATCAGATTTGAACGTGAAATGGTAATTGAATTTACCGATAACACCGTGGTGTTAGATATGAAGTATGACCAGTTTTACTTCATGGGATGAATAGGTTGGGATTGGGAAATTAAAAACAAATGATTACTTCGGTAAGGTTCGTTAATCCCGACTAGTTTTGAATTGATATTCAAAAGTAGATTAAAGAATAAATTCAAGGAATTTATCTTTGATAAAATTAATGGGAATCTTTCCCTATGAAAGTGAAATTTAGAAACTAACTGTCGGTTGGCCAAACAGAATGGTTTTCTGAATATTGATCTGATGTTGGTTTCGGCCTTCGGGGTTAATATTTGGGGAATTATTCTCTTGATTAATTTACGGTTAGTGACTGATGAATTGGAATGAGGCGTATGTTGTGTTTGTGTAACACTTATTTAAAATATACGCGAGTTATTCGGAAAGACCGGGTTTATCCCATTCTGAATAACTGATACGACGATAAGTCGAAGATGAAGACGATGGTCGAAGACCGGAGGTCTTCACGTCGTTTGGGTGATAACTGATGATCTTGATTGGGCTGTACACCCAAGAAGATGGAAACAGTTAGTGATCGTCCAGACGTACTTGGAGATCGATGGATATGCGGGGTACTAGGTGCCTCCGGTTTCGTTCAGACCCAGAACGAACATGTAAATGGACTGTGTGTCTGACATTGGATTTTAGTCCGTGTGATTGATCTCTATTAAATATATATCTGTTTGGCGGCGGAGAATTTATTCTCTTGCTTAACGCCCTTCTCTGAGACGTACGAGCTCAGGGGTTATATATTGATGGATATCAAACGCATGGAGTGAATTGCCTGTGTGGCATGCCTAAGTGGCAATTGATCGAGGCTTCTGTTGAAAAGCAAAGTCTTGTGGTGATGATCAAAGCACGGCCTTTGTGGCGTAGCTTTGTGTAACGTTTACCTCGCGTGTTTCACACCCGGTGTGAACCAAAAATGGGAGACGGACCTCAGGGAGGGCTTGCGTTTCTTTCTAGCTAGAAGTGGCGTCAGTGGTTTTTCACGCCCTGACGAGTTTGACTTATGTGGTTGTTGCTGTTGCGAGGCGCCTCGGTTATATCGGTTTCGGCCGATGCTTCTGGTCGGCTGACGGACCAGACTTACACCCCATAGGGTGGGGAAACGTAGTGTTCAGGCATAATAATCCACATCGGTGGACCGGCCCTGACGATCTAAAGGCTTGCCTGCGCGCTTGCCTGTGGCTCGGGCTAGAGAGTCACGAATCGGTTGAGGACTATCTTTTGCCTCGGTTCATAGACGGAAATCCAATTTCCAAATACGTGACTTTGCGATTTTATTTGTAGAGCCTAGTATGGCGACATAGTGGGATGGGGCGCTCATGCCGCCTATGATTGATACTTATGATTTGAAGTTGTTTTATACACTATGCACTTATAATAGTATCAAATGATTTGTTTTAACCGTATCAAGCATTCTTTGGCTGTTATAAGGGAAAACCCTATCCTCGGCTACGTTGCATTGTGTGATGGGACCTGGGTCTTATAACAGCTTCATTCTCCTTTATTTAAGCATTGCGCTGTTTGTTTTATGCACTGGTATTCTTGGGAGGAAACTCGTTCCGTGTTATGCGGCGTGGTCCCTTGATTTACCTAACTTTGAAAATAAAGATTAATAACTGTTTTAGTTCTCACACCAGTCCCATGACTGACCTGGAGTTTATTGTTTTAACCTAAACTCTGGGTGCCCTTATTTTGACACGGGCAGCTAGTAGTTTTGGTTTTGCAGATTTATATTCATAGGATCCTGGTTTACAGCTGGAACGATATCCGGAAAGCTTTGTATCCGTATATCCCTTCTAGTTGTGTATTGTATTATTTTCCGCTGCTATGTATTTGAATGTAATTTAAATCTCTGATATTTCTGTGTAATATTCATTTATACTCTGTATATTCTTGTAATCTGATGCATTGTTGTAATATACAATGAAATGTTCTTCCGTATGTGTTTTATTGTGGTTTGTTCTCGAACTATCCGACGCTTTCCTTTACGGGGAAGTTACGGGTTTTCACATCCCATTTCTAAGGAAATTCTTAATTGGGGTCATCAATGACTCCTTCTCCGGTTCTGCTTCAAAAGCTAATTCAATTTCCATCGACTCAAAGCTTGGCGATCCCAATGTTTCAATTGGAATCATTTCGGTTTCCTCCGGATTGTCGGAACTAGCTAGCTTTGCTAGCCTGTCTGCCTTCTGGTTTTCGGCTCTTGGGATATGCGTTATGTTATACCGTTCCAAGTTGCTCAACAGCTCCTCCACTTTCCCGAGATAGGCGATAAGTCGAGGTCCCCGAGCCACAAACTCCTTCCGCACTTGGTAGACGACTATTTTGGAGTCGCAGAATATATCCAATGTCTTTATTCCGAGTTCCTTAGCAAGTTTCAGCCCGGCAATCAGGGCTTCATATTCAGAATCGTTATTAGTCGCTGAAAATTCTAATCGCAAAGCATAATATAACGATCGTCCCTCAAGAGTAACTAAGATGATTCCAGCTCCGGACCTTCGGTCGTTCTTGGCTCCGTCTATGTACAGCTTCCATGGATCTAATTTTAACTCCTCCTCTGACTTGACCACCTTGTCATTGACCATTTCCTCCTCTGGAATCGTGAACTCTGCTATAAAGTCAACCAGAGCTTGCCCCTTGATCGATCTCCGTGGCTGAAAATTTAAATCAAACTGACTTAATTCAATATTTCATTTGATCAACCGTCCCGATGCTTCGGGTCTTTGCAACACCTGCCTCAGAGGCTGATCAGTGTATATGGTTATTGGGTGAGCTTGGAAATAGTGGCGAAGTTTTCGGGAGGAAATCAGGAGGCTGTAAGCAAGCTTCTCAATCCTTGGATAGTTGCGTTCTGCAGCTGCCAATTTCTTACTCACATAATATACCGGCCTTTGCACTTTGTCTTCTTCTCGGACCAAGGCGGTGCTAACAGCGTGAGCCGAAACTGCTAGGTAAACAAATAGCTCTTCATGATCCACTGGCTTTGACAAAATCGGTGGTTTCTCTAGTAATTCCAATAAATTTTGAAAGGCCTCAACACAGTCCGGAGTCCATTCGAAATTTTTCTTTCCCCTTTTTATCAAGTCAAAAAATGGGATGCATTTGTCTGTTGCTTTGGAGATAAATCTACTCAACGCAGCTACTTTCCCTGCAAGACTTTGGACATCTTTGATTCTCCTTGGTTCTTCAATGTTTCTTATCGCTGCTATTTGACTGGGATTGATTTCAATCCCTCGAGAGCTCACGATGAAACCTAGAAACTTTCCAGATGCCACTCCAAATGAGCATTTCAAAGGATTTAACTTCATCCGATACTTTCGCAGGATACCAAACATCTCTGCCAAGTCTTGTGTATGGCTGGTGGACTGTTTCGATTTGACAAGCATATCATCCACATAAACTTCCATAGTCTTCCCTATTTGGTTATAAAACATCATGTTCACCAAACGTTGGTAGGTAGCTCTAACGTTTTTCAATCCAAACGGCATGACCACATAGCAATACAACCCCAAATTTGTAATGAAGCCCGTGTGCTCTTGATCGGGCACATGCATGGGGATCTGGTTGTACCCGGAATATGCGTCCATGAAAGAAAGAAGTTCATGTCCCACTGTCGAATCTACAAGCTGGTCAATTCTGGGGAGTGGGAAGCTATCTTTCGGGCAAGCTTTATTCAAGTTTGAAAAATCAATGCATGTCCGCCACTTTCCGTTTGACTTCTTTACCAAAACAGGATTCGATATCCAGTCGGGATATGTCGAATCTCTAATAAATCCGTTCTCTTTCAACTTCTCCACTTCCTCTTTCAGAGCTGCCGACCTTTCTGGGCCCAGCACACGTTTCTTTTGCTTTATAGGCGGGTGTTTTGGGTTTATACTCAGTGAATGACTCATGATGGATGGCGATATCCCACACATGTCGGCGTGGGTCCAGGCAAACACATCCAGGTTTGCCTTCAGGAAGTCAGTCAGTTCTTTAGCTCGGTGTGGATTCATCTGGGATCCAATCTTCAAAACTTTTGCTGGATCAGCTTAGTCAATGGGTATGTCCACTGTCGCTTCGTTAGGGGTTGCATTTCTAGCCTCTGGTTCCTCATCTTCTCTGGGATCCAAGTCTTTAGGCATTCCCTTGGGCAACTCGTTCAGGGATGATCCCTCTAATTGCTACGGCGAACCCTCCTTTGGAGGAGGTGAGGTACCTTTAATCTCGATGTTGAGTCCCTTCATCAGCATCTTTAACTCGGCAATATAGCAAGCCCGTCTAGAGACTTGATATCCTCTCATTACTCCTGTTCCGGCTTCAGTTGGGAACTTAAGCAATAAACACCATGGGGCGATACAAGCCATGAACTCTGCAAGGGCAGGCCTTCCTAAAAATGCGTTGTAGGGCGAATCTACGTCCAGCACTACGAACTGAAGCATTCGTACTCTTCAACGATCCCCTTGCCCCAATGTTACGGGCAATTCTATATACCCCATTGGAGCTGTCGATGCCCCGTTGAAGCCTCGGATCCAACCTTCACAAGACTTCAAATCTCCAGACTCAAGTTTCATCTGATCAAATGACTTCTTAAACAAAATATTGACAGAGCTTCCCTTGTCCACTAGTACCTTATGAACCAGTGTCGGTCCAATGGTAGTGGTAATGACCAACGGATCTTCGGTAGGTGACTAGATTCCGGTATCGTCTCTGCTACGGAACACCACATCATCGAACATTATCTTCTACTGTTTCACAGGGGTGATACCTTCCAAATCGTCGCACTCATCCACATCTACGTGCTTAACTGCATTAACGTATTGGTCCATTGCTCTAAAACTGTGGATAGCTGGGTAGAGTCCACCTACTATGGTGTTAATAACATTTCCCTTGCCTTTCTGCTGCGCTGTAGGCTTGGGAGAAGACTGATTCTGGTTTGTGGTCTGTTCTCCTTGCCCCCTGTCTCTTGGGGGCAGCCTTATACTCATCCAATTTTCCTTCGCGCAGCAGCTTCTCAACCGCATCTCTCAAGTGTCGACGTTCATTCGTTGAATGCCCATGAGTTCCATGAAATAAACAAAATTTTCCAGTTGCGATTTCTTTCTCTGTTGAATCTCGAGGCGGCGGTCTTTTGTATTGCAAAACATTGTATGTATCCAAATAAATGTTCTCTAGAGTGTCATTCAGCGGTGAATAATTCTCAAAGGTCCGGAACCGGGGTCTTTTGTCAGAATTACTTCCTCGGTTCCTATTTCTCCTGTTACCATTCGCATTACGGTTGATGTTGCCCCCGTTTCCATTATTATTGTTTCCATTCTTGTTTCCCACATTCACTTCGACTTTCCCAGAACTTTCTCCAGACTGCTTTACGGCAACATTACTCTGAACAGTTTCTTTTGAAGCCGCTCCGGACTTCCTCTTTATGTTTGCCCTTGCTTCCTCTCGTCTTAACTAAATATTGTCCTTCTCATAAAACAACTCTCTTATGGGAGGTGGCTTCCGAGAAAGATAATCTCCAAACTCGGAATCAGGATCAACTCGTTCCATTAAATCCATCAAGATGGTGGGCTCGTGCGGGTCACTGACTTCTGTTACAGCTAAGTTGAAACGGTCAAGATATGACTTCAGAGACTCACCTGGCGCTTGCTTAATTCTCGATAATTCAATAACATTCTTAGACTTTTGGGCGTGAAGTCGGAATTGATTCATAAAACGTTCACTCAATTCCTTGAAATTCGATATCGATCGAGGAGGAAGTCGGGTAAACCATAGTAATGCCACGTCTTCTAAGTAAATCGGGAAAGCCTTACACTTCACTGCGTCAGGGGAAGGGGCAGCATTCATAAGCCATGCGTATCGCATCAAATGTTGTCCCGGGTCAGTTCTCCCGTTATACCTGTCCATCTACGGCAGGTTAAAACGTCGGGGGAACTGAAAGTCAAGGATGTCATCAGTAAAGGGAGTATGGCTTCGCTCAATGCCATAATCTTCATTGGTGTGGTTTCGACTCTCAGACATGATCTGGCATACCATAGCCCATACGTCAGCATTGGACAAGGGCCGTTCATGCTCCCTGGCTCTGATGTTCGGGTTTTCTCTGGGCTCCTGATCAGGGGACGCCCTCCTTCTTCTAGCCGCTTCTGCTCTTCTTTGCTCCCTACGTTCCCGGTCCATCTCGGGAGGAAGGGGCTGAAGCATTTGTCCCTGAGTGGGATTGGTAAGGTTAGGGTCTCTAGGCAACACATGGGATCCCCGCATTGGTAATATCATAGGCTCTCTCAAGCTCGGATCATTGGGTCCTAGTACCCGAGCAGCGTCCTCGTGGGACCCCAAAGATCCGAAAGTCATTTGCACCAAATTCTGAGGTCGTTCGAGCGGCCTTCTTTCACGGGGCCGTTCTTCCTCAGAAGAAGAAGACTGATCCATTGCAGTGTGATGAACCGGGGATGGAGTTCTTTGTCTACGGAGTTCGCCAATTTACCTACTCATGATTCTCAAATTCTCTTGCATCATAAGATTGGTGCACTCGTGGATTTTCATAGCCTCCCTAGTGCTCTCAAGCATGTCAAGAAGGCACGAAAAATCTCGTTGGGTAACAGGCGTAGATGGATTGATCTGGTCGTTGATCCTGGTGGCTGGAGTCGGAGCATTTGGAGGAGCTCGAGTAGAGGTTCCAGCATCACCTATTGACGGATCGGATCGGAGCTGAGCAACCTGTTCGGATCGGTTCGGGTTAGGGGAGTGCACTTCTTCAATGTCTCCTACTCGGTTCGGATCAGAGCTCTCTCCTTGAGGTCGGTTCAGATTTCCTGAACCTGTCCGATCCGCTCCCGAACTCTGCCTACGAGACCTTGTCATGACTGGGTTTTGCTAATCTTCACCAACTCCGTTCCCTCGACTGGTTTGAACATCCTTGCCTTTTCCTTTGGCCATAGTTCTTCAACAATCAACCAACAAGTATTCAAAAGCGTCGAAAATTGACGATTAACTTCTTTGAACTCAACGGTCCAAAAAGTAGAACGATAATCCAGAAAAACAGAAAATTCAAATGTTCTCAGTGAAAGCACCAAAATGTTAGACCAAAAAGTGGTTCTAACACCCAAATTGACTGAAATCGAAATAAAATAAGATCGAAAATAAAAAGGAGACACAGGATTTATAGTGGTTCGGCGTTGAAAAGCCTACGTCCACTTTGTAATCACTTTGCTTGATGATGTAGATGAAAATACAATGAGATATTCACTCAATTTCACTCACTTTTCATATACATTCACTTAACTATCTCAACATATACTTTGAATGATGATTTTGGATTGTTTGGAATGCTGGAATTCGGTTCTCTTTGATGTTTGAACTGTACGAGTGCTCCAAAAAAGATCCTTTCAAATGCCTCTTGATGGGGTATTTATAGGTGGAAATTCACCCAGAATCTGGTTCGGATCGGAGCTACATGGCTCTTATCCCATCATTCTCGGGCTCAGATGGATTTCAGTGTTGACAGCGCACCAGGTTAGTGGTCAACATGGGTAGGAAATGGTTGTAACTACCCCGAATATCCAGGAGATCGTGGGGTGAAGCAACATGGTATACTGGGTTCGGTTCGGAGGGGCGAGTAGAAGGGGTTCGGATCGGGGCATCCGATCTGGTCCGACCTGTGTTGAACTTGAGCTCTTGTCCACTCTGCTCTGTTCCGTCCCGGTCTGGTAGTAGCCTTCCGATCCGATCCGATGCTTTTTAGGAAGAAGTGTTCTTCAATGCTTGACATCTCGACTTTGTGTTGCCTAGTTCACAAAGTAGGCTAACACATACATTGAGGACTTACACGTGATTGCTCTATTTATACTTCTGAGTTCCGCTAATAAGTGGAACCACTGGGGATCATTTTGTACAGTACTCAATCGAGGGTTTTCTACAATTTTTGTAAGACAACTTCTATAAGGATATTAAACATCATTTGTCTCTTCACAACGTGGCTATGTCTCCACGCAGTCACCCCTCAACTAGTTAAAAGACTTTCTAATGAGTTAAGGCATTATCATACAATGAGTAAACAAAGAAACCAAATGGTGCTGCCACCTCTTCCAACATCTCAATTGTAAAAGTCCATCGGCCTATTAGTTTAACCCGCATCTTCCTCGTGTTTGCTATTGATTGGCAATGACAGGTATCCAAACGTTTACTATCCTTACGGTTCATGACCACAAAGCCTACTTCAGGCACCCGCACGAACCCTCAAATCACACATTAGTCTTTTGGTTGCTTACAAAGAACGACCCCTACAAGCCTTCAACACAAATGCAGTCAAGGCATACCCCCTTGATGGACTCTATAGATGTGCCTCCAACGAACCTCTGTACTATGTCTACATCGAAGGGTCATCCTTGGAGTATCCTCTGCGTCTCGTTGAAGCCTTCACTTCCTTCTCTAGTATAGCACGCCTGATCTTCCTGAGATCACCAGTCCTCGACTAAATGGGAACACTAATACAAACGTGCCTCGTGAAATCAGCACACTCTAAAAGATTTGTTATGGTCTGCTTCGTTAGGCCTACATCAAGATTCCATTTCAACTTCTCCATGCGCACCTCACCGTTTTATTAGACCCTATTTTCTTATGCATTTAGTTTGCATTGTCTTTTCTTAATTTGCTTTTATTATTTTATTATGATACTATACTCACTTTATCTTTATTATATTTTACGACGGTCTCAGTCCAAAACTATTTCTATTGATCATAAGGCATTTATCATAATAATTCTCTTTATTTATCTAGATTTCAAAGGCAGGTCTTAATGAATTCTTTATTTATTCTTTTTCTAGGCATGTCTAGTGTCTAGTTTGATCATTACCTCTTTCCTTTTTGTAATGTCTTTCCGTTATATTATTTATTTACATACCGTCATTATAAGTTTTATTCTAGGAATTTCTATTCTACTTGGTTGGTTATTGAAACTATACTAAAATCTGTTTTCATATTTTAATATAAAATTATCTTATAAATAGTAACCTGTAATTACAAGATATTTCTTTTATTAATTTTTAATTGCCAGATAGTGCAAAATATGGGTACATCTCTATTTTGCACCGATCTCACTTCTTTTACTTCTGTTCTTGCAATTACATTTACTGTCTTTCTTATCAAACCAAATTATGGAAATATATCTCTTTTACTTAACCAACTAGGCTATTTCTAATTTTCAAATCAATTTATACGCTAAATTCCCATTCTAATTTATTTCCCAATCTTGACACTTTTGCTGTAAACTCCCTACATTTGGGTTTATGCCTTTCTCTACAATTCTTAAATCCGATATTACATATATTTAGCTAGATTTAATTCTAAAAGAATAGCATTTACATATAAGTACATTATCTTAAGATTTACAGTTCTCATGCAATTAACTTGCATAAACTAGTTACCTTGATTAGCCAAAGTTTAACAATGTCAAATTTGAAGGATTATAATGGGAATCAGACAATGCTATATACCATTATCTAAAAGATATATAACTAAAATCCACTCACCTGAAAAAAGGACTCCAAATTCCAAATCTGTTTTTCAATCTAGTTTTATAATGCATGGTATTCCCTTATGTAACCTTGTTTGGATTTATAAACTGGAATTTGCATGGATTTATAAATCTGGATCTAATTAGAGATAATAAACAAACTAGAGAACCATATCTGCAAAACCTACCTCATATAGACGGCTGAACTTGGACATTTGTTTCCTAGATTTACAGTTTCTACCTTCAGACTGCAAATCAGGAAGCCTAAATCAAATATATATATATATATATATATATTTTTTTTTTTGAAGTATTGGAGAGAAATAAAAGTAGTAGGGCTTTCATGCCCATTTAGAAAATAGGCATTTGAAGGCTAGCTCTGCACGTTTATATGCAGATGTTCAGAATTATGTCATCTGTTTGTTTAAAAAAATTGAGAGATTGAGATCCATTCATCAAAAAATGGAAATAATACATTTGGAAATACGCATATGAGTCAACCTAACCTATGCATAAGTCAACCTATAGGTCAAGCCGACCAAAGCATAGGTCAACCCATGTGGGTTTTTACGCATGTATAACGTGCTTTCCTGATTCGATGAATAAATTATTCATAACAATATGTTAAATAATCGTTAAACTTCAATTTATTTCCCATTAAACTAGGATTTAATTCCATTTATGTCGCTTAGTTTTTCAAATTCAAATGCGCGTTATTTTCGAAATTTACATGTTTATATATACACATACATACGTACACACACATGCGCGTTTAACGTGAGATATCATTTTTGAGTTAATTATTTTATAACATTATGTTGTATTTATTAATACATAACGCTGTGCTTATATAACGTTAGCTTTTTATTTTACTTCCATTTATTATTCTGTAACGTTACATTTATATAACGCTAACAATTATTGAATCCCATTTAGTGTTTTATGGCGTTACTTATGTATAATGCTGACATTTCGATTAATTTTATTTATGTCTTTGTAATGTTATGCTTACATAATGTTAATTTTTCATCTAATTCTCATTTATTCTACACGTTCAAGTTTTCAAATTCAAGTGTGCCTTAATTTTGAATTTTGAACGTACATTTTAATTTACTGGGGCCACATACTGATTCCAAAAATTCCAGAAAAATAAATCTGGCTATGTTTTGACGATATGGTCCTAACAAAACTAATTTCGTCGAATTTGGAGGCTGTTTGAAAAACGGTCATTTTCCAGTCGATTAAATTCAAACTGAATTGACCAAACACGTTTAAATTCACCAGGCTCGCATATTGATTCCAAATTTTATGAAAATTGGAATCAAGCAATAATTTGACATTCCGGATCCAACAAAAGCGGTCTCATTGAAAATGGAGGTCGTTTGCAAAATTTCGATTTTTACGGGCCATATTTCCATAGCGACTATTCTGAATTTTCAACTGGCTATAAATTTTTATTCCCGTTATGAAATTTGGATTTTTCAGATTCGTTGGAAAAATATTTTCAAACAAATTCAAATATTTCTGGTTTCACTAAGATCCGGTTTATTTTGAATCTTGCACATTCATTTGAAAATGGAAATCGGATTTTCAAACTACCGTGCCATTTTCAATTCCTTTTATAATTAAAATAAATATTTATATTCTAACTTCAATTTAAATAAATCTGTACGTTCTAATTTTAGTCAACATAAATTTCTCATCATAGTTATTTAAAATAAATCATTTTAAATATTCAAAATTCATTAAAATTGCTAAAATAAAAATTTTAAATTGGTTCTGATTTTCTGGGTTGTTACAATCTCCCCCACTTAAAATCTTTTCTTCCTCGAAAAGGAACGGAGCTGAAAGTTGTTTAACTATCAAACTCAACTTTCATTCTAGCTTTCATTCTTCAACTTTTCAGTTTCTAAGAATTTTCCAATTCTTCAAAAATTTGGTTAACACCTTAAATTTTCGAAAATTTTCGTCATAACCTCTTTTGTAAGGGGAGACTTTTTAAAGCGCAACTAGCCTCACAGGGCCCTCATCTATCCAAAGGAAAAAGAAAATGTCAAGGGGCGAGCCTTAGTGACACGACCCGAACTTCTCCGCAAAGGAAAGCCCGGATTGCTTTGAGGACAAGACGAATTAGAACACAGACAGAAGAACATTTCATTGCTTATTAAAACAATTACATCAGAGTAAAAGAATATACAGAGTATGAACGAATAATATACATTTGATAAATATCAGAGATTTACAAATTACAATGCAACGGAAAATATTACATAATGCAACTGAAACAAATACACGGATACAGAGATTTCCGAATATATATCCAGTTGTAAACCAAGATCCTGTGAATATAAATCTGCAAAACCAAAACTACTAGCTGTCCGTGTGGAAAATAGGGGCACCCCGAGTTTAGTTTAAAACAATAAACTCCAGGTCAGTCATGTGACTGGTGTGAGAGCTAAAACAATTATTAAAACTTTCCTTTAAAATGGAGTAAATCAAGGGACCACGCCGTATAACACGGAACGGGTTTCCTCCCAAGAATACCAATGCATAGAATAAACATCACAAAGCTTTTTTGGAAAATGAAGCTATTATAAGACCCAGGTCCCATCACACAATGCAACGCAAGCCGGAGGACAGAGTTTTACCTTATAATAGCCAAAGATGCTTGGTACGTTTAAAACAAATCATTTTGATACTATTATAGTGTAAAGTGTATGAAAAAACTTCAATTATAAATGTATCAATCATCAATGGCATAGTGCCCCATCCTACTATGTCGCCATACTAGGATCTACAAATAAAACCGAAATGTCATGTACTGGAAATTGGATTTCCGTCATGAGTCGAGGCCAGGGATGGCTCCTCACCGCTTTAAGACACTCTAGCAAATGTTTCAGGACTACACACTCTGGGTAACCCTTGGATGCTTCAGGGCTGGTCCACACTTACGTTAGTGGATTAGTTATTCCTGAACACACGTTTCCCAGTCCTATCGGACCTATCCATCAGCTCCGTAGGGACCGATATATCCGAGGCGCCTCGCAATCCAACAACCACATATGTAAAAATAATATAACTGTTAGGGCCTGTAGACGCTGACACCACCCATAGCTAGAAAGAAACGTCGTGCACTCCCTGCAGTCCGATCCCCTTTTTGACTCATACCGAGGTGTGAGGCTCGCGAATCAACGCTATACACAAAGCTATGCTATATTAAAGTTGTGCTTTGATCATCAACCACAAGACTCTGCTTTTCAACAAAAGCCTTGATCATTTGCATCTCAGCATGCCACACAGACAATTCATGCCATTCGACTAATATATATAATATATATCGATATATAACCTCTGAGCTCGTATGTCTCAGAGAAGGGCGTTAAGCAAGAGAATAAATTCTCCGCCGCCAAACAGATATATATTTAATAGAAATCAATCAACACATAATAAAATCCAATGTCAGACACACATCCATTTACAAGTTTGTTCTAGGTCTGAACGAAACTGGAGGCACCTTATTCCTCGTCCCATATGTCCAATACAGGAGAGAGGCCCTCGCATATCCGTCGATCTCCAAGTACATCTGGATGATCACCACTTACTACCTCGTCTTGGGTTTACATCCCAATCAAGACATCAATAATCATCCAAACGATGTGAAGACCTCTGGTCTTCAACCATCGTCTTCATCGTCGACTTATCGTCGGATTAGTTATTCATAATGGGAATAAACCCTGCCTTTCTGAATAACTCGCGTATATAATAAACAAGTGCTATAAAAACACAACATACGCCTCATTCCAATTCAGAATATTCTTTTATTCAAATATTCATATACTTTGGGAAAGGTTCCCATTAATTTTATCAAAGATAAATTCTTTAAATTTATTTTTTATTCTTCCTTTGGATATCATTCAAACCGTTTCAAGGTTTTCCATACTAGTCGGGATTAACGCACCTTACCGAAGTAATCATTTATTTAATTTCTCAATCCCTATCTATCCACCCTATGGAGCAAAACTCGTCATACCCCATATCTAACACCACGGTGTTATCTGTAAATTAAATTACCAGTTCCCGTTCAAATCTAATTAAAGATTTAACTATGGCTAGGAGCAAAACTGGTGACACCCCATTCTCGATCATTTCCCGAATTTGATAATATAAATTATCAATTCTCATTTCAATCTAATTAAAGATTCATTAAAACTCCACTTAGCTTTAATCTTCCCAAAAATCAATGTTAATGATTATTTAACTTTGGAAACACAAACATGTCGCATCGACAAATCTACACCGTACTATTGATTTCTGCTGATATATAACCTCTAAGCTCGTACGTCTTAGAGAAGGGTGTTAAGCAAGAGAATAAATTCTCTGCCACCAAACAGATATATATTCAGCAGAGATCAACCATACAGTTCGAAATAAAATGATTGACATGTAATCCTGCCTTTAACTGGGTTAAAGAACCAATGTCATTTAAAACACAGTTCACGATAAACCCAAATCACATTCCATTAATTATGGAATCTTCACGGAAAATAGATCAATATATATAATCGATATCAATTTCCGTATCCGACTAATAATATAAATGGAATAACAACAAAGCCTTTTAAGTTCCATATATTTTAACAGTCTTCCTATACAGAAGCTCATTTCGATAATTATGAAATCGAATTCCATTCAATTCCAATTTAATATATTAAATTGGAAAACTTTACTTTGGAAAATTCCCGTTAAATCTTAATAAAAAGATTTATAAATTCTAAGTCACATTTCACTGTAAATCGAGTTAAAGAACGAATGTCGTTAAAAACACAGTTCACAATAAACCCAATTCACATTCCATTTCAATTCCAATTAAATGTTAATTAATTGGTGATTCTTCTTTAAATCTTAATTAAAAGATTTATTCTTTTCACACTGGGTTTAAGAACGGTGTCATTTAAAACACTATTCATGACAAACCCAAAATCCAATTTGATATCAAATATAAGGCTCTGAATAGAAAATATATCGGCTTATATTCAATATCAAATTCTGAAACCAACAAATATCGTTTTGAAATAACGATATAAATTATATCTTCCAAATTTCCATAGCAATATCCGTATGATCCCGAATCCAACATCGAAATATTCCAACGATAATTTCGATTCAAATCCATTCCCATTCATATATTTGAAATTCTGGTTATTTTTAAAACCATTTCAAATCCGATTTATTTATTTAAAAATACTGGATTTCATAATCTAGTTCATAACTAGTTCATTTCGATAAAATTATATTTTTATCTTTTCAAATATGGAATTTTTCATCCCAATTCTTTCCAGATCATTTATTACGATTTTACACAAATTATTAATATTTTAAATAATTTTATCAAGGCCTGTACAGTCTATTTCCATAAACGGCCATCGAACTGCACTTACAACGACCTTTTCCAAATTTGATTTGGACATAATTCCAAATCCAGCCGTTAGATTTTAAATCTCTTATATTTGTTGGAAAGTCTTTTCGATATGAACCCAATGATTCTGGTTTTAGGAGAATCTGACGGTCGGATCTCCCGTAACGTCAATTCAAAGTCAATGGTCGAAATTTGCGAACTTCCGCGGCACGGTGCGTTATATTCAGGCCATTAAATAGATATATATTATATATATTTCATTGATTTCCATTCAAAACATATTTTATAAATCGTTTTAAATTCGTTTTGAAAACGATTTCAACTTCATATTCAATTTTGAATAAAAATAGAATATTCCATATCATTAATATATAAATGATAATATTTTCAATACATTAGATTTTGAAATCAGTTCATTTTCTATATTCATTTTAAAAATGAATAAAATCGATATAAATGTCGTTCGCGTCATAATTGCTCACATCTAATCAACAGGGCTTTATATATTTAAATATATTCGTGTCCATCCCAAATCGGACATCAAAATCATATTTTGATCCATTTACTAAATATTATTTTAAAATATTCGTTATTTTAAAATATTTATTCTTTCTGAACTGGAATCAGACACAGTCAATTACCATATAATGTTATTTATATGGATTTCATAAAACACATGTATAGAACAACAATTATAAACAATCAACCATCATCCAAAGTGCATTACACAACTTCATAAGTGTTAAATATAAATAATTAACGCTTACAACAGCCTGTCAACCCATCGATTGACATACAACTAAATATTGGGATTAGTGTATGTCCAATATCATCCCAATACCCATGTCGGGTTTTCAAACAACAAACACTGATTATTATTTGTGCAGTTGGGCAATGTGTAAAATTTATCGTCCCAATCCGTATCAGTCATATGTGTGTACTAATACAAATCGTCCGATTTGTAAATGAATATTTGTTTTATTCATATACATGTTAAAAATTATATTTTTAACTATAAAATATATATTTCAACTTATGAATATTTTATACAGTCTATTTCACATCACCAACAATTTTCACAACACAATCAAACAAACAAGTCCTCCATGGTCTGTGGACGACGGGTGTCGGGTGCTGCTAAGCACCATCTGCATCCTAGAATATATTTTAACAAGAAAATAAAATAAATGTGAGAAGTCCTCACCTTTGGTTTCCACTCCTCTATTCTTTGATCATCAATCTTAAATTTTATCCATCGCACATATAATCTGAAAATCATATTTTTATCGCATTAATAATTACTCCTTAGTATGACTTTTTTATATATGGCATATATAATCCAAAAAATATATTTTTAGCTTTCTAAAATTATTTTCATAGCTTAACTATTTTAATGATAGTATACGTTTGATAAAAATCATATCTTTATGTTATAAAAAATCACATCTTTATAGATTAGTTTTCTATATGAAGATCATATTTTTAATTCGCTACATATATAAAAACCATATTTTTATTCTAATGTAGTACACATAAAATCGCATTTTTATTTACATAAAGAAATAAAAATCAAATAAAAACTCACTTTTCTCGATCCGAGGAGAGATGCTCGCTTTGGTGTGGCCTCTTACGCTGCTGCGTTGTGCGGAGCTTGTCGGGGTGTTATTTGCAAATGTAGAAAATTATAAAAATTTGATTTTTATTGAGTGGAGGGGTTCATGGTCAGAGAGGGGGACCAAGGGGTGGCGGCGAGACCTGCTGGAGGTGGTGGGGGTGGCGCCAATCGTGGTGGGGCCAGGAACGACGGCGTCGGGCGGTTTTGGCTGGGGGGGTTTCGAATTGAGGATTAGAGATAGGGGAGGAGGGTTTGGAGGTGGTTAAACAGAGGTTGGGGGGTTCCGGCGTGAGGTGAGGTCGGAGGGCAACGGCCGCCGCTGACGAGGGGGGTGACGGGTTCGCGTTGGTTTTTTTTAAAAAAAAAAACTGAAATCGACGGGTAAAGGGATTGGGGAAAGATAAGGTTATATAATTAAAATAATATTATATTTAATTATCCCAATCGTTGACTTTTTTATTCGACCTCCAAACGAGGCCCGACGACTATCGTCCTTAGCTAATTACCCCCATTCCGAACACAATGGGATATGTTTCGCAAACCAATACGACTGTTTCGATTAGTTTCCGTCAAAATCAAAATAAAAATCTATATATTGAATTTGAACGCACATTTCAATTTACCGGGGCCACATACGGACCCCAAAAATTCCAAAAAAATAAATATGGCTATGTTTTGACGACACGGTCCTAACAAAACTAATTTCATCGAATTTGGAGACCGTTTGAAAAATGGCCATTTTCCAATCGATTAAATTCAACTAAAACTGATCAAACGCGTTTAAATTCGCCACGCTCGCATATTGAACCCAAAAATTATGAAAATTGGAATCCAACCATAATTTGACATTCCGAATCCAACAAAAGTGGTCTTGTCGAATGGAGGTCGTTCGCAAAATCTCCACTTTTAAGGGTTATATTTCTATAGTGACTATTCTGAATTTTCAACTGGACATAACTTTTTATTCCTACTATAAAATTTTGATTTTTCAGATTCGCTGGTAAGATATTTTCAAATAAATTCTAATATTTTTAGTTTCACTAAAATCCAGTTTATTTTGAATCCTGTACAATCATTTGAAATTTGAAATCAAATTTTCAAACTACCGCACCATTTTCAATTCCCTTTTATAATTAAAATAAATATTTATATTCTAACTTCGATTCAAATACATATATATACATTCTAATTCTATTCAAATTAAATTTCTTGTCATTAGTATTTAAAATAAATCATTTTAAATATTCAAAATTCATTAAAATTGCCAAAATAAAAATTTTAAATTGGTTCTGATTTTCTGGGTTGTTACAATCTCCCGCACTTAAAATCTTTTCGTCCTCGAAAAGGAATGGAGCTGAAAGTTGTTTTACTAATCAACTCAACTTTCATTCTGGCTTTCATTCTTCTACTTTTCAGTTTCTAAGAATTTCTAATTTTTCAAAAATTTGGCTAACACCCTAAATTTTCGAAAAACTTCGCCATAACCTCCTTTGTAGGGGAGCATCGGGAAAATCCCCAAAATGCCGCATAGGCCCTCTCATCTCAAAAAGAAAAAGAAAAATCCAAGCGGCTAGCCAATCGGCTCATAAAATCATCCAAACCCAATAAATTAGTAAACATGTAACTATCTGTCAGGCATACAAATTTTATTTCTCTGCTCTAGCCTCCTTGCTATGACCTGTTCACACATATACATGTATAGGCATGCAATTGCAATCAATTTTCAAGTTAGTTCAATATTGATTCAAATTGGCTTAATGGTTCAAAATTTGATAAATCAAACCAATAATCAAACAACACAACCAGCAATCAATTAGTTGATTTTCGTTTCAAATTCATAATTATATATATATATATATATATATCCATTTTTGATGCTAAGTCACAACAAATAACCCTATCTAGTTTTGGTTCCACACCGGTCAATTGGAAATATATAGAAATCTCACTTTCGAAACTCGAACATAAATTCTGATGATGAAGCTTCAATCATCAGAATCACCTCCGGGCGACTAGAGTGTGATTATATATCTACCCAGTATATTAAAACTTTGAATATACGTTTGGAAGGCGTATATGCAAAATCTATATATATTGGATTATCCAAATTCAATGCAAATAAATATTCTAATACGTATGAAATGGTCTAAATCTTAAAAACAAAATTGTTTTTCATTTTTATTTTAAAACAAAACACTACTCTTCACACTCATTCTAGGATACTACTGATCCTATCTCCAACAAGTCATTCCCATTGGATATTACTAATCCAATCTCTGATGAATTCTTTCGTTTGGTTCTAAAGTGTCTTGTTCTCGAGCTCTGTAAACCAAAGCTTTGATACCAAACTGACATGACACGAACTTCCCCGTAAAGGAAAGCCCAGATTGCTTTGAGGACAAGACGAATCAGAACACAGACAGAAGAACATTTCATTGCTTATTACAACAATTACATCAGAATACAAGAATATAGAGAGTATGAACAAATAATATACATTTGATAAATATCAGAGATTTACAAATTACAGTGCAGCGGAAAATAATACATAACACAACTGGAAAAAATACACGGATACAGAGCTTTCCAAATATATCTCCAGTTGTAAACCAGGATCCTGTGAATATAAATCTGCAAAACCAAAACTACTAGTTGCCAATGTGGAAAATAGGGGCACCCATAGTTTAGGTTAAAACAATAAACTCTAGGTCAGTCATGTGGCTAGTGTGAGAGCTAAAACAGTTATAAAAACTTTACTTTAAAATGGAGTAAATCAAGGGACCACGCCGTATAACAAGGAATGGGTTTCCTCCCAAGAATACCAGTGCATAGGATAAAAAGCGCAATGCTTTTTTGGAAAATGAAGCTATTATAAGACCCAGGTCCCATCACACAATGCAATGCAAGCCGAAGGACAGAGTTTTACCTTATAATAGCCAAAGATGCTTGGTACGTTTAAAACAAATCATTTTGATACTATTATAGTGTAAATTGTATGAAAACAACTTCAAATATAAATGTATCAATCATAGACGGCATAGTGCCCCATCATATTATGTCGCCATACTAGGCTCTACAAATAAAACCGAAATGTCACGTATTGGAAATTGTATTTCCGTCATGAGTCGAGGCCAGGGATGGCTCCTCACCGCTTCGAGACACTCTAGCAAATGTTTCAGGACTACACACTCTGGGTAACCCTTGGATGCTTCAGGGTCAGTCCACACTTACGTTAGTGGATTAGTTATTCCTGAACACATGTTTCCTGGTCCTATCGGACCTATCCATCGGCTCCGTAGAGACCGATATATTCGAGGCGCCTTGCAATCCAAGAACCACATAGGTAAAAATAATATAAATGCCAGGGCTTGTAAATGCTGACACCATCCATAGCTAGAAAGAAACATCGTGCAATCCCTGCAGTCTGATCCCCTTTTTGACTCGTACCGAGGTGTGAGGCTTGCAAATCAACACTATACATAAAGCTATGCTATATTAAAGTCATGCTTTGATCATCAACCAAAAGACTCTGATTTTCAACTGAAGCCTTGATCATTTGCATCTTAGCTTGCCACATAGGAAATTCATGCCATGCGACTGATATCTATAAATATATAACCTTTGAGCTCATACGTCTCAGAGAAGGGGGTTAAGCAAGAGAATAAATTCTCCGCCGCCAAACAGATATATATTTAATAGAAATCAATCAACACAGAATAAAATCTAATGTTAGACACACATCCATTTACAAGTTTGTTCTGGGTCTGAACGAAACCGGAGGCACCTTATTAGTTGTTCCATATGTCCAATACAGGAGAGAGGCCCTCGCATATCCATCGACCTCCAAGTATGTCTGGACGATCACCACGTATTACCTTGTCTTGGGTTTAAAGCCCAATAAAGACATCAGTAATCATCCAAACGATGTGAAGACCTCCGGTCTTCAACCACCGTCTTCATCGTCGACTTATCGTCGGATTAGTTATTCAGAATGGGTATAAACCCGGCCTTTCTGAATAACTCGCGTATATAATAAACAAGTGCTATAAAAACGCAACATACGCCTCATACCAATTCAGAATATTCTTTTATTAAAATATTCATATATTTTGGGAAAGGTTCCCATTAATTTTATCAAAGATAAATTCTTTAAATTTATTCTTTATTTATCTTTTGAATATCATTCAAACCATATCATGGTTTTCCAGACCAGTCGGGATTAACGCACCTTACCGAAGTAATCATTTATTTAATTTCTCAATCCCAACCTATCCACCCTATGGAGCAAAACTCGTCATACCCCGTATCTAACACCACGGTGTTATCGGTAAATTTAAATTACCATTTCCCATTCAAATCTAATTAAAGATTTAACTATCGCTAGGAGCAAAACTGGTGATACCCCATTCTCGATCATTTCTCGAATTTGATAATTTAAATTATCAATTCTCATTTCAATCTTATTAAAGATTCATTAAAACTCCACTTAGTTTTAATCTTCCCAAAAATCAATGTTAATGACTCTTTAACATTGGTAACACAAACATGTTGCATCGACAATCTACACAGTACTATTGATTTCTGCCGATATATAACCTCTAAGCTCGTACATCTTAGAGAAGGGTATTAAGCAAGCGAATAAATTCTCCTCCACCAAACAGATATATATTTAGCAGAGATCAACCATAAAGTTCGAAATACAATGACCGACATGTAATCCTGCCTTTAACTGGGTTAAAGAACCAATGTCATTTAAAACACAGTTCACGATAAACCCAAATCACATTCCATTAATTATGGAATCTTCACGGAAAATAGATCAATATATATATAATTGATATCAATTTCCGTATCCGACTAATAATATAAATGGAATAACAACAAAGCCTTTTAAATTCCATATATATTAACAGTCTTAGAAGCTCATTTCGATTATTATCAAATCGAATTCCATTTAATTCCAATTTAATATATTAAATTGGAAAACTTTACTTTAGAAAATTCCCGTTAAATATTGATAAAAAGATTTATAAATTCCAAATCACATTTCGCTGTAAATCAGGTTAAAGAACGAATGTCGCTAAAAACGTAGTTCACAATAAATCCAATTCACATTCCATTTTCAATTCAAATTAAATGTTAATTAATTGGTGATTCTTCTTTAAATCTTAATTAAAAGATTTATTCTTTTCACACTGGGTTTAAGAACGGTGTCATTTAAAACACCATTCACGACAAACCCAAAATCCAATTTGATATCAAATATAAGGCTCTGAATAGAAAATATATCTGCTTATATTCAATATCAAATTCTAAAACCAACAAATATCGTTTTGGAAATAGCGATATAAAATATATCTTCCAAATTTCCATAACAATATCTGTATGATCGCGAATCCAACATAGAAATATTCCGATGATAATTTCAATTCAAATCCATTCCAATTCATATATTGGAAATTCTGATTATTTTTAAAACCATTTTATTTACTATGATTTTACACAAATTATTAATATTTTTAATAATTTTATTAAGGCCTGTACAGTCGATTTCCGTTAACAGCCATCGAACTGCACCTACAACGACCTTTTCCAAATTTGATGTGGACATAATTCCAAATCCAACAATTAGATTTCAAATCTTTTATATTCGTTGGAAAGCTCTTTTCGATACGAACCCAACGATTCTGGTTTTAGGAGAATCCGACGATCGGATCTCCCGTAACGTCAATTCGAAGTCAATGGTTGAAATTCGCGAACTGCCGCGGCGTGGCACGTTCTATTCAGGCCATTAAATATATATATTATATATATTTCATCAATTTCCATTCAAAACATATTTTTTAAATCGTTTTAAATTCGTTTTGAAAAACGATTTCAACTTCATATTCAATTTTTAATGAAAATTGAATATTCCATATCATTAATATATAAATGATAATATTTTCAAAACATTAGATTTTGAAATCAATTCCTTTTTTATATTCATTTTAAAAATGAATAAAATCGATATAAATATAGTTAGCGTCAAAATGGCGCACATCTAATCAACATGGCTTTATATGTTTAAATTTATTCGTGTCCATCCCAAATCAGACATCAAAATCATATTTTGATCCATTTACTGAATATTATTTTTAAATATTCATTATTTTAAAATATTCTTTATTTTAAAATATTTATTCTTTTTGAACTGGAATCAGACATAGTCAATTACCATATAATGTTATTTTTATGGATTTCATACAAACACATGTATAGAACAACAACGATAAACAATCAACCATCATCCAGAGTGCATTACACAACTACATGAGTGTTAAATACAAATAATTAACGCTTACAACAGCATGTCAACCCATCGATTGACATACAACTAAATATTGGGATTAGTGTATGTCCAATATCATTCCAATACCTGTGTGGGGTTTTCAAACAACAAACACTGATTATTATTTGTGCAGTTGGGCGATGTGTAAAATTTATCGTCCCAATCCATATCAGTCAAATGTGTGTTTAAATACAAATCATCTGATTTGTAAATGAATGTTTATTTTATTCATATACACGTTAAAAATTATATTTTTAACTGTAAAATATTTATTTCAACTTATGAATATTTTATGCAGCCCATTTCACATCACCAACAATTTTCACAACACAATCAAACAAACAAGTCGTCCATAGTCTGTGGACGTGTAACAACCCGAAAAATGCGAGCCAGTTTGAAATTTTTATTTTGGCAATTTTAGCGGATTTTGAATATTTAAAATAGATTATTTTAAATAATATCGACGAGAAATTTAGTTGAATAGAATTCGAACGTATATATTATATACGTCGTCGTTGGAATATAAATAATTATATATAATTATAAATAGAATTGAAAATGGCGCGGTAGTTCGATAATTCGATTTCAAACTTCAATTGAATGTACCGGGTGCAAAACAATCCGGATTTTAGTGAAACCAAAAATCTTAGGATCTAATTGTGAATATCTTTCTAATGAATCCGACCAATCGAAATTTCATAGCGGGAATCAAAAGATATGTCCAGTTGAAAATTCTGAATAGTCGCTATGGAATTCAGGCCCTTAAAAATGGACATTTTGCAAATGACCTCGGATTTCGACGAAACCAGTTTTGTTGGGTCCGGGATGTAAAGTTATTGCTAGATTCCAAATTTCATAATTTTTCGAATCAATATGTGAGCGTGGCAAAGGAAAACGCGTTTGACCATTTTCAGTGGATTTTAATCGACTGGAAATTGGCCATTTTTCAAACGGTCTCAGAATTCGACGAAACTAGTTTTGTTAGGACCGTATCGTCAATACGAAGCTAGAAAATATTTTTCAGGAATTTTTAAAGTTCGTATGTGACCCCTGTAATTTGAAATCTACGTTTAAAATTCAATATAGAGATTTAAATGTAAATTTAACGGAAACTGATTGTAACAGCCGAATCAGCTTGCGTAGCATATCCCATTGTGTTCGGAATGGGGGTGAAACGCTATGGACGACAGGCGGTGGGCCTCGTTTAAAGGTTATGTGTGAAATTCTTCGAAAATAAAATAATTAAATAATAAAAAAAAAAACTCCCTCCTTTTAACTCTCAGGCCCCTCCCCCCACGTTCATTACAGTCAAAAAAAAAAAAAAAACAAAAAAAAAAAAGGAAAAAGACCCAAAACCCGCTCAGCCCCCCTGGATCTCGACTTCCGTTCAGCCCCCTCCTCTGCGTTGACTGCGCCGCCCACCACCCCATCCACGAGCGTGCCCTCCGGCGAGTCTCCAGCGCCAGCGTCCCCTCCGTCCTTCGCTCTCCCCCTTCCCCTCACCAGAAATCGCCACCCCCCCCCCAGAACTGCGATCCAAACCAGCGCCTCGCCCCCCTGTTGCTCCACCACCTCCGACCGCTGTGCCCTGCCGCAACCCCCCCCCCCCCCTACAGTCCGACGCCTCAGCAATCCTCCTCCTCTGACGAACCAGTCCCCCTGCGCAGCTTCCAGGCCCCACTGCAAAGTTAGGAAAGGTGATTTTTTTATTTTATTTTATTTTATTTTTATTTTATTTTATAACAAAACCTAGTTTTTAAAATCAGTTTTAAAAATAAATTTACATTGATTAATTTTCTGTTTTTTTTAATATATAATTAGCAGTGTTTTAAAAATATAAAATACCTTTTGTTTTTAAAATATAAACATGGAAATAGCGCGATAGAAAAATAGGATTCTTATATATTGAACTTCGATAGAAAAATAGGATTCTTATATATTGAACTTCGATAGAAAAATAGGATTTTTATATATTGAACTTCGATAGAAAAATAGAATTTTTATATATTGAACATCGAAGTAAAAATTCGATTTTTTATATATTGAATAGCGAAGTAAAAATTCGATTTTTACATAGGTAGTGAAAGTGGACAACGAAGGTGACAAAAAGGCGGGAACGACGAAGATTTCTATCAATAAAGTGCCGTGGAGCTAGGATAGCTATAAGTGAGAATTTCTCACCTTTCAAATTTATTTTCTAGTTATATATATATATACTAGGATGCAGACGGTGCTTAGTAGCACCCGACACAATCGTCCACAGACCATGGACTTGTTTGTTTGGTTGAATAGATTAGTTGAATTATTTGTTTGAATTGAATTGTTTGGTGAGATGAATTTGATTTGATTGATGTGTGAATGGCGTGGGCCTTCACTAGACCGGGGATAAGGCTAGGCCTTGTCCCGTTTCTAGTATCGTGCCGTTATGCCGCCGAAATTTTCTAAAATATGTTAGGAAATAAAAATATCATTTTATTGTGTAAATGAATAATAGAAATTCATATGTTGGAATAAAATGTTTTATCGTTAAAAATATAATTTTTAACGTGAATATGAATATAGTGAAAGTGAATAAATAAATATTCATTTACAAACCAGACGGTTTGTTTATGTACACTTATTTGAAGGACATTGATTGAGTCGATAAATTTTACACATCGCCCAACTGCACAAATAAAATATTTGTTTGATTGTTTGAAACCCCACACGGGTGTTGGGATGGAATTTGAAGTTCACTCATCCTGATTGATTAAATATGTCGATCGATTGATTGACAGGCTGTTATAAGCGTTGAATATCTATATTTGATGCTTATACAGTGTAGTGCACTTTGGTTGATGGTTGATTATTTTTCAATGCTATTATATACATGTGTTGTATGGAAATCCATATAATTAACTTTATATGGTAATTGATTGGGCCTCATTCCAGTTTCGAAAAGAAATATTTGAAAAAGAAATATTTGAAATAGAATATTGGAAAATAGAAATTTATGAAGCCGTGTTGATTAGATTGACGCCATTTTGACGTAAACGATATTTATATCGATTTATTCGATTTCGAATAGAAATGAATTGAAAACGATTTCGAATAGAAATGAATTGAAAACGATTTCGAATAGAAATGAATTGAAAACGATTTCGAATAGAAATGAATTAAAAAAACGATTTCGAATAGAAATGAATTGAATTGAAAACGAATTCGAAATGAATTGAATTGAAGACGATTTCGAAATGAATTGAATTGAAAACGATTTCGAAATGAATTGAATTGAAAACGATTTCGAAATGAATTGAATTGAAAACGATTTCGAAATGAATTGAAAACGATTTCGAAATGAATTGAAAGCGAATTGAATTGAATTCAAATTGAATTGAAATTTGAATTGAATAAAAACGAATTTATAAAGAAGAATTCAATTTTGCTTTGAATTGAAATGGAAGTTGAAATAGATTTTGAAACGAATTTTAAAACTATTTATATAATTCGTTTTAAATAGAAATCGACGAAGTATATATTATATATATAATATAATGGCCTGAATAGAACGCGCCGCGCCGCGGCAGTTCGCGAATTTCGACCATTTATTTCAAACGGACATTACGGGAGATCCGACCGTCGGATTCTCCTAAAACCGGAACCGTTGGGTTCGTATCGAAAAGAGCTTTCTAATGAATGTTAGAAATTTGAAATCTAACGGTTGGATTTGGAATTATGTCCAAATCAAATTCGAAAAAGGTCGCTATAAGTGCAGTTCGATGGCCATTGATGGAAATCGACTGTACGGGCCTTGATAAAATTATTAAAAATAGTAATAATTTGTGTAAAATCATAAGAAATGATTTGGGAAGAATTGGGATGAAAAACTCCATATTTGAAAAGATAAAAATAGATTCTTATCGAAATGAACTAGTTTTGAACTAGAATTATAATTCTATTTATTTTTAAATAAATAAATTGAATTTGAAATGGTTTGGAAAATAACCAAAATTTCCAATGATCGCATTGGAATGGGTTTGAATCGAAATTGTCTTCGGAATATTTCGATGTTGGATTTCGTGATTATACAGATGTTGTTATGGAAATTTGAAAGATATAGATATTTATATCGTTATTTCAAATACGACATTTGTTAGTCGTAGAATTCGATATTGAATATAAGCCGATATATTTTCTATTCGGAGCCTTGTATTGAATATCGAATGTGATTTGGGTTTGTCGTGAATGGTGTCTTCACTAACACTGTTCTTGAACCCAGTTGAGAAAAGATTAAATCTTTTTATTTAGATTTAATGAAGTGTACCAATTAAATAACATTTAATTGGAATTGAATCGATATTGATTTTTGGGTTTATCGTGGACAGTGTTTTAAATAACA
This sequence comes from Allium sativum, assembly GCA_030737875.1. NCBI lineage: Eukaryota > Viridiplantae > Streptophyta > Magnoliopsida > Asparagales > Amaryllidaceae > Allium > Allium sativum. The sequence goes on from CM060915.1 coordinate 315,824,735, forward strand.
CTCGTTCTTTAACCCGATGATTAATGAATGTGATTTTGGGTTTATCGTGAACCGTGTTTTTAAATGACACTGATTCTTTAACCCAGTCAAAGATTAAAACTAAGTGGAGTTTTAATGAATCTTTAATTAGATTGAAATGATCGAGAGTGGAGTATCACCAGTTTTGCTCCTGGCGATAGTTAAATCTTTAAATAGATTTGAACGTGAAATGGTAATTGAATTTACCGATAACACCGTGGTGTTAGATATGAAGTACTACCAGTTTTACTTCATGGGATGAATAGGTTGGGATTGGGAAATTAAAATAAATGATTACTTCGGTAAGGTTCGCTAATCCCGACTAGTTTGAATTGAGATTCAAAAATAGAATAAAGAATAAATTCAAGAATTTATCTTTGATAAAATTAATGGGAACCTTTCCCTATGAATGTGAAATTAGAAACTAACTGTCGGTTAGCCAAGCAGAATGGTTTTCTGGATATTGATCTGATGTTGGTTTCGGCCTTCGGGGTTAATATTTGGGGAAATTATTCTCTTGATTAATTTACGGTTAGTGACTAATGAATTGGAATGAGGCGTATGTTGTGTTTGTGTAACACTTATTTAAAATATACGCGAGTTATTCGGAAAGTCCGGGTTTATCCCATTCTGAATAACTGATACGACGATAAGTCGAAGATGAAGACGATGGTCGAAGACCGGAGGTCTTCACGTCGTTTGGGTGATAACTGATGATCTTGATTGGGCTGTACACCCAAGAAGATGGAAACAGTTAGTGATCGTCCAGACGTACTTGGAGATCGATGGATATGCGGGGTACTAGGTGCCTCCGGTTTCGTTCAGACCCAGAACGGACTTGTAAATGGACTGTGTGTCTGACATTGGATTTTAGTCTGTGTGTTTGATTTCTATTAAATATATATCTGTTTGGCGGCGGAGAATTTATTCTCTTGCTTAACGCCCTTCTCTGAGACGTACGAGCTCAGGGGTTATATATTGATGGATATCAAACGCATGGAGTGAATTGCCTGTGTGGCATGCCTGAGTGGCAATTGATCGAGGCTTCTGTTGAAAAGCAAAGTCTCGTGGTGATGATCAAAGCACGGCCTTTGTGGCGTAGCTTTGTGTAACGTTTACTTCGCGTGTTTCACACCCGGTATGAACCAAAAACGGGAGACGGACGTCAGGGAGGGCATGCGTTTCTTTCTAGCTAGAAGTGGCGTCAGTGGTTTTACACGCCCTGACGAGTTTGACTTATGTGGTTGTTGCTGTTGCGAGGCGCCTCGGATTGATCGGTCATTCTCGAACCGATGGAGTCATTTAGTTGGCTCATTTACGCCCCAAAGGGCGGAGAAGCGTATTGTTCAGGCACTATAATCCACATCGGTGGACCGGCCCTGAGGATCCAAGGGGCAGTTGCGGCTGCTCCGGAGACATGGGCTAGATTGTCTCGAATCGGTTGAGGACTATCTTTTGCCTCGGTTCATAGACGGAAATCCAATTTCCAAATACGTGACATTTGCGGTTTTAATTGTAGAACTAGTATGGCGACATGATATATGGTACCCATGCCGCCTATGATTGATACTTATGATTTGAAGTTGTTTTATACACTATGCACTTATAATAGTAACAAATGATTTGTTTTAAACGTATCAAGCATTCTTTGGCTGTTATAAGGGAAAACCCTATCCCCCGGCTTGCGTTGCATTGTGTGATAGGACCTGGGTCTTATAACAGCTTCATTTTTCTTTATTTAGCATTGCGCTGTTTGTTTTATGCACTGGTATTCTTGGGAGGAAACCCGTTCCGTGTTATACGGCGTGGTCCCTTGATTTACCTAGCTTTAAAAATAAAGATTAACTGTTTTAGTTCTCACACCAGTCACATGACTGACCTGGAGTTTATTGTTTTAACCTAAACTCTGGGTGCCCTTATTTTGACACGGGCAGCTAGTAGTTTTGGTTTTGCAGATTTATATTCACAGGATCCTGGTTTACAGCTGGAACGATATCCGGAAAGCTTTGTATCCGTATATCTCATTCTAGTTGTGTATTGTATTATTTTTCCGCTGCTATGTATTTAAATGTAATTTAAATCTCTGATATTTCTGTGTAATATTTGTTTATACTCTGTATATTCTTGTAATCTGATGCACTGTTGCAATAAGAAATGAAATGTTCTTCTGTATGTGTTATGTTGTGGCTTGTTCTCGAACTATCCGACGCTTTCCTTTACGGGGAAGTTACGGGTCGTCACAGTTGGTATCAGAGCTTTGGTTTACAAAGCTCAGAGAACAAGGCACATTAGAACCATACGAAAGAATTCATCAGATATTGGATTAGTAATATCCAATGGAATGACTCGTTAGAGATGGGATCAGTAGTATCCTAGAACGAGTGTGAAGAGTATATTTTTGAAAATGAAAACAAATTTTTGTTTTGAAAATCTAAATCACTTAATCGTATTTGATTATTTATTTATATTGATTAGGACAGTCCAATATATAAAGATTTTGCGTATGCGCCTAGCTAGCGTCTATTCGAAGTTTTAATATACTGGATAGATATAGAATCATACTCTAGTGGCCCGAAGATGATTCTGATGATTGACTAGTCGCCATTAGTATTCATGTTCGAGTAACGAAGGTGTGATATCTATATATTTCCTATTGACTGGTGTGAGAACCAAAATTAGATAGGGCATATTGTTGTGATTTGGCATCAAAACATGATTTTCTTTATATATATCAAAATTATGAATTTGAAACTCTAATTCACTAATTGATTGATGTTTGTGTTGCTTGTTTGTTTGTTTGATAATTTTGAATCATTATGCCTAACTGAATCAAGTATTGAAAATTGGTCGCATCTGCTTGCATATACATGTTTATCATTGAACAGGTCATAGCAAGGAGGCTAGAGCAGAGAATAAAATTTGTTTGCCCGACAAATAGGTACATGTTTACTACATAATTTACTGTTTGTTTGGGTGATGATGATTTTATGAGCCTATTGGCTAGCCGCTTGGCCTTTTCTTTTTCTTTTTGAGATCAGAAGGACCGGGGAAGCTATTTGAAATTCCCCGATGCTCCCGGTGCAGGGGAGGTTATGGCGAAATTTTTCGAAAATTTAGGGTGTTAGCCAAATTTTTGAAATTTTGAAAATTCTCAGAAACTAAAAAGTTGGAGAATGGAAGCCAGATCGAATGTAGAGCTGAATAATCAAACCACTTTCGACTTTGTTCCTTTTCGGGGACGAAAAGTTTTAAGTGGGGGAGATTGTAACAACCCGAAAAATGCGAGCCAGTTTGAAATTTTTATTTTGGCAATTTTAGCGGATTTTGAATATTTAAAATAGATTATTTTAAATAATATCGACGAGAAATTTAGTTGAATAGAATTCGAACGTATATATTATATACGTCGTCGTTGGAATATAAATAATTATATATAATTATAAATAGAATTGAAAATGGCGCGGTAGTTCGATAATTCGATTTCAAACTTCAATTGAATGTACCGGGTGCAAAACAATCCGGATTTTAGTGAAACCAAAAATCTTAGGATCTAATTGTGAATATCTTTCTAACGAATCCGACCAATCGAAATTTCATAGCGGGAATCAAAAGATATGTCCAGTTGAAAATTCTGAATAGTCGCTATGGAATTCAGGCCCTTAAAAATGGACATTTTGCAAATGACCTCGGATTTCGACGAAACCAGTTTTGTTGGGTCCGGGATGTAAAGTTATTGCTAGATTCCAAATTTCATAATTTTTCGAATCAATATGTGAGCGTGGCAAAGGAAAACGCGTTTGACCATTTTCAGTGGATTTTAATCGACTGGAAAACGGCCATTTTTCAAACGGTCTCAGAATTCGACGAAACTAGTTTTGTTAGGACCGTATCGTCAATACGAAGCTAGAAAATATTTTTCAGGAATTTTTAAAGTTCGTATGATACCCCTGTAATTTGAAATCTACGTTTAAAATTCAATATAGAGATTTAAATGTAAATTTAACGGAAACTGATTGTAACAGCCGAATCAGCTTGCGTAGCATATCCCATTGTGTTCGGAATGGGGGTGAAACGCTATGGACGACAGGCGGTGGGCCTCGTTTAGAGGTTATGTGTGAAAAGTCAACTTCTTCGAAAATAAAATAATTAAATAATAAAAAAAAAAACTCCCTCCTTTTAACTCTCAGGCCCCCCCCCCCCCCCCACGTTCATTACAGTCAAAAAAAAAACAAAAAAAAAAAAAAAGGAAAAAGACCCAAAACCCGCTCAGCCCCCCTGGATCTCGACTTCCGTTCAGCCCCCCCCCCCCCCCTCTGCGTTGACTGCGCCGCCCACCACCCCATCCACGAGCGTGCCCTCCGGCGAGTCTCCAGCGCCAGCGTCCCCTCCATCCTTCGCTCTCCCCCTTCCCCTCACCAGAAATCGCCACCCCCCCCAGAACTGCGATCCAAACCAGCGCCTCGCCCCCCTGTTGCTCCACCACCTCCGACCGCTGTGCCCTGCCGCAACCCCCCCTACAGTCCGACGCCTCAGCAATCCTCCTCCTCTGACGAACCAGTCCCCCTGCGCAGCTTCCAGGCCCCACTGCAAAGTTAGGAAAGGTGATTTTTTTATTTTATTTTATTTTATTTTTATTTTATTTGATTTTATTTTATAACAAAACCTAGTTTTTAAAATCAGTTTTAAAAATAAATTTACATTGATTAATTTTCTGTTTTTTTTAATATATAATTAGCAGTGTTTTAAAAATATAAAATACCTTTTGTTTTTAAAATATAAACATGGAAATAGCGCGATAGAAAAATAGGATTCTTATATATTGAACTTCGATAGAAAAATAGGATTCTTATATATTGAACTTCGATAGAAAAATAGGATTTTTATATATTGAACTTCGATAGAAAAATAGAATTTTTATATATTGAACATCGAAGTAAAAATTCGATTTTTTATATATTGAATAGCGAAGTAAAAATTCGATTTTTACATAGGTAGTGAAAGTGGACAACGAAGGTGACAAAAAGGCGGGAACGACGAAGATTTCTATCAATAAAGTGCCGTGGAGCTAGGATAGCTATAAGTGAGAATTTCTCACCTTTCAAATTTATTTTCTAGTTATATATATATATACTAGGATGCAGACGGTGCTTAGTAGCACCCGACACAATCGTCCACAGACCATGGACTTGTTTGTTTGGTTGAATAGATTAGTTGAATTATTTGTTTGAATTGAATTGTTTGGTGAGATGAATTTGATTTGATTGATGTGTGAATGGCGTGGGCCTTCACTAGACCGGGGATAAGGCTAGGCCTTGTCCCGTTTCTAGTATCGTGCCGTTATGCCGCCGAAATTTTCTAAAATATGTTAGGAAATAAAAATATCATTTTATTGTGTAAATGAATAATAGAAATTCATATGTTGGAATAAAATGTTTTATCGTTAAAAATATAATTTTTAACGTGAATATGAATATAGTGAAAGTGAATAAATAAATATTCATTTACAAACCAGACGGTTTGTTTATGTACACTTATTTGAAGGACATTGATTGAGTCGATAAATTTTACACATCGCCCAACTGCACAAATAAAATATTTGTTTGATTGTTTGAAACCCCACACGGGTGTTGGGATGGAATTTGAAGTTCACTCATCCTGATTGATTAAATATGTCGATCGATTGATTGACAGGCTGTTATAAGCGTTGAATATCTATATTTGATGCTTATACAGTGTAGTGCACTTTGGTTGATGGTTGATTATTTTTCAATGCTATTATATACATGTGTTGTATGGAAATCCATATAATTAACTTTATATGGTAATTGATTGGGCCTCATTCCAGTTTCGAAAAGAAATATTTGAAAAAGAAATATTTGAAATAGAATATTGGAAAATAGAAATTTATGAAGCCGTGTTGATTAGATTGACGCCATTTTGACGTAAACGATATTTATATCGATTTATTCGATTTCGAATAGAAATGAATTGAAAACGATTTCGAATAGAAATGAATTGAAAACGATTTCGAATAGAAATGAATTGAAAACGATTTCGAATAGAAATGAATTAAAAAAACGATTTCGAATAGAAATGAATTGAATTGAAAACGAATTCGAAATGAATTGAATTGAAGACGATTTCGAAATGAATTGAATTGAAAACGATTTCGAAATGAATTGAATTGAAAACGATTTCGAAATGAATTGAATTGAAAACGATTTCGAAATGAATTGAAAACGATTTCGAAATGAATTGAAAGCGAATTGAATTGAATTCAAATTGAATTGAAATTTGAATTGAATAAAAACGAATTTATAAAGAAGAATTCAATTTTGCTTTGAATTGAAATGGAAGTTGAAATAGATTTTGAAACGAATTTTAAAACTATTTATATAATTCGTTTTAAATAGAAATCGACGAAGTATATATTATATATATTATATATATAATATAATGGCCTGAATAGAACGCGCCGCGCCGCGGCAGTTCGCGAATTTCGACCATTTATTTCAAACGGACATTACGGGAGATCCGACCGTCGGATTCTCCTAAAACCGGAACCGTTGGGTTCGTATCGAAAAGAGCTTTCTAATGAATGTTAGAAATTTGAAATCTAACGGTTGGATTTGGAATTATGTCCAAATCAAATTCGAAAAAGGTCGCTATAAGTGCAGTTCGATGGCCATTGATGGAAATCGACTGTACGGGCCTTGATAAAATTATTAAAAATAGTAATAATTTGTGTAAAATCATAAGAAATGATTTGGGAAGAATTGGGATGAAAAACTCCATATTTGAAAAGATAAAAATAGATTCTTATCGAAATGAACTAGTTTTGAACTAGAATTATAATTCTATTTATTTTTAAATAAATAAATTGAATTTGAAATGGTTTGGAAAATAACCAAAATTTCCAATGATCGCATTGGAATGGGTTTGAATCGAAATTGTCTTCGGAATATTTCGATGTTGGATTTCGTGATTATACAGATGTTGTTATGGAAATTTGAAAGATATAGATATTTATATCGTTATTTCAAATACGACATTTGTTAGTCGTAGAATTCGATATTGAATATAAGCCGATATATTTTCTATTCGGAGCCTTGTATTGAATATCGAATGTGATTTGGGTTTGTCGTGAATGGTGTCTTCACTAACACTGTTCTTGAACCCAGTTGAGAAAAGATTAAATCTTTTTATTTAGATTTAATGAAGTGTACCAATTAAATAACATTTAATTGGAATTGAATCGATATTGATTTTTGGGTTTATCGTGGACAGTGTTTTAAATAACACTCGTTCTTTAACCCGATGATTAATGAATGTGATTTTGGGTTTATCGTGAACCGTGTTTTTAAATGACACTGATTCTTTAACCCAGTCAAAGATTAAAACTAAGTGGAGTTTTAATGAATCTTTAATTAGATTGAAATGATCGAGAGTGGAGTATCACCAGTTTTGCTCCTGGCGATAGTTAAATCTTTAATTAGATTTGAACGTGAAATGGTAATTGAATTTACCGATAACACCGTGGTGTTAGATATGAAGTACTACCAGTTTTACTTCATGGGATGAATAGGTTGGGATTGGGAAATTAAAATAAATGATTACTTCGGTAAGGTTCGCTAATCCCGACTAGTTTGAATTGAGATTCAAAAATAGAATAAAGAATAAATTCAAGAATTTATCTTTGATAAAATTAATGGGAACCTTTCCCTATGAATGTGAAATTAGAAACTAACTGTCGGTTAGCCAAGCAGAATGGTTTTCTGGATATTGATCTGATGTTGGTTTCGACCTTCGGGGTTAATATTTGGGGAAATTATTCTCTTGATTAATTTACGGTTAGTGACTAATGAATTGGAATGAGGCGTATGTTGTGTTTGTGTAACACTTATTTAAAATATACGCGAGTTATTCGGAAAGTCCGGGTTTATCCCATTCTGAATAACTGATACGACGATAAGTCGAAGATGAAGACGATGGTCGAAGACCGGAGGTCTTCACGTCGTTTGGGTGATAACTGATGATCTTGATTGGGCTGTACACCCAAGAAGATGGAAACAGTTAGTGATCGTCCAGACGTACTTGGAGATCGATGGATATGCGGGGTACTAGGTGCCTCCGGTTTCGTTCAGACCCAGAACGGACTTGTAAATGGACTGTGTGTCTGACATTGGATTTTAGTCTGTGTGTTTGATTTCTATTAAATATATATCTGTTTGGCGGCGGAGAATTTATTCTCTTGCTTAACGCCCTTCTCTGAGACGTACGAGCTCAGGGGTTATATATTGATGGATATCAAACGCATGGAGTGAATTGCCTGTGTGGCATGCCTGAGTGGCAATTGATCGAGGCTTCTGTTGAAAAGCAAAGTCTCGTGGTGATGATCAAAGCACGGCCTTTGTGGCGTAGCTTTGTGTAACGTTTACTTCGCGTGTTTCACACCCGGTATGAACCAAAAACGGGAGACGGACGTCAGGGAGGGCATGCGTTTCTTTCTAGCTAGAAGTGGCGTCAGTGGTTTTACACGCCCTGACGAGTTTGACTTATGTGGTTGTTGCTGTTGCGAGGCGCCTCGGATTGATCGGTCGTTCTCGAACCGATGGAGTCATTTAGTTGGCTCATTTACGCCCCAAAGGGCGGAGAAGCGTATTGTTCAGGCACTATAATCCACATCGGTGGACCGGCCCTGAGGATCCAAGGGGCAGTTGCGGCTGCTCCGGAGACATGGGCTAGATTGTCTCGAATCGGTTGAGGACTATCTTTTGCCTCGGTTCATAGACGGAAATCCAATTTCCAAATACGTGACATTTGCGGTTTTAATTGTAGAACTAGTATGGCGACATGATATATGGTACCCATGCCGCCTATGATTGATACTTATGATTTGAAGTTGTTTTATACACTATGCACTTATAATAGTAACAAATGATTTGTTTTAAACGTATCAAGCATTCTTTGGCTGTTATAAGGGAAAACCCTATCCCCCGGCTTGCGTTGCATTGTGTGATAGGACCTGGGTCTTATAACAGCTTCATTTTTCTTTATTTAGCATTGCGCTGTTTGTTTTATGCACTGGTATTCTTGGGAGGAAACCCGTTCCGTGTTATACGGCGTGGTCCCTTGATTTACCTAGCTTTAAAAATAAAGATTAACTGTTTTAGTTCTCACACCAGTCACATGACTGACCTGGAGTTTATTGTTTTAACCTAAACTCTGGGTGCCCTTATTTTGACACGGGCAGCTAGTAGTTTTGGTTTTGCAGATTTATATTCACAGGATCCTGGTTTACAGCTGGAACGATATCCGGAAAGCTTTGTATCCGTATATCTCATTCTAGTTGTGTATTGTATTATTTTTCCGCTGCTATGTATTTAAATGTAATTTAAATCTCTGATATTTCTGTGTAATATTTGTTTATACTCTGTATATTCTTGTAATCTGATGCACTGTTGCAATAAGAAATGAAATGTTCTTCTGTATGTGTTATGTTGTGGCTTGTTCTCGAACTATCCGATGCTTTCCTTTACGGGGAAGTTACGGGTTTTCACAGGACGACGGGTGTCGGATGCTACTAAGCACCGTTTGCATCCTAGTATATGTTTTAACTAGAAAATAAAATTAAAGTGAGAAGTTCTCACCTTTGGTTTCCACTCCGCCATTCTTTGATCGTCAATCTTAAATTTTATCCATCGCACATATAATCTAAAAATCATATTTTTATTGCATTAATAATTACTCCTTAGTATGACTATTTTATATATGGCATATATAATCCAAAAATTATATTTTTAGCTTTCTAAAAATATTTTCATAGCTTAGCTATTTTAATGATAGTATACGTTCGATAAAAATCATATCTTTATGTTATAAAAACTCACATCTTTATAGATTAGTTTTCTATATGTAGATCATATTTTTAATTCGCTACATATATAAAAACATATTTTTATTCTAATGTAGTACACATAAAAATCGCATTTTTATTTACATAAAGAAATAAAAATCAAATAAAAACTCACTTTTCTCGATCCGAGAAGGGATGCTTGCTTCGGTGTGGCCTCGTACGCTGCTGCGTTGTGCGGAGCTCGTCGGGGTGTTATTTACAAATGTAGAAAATTATAAAAATTTGATTTTTATTGAGTGGAGGGGTTCATGGTCAGAGAGGGGGGGTCAAAGGGTGGCGGCGTGACCTGTTGGAGGTGGTGGGGTGGCATCGGTCATGATGGGGCCAGGAACGGCAGCGTTGGGTGGTTTTGGCGTGGGGGGGGGGTCGAATTGGGGATTGGAGATGGGGGAGGAGGGTTTGGAGGAGGTTGAACGGAGGTTGGGGGTCCGACACGAGGTGAGGTCGGAGGGCAACGGCCGTCGCTGGCGAGGGAGGCGACGGGTTCGCGTTGGGTTTTCTTTTATTTTTATTTTTTTAAAACTGAAATCGACGGGTAAAGGGATTGGGGAAAGATAAGGTTATATAATTAAATTAATATTATATTTAATTATCCCAGTAGTTGACTTTTTTATTCAACCTCCAAATGAGCCCCAATGACTGTCGTCCCTTGCTAATTACCCCCATTCTAAACACAATGGGATATGTTTCGCAAGCCAATACAACTGTTTCGATTAGTCAAAATCAAAATATAAATCTATATATTGAATTTGAACGCACATTTCAATTTACGGGGGCCACATACGGACCCCAAAAATTCCAGAAAAATAAATCTGGCTATGTTTTGACGATATGGTCCTAACAAAACTAATTTTGTCGAATTTGGAGACCGTTTGAAAAACGGCCATTTTCAGTCGATTAAATTCAACTAAAATTGATCAAATGTGTTTAAATTCGCCACGCTCACATATAGATCCCAACAATTATGAAAATTGGAATCCAACCATAATTTGATATTCCAGATCCAACAATAGTGGTTGAAAACGGAGGTCGTTTGCAAAATCTCCACTTTTAAGGGCTATATTTCCATAGCGACTATTCTGAATTTTCAACTGGACATAACTTTTATTCCCGTTATGAAATTTGGATTTTTCAGATTCATTGGAAAGATATTTTTAAGTAGATTATAATTTTTTGGCTTCACTAAATTCTAGTTTATTTTGAATCCTGTACATTCATTTCAATTTTGAAATCAAATTTTCAAACTACCGCGCCATTTTCAATTTCCTTTTATAATTAAAATAAATATTTATATTCTAACTTCGATTCAAATAAATATATACATTCTAATTCTATTCAAATTAAATTTCTTGCCATTAGTATTTAAAATAAATCATTTTAAATATTCAAAATTCATTAAAATTGCCAAAATAAAAATTTTAAATTGGTTCTGATTTTTCGGATTGTTACCCTTAGGCTCATAAACTCTTTAAAAGAAAAAGAAAATGCCAAGCGACCAGCCTAAGGCTCATAAACCTTTTAAAAGAAAAAGAAAATTGCCAAGCGGCCAACCTTAGGCTCATAAACACTTTAAAAGCAAAAGAAAATTTCCAAGCGGCCAGCCTGAGGCTCATAAACTCTTTAAAAGAAAAAGAAAATTGCCAAGCGGCCAGCCTTAGGCTCATAAACCTTTTAAAAGAAAAAGAAAATTGCCAAACACATACCCATTTGTTGGGCATACAATTTTATTTCTCTTCTTGGTAGTTTATCCATAACCTATTCAATGCATATACATGTACATGCATGCAAATGCAATAAAATTTCAATTCAGTTCTATATTTTATTAGTTAACTAACAATCAAACAACACAACCATCAATCAATTAGTTGATTAATGTTTCAAATTTATAGCTTTAATATACCAAAAATCCTTTTTGACGCCAAGTCACAAATAATAACCCTATCTAATTTTGGTTCTCACACTAGTGAATTGGAGATATATAGATATCCCACTTTCGAAACTCGAACATAAACTACTGATCCTGACATGTCAATCACCAGTATCATCAAAGTCATCTGCGGGCGACTTGAGTGTGATTCTATATCTATCCAGTATATTTGAGGCTTCGAATACACGTTAATTATGAGTATATTCAAAATCTGCATATACTCGATTGTCCAAATTCAATATAAAATAATATACTCAAATACGTATAATTAGATTAAATTTTCAAAACTAAATTTGTTTTTATTTTGGAAAACAACACTCTTTACACTCGTTCTAGGATACCGCTGATCCTATCTCTAACGAGTCATTCTCATTAGATATTACTAATCTAATCCCTAATGAATTCTTTCGTTCGGTTCTAAGGTGTCTTGTTCTCTAGCTCTGTAAACCAAAGCTCTGATACCACGTGTAACGACCTGAACTTCCTCTGTCTTTGAAGAGAAGAGAAAGAACGGATTGTCATAGAACACGACATATCAGAACACAAACAGAAGAACATTTGATTGCTTATTACAACAATTTACATCAAAGTACAATAATATACAGAGTATGAACAAATAATGTACATTTGATAAATATCAGAGATTTACAAATTACAATGCAGCGGAAAAATAATACATAACACAACTGAAACAAATACACGGATATAGAGCTTTCCGAATATCATTCCAGCTTTAAACCAAGTTCCTGTGAATATAAATCTGCAAAACCAAAACTACTAGCTGCACGTGGAAAATAGGGGCACCCAGAGTTTAGGTTAAAATAATAAACTCCAGGTCAGTCTGGTGTGAGAACAAAAACAGTTATTAGCTTAATTTTAAAGTTAGATAATTCAAGGGACCACGCCGTATATCACGGAATGGGTTTAACCCCAATAATATGAGTGCATAAGATAACAACGCAATGCTAAATAAAGAAAATGAAGCTATTATAAGACTCAGATCCCATCACACAATGCAACGCAAGCCGGAGGATAGAGTTTTTACCTTATAATAGCCAAAAATGCTTGGTACGTGAAATTTCATATTTTATTATTACTATAAGTATATAGTGTCAAAAACAACTTAGAATATAAATGTATCAATCATAGACGGCATAAATGCCCCATCCCACTATGTCACCATACTAGGCTCTACAATCAAAACCGAAATGTCACGTATTGGAAGTTGGATTTCCTTCTATGAACCAAGGCAAGGGATCGTCCTTCCCGCTTCGAGACGCTCTAGCCCGTGTCTCAGGAACAGCCGCAACTGCACCTTGGATCGTCAGGGCCGGTCCACATGAGGTGGATTAAAATGCCTGAACAATACGTTTCCCCGCCCTATGGGGCGTAAACTGGTCATATATCGACCAAACCATCCATCAGCACCACAGTGACCGATACAACCGAAGCACCTCACTATCCATCATCCATATAAGTAAAACGTCTGGGCGTGCAAAACCTAGACACCATTCCTAGCTAGAAGGAAACGCATGCCCTCCCTGAAGTCCTCTCCCGTTTCTGGTTCACACCGGGGTGGGAGGCTCGCGAATTAACGCAATACGCAAAGCTATGCTATATTAAAGTTGTGCTTTGATCATCAACCACAAGACTCTGCTTTTCAAAAGAAGCCTTGATCATTTGCATCTCAGCATGCCACATAGGCAATTCACGCTATGCAACCGATGTCTATCAATCACACAGAATGAAATCCGAAGTCAGGCACATATCCATTTACAAGTTCGCTTTGGGTCTGAACGAAACCGCAGACACCTTATTCCTCGTCCCATATGTCCAACACAGAAGAGAGGTCCTCACATATCCGGTCGATCTCCAAGTACGTCTGGACGATGACCACTTATTACCTCGTCTTGGGTGTACAGCCCAATCAAGACATCAATAATCATCTGAACGATGTGAAGACCTCCTGTCTTAAACCGCCGTCTACATTGTCGACCCATCGCCGATTCAGTTATTCAGAATGGGATAAACCCGGTCTTTCCAAATAACTCGTGTATATAATAAACAAGTGCTATAAAAACACAACATATGCCTCATTCCAATTCTGAATATTCTTTTATTTAAATATTCATATCCTTTGGAAAAGGTTCCCATTAATTTTATCAAAGATAAATTCTTTAAATTTATTATTTAATCTACCATTGGATATCAATGCCAACCAAATTAAGGTTTATCCAAATTAGTCGGGATTAGCGAATCTTACCGAAGTAATCATTTATTAAATTTCTGAATCCCAACCAATTCATTCCATGAAGCAAAACTGGTAATACTTCATATCTAACACCATGGTGTTATCGGTAAATTGAATTACCATTTCACGTTCAAATCTAATTAAAGATTTAACTATCGCCTGGAGTAAAACTGGTGGTACTCCATTCTCGATCATTTCTTGAATTTGATAATTTTAGTTATCAAATTCACTATTTAATCTATTTAAAGATTCATTAAAACTCTAATTCAGTTTTAATTTCCAAAAATCATTACATAATGATTATTCAAAGTTAAGAAATTAATCTTATCTTTAACTGGGTTAAAGAGCTAATGTCATTTAAAACACAGCTCACGATAAACCCAAAATCACATTCCATTAACAATGGAATCTTCAAGGAAAACCGATCAATATATATAATGATATGAACTTCCATATCCAACCGATAATATAAATGGAACAATAGCAAAGCCTTTTAAATTCCATATATAGTAACAGTCTTCCTCCACAGAAGTTCACTTTGATTAGTACTGAATCAAATTCCATTCCATTCCAAATTATTTTATTAAATTGGAAAACTTTTCTTTGGAAATTTCCCCTAAATCTTAATTAAAAGATTTATAAATTCCAAATCATATTTCACTGTGAATCGAGTTAAAGAACGAATGTCATTAAAACACAGTTCACAATAAACCTAATTCACATTCCATTTTATTACAGTTACTAAATATAACTGGAAACTCCAATAATCTTAAATAAAAGATTTATTCTTTTCACACGAGTTTAAGAACAGTGTTAATGAAGACACCATTCATGACAAACCCAAAATCCAATTCAATATTAAATACAAGGCTCTGAATAGAAATTATATCGGCTTATATTCAATATCAAATTATGAAATCAACAAATATCGTATTGGGAATAACGATATATATATATATATCTTCCAAATTCCTCCACAATATTTGTATAATCATGGAATCGAATATCGAAATATTCCGAAGATAATTTCGATTCAAATCCATTCCAATTCATATATTGGAAATTCTGGTTATTTTTAAAACCACTTTAAATCCAATTTATTTTATTTAAAAATATTGGATTTATAATTCTAGTTCATAACTAGTTCGTTTCGGTAAAAATATATTTTTATCATTTCAAATATGGAAATTTTAATCCCAATTCTTTCCAAATCATTTATTATGATTTTACACAAATTATTGATATTTTTAATAATTTTATCAAGGCCCGTACAAACGATTTCCATAAACAGCCATCGAACTGCACTTACAGCGACCTTTTCTAATCCATTCGTTAGATTTCAAATCTCTTCTATTCATTGGAAATCTCTTTTTGATACGAATCCAACGGTTCCGGTTTTAGGAGAATCCGACGGTTGGATCTCCCCTAATGTCAATTCAAAGCCAATGGTCGAAATTCGCGAACTACCGTTGCGCGCCGCGTTCTATTCTGGCCATTAAATATATAACATATATATATTATATATTTTGTCGATTTCCATTTAAAACATATTTTATAAATCGTTTTAAATTTGTTTTCAAAATGATTTCAACTTCATTTCAAATTTCAAATCAAATTTGAATATTCCCTTATAAATTCGTTTTAAAACGATTTCAATTTCATTTCAAATTCCAAATCAAGTTTGAATATTCCCTTATAAATTCATTTTAAATTCATTTTAAAATGATTTCAATTTCATTTCAAATTTCAAATCAAGTTTGAATATTCCCTTATAAATTCATTTTAAAATGATTTCAATTTCATTTCAAATTTGAATATTCCCTTATAAATTTGTTTTAAATTCATTTTAAAATGATTTCAATTTCATTTTGAATTTCAAATCAAGTTTAAATATATAAATTCATTTTAAAACGATTTCAATTTCAATTCAAATTTCAAATTTCAAATCAAATTTGAATATTCTTTATCGTTTTAATATTAAAATGATAATATTTTCAAAATATTAAATTTTGAAACCACTTTTTGATATTCATTATAAAATGAATAAAATCGACAAAATTCCCGTTCGTGTTAAAATGACGCTTAACTACTTAACACAGCTTCACATTTCAATATTCACTGAATATTATTTAAAAATATTCGTTAATTCTGAATTGGAATCAGACACAGTCAATTACCATATAAAATGTTTATATGGATTTCATACTCACATGTACACAACAACAATCAAACACATTCAACCATCATCCAGAGTGCATTACACAACTGTATAAGCGTTAAAAATAAATAAATAAATAACGATCATCACAGTCTGTCAACCCATCGATTGACATACCACTAATTATTGGGATCAGTGTATGTCAAATATCATCCCAATACCCGTGTGAGGTTTTCAAACAACAAACACAGATTTTATTTGTGTAGTTGGGCGATGTGTAAAATTTGTTGTCCCAATCAATATCAGTCGAATGAGTGTACATTAACAAATCGGCCGATTTGTAAATGAATATTTTATCCATATACACGTTAAAAATTATATTTTTAACTATAAAATATTTTATTTCAACTCACGAATATTTTATATTCCATTCCATTCCACATCCCAATCACAATCAATTTTCACAACATTTCAAAATCAAACAAGTCGTCCATGATCTATGGACGACGGGGAGCAGTTCATTTATGCAGATATAAAACAAATAAATGTATAAAGAAAATTATAGTGAGAAGTTCTCACCTTTGGGATCCACTCCTCCATTCTTTATTTCTGAACGGTTTGGATTTGCTCGAAATTCCAACGCTTTCTTTTTCACGCTTTTCATAGTAAAAATCACATTTTTAATACGAGGTTTATATATTAAAAATCGCATTTTTATCTAAGCTATATATGACTAAAAATCACATTTTTGATATCGCTACATATATAAAAATAATATTTTTATATTCTCTATTATATAAAAATCATATTTTTATTGCTACTTCACATACATAAAATCGAATTTTTATCGTTACTTCACATATATGAAAATCGAATTTTTATCGTTACTTCACATATATAAAAATCGAATTTTTATCGCTACTTCACATATATAAAAATCGAATTTTTAATACCTTAAACATATATGTAAAAATCGAATTTTTATACCATAAACATATATGTAAAGATCGAATTTTAATACCATAAACATATATGTAAAGATCAAATTTTTATACCATAAACATATATGGAAAAATCGAATTTTTATACCATAAACATATAAGGAAAAATCGAACTTTTATGATTTTACTTACATAATAAAAATCACATCTTTAATCCGCTACTTCATAGTATAAAAATCACATCTTTACAATGTTAAAAATCTAAACTTTATATGTAATACTTTTCATTTCAATATATAATGAAAAACGGATAAAAAAACAAAGCTTTAATATAAAAAGAAAAGGGCTCACTGTTTTCAATGAACTGGGGGTTTGCGTTCGTGGCCGGAGGCGGACGCTTGGATATGTTTCGTCGTTTTGAACACAATGGGATATGTTTCGTAAGCCAATTCGGCTGTTACGATCAATTTTCATTAAATTTAAAATATAAATCCTTATATTGAATTTTAAACGTACATTTTAATTTACTGAGGCCACATACTGATTCCAAAAATTTCAAAAAACTAAATCTGGCTATGTTATGACGATACGGTCCTAACAAAACTAATTTCGTCAAATTTGGAGACCGTTTGAAAAACGGTCATTTTCCAGTCGATTAAATTCAAATTGAATTGACCAAACAAGTTTAAATTCAGCAGGCTCACATATTGATTCCAAAAATTATGAAAATTGGAATCAGTAATAATTTGACATTCCGGATCCAGCAAAAGTAGTCTCATCGAAAAAGGAGGTCGTTTGCAAAATTTCTATTTTTATGGGCTATATTTCCATAGCGACTATTCTGAATTTTCAATTGGGCATAACTTTTTATTCCCGCTATGAAATTTGGATTTTTCAGATTCGTTGGAAAGATATTTTCAAACAAATTCAAATATTTCCAGTTTCACTAAAATCCGGTATATTTTGATTCCTATACATTCATTTGAAATTTGAAATCAAAATTTCAAACTACTGCGCCATTTTCAATTCCTTTTATAATTAAAATAAATATTAATGTTCTAACTTCGATTTAAATAAATTTATACGTTCTAATTTTATTCAAAATAAATTTCTCGCTGTAATTATTTAAAATAAATCATTTTAAATATTCAAAATTCATTAAAATTGCTAAAATAAATTTTTTTTAATTGGTTCTAATTTTCCGGGTTGTTACAATGATTGTCGCCCCTAACCAAATACCCCCATTCTGAACACAATGGAATATGTTTCATAAGCTAATTTGATCATTTCGATCAGTCTTAATCAAAATTAAAATATAAATTAATATATTGTTACATATTCAATTTGAATGTACATTTTAATTTACTAGGGCCACATACTAAGTCTAAAAATTATGATATTTGAAATCTAGCTGTGTTTTGATGATACAGTCCTAACAAAATCAATTTTGTCAAATTTGGAGACCATTTGAAAAATGGACTTTTTATTAGCTTATTTAAATTTAAACTAAAATGAAAACACGTTTAAATTTACTGTGCTCACATACTAATTCCAAATGACTTGAAATTTTAAATCTGACAATAATTTGACGTTCTAGATCCAAAAAAAGTGGTTTCATCGAAAATGGAGGTCATTTGCAAAATGGCTATTTTTAAGGGATATATATTATTAAAATATAAATAAATTCTATAGCGACTATTTGAAATTTTAAACTGGGCATCACCTACAAACTATAAAGTGAAATCTCAATTTCTCACATTCGCTAGAAAGATATAATTAAACAGATTCTAATGTTTCTTGTTTCATCAAATTCTGACTTATATTGAATTATGTATATTCAGTTGAGTTTAAAACCAAATTTTCAAACTACCACGCCATTTCGAGTTTGTTTTAATTAAATTTCAATTTATATGTTCTAACTTTGTTTTAAAATAAATTTCAAGCCGTTATTTATCAAAATAAATTATTTTAACATTAAAAATCCATTAAATCAATTAAAAATAAAATTTTAAATTGGTTCCAAAATTCCGGGTTGTTACACATGAGATGTCATTGCTCGAAGGAAGCTGATTCGAGCCAAATCTTTTCTGGACTTTCTGAAGTGCAGGTCATTCTATCGATCGATCAATCGATGCTGGAGAGTGAGTTTCTAGACATTGGGCTTCGATCTGTTGAACAGCGAAAGCTTTTGCCAAAAAGTAGGTCAACACTTTGCCCCTTAGAATATATGTTTCTTGGTAAAGGAGGTGTGTTCTGAACCTTGTATCGAAGTTCAATGTGCGGATAGCGATGGTTGCACCGAACCATATTAAGGCCAGAAATCTGACGAACCCGATGGATGTATTAAGACCAGAAAACCGACGAACGAAATAGATCGTAAGGTCAGAAAACCGACAACCATCGAGGACCGTATTAAGGCCGATAAAGTAATTTTCAACTTCAGCCGTGAGATCTAACACCTACAAAGATTGTGTTGGCCATTCTCGGTCTAGAGAAGGCTTTGGTCTTGATTAGGTGTGTATTAACCATACTCGGTTTAAAGATAAAGATGAGTAGTTATTACGCTTGGCTTAGAGAGGTGGCGAGTATTATCCATACTCGGCTTATGGAAACGGCGAGTATTATCCATACTCGGCTTATAGAGATGGCGATTCATATTCGGCTTACAGAGATGACAAGTATTATCCATACTCGGCTTATGGCAAGTGTTAATCGCGCTTGACTTATATAAGGTTATCTATGAGGTTCGACGAGTGGAAAGTGCACTCGGTTTAGAGAAGGGGCGAGTATGATCCATACTCAGCTTAAAGAAATCTGACCATACTCGTCTCGAGGAGTAGGTTTAGAGATGGTGGTAGGCTTTGATCGTGTGTTACGGACGGTGGCTACCATATTCGCATGGGCAAGCGTCAATCACGCTCAGCTTAAATCATTCAAATATAATCCATGTTTGCAAAAGAAAATTCATTGTTGCTAAAGAACTATTACAAGAAAATGGACATAAATTCTAATAGGACGACCGTTGATTCTATAGCATGCCTACGAGCTAAATCCTAACCTCATACATATGTACAGCAACATATCCATTTTATTAAAGGAAATAAAAATACATTGAAAATAAGAAATCTAAATCTTATTAATTGATGATGATGCTGCGATTGCTAGGCTTAGGGTCCTTTCCATTTCTAGGAGCTCGAGAACCGACCTAAGGAGCTTGGGCAGAAGATTGTGGCGGCATGGCCGATGTATTTTTCTTGACATACTCGGGAAATTTTCCTCGCCTGACCCTATCCTCGATGAGATCGCGCAGGTGCCTGAATTCACTGGTGTCGTGACCGATAATGTTATGAAACATGCAGTGCTTTCCTGGGTCCAGTTCTTTCTGGATCGGTTCTCTTTGAGGTGGTTTTGGGAAAGGCAGAGAACCTCGTACTTCAAGGTAGATGTCGAGCAGAGAAGAATTGAGATCGGTATACTGATCATACTTGTTCTCCCTCTAGGGTCGTACGTTGCGTTCATTCTTTTCCGAGACCTTTCCTCTTCCTTTATTCCGGCCATTGGTGTTAAATGGACATCCTTCTTTGGTGGCAAGGACCTCGAGGCTCTCTGCCTCAATGCTGGCGTCTTACTATTGGAGCAACCGCTCGGCCTCGGCATAGAAATCTTCAATGTCCTTGGGAGGATCTCTAGTCAAAGAGATCGAGAATTCTGATTGGTTTTGAATGCCTGCGATGGCGGCCATAAGCACCATCGATGGTTCGGGTCGATCAACTGATGCCACGGCCGCGATGAATCTTTCGAGGAAAGATTGGAGTGTCTCTCCCGGCCGTTGCTTGATGGAGGTCAAGAACATGACACCCTTTGGTCGAGAGATGTGAACTCTGAACTGCACGATGAAGCGGGTGACCAGCGTGTTCCTATTGTTGATCGACTCTGTTGTTAGCTGCCGAAACAACATGCCGGCTATGTCTGTGAGAAAGAGTGGGAAGCACTTGGCCATGACGTTGGTTGATGCAGAGAGTAAATCCATGTGGCGCATATATCACATGAGATGGATGGTAGGGTCCATCCAACCATTGTAGGATTCAATGGCTGGAAACTTGAAGTCCAGAGGATTGCGGGAGTTCGTGATTTACCTGGTGAAGGGGCTGCGATGGATATTTCCTATATCCTGCTGAGAAGATATGCCTTGAGTGAAGCATCAGATGATGCTTGCAAGCTAGCTTCTATCTCCGAGGAGTCGTTGCCACGAATCCAATTCCGCATTAGGGGCTGCCCCCATGCTAAGATCCGCCGAAAGCATGCTCGAAAGGGAAGCCGTTGATTGGGCTCGACCTCCGAGAGTTGAGTGAAGGTGAGGGCGAGGGTCCATCATAGTTATTGGTTCTGGGCAGACCGACGCCTCTTGAACCTGATGAGAACTGGTTCGGGTCATGCCCGTGATGGAAAATCTGGGCTGATCCAGCATAGCAAGTGATGTTCAGGACTCTTTGGTGCCCCCGCCCAGAGTGATGTTAGAAGGGTCTACGATAGCGTTTCCCGCCGCCTACACTGGGAACCGGTATGGTAGAGTGGTCTCCATAGTTCGAAGGGAAGACTCCACCAGCTCTTGGTTGAATGAGAGGCAGCATAAGACGAGTCTGCTGTAAGATGCTGGGCTGTAATGGGAATGGCATTGATCCTGATTGACCCAGCTGTTGCTCGATTGGTCTGAGGGGTCGAGCTATTCCCCGGAGTGGAGACAATATGGTCGAATGACCTAGATCTTGATCGTGGGCCTCTTGTGAATCTACAACTGCGCTGGTCGCTGGAAGCGATGCTCCTGGTTGTGATTTGTCGAAAATTGAAGCCAAACCAGGAGGAAGCAAATGTGTGATCTGATCTGCAGTTTGCATTTGTGCAGACCGAAGATCAGTTAATAGCCCAGCCTCGCCCGGTGGAGGAATTGATGTTGAAGCTTTAAATCCCTTTTCCATCCAAGCTAGAAGGTGATCCATCAACTGTTGTTGTTGGAGGAGTTTACTATGAGATGTCATATGACCTCCGAATTCGGCCATAATCTTGCCCATGTCATCCCGGGTAAGATACCGGGACGCGTCTTCATGAGAGGAGGCTTCCTAACTTGCCTCTACAGCGCTTGTCTCGGTTGCATCAGCGTTTGTGGGGACGAGTAGATGTTGTATCTTTCTACCGCTTGTTCGCCATGGATCGGAACTTGTTAAAGGTTGTAGGGTATGTCGATGCGTGCTCCTTTTTGGTGCGCCAAAGTGTTGATGTCAAAAGTTGGTCACTAGTGACAGTCAACCCCCAATCGTGTGTTGAGCACACGAATAACAATCACAAAGTGCAGAAAAATAAAGTAAAAACAGGGGACACACAAGAATATTTATAGTGGTTCGGCAAAAATGATGCCTACATCCACTTTATATGTATTAATTTGCTTTTGATTACAAGTACAACACTTTTTCTATTTGAAGAAAGAAGGAGAATTGGATATTCTTGGAGTTAGTAGTAAGAAAAGCTTTAAAGAGGGATTAGAATCGGAGGCCTTATGTTGAGAAAAGAGCATCCGAAGGAAGTTCCTTTTTCATTTTGAGCTTGGAGGTATTTATGGGTGAAGAAGTGAGCTAAGCGTGCTGTGACGTGGCTTCCTCTTTTGCGGAACTCGGACACGTGGAGCTCGATCATTTGAAGCAGTTGCGGCGGTGGGACCCATTCTACTGTTGATTAATAGTATCCTCGAAAATTGTGGCTTACGTGGCACTCGAGATAAGGTGTATCAAAGGTAGAGCTTTGTCCGAAAGTGGTTTACCGCCGTTAATGCCTTGAGAATCGGGCTGAGTATTGAATGACTCGGCTAGGTATTTCCACATAGATCCGGAGATATCTGGTCGATCCGGATTTTAAGGAAGTGCTTGACTTTGTCAGAATGGGAGAGCGATTATATTGGGGCACGAGATGTCTTTGCTCGAAGGAAACTTACTTGGGCCAAATCTTTTCTGGACTTTCTGAAGTACAGGTCGTTTTATTGATCGATCGATGCTGAAGAGTGAGTTTCTAGACATTGAGCTTCGATCAGTTGAACCGCAACAGCTTTTGCCAAAAAGTTGGTCAACACATAGATCCATCCTTTTTACGTGATTGGACAATGTCGATCCATCATTTTTGAGTGATCGCTACGGATCGATCACTTATTTTGGGGTAACCGATCCAATCCTGAGGGTGATCAACTGAATTCTAAGTGATATCATAAGGCGATCATGCTTTTTTGTGATCAGATGATACTTGGAATTGATTGATCTAAGTCGAGTGATTTTCATATTTCCAACTAAATATTGATTCCGACATTTAATTCAAGTTTGTGCGAGTCAGTGCCCGAGCCATGAGCGATCTGGATGTTATAAGTTCAAAGCATGACAGCCTTGCAAAAAAGCAGGTTAAAAACATCTAAATTTTTACCATCATCTATGTCATTTATCATTGTATAAAGTGTACCACATCATCAAATATATGAATGTATATGAATTTCTATGTAGTACCTCCTATACGAATGTTGATTTCTTTATAAAAAATTTCGAAACATGATGCAAACATCCTAAATATACTTGCAATTTAATTTCAGTATTTTAAAAATCATAGTATTTTTCATCCATTTCTTCCCACAGTCTACGGGATAGAAGCATAGTTCAACCAATTTTTTTTTCATCCAAAACACTACCACACAACTTCTAATTTTCGAACTTTTAAAAAAAAAATCGAACCAAAATTCTCATGTTAGAAAGATAGTAGGAAAAGGAAAGCTTCGTATTTTCCATCTCTCTTTTAAAAACCTTTTTCTCTATACTTGGGATTTACTCAGCGCTTTACCTAAAAAAAAATTACTTTTCAAGTACAGTTTATATAAGGGAAATTTTCCTTTTAAATTCTTCAAACTTTGCATGAAAGAATTTCTTTTTTCTTTGAGTTTTTCATTTCCTATTATGTAACTTCCTTTTACATTTATATTTAAATTTTTCGTATTCCTTTTTGGTTTCTTCTTTTCTTTGTTTAGCCTCTTATTAATTACATCCCTTTTTATTTCGTTTTGGGTGTTCATTACAGAAACACAAAAAAAAATATTCTATTAAGAGTTGATCCTACAAGAACTAATACATAGCGCTTATGTGTGGGTACTACTAAATGGAAAGAAAACTCAAATCCTAATTTTAGATACATCTATGAAATCTTAGACTTGGCTTTAGCTCGGAAACTGTCTCCATAACAGTCTAGAAACCTCTCCCAATGGCTCCCCAGACTTTATTCTCTAAGGAATCTATCATTAAGATAGCCTCTCTCTGCTATTAGGCCCCTTAATCCCAAAATCAAGTTAGGCTCCTACCATAGTCTACACGAACAGGTCTCAGATATCACAATAGTTCTAGCTCTTAATTTTCCATATGATGTGATATAATAGGTTTATTTATATGCGAGAACCTAAGGTTTGCTCTTTCTCATCCTACTTTTTTATTACAGATCTGCATGTTTTAAGACTTCTCTATAAATTCGATCTTTTTTCATTTTATTATAAATTTTCATGTGAGCTCGATTATCATATGAATTAAGTAATATTTTCCAATTAATCTGCATCATTCATTAAATATGTATTTATGTGAAATATCTCTTTCCGCCATTTTCATATATACTCTATGGGTCTATGATTACCTTACTTCTCATTTTAGAACAGTAAATACTTGGAAGATATTCTTCCTAAATTTTTGTCATCTTAACCTTTGTGTACCGTTCCATACCTTTTGAGTGTTGACAGTTTCTCACTTTTCCTCCTTAATTTCATTCTCAAAGATTTCCACAATTACTACTCAAGTTTATGGTCGACTCTTATACTAGGATCTACATAATGTCCTATGCACTACAGATATTGTTCACTATTATTTTCCTTCATAATTTTACTAAGTTGCTAATTCAAATCTACTTTGTGCTTACAAGTCCGGTTTATGTTAAAACTTTCTCTACAAAAGTTTCTTTAACCTAATAAACTAGTTTTTTCTTTAAAACCCTTTCAAAATTAAAAACTAGAGTAGATAGAATTAAATATTCCCTATTCATTTACTACACTTTTTTCTTCAGAAGAGTATGCACTTTAATACATTGGAGTAACTTATTAATTTCTTTTTTAAGAGGAACAAATAAGACCATGTTTTCTTGAATTTTTTCTAAGGAGAAAGTTTCATTAGTGTAAGGTAACAAGAAAACTTTATTTAATTATTTTTCATTTTCTTTGTTGAAATAAGTAGCACAAAATAGGGTGCTTTGCCTATATTTTGTACACCTCTTTTTCTTTGCATTCCTTATCACTTTAACAAAATACACTTATTACAAACTTTTCGATACATAAAAATTCATCTTGCAATTCTCCTTATCCTAATGAATTAAAGTGTATCAAGACTCATCCTACTTATAAAAATTTCTATTTTTATTCATATTAAATTCATGTATTCATTTAAGTTTTTAATTACACTACTCTAAATCTTCTTCTATAAAGTACCTACTCTATTCCAACTTCTTTCCAATTCAGCATAATAGAGATTTCTATGATTACTTCAAAAAATTCTAGCATTTGTTCCCACTTATTTTGTTCATTCCCATAAAACACACACACATACACACACACACACACACACACACACACACATATATATATATATATATATATATATTGGGATTGAATATATATATATATATATATATATATATTCAAAGCATATCAGCTCTTCAACCAAAAAAATATTTTCCGTAATTCTCTATTTTTAAATAAATAAGTAAATATTTTAAAACTACAGATTTCAAATTTAAAACTTGAATTTTTTTGAAAAAAATAATTTATGTTAAAAAAATTAATTATAGGGCTAAACTCAAAGCAAATTCTCAACTTTCTTACCTAACCTATTTTCCAACTTGTTATTTCTTATTTTAATTGCTCTTTACGCCAATTTTCCATGACTTTCCAATTTTTCACTGAAATTCGCTTTTAGCGTTATTTGTGTATAATACATATGTCTAATCCATTTTCTATATTTCTTCCTAAGATACGACTACCTTATCCACAAATTTGAAATAATTCCAAATTTCTAGACCCTTAACATGCATACCTTTATCTTATTACCAAGCTTACTGTACATCCTATTCCATAGTCACTTTAGGGCCTGCTTCCTTGGATTTCCATTTTCTCGACCTTGATTCACAAAAGTCCTCAAAACTTTCCATATGTTATTTCTTTCCAAATTGGGTTTCTCCATGAATCTGGGTATATATAATATATTTATATAGTTTTTAAAATACAAATGAATTCACTTGCTATCTATTTAGGATTCATAAACCTAAGCTCTAATACTAATGTAATAACACAAATCCCAGCCCGAATTCTTCGTAAAATATAAAAATCAAGATTCACCAAATCCTAAGTTGGTTGTTTGGTATCCTGCAAGTAGAAAAGATATGTATATCAAAGCTCAAGTAAATAACTCACCGTGTAAATGATTAAAATATAATAAATAATAAGTACTTACCAAGTTAATAACACAGTCTAAACAAGTGTCTCTAAATTGAACAATCTATGTCTTTTATCTAACCTGTGGGTTGTTATGAGAAGGAGGTCAGAACTTAAGTTCTCGTGAATGGGAAGATTATATACTTTAAACACAACATTACATATACTATTTTATTTTCATTTTAGTTATATTAGGCTCTTTTAGATTATAATACCCTCATCTCTGCGCATAAATCGTACTCATCTACTCCCTAGTAGACTACACCTAATAGTCAATGTATACGTAGTTACATGCCTTTGGGCCACCTAGACCCTAGATACCACCTAAGTTATCCTTCGTATCCTTCTTGATAGGTACCACTATCTCGCCACGAGAGTGCTGCAACTCCATTGGCAAAGGACAACCTCATATGTCATACAATATAGGCCTACAATGAAAATATTCCATCATCTGATAGAGAAATGTGAAACTGTGTCTGTAATGGACTAGTCCAATGCTCGGACATCTATGATGATCATCCAGTGCATAAATTGAGGATTTACATGTGGTCGCTCTTTCTATACTTCTGAATTTTTCTAACAAGTGACTCTACTAGGGCTCACTTCGTACGGAATCCAGTCTAGGATTTACTACAATCTGTAAAGTACAACTTCTAGGCCCATAATATAGGTATTAAACATGGTTTGTCTCTTATCAGCTTGGCTATGTCCCCATGCAGCCACCTCTCAAGGTGAAATTTTTTCTAAAAGGTTAAGGCCTTGCCCTATAACAAATAAACTAAGTGAACAAATGGCATTGCCACTGCATCCAGTATCTCAATAGTGAAAGTTCACTGGCACATCCACATCTTCTTAGTGCTCGCTATTGACTGATGATGAAAGGTATTCGAATGACTACTATCCGTATGGGTCTTGACCACTAATCCTGCTCCAGGTAGAGCACTAACCCTCAAACCACTAATCAGTCTTTTGACTACTTGCAAAGGACAACCCTCATAAGCCTCCAAGGCTCCAACATACAAGCCCCTAATGGGTCGCACGACCATGCCTACATCGGAGCGCCATACTTGGGGTATCCATTAGTCTCATTGAAGCCGACATTTCTTGTTCTAGCATAGCGCGACCTATCTTCCCGAGATCATCAGTCTTCGACTGAATGGGAACAAAACTACAAATGCGCCTTGTGAGATCTATGTACACTAAAGGATCTGCTATGGTCTGCTTTGTTAGGTCTTCATTCGGATTCCCTCTGCACAGTTCCAAACACACCTTACCTTTTTATCAGACCCTATGTCTATTCTTTTCTCACGCATTTAGCTTGTCTTATCTTTTCTAAATATATTTTTATTCTTTTATTATGATACTATACTCACTTTATCTTTCTTACATTTTATGACGGTCTCAGTTTGAAACTATGTCTACTTGCCATATATCATTTACAATAATAATTATCTTTATTTATCTGCATTTCAAATGCAGAACTTAACCACATTCTTTATTTATTATCCAGGTATGTCAAGTGTCTAACTTGATTATTACCTCTTTCCTTTTATAGCGTCTTTCTGTAATATTATTTCTTCACTTACCATTGTTTGTAAGCTTTATTCTAGGAAGTTAGCTTTATTCCATTTGGTTGGTTACAGAAACTATACTAAAATCCATTTGCATATTTTTATATAGAATAATCCTATAAATAGTAACTCGTAATTACAAGATATTTCTTTTTCTAATTTTTTAATTTCTACATAGTGAAAAAACAACTATTCCCTTATTTTGCACTAATCCCATAGACTTTGCTTTTATTTTTGCAATTACTTTTATCGTCTTCTTATAAAATCAAACTATGCAAATATATCCTTTTTTATTAACCAATTGACTAAGCTATTTCTAACTTTTAAATCAATTTATACATTAAATTGCAATTTTTATTTCATTTCCCAATCTTGACACTTTTATAGTGAATTCCCCTTATTTAGGCTTATGTCTTTCTCTATAATTCTTAAACCCAATATTACTTATATTTATTTAAATTCAATTCTAAAATGATTACATTTACATATAAGTAAACTATATTAAGATTTACAGCTTTATGTGATTAACATGCGTAAACTAATTAATATGATTAGCCCAAGTTTAACAATGTCAAATTCGAAGGATTATAATAGAAATCAAAAAGTGCTATATATCATTATCTGAAATATATATAACTTAAATCCACTCACATGGGAAAAGCACCCCAAGTTCAAGATCTGGTTTTTAATCCAATTCTATTGCCTATTGCCTTCCCTTTTGTAGCCATATTTAGATCCATAAACTAGAATTTGTATGGATTTATAATTCTGGATCTAATTAAAGAAACTAAACAAACTCAAAAACTAAACATGTAAAACTTACCTAATATAGACGATTTATTTTGAACGTTTCTTTCCTAGATCTACATGTCCTACCTTCAGATTGTAAATCTAGAAAGTCTGAATCTAATGTGTGTGTGTTTGTGTATATATATAAGAAATAGAGGAGAAAAAAGTTGTAACGACCCAGAAAATCTGAGCCAATTTAAAATTTTTTAATTGGCTAAAATAATGGAATTTAAATATTTAAATAAGTATTTTAAATAATGGCAATGAAAACTGAGTTTGAATCGAAAATTGAAAATGAATATAATTAATTATAATTATAAACAAGGCCTGAAATGGCGCTGTAGTTTCAAAAATTGAATTCAAACTTTGTCGGACTGTACCGGGTGCAAAACAAAACGGATTTTAGTGAAACCAAAAATATTTAAATCTGTTAGTGAATACCTTTCTAACGAATCTGAAAAATCGAATTTTCATAGCGGAAAGCAAAAGTTATGGCCGAATGAATTTTCAGAATAGTTGCTATGGAATTCAGGCCCTTAAAAATGGGAATTTTGCAAACGACCTCGGATTTCGACGAAACCACTTTTGTTGGATCCGTGATGTCAAATTATTGCTAGGTTCCAAATTTCATAATTTTTCGAATCAATATGTGAGCGTGGCAAAGGAAAACGCGTTTGACCAGTTTCAGATGATTTTAATCGACTGGGAAATGGCCATTTTTCAAACGGTCTCAGAATTCGTCGAAACTAGTTTTGTTAGGACCGTATTGTCAATACGAAGCTAGAAAATATTTTTTAGAAATTTTTAGAGTTAGTATGTGACCCTGGTAAATTGAAACGCGCGTTCAAATTCAATATATAGAGTTATATGTTGATTTTGATAAAAACTGATTGTAACGATCGAATCAGCTTACGATACATATCCCATTGTGTTCGGAATGGGGGTAATTAGCTAGGGGCGACAGTCGTTGGGTCTCGTTTCGAGTTCAAATGAAAAGTCAACTCATATGGAGAAAAAAAATAAAAAAATAAAATTCCTTTTACATAAATACCCCCTCTTTCTTTTCCTTTCCTTTTAATTTCCCCTAAACCTAAATCACGCCCCAATTCCTCTGAGCCCGACGTTCACCCAAATCCCTTCCCCCTTGACCTCGTCGGCCGCGCCACCGCTCCAGGAGGCCGTCGCCCACGTCCACACCCCCGCCACTCCACTCCGGCCTTCATCCCCGTTCTCCTCCTCCTCGTCGCCCTCGAACCAGCAAAACCGTGAGCGCCCAAACCCCTGCCGAGCACCTGAAGCCGCCGGACCTCCCTGAGCCGCCATCACCCACCTCCTACAGCCCCCTCTGATTCATCTTCTCCCCCCTCCC
Source organism: Allium sativum (assembly GCA_030737875.1). Taxonomy (NCBI): domain Eukaryota; kingdom Viridiplantae; phylum Streptophyta; class Magnoliopsida; order Asparagales; family Amaryllidaceae; genus Allium; species Allium sativum. Next base: position 315,855,219 of record CM060915.1, read on the forward strand.
CCATTGCTGTAAGCTTTCATCTTTTTTTATTTTATTCATTTATTTTGCTTTATGTTAATTTATTTTAAATGTTTTGTTAGTTTAATCTGATTTTCGTGAATAAGAAAATAAAAGACGATATTTTGAGATGAGTAGTGAAGTAAAAATATGATTTTTACTTCGAGAAAAATATAATTTTTATATTATAGAAATGCAAACCTTCATTTAAAAAGACGAGATTTTTATAAATGAAAAGGTTCAATCTTTATATTTGAAAAGGTTCGATCTTTATATGTAAAAAGGCGAAATCTTTATATGAAAAATAGCGGGATAAAAATAGAATTTTATCCATATAGCGTGAAAGTAAAAATATGGCTTTTATATATTGGATAGCAATATAAAAATGTGATTTTTATATATATAGTGGCTACGGGCAACGAAAGCGACAAAGAGCGAGAATGGCGAAGATTTCTATAAATGAAGAGTCGTGATATTGGATAGCTATCGGTGAGAACTCCTCACTCTAAATTTTCTTTTTCTAGTTATATATATATATATATATACTATGATGTAGACGGTGTTTAGTAGCACCCGACACCCGTCATCCACAGACCATGGATGGCTTGTTTGTTTGATTGATGTGATGTGAAAATTGTTTGTGATGTTGATGTGAAATTGAAAGTGCAAATATCGTATATATTGAAAGTGAGATTTCTGATTTAAAAACAATATGGAAAACGACGATGTATAAATTATACAGTCGATGTATGAGTTATATAAGCGTTGTACCCTCATGTATAAGCGTTGTATAAGTTGTACGTTCGATGTATAAGTTGTATATGCGTTGTAAAAATTATATATGTGTTGAAATAAAAGTGAATTGCTATATATAAATAAATATATATATATACGCCCCTCGTCCACAAACCATGGACGATATTTATTGGTTGAAATTATTGTGAAAATTGATTGATAGCGAATGGTTGTTTGGGATTGTTTGTGGTTGATATTGATTGATTGTGGTTGAAAAATACCCGTTTGTGGTTGAAAAATATTTGGTTGAAACCACATAGGATTAGTTTGTGGAAATGAAATGAATATATACATGCCGCCTGCGTGCGAACTAGATGCATGATCCCCATTGTCAAAAACCGCGAGGTTTTAAGGTAGAGCGAGGAGCCGTACTAGGGACGGTCCCGGTTTTAACTACCATGTCGTTATGCTGCCAAAATTTTGAATAATATTCATATGTTTGAATTATTTTCATTTGCTGAAACTATATTTATTCGTTGAAATAGGAAACCTTCATGTGTTGAATTGGTATTCATTCGTTGATTAGAAATTCATGTGTTGAATGGTATTCGTGTTTTAAATATAAAAATCACATTTTTATCTATATATAGAAACTATAGAAAACCTTCATGTGTTGAATTGATATTCATTCGTTGATTAGAAATTCATGTGTTGAATGGTATTCGTGTTTTAAATATAAAAATCACATTTTTATCTATATATAGAAACTATAGAAAACCTTCATGTGTTGAATCGATATTCATTCGTTGAATTGAAATTCATGTGTTGAATGGTATTCATATTTTGAAATAAATTGTTTGATAATAAAAATCACCTTTTATCGACTATATGAACTGTGTAAAAAAATCTCGTTTTGAAAGAAATTGTTTTATAAGAAAAATCCTATTTTTATCACCAATATGAAATATATAAAATAATAGTGTTTTGAAATGAGTTGTTTTACAATAAAAATCACATTTTTATTATATGCATGAATCGTTGAAATGTGAAGTGTTAAAAATAGCCACTTGTTCAAATAAATATACATGAGTTGAAATATTCATTAATTAGCTAATGATATGATTTGTACCTATGTATGTAACATTAGAATGAATGGTATTTTTTAACCAAATAGAAATCAAATATGAAGTTGAATAGAAAATGATAAATGATAAGAACTATATATATGTACATGCATATTCATTGAACAGGTTATAGCAAAGGGGCTAGAGAAGAGGAATAAAATTTTGTGCCCGACAAATAGGTACACATTTACTGTTTTGTTTGGGTGATGATTTTATGAGCCTGTTGGCTAGCCGCTTGGCTTTTTCTTTTTCTTTTTGAGATTAGAAGGACCGGGGAAGCTATTTGAGATTTCCCGATGCTCCCAGTGCAGGGGAGGTTATGGCGAAATTTTCTAAAATTTTAAGGCGTTAGTGAAATATTTGAAGTAAAAACGATATAGGAATTTTTGAATGAACTATATTTATATAAATATATAAATATAAATAAAATTAAAACAAAACGAGGCCATGCAGTTCGTATTTTGAAACCGTGATTTCAAACAACTAGTGCGGGAAATCCGACCATTGGATTTTCCCGAAACCTCAACCGTCGGGTCCGCCTTGGAAATATCTTCCCAACGGCACCAACCTTGTAAAAATCCAACGGTTGGATTGCCTGGAATGTTTAAATCAAATCTGAAGAAAAACAGCGCCAGGAACGATTATATTTATATATATAAATAAAATTATATTTAATCGAATAACGACGCTGCAGTTCGTATTTTGAAATCGAAAATTCAAACGATTGTACCGGGAGATCCGACCGTCGGATTTTCCCGAAACTGGAACCGTTGGATTCGTTTTGAAAAGACCTTTCTAATGATGTAAATTTTGTGAAGATCCAACGGTTAGATTTTCAGAGATGTGTAAATCAAATCTAAAGAAAAACAGCGCCACGGCCGTGCTATGGCCCGAAGCGTCGTTTTGAATAAATAGGCTATTATAAAATACATAAAAATAGTGATAAATCGTTATAAAATATTGTAAACGTTATGGAATGGAAATAAACTGAATTTGCTCGATTTATGTGGTATTTGATGGTTGAATGTGTTTGGTATGAAAATTACATTAGAGAACAATACTGGTGTTGTCGAATAATTTAACCATTGAAATAAATTGATTTGAAATTCTAAATATACGTGAATTATTTGAAAAGGCCGAGTTAATTCTCATTTCGAATAATTGACCGACGATTGAAATTCGTAGATGAAGACGATGGTCGAAGACCGGAGATCTTCACCTCGTTTGGATGGTAACCGAGGTCCTGATTGGGAGGCACCCCGAAATATGGATAATGAGTGGTGATCGTCCAGACGTACGTGGTGATCGATGGGTTTGCGAGGTATTTAGTGCCCCCGGTTTCGTTCAGACCCAGAACGGACTTGTAAATGGACTGTGTGTCTGACATTGGATTTTATTCTATGTTGATTGATCTCTATTAAATATACATCTGTTTGGCGGCAGAGAATTTATTCTTTTGCTTAACGCCCTTCTTTGAGACGCACGAGCTCAGAGGTTGTATATCGATGGACATCAGTCGCATGGCATGAATTGCCTGTGTGGCATGCTAAGATGCAGTGATCAGGGCTTCTGTTGAAAAGCAAAGTCTTGTGGTGATGATCAAAGCACCGCCGGTGTGGCGTAGCTTTGTGTAAAACATAAAATCGTGAGCCTCACAACCCGGTATGAACCAGAAACGGGAGAGGACATCAGGGAGGGCCTGCGTTTCTTTCTAGCTAGGGTGGTGTCAGTGACCTACCAGCCCTGACATTTATATACTTTTCACCTATGTGGTTGTTGCTGTTGCGAGGCGCCTCGGTTTGATCGGACGATACGGGTCCGATGGAGTCATTCGTTGGCTCGTTTACGCCCCAAAGGGCGGGGAGACGTAGGGTTCAGGCATAATAATCCACATCGGTGGACCGGCCTTGACGATCCAAGGGGCAGTTGCGGCTGTTCCGGAGACATGGGCTAGATTGTCTTGAATTCGGTAAGGACTATCTTTTGCCTTGGTTCATGACGGAAATCCAATTTCCAAATACGTGATCGTGCGGTTTCGATTGTATAGATATTTGGCGACATAGTGGCATGGGGCGCTCATGTCGTCTATGATTGATAGTTATGATTTGAAATTGTTTTTGAAACATATAAACACTAGCAATAATATCAAATGCCTTTGTTTTATTCGTATCAAGCATATTTTGGCCGTTATAAGGTAAAAACTCTATCCTCCGGTTTGCGTTGCATTGTGTGATGGGAACTGAGTCTTATAACGGCTTCATTTTTATAAAAATCATAGCGATGTTTAAAGGAAAGATTTGTTTTAAAGCACTAGCAATCCAATGGAGTAAACCCGTTCCACGAAAGTGGCGTGGTCCTGTGATTAGCCATATTATATATGTGTTGAATAGATTTCTCATACCAGTCCCATGACTGACTCGTAGTTTGTTTCACTCTCAAACTCGGGTGCCCCTTTTTCTACACGGGCAGCCTTGTATTCAGGTTTAGCTGGTTCTTTCTGGATAGCTGGAGCTGAAGATGGATTCTATCATTTATCTCTTTTTATGCTGTTCAGCTCCTATTGTACATATTTTGTTTATTTCCGCTGTAGACATTTATGTATAGCTGAACTGTATTTGTACTAAGTAAGATCCTGTATACTGTGTAACTCTGATGATTACTTTTATCTAGTATATTCTATTGTTCATTATCTGGTGTATTTATTTAATTTTGTTCTGTTATTATCTGTTTCTGTGTTATATTCCAAAGATAACCCTTGTCTCCGTAAGAACGGGAAATGGGGTCGTCTCAACGTGGTATCAGAGCTTTGGTTAAGCTTAGTTATGGAATATAACATTAGAACGAACTCATCAGAAATAGAACCAGTAGTGTTCTAGGACGGGTAACTCTATACAGATAGGATCAGTAATATCCTAGTATGAGTAGCAGAATGAAAATTACACTTCGATAGACACATTTACATTGAAGTATTTGTCTCTATATTTTGAAATATCTTTCCTGTTGACCTGACGCTTGATCTGCTATTTGCAGAGGAACTAGAAAATGAGTGCCAGAAACAGAAGAAGTAATACTGACCCGGATATAGAAGCTCTATTCATGAAGTATAGAAATCTGGGTGGAAAACCCTTTACGGGTGAAGAAGCAATTATGAAAACACAAGCTTGGATTCGTTCGGCTGAGAAAATCTTCGAAGCATTAAAGCTGAGGGATGACCAGAAAAGATTACTGGCCTCCTGGGCACTCAAAGAAGAAGCTTTGTTCTGGTGGGATTCATTTATTAAGGATAATCCAGAAGGTGATATCACCTGGGATAGATTCAAAGTGATTTTCTTGGAAAGATTTACTCCTCCCGAAGCAACTGAGCGATTATACGATGAATTTTCTTATCTGATAAAAGGAGACATGACCATTCCCGAATATCATAAGAAATTCAATGAACTTTCTCACTTTGCTCCTCATCTAATTCAAAATCTGAAGAGGAAGAATTTGAGATTTATCAATGGGCTTCAAAGGAAATACCAGAATAAATTATTAGGGCATGTGAAGCTTCCTTTTTCAGAAATGATTTATATGGCTTATCAATATGAAGATCTAGATAAGAAAGGTATGCTACAGTACGAAGAGGAAGTCAGCTCTAGTAATAAAATTGAGTCTGAAACTGATCGTCCTGAGGCCAGTACAATGTCTGAAGTCGATAAGGAGCCCGAAGTAAATCGAAAAAGGGCCAGATCCGAAAAAGAACCAGCAACGACTGCCATATGCAATAACTTCCATAAGAAAGGTCATTTGCAAGGGAATTTTAAATCCTCGAAGAAACGAAAGAATGATGGATTTAAATCCGGCGGAAAGCTTCAGGAAAGCAGGGAATGCAATCTCTGCCAACAGGCTGGTCATGTAAAGCAAGATTGCTGGCTATTGAAAAAGACCCAAAAGGCTCGTGTAAATGAAGTTGCAGAAACGTCAGAACCCTCAGATAGTCCGGAAAGGTCTAATGTTTTAGAAGGAACGCTTACTGTCAAAAACATTCCAGTCAAAGTACTGTTTGACACAGGCGCGTCACGAAGCTTTATTGCAAAGAGTGCAGTCAAGAAATTGGATCTGAAATTAAAGAAGCTCAAAGAACCAATGACTGTCCGAAATCCGGTCGGTGGTTCCATCGATCTCAGTTGGGTTTGTGCAGTACCTGTCTCTTTTTCCTGCTATAAATTCCCTACTGTCTCAATCGTTATGAACTTTGATGAATTCGATCTTATTCTGGGACTGGATTGGCTAACCAAATATGAAGCAGAGGTTAGATGCGCAGAGAGAGTTGTAAGGGCTAAGATTAAATCAGGGAATCATATAACCATACCATGTGAAGGTCAGAATGCTAATAGAAAACACTTCTGGGCAGCTTTGAATGTTTCTCCAGCCCAAACAGAAAATATCCCTGAAATCACAGAGAATATTCCCGACCTAGTGAAAGATATTCCTGTCGTCAAGAACTATGCGGACGTGTTCGAGGAAGTTGTTCGCTTACCTCCGCAGAGAGAAAAAGATTTCAAAATTGCTTTAATTCCGAATGCAAGGCCGGTAGTTCACGCTATTCGAAGAATGTCCTTGAAAGAGAAGGAGGAATTAGACAATCAAACAAGACAGCTAGTATGGAAAGGTCTGATCAGGCCTAGTTTCTCTGACTGGGGTGCAGCAGTGGTGTTTGTCCCGAAATCTGACGGTACTCTACGTCTATGTGTGGATTATCATGATCTGAACAAACAGACAATAAAGAACAAATATCCATTGCCGCGGATTGATGACTTGTTGGATCGATTAAATGGAGCACAAGTATTTTCACGAATGGACCTAGCTACAGGCTTCCATCAACTTCGAATTGCCGAAGAGTGTGTTCCAATGACAGCATTCAGAGGTCCCGACTTATTCTACGAGTGGTTAGTAATGCCGTTCGGCTTATGTAACGCTCCAGCTTACTTCGTCGATCTGATAAATAGAGTGTTCAGAGGAGTTTTGAATAAATTTGTTCTGGTTTTTATTGACGATATTCTAATCTTCTCTAAATCAAAGGCCGAACATGAAAAGCATCTGGAACAGGTTCTAGAAATTCTGAGACGGAATGTATTAAAAGCCAAGTTTTCCAAATGTATCTTCTGGCAAGATGAAGTAAAATTTCTGGGCCACATCGTATCGAAAGAAGGAATCGCTGTGGATCCAAGCAAAATCACGGCTATTCAGAATTGGAAACAGCCCAGTACCCCCACTGAAGTCCGCAGTTTTCTCGGATTGGCTAGTTATTACCGGAAATTCGTTAAAGATTTTTCGAAGATATCTGGTCACTTAACGAAGCTTACAAAGAAGCATTCTAAATTCAAATGGACTCCAGAAAGTGAGGAGGCTTTTGAAGAGCTAAAGTTGAGATTAACAACAGCTCCAGTGTTAACCATCATCGATGGCAACCAAGATTTAAAGGTCTGGACTGATGCTTCTAGAGAAGGCCTTGGCGCAGTGTTAATGCAAAGGGGCCAAGTAATTGCTTATGCTAGCCGTCAACTGAATCCACATGAAAAGAACTACGTAACTCATGATCTTGAGTTATTGGCTATTGTGTTCGCTTTGAAAATCTAGAGGCACTATCTTCTGGGTGAGAGATTTGAACTGTTTACAGATCACCAGTCGTTAAAGTATTTGTTCACTCAGAAAGACCTGAATCTGAGGCAGCAACGTTGGCTGGAGTTTCTTGCAGCATATGATTTTGAAATTCTATACACTCCAGGGAAAGCAAATGTCGTGGCCGATGCGTTAAGCCGAAAGAATGAAATGATCGCCAGTTTCATCATTGCGACTTCGTTGATTGATAAGATATCGGCTCTCCAAGAAGACGACCAATTTATCAAAGGAATGAGTCAGCGAATTCGAGAAGGCAATGCTTCGGATTTTCAGCTAGACAGCGAAGGGATTCTGAGGTTAGAAGGGCGAATTTGCGTTCCAGAGATTCCTGAACTCAGAAGAGATGTGCTTGGTGAATGTCACAAATCTAAGCTCAGTATCCACCCAGGTGTGAATAAAATGTATAACGATATCAAACGCACATTCTGGTGGAAGTCGTTAAAAAGAGACATCTCGATATATGTTAGTCAGTGCCCTACTTTCCAGCTGGTCAAGAGCGACCAACAGAAACTAGCTGGATTATTACAACCGCTAGAAGTTCCGGGTTGGAAGTGGGAACATATTTCTATGGATTTCATCGATGGTCTGCCTAGAACCAGAAAAGGAAATGACAGTATTTGGGTGATCGTAGATCGCTTCACGAAGACCGCCCATTTCATACCTGTCAGATCAAACAGAACTGCTCAGAGTCTGGCGCAGATATACTTCAGGGAAATAGTTAGACTGCATGGAGTGCCGCTCAGTATAGTCAACGATAGAGATACAATATTCACTAGCAAATTCTGGGAAGCATTTCAGGTCGAACTGGGAACGAAGTTGAACTTGAGCACCGCTTATCATCCTCAGACAGACGGCCAGACTGAGAGGGTGAATCGTATTTTAGAAGACCTATTGCGGGCTTGTGTTATAGACTTCGGTGGATCATGGGAAGACCATCTGCATTTGGCTGAATTCTCATATAACAACAGCTACCAGGCGAGTCTGACAATGTCGCCATTCGAAGCATTGTATGGTAGACCATGCCGATCCCCTGCTTGTTGGGTCGAACCAGGAAATAGACTTGTGTTGGGTCCTGATATGATTCGAGAAGCTGCCGAAAAAGTCGATTTTATTAAGAAGCGATTACTCGCCGCTCAAAGCCGACAAAAGAGCTATGCCGATAGAAGAAGAAGAGATATATCCTTTGCTGTTGGCGACTACGTATATTTGAAAGTATCGCCGATGAGAGGAGTAATCCGGTTCGGTAAAACTGGAAAGTTGACGCCCAAATTCATTGGCCCGTTTCCTATTCTGGAGCGGAGTGGAACTCTCGCTTATAGGGTCAAATTGCCTGACTGGTTGCCTGGAGTTCATGATGTATTTCATATATCTCAACTTCGAAAGCACGTTCATGATCCAGACTTGATCGTGGAAGAAGCAGCTCAGCAGGATATTGAAATTACTCCCGAATTAGCTGTAAGAAGAGAGCCGCTAAAGATAATAGGCAAAGAAACCAAAGAGCTGAGGAACAAGAAGGTTCGCTTAGTCAAAGTGCAATGGAGTGGAGATCCGCGAGATTGTACTTGGGAAACTGAGGAGAGCATTCAGAAAGCCTATCCTAGTTGCCGAGTAGATATCTCTGATTGACTCCGGTGCAAGGTACATTAACCCTACTTTGCATTACCATTTAAATCTCTATTCTGTTGCTATTTTCTTCCCATGGATGTGCACTATTTATTCTATACTCTGAATGATTTTTAAGGGGGTATAGAAGTGATTAGTATATTTTTGAAAGGCTGAAAACGATTTGATTGTTGGTTGTGTTGTGTGATTGTAGATTTATCAAACCACTTTCGACTTTGTTCCTTTTCAGGGACGAAAAGTTTTAAGTGGGGGAGATTGTAACGACCCAGAAAATCTGAGCCAATTTAAAAAATTTTAATTGGCTAAAATAATGGAATTTAAACATTTAAAATAAGTATTTTAAATAATGGCAATGAAAACTGAGTTTGAATCGACAATTGAAAACGATTATAATTAATTATAATTATAAACAAGGCCTGAAATGGCGCTGTAGTTTCAAAAATTGAATTCAAACTTTGTTGGACTGTACCGGGTGCAAAACAAAACGGATTTTAGTGAAACCAAAAATATTTAAATCTGTTAGTGAATACCTTTCTAACGAATCTAAAAAATCGAATTTTCATAGCGGAAAGCAAAAGTTATGGCCGAATGAATTTTCAGAATAGTCGCTATGGAATTCAGGCCCTTAAAAATGGGAATTTTGCAAACGACCTCGGATTTCGACGAAACCACTTTTGTTGGATCCGTGATGTCAAATTATTGCTAGGTTTCAAATTTTATAATTTTTCGAATCAATATGTGAGCGTGGCAAAGGAAAACGCGTTTGACTGTTTCAGTTGATTTTAATCGACTGGGAAATGGCCATTTTTCAAACGGTCTCAGAATTCGTCGAAACTAGTTTTGTTAGGACCGTATCGTCAATACGAAGCTAGAAAATATTTTTCAGGAATTTTTAGAGTTAGTATGTGACCCCGGTAAATTGAAATGCGCGTTCAAATTCAATATATAGAGTTATATGTTGATTTTGATAAAAACTGATTGTAACGATCGAATCAGCTTACGATACATATCCCATTGTGTTCGGAATGGGGGTAATTAGCTAGGGGCGACAGTCGTTGGGTCTCGTTTCGAGTTCAAATGAAAAGTCAACTCATATGGAGAAAAAAAATATAATAAAATAAAATTCCTTTTACATAAATACCCCCTCTTTCTTTTCCTTTCCTTTTAATTTCCCTTAAACCTAAATCGCGCCCCAATTCCTCTGAGCCCGACGTTCACCCAAATCCCTTCCCCCTTGACCTCGTCGGCCACGCCACCGCTCCAGGAGGCCGTCGCCCACCTCCACACCCCGCCACTCCACTCCGGCCTTCATCCCCGTTCTCCTCCTCCTCGTCGCCCTCGAACCAGCAAAACCGCGAGCGCCCAAACCCCTGCCGAGCACCTGAAGCCGCCGGACCTCCCTGAGCCGCCATCACCCACCTCCTACAGCCCCCTCCAATTCATCTTCTCCCCCCTCCCCCATTGCTGTAATCTTTCATCTTTTTTTATTTTATTCATTTATTTTGCTTTATGTTAATTTATTTTAAATGTTTTGTTAGTTTAATCTGATTTTCGTGAATAAGAAAATAAAAGACGATATTTTGAGATGAGTAGTGAAGTAAAAATATGATTTTTACTTCGAGAAAAATATAATTTTTATATTATAGAAATGCAAACCTTCATTTAAAAAGACGAGATTTTTATAAATGAAAAGGTTCAATCTTTATATTTGAAAAGGTTCGACCTTTAAATGTAAAAAGGCGAAATCTTTATATGAAGAATAGCGGGATAAAAATAGAATTTTATCCATATAGCGTGAAAGTAAAAATATGGCTTTTATATATTGGATAGCAATATAAAAATGTGATTTTTATATATATATAGTAGCTACGGGCAACGAAAGCGACAAAGAGCGAGAATGGCGAAGATTTCTATAAATGAAGAGTCGTGATATTGGATAGCTATCGGTGAGAACTCCTCACTCTAAATTTTCTTTTTCTAGTTATATATATATATATATACTAGGATGTAGACGGTGTTTAGTAGCACCCGACACCCGTCATCCACAGACCATGGATGGCTTGTTTGTTTGATTGATGTGATGTGAAAATTGTTTGTGATGTTGATGTGAAATTGAAAGTGCAAATATCATATATATTGAAAGTGAGATTTCTAATTTAAAAACAATATGGAAAACGACGATGTATAAATTATACAGTCGATGTATGAGTTATATAAGTGTTGTACCCTCATGTATAAGCGTTGTATAAGTTGTACGTTCGATGTATAAGTTGTATATGCGTTGTAAAAATTATATATGTGTTGAAATAAAAGTGAATTGCTATATATAAATAAATATATATATATACGCCCCTCGTCCACAAACCATGGACGATATTTATTGGTTGAAATTATTGTGAAAATTGATTGATAGCGAATGGTTGTTTGGGATTGTTTGTGGTTGATATTGATTGATTGTGGTTGAAAAATACCCGTTTGTGGTTGAAAAATATTTGGTTGAAACCACATAGGATTAGTTTGTGGAAATGAAATGAATATATACATGCCGCCTGCGTGCGAACTAGATGCATGATCCCCATTGTCAAAAACCGTGAGGTTTTAAGGTAGAGCGAGGAGCCGTACTAGGGACGGTCCCGGTTTTAACTACCCTGCCGTTATGCTGCCGAAATTTTGAATAATATTCATATGTTTGAATTATTTTCATTTGCTGAAACTATATTTATTCGTTGAAATAGAAAACCTTCATGTGTTGAATTGGTATTCATTCGTTGATTAGAAATTCATGTGTTGAATGGTATTCGTGTTTTAAATATAAAAATCACATTTTTATCTATATATAGAAACTATAGAAAACCTTCATGTGTTGAATTGATATTCATTCGTTGATTAGAAATTCATGTGTTGAATGGTATTCGTGTTTTAAATATAAAAATCACATTTTTATCTATATATAGAAACTATAGAAAACCTTCATGTGTTGAATCGATATTCATTCGTTGAATTGAAATTCATGTGTTGAATGGTATTCATATTTTGAAATAAATTGTTTGATAATAAAAATCACCTTTTATCGACTATATGAACTGTGTAAAAAAATCTCGTTTTGAAAGAAATTGTTTTATAAGAAAAATCCTATTTTTATCACCAATATGAAATATATAAAATAATAGTGTTTTGAAATGAGTTGTTTTACAATAAAAATCACATTTTTATTATATGCATGAATCGTTGAAATGTGAAGTGTTAAAAATAGCCACTTGTTCAAATAAATATACATGAGTTGAAATATTCATTAATTAGCTAATGATATGATTTGTACCTATGTATGTAACATTAGAATGAATGGTATTTTTTAACCAAATAGAAATCAAATATGAAGTTGAATAGAAAATGATAAATGATAAGAACTATATATATGTACATGCATATTCATTGAACAGGTTATAGCAAAGGGGCTAGAGAAGAGGAATAAAATTTTGTGCCCGACAAATAGGTACACATTTACTGTTTTGTTTGGGTGATGATTTTATGAGCCTGTTGGCTAGCCGCTTGGCTTTTTCTTTTTCTTTTTGAGATTAGAAGGACCGGGGAAGCTATTTGAGATTTCCCGATGCTCCCGGTGCAGGGGAGGTTATGGCGAAATTTTCTAAAATTTTAAGGCGTTAGTGAAATATTTGAAGTAAAAACGATATAGGAATTTTTGAATGAACTATATTTATATAAATATATAAATATAAATAAAATTAAAACAAAACGAGGCCGTGCAGTTCGTATTTTGAAACCGTGATTTCAAACAACTAGTGCGGGAAATCCGACCATTGGATTTTCCCGAAACCTCAACCGTCGGGTCCGCCTTGGAAATATCTTCCCAACGGCACCAACCTTGTAAAAATCCAACGGTTGGATTGCCTGGAATGTTTAAATCAAATCTGAAGAAAAACAGCGCCAGGAACGATTATATTTATATATATAAATATAATTATATTTAATCGAATAACGACGCTGTAGTTCGTATTTTGAAATCGAAAATTCAAACGATTGTACCGGGAGATCCGACCGTCGGATTTTCCCGAAACTGGAACCGTTGGATTCGTTTTGAAAAGACCTTTCTAATGATGTAAATTTTGTGAAGATCCAACGGTTAGATTTTCAGAGATGTTTAAATCAAATCTAAAGAAAAACAGCGCCACGGCCGTGCTATGGCCCGAAGCGTCGATTTGAATAAATAGGCTATTTTAAAATACATAAAAATAGTGATAAATCGTTATTAAATATTGTAAACATTATGGAATGGAAATAAACTGAATTTGCTCGATTTATGTGGTATTTGATGGTTGAATGTGTTTGGTATGAAAATTACATTAGAGAACAATATTGGTGTTGTCGAATAATTTAACCATTGAAATAAATTGATTTGAAATTCTAAATATACGTGAATTATTTGAAAAGGCCGAGTTAATTCTCATTTCGAATAATTGACCGACGATTGAAATTCGAAGATGAAGACGATGGTCGAAGACCGGAGATCTTCACCTCGTTTGGATGGTAACCGAGGTCCTGATTGGGAGGCACCCCGAAATATGGATAATGAGTGGTGATCGTCCAGACGTACGTGGTGATCGATGGGTTTGCGAGGTATTTAGTGCGCCCGGTTTCGTTCAGACCCAGAACGGACTTGTAAATGGACTGTGTGTCTGACATTGGATTTTATTCTATGTTGATTGATCTCTATTAAATATACATCTGTTTGGCGGCAGAGAATTTATTCTTTTGCTTAACGCCCTTCTCTGGGACGCACGAGCTCAGAGGTTGTATATCGATGGACATCAGTCGCATGGCATGAATTGCCTGTGTGGCATGCTAAGATGCAGTGATCAGGGCTTCTGTTGAAAAGCAAAGTCTTGTGGTGATGATCAAAGCACTGCCGGTGTGGCGTAGCTTTGTGTAAAACATAAAATCATGAGCCTCACAACTCGGTATGAACCAGAAACGGGAGAGGACATCAGGGAGGGCCTGCGTTTCTTTCTAGCTAGGGTGGTGTCAGTGACCTACCAGCCCTGACATTTATATACTTTTCACCTATGTGGTTGTTGCTGTTGCGAGGCGCCTCGGTTTGATCGGACGATCCGGGTCCGATGGAGTCATTCATTGGCTCGTTTACGCCCCAAAGGGCGGGGAGACGTAGTGTTCAAGCATAATAATCCACATCGGTGGACCGGCCCTGACGATCCAAGGGGCAGTTGCGGCTGTTCCGGAGACATGGGCTAGATTGTCTCGAATTCGGTAAGGACTATCTTTTGCCTTGGTTCATGACGGAAATCCAATTTCCAAATACGTGATCGTGCGGTTTCGATTGTATAGATTTTTGGCGACATAGTGGCATGGGACGCTCATGTCGTCTATGATTGATAGTTATGATTTGAAATTGTTTTTGAAACATATAAACACTGGCAATAATATCAAATGCCTTTGTTTTATTCGTATCAAGCATATTTTGGCCGTTATAAGGTAAAAACTCTATCCTCCGGTTTGCGTTGCATTGTGTGATGGGAATTGAGTCTTATAACGGCTTCATTTTTATAAAAATCATAGCGATGTTTAAAGGAAAGATTTGTTTTAAAGCACTGGCAATCCAATGGAGTAAACCCGTTCCATGAAAGTGGCGTGGTCCTGTGATTAGCCATATTATATATGTGTTGAATAGATTTCTCATACCAGTCCCATGACTGACTCGTAGTTTGTTTCACTCTCGAACTCGGGTGCCCCTTTTTCTACATGGGCAGCCTTGTATTCAGGTTTAGCTGGTTCTTTCTGGATAGCTGGAGCTGAAGATGGATTCTATCATTTATCTCTTTTTATGCTGTTCAACTCCTATTGTACATATTTTGTTTATTTCCGCTGTGGACATTTATGTATAGCTGAACTGTATTTGTACTAAGTAAGATCCTGTATACTGTGTAACTCTGATGATTACTTTTATCCAGTATATTCTATTGTTCATTATCTGGTGTATTTATTTAATTTTGTTCTGTTATTATCTGTTTCTGTGTTATATTCCAAAGATAACCCTTGTCTCCGTAAGAACGGGAAATGGGGTTGTCTCAAAAGTGATAGGTTATTCGCCTCCATTCATAAAAATATAGGTTTGAAGGCTATCCATGTAAGTTTATTTAGAATGCCTAAAGTCATTTTGTATGTTTGTTTAAATAGATTTATATGTGTTCATCAAAACATGAAATAATGCAATCTTATATATGTCAACCTGAACTATGCATAAGTCAGCCTGGCCTAATCATAGCACCCTTATTGGTTTTTACACGCGTATAATACGCTTTACTAATTCGTGAATAAATTCTATCTATATTATAATTCCCACTAACCTTACATTTAGGATTTCCTATTATATCCCTGATTCATTTAATTATTTCATCCAATCAAGATCATTTAATTATTCCCACTAATCAAGGTCATTTATGTGTGTCACAGAAGGAAATTGATTTTGTCATTTTAAATTTTTACTTCCGCCTTTTCGATTTCCATTCTCATTTTAACCTTTCTACGTTACCATCATATTTTCTTCTTCAAGCTTTCTTAAATATTTTCTCTTGAAAAATTTCCTACTGCTATTATCAAAATATATTCAACAAACTTGCAATCATTTATAGGTGAAAATCAATATACTGCTGAAGTTGGAGAAAATACGCATTATACAGGTTTGTTCTCTTATATATTCAACAAACTTGCAATCATTTATAGGTGAAAATCAATATACTGCTGAAGTTGGAGAAAATACGCATTATACAGGCATGTTCTCTTATTTCCATCATTAAATTTGTTATAAGTATAGAAAAGTACGTTTATATATGTGTGTGGTTTTGTACTAAATAAATTTGTATTGTTATATTATTATTCGTTTCATAGTACAGCATGGACCTAATGTGTAGGTTAGACTGGCGAAACAAGTAAGATTGATTTTACAATGTTAAAGAGAATGGCTTGTAAAGAAAACCTTAAATATAAAAAAGATCTAAATTGTTGTTGAAAAAAATTGGGCAAGTGTGAAATATGCTTCAATGTTATGCCAGAGCTGTGCTAGGGTGCGCCTGAGCGCTTACTGCCATTAGGTCTAAACTCAGATTAACTAAATAGATTGTGTTATGTATGATCTCCAAAATTTTGATACATGTAACTATTTTTAAATTTCTTTCTAATTTTATTAAGTTTCAAGTACTATCATATTTTTCCATTCTCAAAATTAAATTCTAAAATTTTGAACTTCAAAAGTGGTTTTATTATTATATTCTGGTTGCTAGATTACTTATACAAAATTTTATTTGTTGCTTTAAAGGTGAAAGTTCTGGTCTGTTTCGAAGTGGAAAACGTGGAAGGCCACCAAAATTAAAAGCAAATTAAAAGTATATACATGAAAAAAAATTCTCTCCCAGTTGTAAATGAAAATTTTACACTAATACGAAAAATTCCAAAGCAACTTTAACTAACTTTGACCACCCGTGAATTTACTAAAAATAATATATAAATTTACAAGGTGGCACCGCATTAGGTCCTTTAACATACTAACCACGGGGCTGCTGGAGTTAGGGTTTTGTTAGATTAGATTTTTTAAATTACTATGTTAGTAGGGTTTAGCCTATGTTTTTAACACTCCCGCCATTCCTTTTGTTTTTAATTAATAAGTACGATAAAGTTTATCAATTAAACGGAATGGAAACTTGGGTAATCTGAAAGGTGACGCAACCAACATTGTAAATTCTAGGTTTTTTATTGGTTATCATGCATATGGTTACAAAACTAAATTGTGCATATGTTATTTACAGTCCTAGTATTGCATACACAATTTTCTACAAGTATTTATTGCATACACAATTTTCTACAAGTATTTATTGCAACTTATTATGACTTCTGTTTTCTACAAAGACACAATTTTCTATAAGTATTTATTGCATACACAATTTTCTACAAGTATTTATTGCAACTCGTTATGACTGTTGTTTTCTACAAGTATTTATTGCATATACAATTTTCTACAAGTATTTGTTGCAACTCATTATGACTGCTGATCCAATTAAAAAAATTATTGCATAAACAATTTTCTACAAGTATTTATTGCAACTCATTATGAATGTTGTTTTCTATAAACAAGAAAGAAAAGAGGCTACCTTTTGATATTTTTTTTAAATTAGCGTATCCCTGGGTGTTTTCAAAAATGTCTCATTGCAACATCTTTGTTAATAAAGAAAATATATTTAGTCTTGTGAATATGTAATTTATTAATATATAATTGGCAATATGACCATGCAATAAGTCTCATAAAAGGTTAAAAAAATGATAAAATTATGTTAGAGAAGGAAAAAAAAGTTTGATGCACCAATTTTCAAAATACTTGACTGCAATTTCCCACCTAAAGTTCCCTTCACTTTTATTTTATTATTTTCTCTCTCTTCTATGTTATCATTTCTCTTCCCCTTTGATTTTACGTCTATTTATGCCACTTTTCTTCATTACTGTATTCTACATTATTCATATTCTAGAATGTTCAATATTTTACCAGTTAGATCTTATCTTATAATTACCTATTTTTACATTATAATAATTTATATTGTAATATTTTTTACTTTAATTTAGTATTTTATTAATCTCACTTATGCATCAAATATTCATATAAGGTTACTTATAAAATAAATATAAAAATCCGTGATAGTGTCACTTCTAATTTTAGTAGTTAATTATTTAATAATCCTTACCTTAACATTAGCAACTAATAAATTAAATTAAATTATAGATGTGCCTTCCAATTTTATTCAAAAAAAATAAAATGAATATGGACCATCATGTTTGACCAGCTAAATAGATTGTACATAGCACAATATAAATCACTTTTGTCCCTACTTCTCCATATTGTCACACCCTCCTCATCTCCTAGCCTCTCTGTATTCTTAGGTTAGTTCTTCTAAAACCTGTCAATATCGCACATATACATGTAACATCTCTTTTATTTATTTTCATCCATATGTCATTGATTATCAAAACTTAACTAATCTTTTTTTATAGGAACTCATATCACCAGCATATATGGAAAGAATTGATAGCTTAAGCTCTCTAAAACCTATTGATAATAAATATGAGTGGAAAATCAGGGTTCAAGTTATTAGAATCTACGAAAATTACAGTAGTAAAGGTGACAAGGTATATCTAGGAAGAAATCTCCTATTGTTAGATGATAAGGTAAATAATTATATTTAAATAGTTTATTCTTTATATATATATATATATTGCAATCTTATAATTATTCATTTTTTCAAATGTTTTTTGTTGCATAACATAGCATACCCGAATTCATGCTTTTATATGGGTAAATCATGTTGAATACTTTAATAACAAGTTGGAAGAAGGACAAAAATACATTATCAGCAATTAATGTGTCAAATCCTACAAACCAGAATCTATCAAACCTATCCGCAAAGATCTACAGATTCGGTTAACAAGATGTACCAAGGTAACGAAATTATTGAATTATGAGATGATGATACAGGAAAATGAATTTGATTTCTTTGATATTGCTGATGTGAAAGAGTTATTGCTAGAGAAAGACCAAGCTCAATTATTAGGTATGATCTAAGATACTTTAGACATGCATACACATCTGTTTTACAATAAGTAGCAAGTTTCATTTATTTATTATTATTATTTATCATATTTTATTGGAGTGCTCAAAGATATGGATTATGATATTTTAAAAGATGGTTTAAATGAGTTTGTGAATGCAAATGGCAAAGAGCTATGCAATTTTATATTTGAACTTACAGATGGGAGGTATGTATATATAGCACTTTAAATATTATGGAATTTAAATATTTATTTTATTATATGCATAAACAATATTTTGCTTCCCATTTTTACGTTTTGATAGTTCTACTATGAAATTTTGTTTTTTGGACGATTTTGCCAAATTGTTTGCTACCGGTCTAAAGGAAGCTACTGAGAAACCAGTTATCATCATTGTGGCAAGTTATTGGTTGAATTCATTTAAAGGTATAATTTTAGTATGACTTTTATGTTATTCATAATTGAGAAAATTTATCAAAATATGTTTTGATAGGATTTACCCCTTTTTCTCCATCAGTCTAGCTCAATTCTCTCATCCATCGGTCCAGTTATGCTATCAACAATCAATTACTTTAATGTTTGAAAATTTAATAACATAACGTTTCTTATATTCTAGAGCCAATTAATATGACCAACGTTGGTGCAACACGGTTTTTGATCAACCACAATCATCATAGTGTTCTTAAAATGAGAAAGAGGTAAATTTGAGTTTTACTGAAATGTAATATAATATATTTTTTAAATATAATATACATCAAAAATTAAATTTATAAAATGTGTAGGTTGGATATTATTAATTTCAATAAAGGAAAAGTTGATGTTAACGATATAATTACCAGAGATTATCAAATACTGAGTATTGATGAGATAAGGAACATGAAATCTGAATATATTGAGGTATACTCCTTAGATTTTAAACTTTTTTATTTTTAATTTGTCTTTCCTATTAAAGTACCTAAAGTTACTATATTTTATAAATTTCAGAAAGAAGTTATTTGTCAAGTAACCATTAGGAATTTAAAAGAGGAACAAACTTGGTATTATGATGCTTGCTTAGCATGTAGTGATCAAGAAGCTGAGGAGAAAGATGGGAAGCATAAATGTCCTAATTGTAAAAGAAGCGAACCATGTCCAGACATGAGGTAATTTTCTGTAATGCTAGAGAAAAACTTACTTACTTTCCTACTAACAATTTTTATATATATGTGTGTGTGTTTGTGTGCAAATTTAGATTATGTGTTATTGTTGAAGATAATAGTGGCAGTGCTGCAATAATTTTACAAGACCGTGAGGTTTACAGAATAGTTAAGATAAATGTTTATGATGTAATGGGAGATCAAGAAAAGGTATGTATAGCTCCAAATATTCTAATAGAAAATTTTAATACCTTATTATTTGACAAAATTAAATAAATTATAATATTCTTTCTAGCAACGAAAGAAAAATAAATTTCCAATAATTTTGAAGTGTTTGGAGGGAAGGCAGCATACAATTACTACATATGTTGGTGAGAATAATGTACACAGAGGTTTAAGCATGTACATGGCCACAGACATATTTGAAGGTTTTGAGTTGATTGGGAATTCTATTAGAAAGTGAAGACGGTGCAATTGCGTTACAAAGTTCACAAGTATTTTGTTGAGACGACCCAAACTTGCCCTTATGGGAAAGCCCGGACTGAATTGAGAACACGACAAATCAGAACACAAACAATATAATATTTCATTGCTTATTACAACAATTTACATCAGAGTACAAGAATATATCAGGGTATGAATAAATATTACATAGAAAAATATCAGGGAATAAAATACAAAGCAGCGGAAATTTAAATGTATAAATATAATGACCAACACAATTGAATGAAATACACGAATAAAAAGCTTTCCGAATATAACTCCATTTGTAATCCAGGATCCTAGGAAAAGGAATATCTGCGAAAACCAAAACTGCTAGCTGCCCATGTGGAAAATATGGGCACCCAGAGTTTAGGTTAAAGCAATAAACTCCGAGTCAGTCATGGGACTGGTGTGAGAAATAGAACATTTATTAATCTATTTTAAAGTTGGGCAAATCAAGGGACCACGCCGTATAACGCGGAACGGGTTTACCCCCAAGAATACTAGTTCATAAAACAAACAACGCAATGCTAAAGAGAAAAATGAAATTATTATAAGACTCAGGTCCCATCACACAATGAATGCAGTCGAGGATAGAGTTTTCCCTTATAATAGCCAAATATGCTTGGTACGCAAAATTTATCTTTTATTATTACTATAAGTGAAGAAATGAACTTCAAATATAAATGTATCAATCATAGACGACATGAATGTTCCATACCAGTATGCCGCAAATAGTATACAACTAAATCTTTAAAATGTCATATTGGAAGTTGGATTTCCATTATGATGGGTCCTGATCCGAAAGATCCATCGCATAGTGCAATACCCAATGGCTTACGTCCCATGCATGAGAAAACACTGTAATGCAATATCCGCACTATATCCAGGATATACAGTATCTCAACGGCTTACGTCCCGTGTGTGAGAAAACGCCATATGCTCTATCCTTCTGGGAATCGGGGGGTGTTCTCTATCCCTACCAGGTGTGTAGCGATCACACCCAGCCAATCTCGGTCAACCGAATCCATCCTCATATCGAAAGTATACTGATCTAATCATCAATTCACCATCATACCGATGTGTGAGGCTCGCAAATTAATGCTACATAAAGCTATGCTTTGATCATCATCCACCAAGCTCTTCTTTTCAACAAAAGCTTGGATCGCAGTATCTAAGCATGTCACATTGCCAATCCATACCATACCATTGATTTCTGCCGATATATAACTGTTGTATATAACGCAGTTGTATACACAATTATATGATTTTTGTTTGATGATAACAACCAAATACATTTTATTATTAAATGTGTTTGTTACTGTACTGCTTCATATCCACATCACAGACAGGAATATAATATTTAAATTTAAATAGAATATGACTATACACGAATTCAAATATTCAACAGTATTTTATTTAAATATAAATATTTTATTTCATACATTCAAACAGTACAACTCTTGTAACTCCAATATTTGTACATCTCACATTTCAATTTCATTTTATACATATATAGTTTCATATACAGTGCTCCTCACTATAGTTCTCTGCTCACTCATATACATTTTCATATATACATTCTTTATACTGTCACATACTCTGATATTCTTTTCACTATTACTGTCTTCTGTCTTCACTGCTACAGTCAGTCCAATCAACATCTTCTTGCCTGTCACAAACAGAAACACACAGTACTCTACAATAGAAATAAATCTAAATTCTAGCGAATATAAATTTTAATTTTAAACATTTTATTTGCCTCAGTTTTTTGGTGTTTTTTATCATCATTTTTCATGACTCGATCTGATTTATTGAATATATCCGACTGTGTCCAGAAAGCTTGTGATATTCACAGTGATTCACTGTAAATACATAAGGCAGTCAGTGTATATACAAAATATTTCTGTGCAGGGACAAGAATATTTTTTTGAGTGGTTGCATATACACACGTGTGCACTACCTCACTAATCCAGTGTGCAACTGAGGAGTATCCTTGTGGACCATCTCGACTCAGTGCGGCATGGTCAACATAGCAACTCATGTCAAATTGGTCAAGGGAGTTTCTATTTTTTTCCAGAATGGTCGAGCACAAGTGGTAATAGTTTCAAGTGCATGGAGCATGAAGCATGGGTTCAAATGTGTGGATACACTACATGGAGCAAAGCAGATTGATCATGGAAATAGCCCAAACAGTTTATAGGGCACAACAACATGAAGTTGGTATAGTCAAGCGGGCCAACAAGTAATGCAGCATATGATCAAGAGCCATGCCAACATATCGACACAGTATGCTTAAGTTAAAAAATCAAGAAAAATCATACAAGCAGCAGCATGAGGCTATCAAGACAAGTTAATCTTAATGGATTTTTGTAACGACCCGGGGAATTCGCGATCCTGATTATCGACATAAACTCAATGTCGACTATCCAAGCATCGGAAATACCAGATAGTTAATAGAAAGAAGTTAGAGAGTGAGAATAGATAAGATAGAAAGTTAGAATAGAAGAAGAACATACAACAACATCAGAGTAACACGAATCTCACAGCGCAACGAACAACATATAATAGATAACATATCTTTGAAATAAAATCAGTATATGTATGCAGTAACATTATCAGAGTACAACACTTACAACACAGCGGAATAAACAATAGCTATATAATCCTGAAGCCTACTACTCCAAGCTCTCCAAGTATATCTGTAAAACCTGACCACTTGAGTGCTCGTACAAATTTGGGCACCCAAGAGTTTAGGGTAAAACAAAACAAAATAAACTCTGGGTCAGTCATGGGACTGGTGTGAGTAAAACAGTTTGATAAAATAAATGATATTTCATAAGACCACGCCGTATAACACGGACCTATTTTTTCCCTTATGAGAATCCAAAACACTTGGTCCAACATTCAAAAACATTTTGAAAGGAACGATAATCTTTATATCAAACTAATTTGATATTATAATAATGTCTATCAACCACAATATAATAATAATCTAGAAGAACGCTTTCATCTCACGTTCCACATATATAATATATAATCAAAAACCACGGGCGCTTATTGGTTAATGAATTCCAACTGGCAAGGTATGGGACCACCTTCCGACAGTGTATCTCTAGAGAGGAATACATCGATTTCAACAAGAACATCTTGTAACCCAGGCTAAACATGATCGGTCACTCATTTCGCTTGAGTGTACCAAATGTATTATCACCAACGGTTGGGATCAAAAACCGTTTCGCGAAAGGGACGACATCGAAATAGATTATAGAAGTAAATGGAATTTTTCTAGATCAGGTGACAATACACCCTAATTGACAGCAAACCACTTAGCCATGCGACCTACCCGATTTTATACCATTTCCTGGTTGTGAGGCTAGAGGCCACGCTTATCTCTGACAGATCACATCTTTATTAACTTTGAATGCCACATCATCATACCCACCAAATCACAAATTGATTTCTCCAAACATACCACGGGTAAACAGCTAAGAGAAACGAATTCCTCCGCCAACAAATGTAAATACGTTTGAAGAGATCAACTTACGCGATCTATTAAATATACTCTGTCAGACATTCTTCCATACAAGTTGTCCTGGGACTGGACAAACCGAAGGCACTATTCTGTAAATCCATCTTAGGCAATTTCTACCTAGGATCGCCAGAACGGCCCTTGCATAACTCCGTCTTCACTTGACTTCATCATATTTAATTCGCAACGGTAATGCCATACGGAGTGGTTTTTAGATAATGAATCTGATTCTAGTCTCTCCATATTAACAACGGAAAAATGGTCAAAAACTTTGATAGTCGGTGATTTAACTATCGAAGAAAAACACGTGTACAAATAATGGTCTTATTTCAAAATGGAAATCTTACCGATCAATCATCATTTCATTTCCCAATTTCCCATTTATCGTTTCCATATATTCAGAAATTCCTTATTTTTTAAATTAGAAAATATACGTTATTAACTTTGGAAAACGTTTCCATTTCTGATTCACGCATCAATATCTTCCCACATATATCAGTCTCTAACTGTAAAATAGTAAGAGAACAAACCCCTATGTATTAACCCCGAAGGCCGAAACCAATATCAGATCGATACCCAAAAAGCAATTCAACTCAACTAATTTCTAGTCAGTTTCTAATTTCAGTAATTCCATTTAAATTTGTAATTCAAACCCCAAATTCCTTTATAATATTTTATTTGCAAAATATTTACTTTCATCTATTTTTTCACATAGAATGTGAATAATATTTCTTCTTTGCAATCAAAACAGTTTGATTTCTTATTTAAAACAATATGTCAAACCTAAATTCTAATTATATTTTTATTTGTAGAATTATTCATACAAATCTCCTTTTTATTTCTAATACATAAATCTCATTTGTAATCCCTTTTATATAATTCTATTTATTCTATACAAATCCTTTTATATAATTCTATTTATTATATACAAATCCTTTTACATAATTCTATTTATTCGATACAAATCCTTTTATATAATTCTATTTATTCTATACAAATCCTTTTATATAATTCTATTTATACTATATAAAAATGTTTCATTTTCAATATTCACTTTGAAAATGTCCTTTTATACATTCCAGTAATTCATATGGTATTTAAAATACCAAATAACATGACTAGTGTCATCAAAATCAATCACAGATCATATATCACAATATATGAAAACAAACATTATTATAAATATTGAGGAATCCGGTTGGATCCCTCCAGCCTGTTTCCCTGCATCCACAGATGTTAAAAAATATAATTAGCATCAATTTCATTTCAATATGAAATATTCTTATAAACAGAATCAATATAAAATTAACGATTTATATATATAACTATATCTATATTTTTCAACCAATCAATCAACAATTCAATCAAACAATCAACACACAGAAATCAACCAACATCTATCAGTTCTAAAAATATGTTATAAAAATATAATTGGGCACAATTAGTGAGTTTTACTCACATTGGACAGTCATCGTTAAATAACGATAAATGTCAGTTGATTCAGACAGACAATTTATTTTGCTATAAATTCTAATGAGCTCTGATTCACTCCCAGTCAGTGCCATTATGTAGCTACCATCCATATGATCCCAACGGGTCTAGTTTTACTGAATTTCGATCACGTATGGAAAAGATATGCAATTTACAAGGTTGTACACTTTGTTTGAATTAAAATTAGACTTTAATTTATTTTGATTTAGGCCTTACCATCTCCAAGCTTACCGGCCCAGTTATCGAAGTCTACCCGCAACTCTTCTTCCCCGATATGTTAAACGCAACAGCTCCATTTCAACAGCCGTTTTCGAATCCTACTTCCACCATTATCCTCACTTCTACTTCATAATATTTCGAACCAAAACTTCCATTCAACTCCACACCTGAATCTCCATCTCCTAATCTCCTTTACAACAAACTCGCATCACCTATGGAAAGTCCGACATCGACTGTATCGCGTTAGCACGGTGACTGGTGCGTCACTTTTCATTCCTGAAATCCACCAAAAACTCCACGCAAGACCGAAATAGACCCCTCAACCCAAATATCACCATCAAATCATTGATTGAAATTTATACTTCGTCCACAACCGAACCCTAGCTGCTGTGGTTAAAAAGGTTGTGCTCTACAGATGGTGGGAGTTGCACAAAAAGTGTACCAGGCTGAAGAGAAACGATACAGGAATTCAATTATATATATATTGTGATTTATTTGGTTTTATATGAATCGTTCTTCATTTTTGGAAGTGACTACTTTGCTGTGAGGAAGAAAAATGTTACGACGTGTTTTTTAGTTGACCACGGAGGAAATAAATTTAGGGTTAAGGGAGATAGAGGTGTATTTATAGGATGGTATAATAATTTTATACTCGATTTTATATTCATATTTAATCAGTCGTTGTTTGTTTTTATCATTAAAAATTCCTATAATTACATACAATATCCAAATTTGATGAAAATGGACACACAGCTACAGTTCGACATTTCAAACCCAATTAACTTGTTTCATCGAATTCTGAATCTGTTTGCTCACACAACATAATTTTAAAGTCACATTATCAACTATTTTTCACATTAACTTTCCGTACAACCATATACTGACCCCAAAAATCACGGAAATTGAAATTTAACAATAATTTAATATTCCGGATCCAACAAAATTAGTTTCATCGAAAATGGAGGTCGTTTGCAAAACTGGCTATTTTTAAAGCTCTAAATAAACCCATTTAAATATTTATATATTTAAAAGTAATATTAATAAATTAATATTATCATATATATTCCAACAGAATATCATATAGTTCCAAAATAAATATATCGGGATTTATAACTCGGTATTTCAAAGTTCCCAGTTATATTGATATTCGATTTATATTAAAAATCCATTTATAATATAAATAAATCATTATAAATTATAAAGGAATTCCATAGCGACTTTTCGAAAATTTGATTTGGACATAAAACAAAATCTACCTGACGAAATCCCGATTTTTCTCTTCCATTAGAAAAATATACTTCACCAGCTCCGAACCTTTCTTGTTTCATAGAAATCCGGCTTAAAACGGATTTTATATATTCATTTAAAGTTCGAATTGCCAAATTGCGAACTGCCGCGCCATTTCGAGCACGATTATAATTATAATATAATTATACGTTCAACAGTCGTTTATATAATATATTCGATTATAAAATTCAACTCTAAACTGAATTATATATTATAAATGATCCAATTCACACAATATTGTGAATTCCACTATTTCCGACTATTTCAGAAATTAAATATATTATTCTATTATTTATATTAATTAAATATTCAATAGTTATTTTAATTTAAACTGTTTAAATTACCAAACCATATTTTAAATAATTAAATAAAATTAATTATTATACCGTATAAATACAGGTCGTTACATTCTTCCCCCCTTAAAATAATTTCGTCCTCGAAATTGCTAAGGTAGAAAACAAACCCTATTAACTGGGTAAAAATTATTGTTTACCTATTAACTTCAGTTTTAACAAAACCGATTTAATTTCAATTAAATATTAATTCATTTCTATTAACAAAAAATTTCAAAAATTCTGAAAATTTTCTAACACCTAAAATTTTTGCTAGCACCTCCTTCGTCTGGCTCAATCGATACAACTACAACTCGCCTCTCTAGGCATTCTCCAACCCAAAAGAAAATCAAACAGCCAAGCGGCTTGCCACACAGGCTCATAAATCACCAAATCCATATAAAATAAATTTGTACCTTTTTGTTGGGAGTATCATTATATCCTTTCCATCTGCTGTTAATTTAGCATATACCAATGTCATCCCAATCAAACTCCAATCAGTTTTTATCCTTAGATCCCCCATTATCTTATAACTAAGCCAAATTCCGTTCTGAAATCAAATTCCACTATCAATTCCAAATTCTTACGACATCAATCCAACTTACTCGATATCATTATAATCTAATTCAATTCAATTTCCACTTAATTGACTTCAATTTAATTCCAATTTGCTTTTCCAAATTTCAATTCAATTTGGTTTTAATTCAAACAATCTTCTTGGGAGTATCAAACCATTTACCAAATCAAAAAACAAACTTTCCTTTTTTGGAAATTAAACATCTTGTTTTTCTCAAATCAATTCAAAGCAGATATCTTTGGTAGTAATCCATCACTTAGAACTCAAAAATGAACACTGATGATGTGGCCAGCATCATCCGAGTTATTTCCCAACGACTGAAGTGAGTTCAATACTATATCACTTTTCAAAACCATTTCTAAACATTTCCATTTTGAAATCAGTTCAAAATATCCTTCGCAATGTTTGAAAACATTTCCAAAATCTCCTAGGATTTTTAAATTCTAATATATTTAATCCAAATCCATTTACAAACACTGTTTCCATATTTCAGGAATTTTAATTCCAAATTCTGATTTAAATTCAGATTTAAATTCAGATTTAATTCATCTGCTTTTATATTATATGAATTCTAATTGGTTATTTATATAACCATTTCAATTATAATCAAACAACACATCCAATATACTATAATACTTCAAATATTAATCATTCTTTTATATCAAAATATAATTTTGGGTAAAATTATTTCGTTTACCCTCTTTTCAAAACATACTGTGTCGGTTCATCGTATTCAAGTGCTTATAAACCCCTACCGATACAGTGGATCAAACAGATCGATCAGAACCCATAAACAACTCAAACCAATAAACCTCAACAATATAAAACAATATTATAT
Source organism: Allium sativum (assembly GCA_030737875.1). Classification (NCBI taxonomy): domain Eukaryota; kingdom Viridiplantae; phylum Streptophyta; class Magnoliopsida; order Asparagales; family Amaryllidaceae; genus Allium; species Allium sativum. Next base: position 315,883,878 of record CM060915.1, read on the forward strand.
CAAATAACAAATACGTTCACTCGTACATATACACTCAAACTCAATCTAGGGCATTACTAACCCCATCTCTAATGAGTTATGCCACAGAGACAAGGTAATTACTGAACCTTCAGCGCTGATACAAATATAACGACCCGGGGAATTCGCGATCCTGGTTATCGACATAAACTCAATGTCGACTATCCAAGCATCATAAATACCGGATAGTTAATAGAAAGAAGTTAGAGGGTGAGAATAGATAAGATAGAAAGTTAGAATAGAAGAAGAACATACAACAACATCAGAGTAACTCGAATCTCACCGCGGAATGAACAACATATAATAGATAACATATCTTTGAAATAAAATTAGTATATGTATGCATTAACATTATCAAAGTACAACACTTACAACACAAAGGAATAAACAATAGCTATATAATCCTAAAGCCTACTACTCCAAGCTCTCCAAGTATATCTGTAAAACCGGACCACTTGACTGCCCGTACAAATTTGGGCACCCAAGAGTTTAGGGTAAAACAAAAAAAAACTCCGGGTCAGTCAAGGGACCGGTCTGAGTAAAACAATTTAAAACAGTTTGATAAAGTAAACGATATCTCATAAGACCACTCTGTATAACACGGAACGGGTTTTTCCCTTATGAGAATCCAAAACACTTGGTCCAACATTCAAAAACATTTTGAAAGGAACGATAATCTTTATATCAAACTCATTTGATATTATAATAATGTCTATCAACCACAATATAATAATAATCTAGCAGAACGCTTTCATCTCACGTTCCACATATATAATATATAATCAAAAACCGCGGGCGCTTATTGGTTAATGAATTCCAACTGGCAAGGTATGGGACCACCTTCCGACAGTGTATCTCTAAAGAGGAATACATCGGGTTCAACAAGAACATCTTGTAACCGGCCAGGCTAAACATGGCCGGTCACTCATTTCGCTTGAGTGTACCGAATGTATTATCACCAACGGTTGGGATCAGCAACCATTTCCCGAAAGGGACAGCATCGAAATAGATTATAGAAGTAAATGGAATTTCTCTAAATCAGGTGACAATACACCCTAATTGGCAGCTAACTACTTAGCCATACGACCTACCCGATTTTATACCATTTCCTGGTTGTGAGGCTAGAGGCCACGCTTATCTCTGATAAATCACATCTTTATTCACTTTGAATGCCACATCATCATACCCGCCAAATCACAAATTGATTTCTCCAAACATACCACGGGTAAACAACTAAGAGAAAAGAATTCCTCCGCCACCAAATGTAAATACGTTTAAAGAGATCAACTTACGCGATCTATTAAATATACTCTGTCAGACATTCTTCCATACAAGTTGTCCTGGGACTGGACAAACCGAAGGCACTATTTTGTAAATCCATCGTAGGCAATTTCTACCTAGGATCGCCAAACCAGTCCTTGCATAACTCCGTCTTCACTTATCTTCATCATATTTGATTTGCAACACTAATGCCATACGGAGTGGTTTTCAAAGAATGAATCTAATTTGCAACGCTAATGGTCAAAAACCTTGATAGTCGGTGACTTAACTATCAAAGAAAAACATGTGTGCAAACAATGGTCTTATTCCAAATGGAAATCTTACCGATCAATCATCATTTCATTTCCCAATTTCCTGTTTATCGTTTCCATATATTCATAAATTCCTTATTTTCTAAAATTAGAAAATATACGTTATTAACTTTGGAAAACGTTTCCATTTCTGATTCACGCATCAATATCTTCCCACATATATCAGTCTCTAACTGTAAACTAGTAAGAGAACAACCCCCTACGTATTAACCCCGAAGGCCGAAACCAATATCAGATCGATACCCAGAAAGCTAATCAACTCAACTAATTTCCAGTCAGTTTCTAATTTCGGTAATTCCATTTAAATTCCTAATTCAAAACCGAAATTCCTTTATAATATTTTGCTCGCAAAATATTTACTTCCACCTAATTTTTCACATAGAATGTGAATAATATTTCTTTGTTGCAATCAAAACAGTTTGATTTAGTATTTAAAAACAATATCTCAAACCTAAATTCTAATTATATTTTTATTTGTAGAATTATTCATACAAATCTCCTTTTTATTTCTAACACTTAAATCTCATTTATAATCCCCTTTATATAATTTTATTTATTCTATACAAATCCTTTTATATAATTCTATTTATTCCATACAAATCCTTTTATATAATTCTATTTATTCTATACAAATCCTTTTATATAATTCTATTTATTCTATATAAAAATATTTTATTTTCAATATTCACTTTGAAAAATTCCTTTTATACATTCCAGTAATTCATATGGTATTTAAAATACAAAATAACATGACCAGTGTCATCAAAATCAATCACAGATTATATGTGTAACATCCCGTATTTTTATCGATATAATAATTATTTATTTATTTATTTAAATAGTGATTTAGATAATTAAATGGTTGTTTAATTAAATAATATTGAATATTTAATTAATATAAATAATAGAATAATATATTTAATTCTGAAATAGTCGGAAATAGTGAATTCACAATATTGTGTAAATTGGATAATATATAATATATAATTCAGTTTAGAGTTGAATTATATTAACAAATATATTATATAAACGAAGTTTGAACGTATAATTGTATTATAATTATAATCAAGCTCGAAATGGCGCTGCACTTCGTAATTTGGCGATTCGAACTTCAATTGAATACAGAATCCGTTTTAAATCGGATTTCTGTGAAACAAGAAACGTTCGGAGCTGGTGAGGTATATTTTTCTAATGGAAGAGAAAAATCAAGATTTCGTCGTGTAGATTGTGAGTTATGTCCAAATCAAATTTTTGAAAATTTGCTATGGAATTCCTTTATAAATTATAACGATATATTTATGTTATAAATTGAACACCGATTTAATCTGGATTTGAAATGTCGTGTTATAAATCCAGCTATGTATATTCTGAAGCGGTATGATATTATATGTGAATATATATGATAATATTTATTTATAAATATTTAATTTAATTATTTTTAAATATATTAATATTTAAATGGGTTTATTTAGAGCTTTAAAAATAGCCATTTTTGCAAACGACCTCCGTTTTCGACGAAACCAATTTTGTTGGATCTGAAATATTAAATTATTGTTAGATTTCAATTTTTCGTGATTTTTAAAGTCAATATGTGGCCGTACGGGATTTTAATGTGAAAAATAGTCAATAATTTGACTTTAATAACACGTTGTATGAGCAAACGGAGTCGGAATTAGACGAAACCAGTTTCGTTGAGTCCGTAATGTCAAACTGTAGCTGCATGCCCATTTTCATGATTTTTGGATATCATGTATGATCATAGGAATTTTTAAATGATAAATTGAGTCAATAATCTAATATAAAATAAATAAAAAAAGGGTTGCTTACTTTCTAAGCTATCATATATCCTATAAGTACTCCCATCGAAACCTAATGAATTAATTTTCTGGTCAAAAACAATACGGCCGCCATCTCTTTCTTCCCAACAAGATAGAATTTCCATTTCAAAATCAAATTAAAAATCAACCGCTCAGTATAAAAATCCAATCTTGGATCCAATGTTTTTCTTTTTGAAAGGGCTTCTACCCTATATGCATATTGTAGGGTGCGGTTAAATTTCCTATAGCTCAAATTGGGGAGCAGTAAACCTAGGGCTAGGGTTAGTAGGAGATTGAAGTCGAGATTGAGGAAATGGAGTTTAGGAATGGATTTGTGGTAGGAAATAACATCCATTTGCTAAGATTTGGTGTATTCGGTGGAAATCCATGTCGCATTGGTTATTGTGGGAACTCGAAATACTGGGGGATCGCATTCCTATAGATGAGTGCGAGTACATGGTATTTGCGATGAAATTGAAGGGGAGATTTAGAGAAGGAGTTTGGAGTTTTTACTTTGGATTTTCATTGAGAGGAAAGGCTGAACGAGGCTCGCGAGTTTCTAATAATGGCCATTGTTGCATCGAGTTCGAACAGGGCAATTGAGGGAGAAGGGATGACGAGCTTCATGTTGAGGGGATGATTGTGAAGAGTAAGGGAAGAGAGGAATTATAGGAATTTTTGTAGGATTTATAACAAAGTAAGGGAGGAGTTTTGTTTTTTTGGAAATCTGGTAATGGTGTTCGAACCATTATAGGCAATTTACAGGAGTTAGCACGGAGGGAGGAGGGATTACTTGGAGCGGATTTAATTCTGCTGGGCCGGGGTAAGATGTAAGCCCATTTAAATAATTGTTGTTAACATTTGTTTTAAAATTCAAATAGCGCGCAACTTATAAAATGAATATCTTATTCATATGTTAACCGAATTCAGCAAAACTGGATCCATTGGGATCGTATGGACGAGGGCTTCAAAATGTAACTAGTTTGGAATGATTCGGAGCTTATTGGAAATTATGATGGAATAAAATGTCTGATCTGAATCAACAACCGTAAATTGTTATTTAACGATTAACGGACAATGTGAGTAAATCTCACTAACTCTGATCAATTTATATTTTTATAAATATAATCTAGTAATGATAAATGATAATTGACTGCTATGTGATGATTATTTGGTTGAATTTATTATGTATTGGTTGAAATTACAAATAACGATATATATATATATATAAATCATTAATCAAATATTGATTCTGTTTATCAGAATATTTCATATTGAAATGAAATCGATGTTAATTATATTGTTTAACATCTGTGGATGCAGGGAAACAGGTCAGAGGAATCCAACTGGATTCCTCAACATTTATTTTACTGTTTTTCATATATAGTGATATATGATGTGATATATAGTCTGTTGTTGATGATGTGTGTTAGAATGATATTGATCATTGTTATTTGGTATTTTAAATACCATAAAAAATACTGGAATATAAAAAGGGAATTTTCAATGTTATATTGAAAAAGATATATATATATATATATAAAGGGAATATTCAATGTTATATTGAAAAAGAAATATATATAAAATCAAAGGATTTTATAAAAAGAGATATTTAAAAAATTAAAGGATTATATAAAAAGGAATATTTATTTGTAAAATAAATAGAATTATAAAGGAAATATTTATTTAGAAAATAAATAAAGTTATAAAAGGAAATATTTATTTAGAAATAAATAGAATTTTAAAAGGAAATATTTATTTAGAAATAAATAGAGTTATAAAGGGAAATATTTATTCATGGAATAAATAAAGTTAATTGAAAAAGGAGTTAGTCGAATATTATTTATTTGAACAGAGTTAGTCGAACATTATTTATTCAAATAGAGTTAGTCGAACATTATTTATTCGAGTAGAGTTAGTCGAATAGAGTGAGTTGAGTATTAGTTAATTGAACAGAGTTAAATCGAATATTAGTTATTCAAAAGGAGTTAATCGAATAGAGTTATTCGAAAAGGAGTTAATCGAATAGAGTTATTCGAAAATGAGTTATCGAATAGAGTTATTTGAAAGGAGTTAATCGAATAGAGTTATTCGAAAAGGAGTTATCGAATATAGTTTATTCGAAAGGAGTTATCGAATATAGTTTATTCGAAAGGAGTTATCGAATATAGTTTATTCGAAAGGAGTTAATCGAATATAGTTTATTCGAAAAGAGTTAATCAACTATAGTTTATTCGAAAGGAGTTAATCGAATACAGTTTATTCGAAAGGAGTTAACCGAATATAGTTTATTTGTTAATCGAATAGAGTTAATCGATTAGAGTTAATCTAATAGAGTTAACTGATTAGAGTTAATCAAATAGAGTTAATCTGATAGGGTTAATCGATTAGAGTTAATCAGATAGAGTTAATCCAATAGAGTTAATCAACTAGTTAATCAAATAGAGTTAATCAATTAGAGTTAATCGAATAGAGTTAATTGATTAGAGTTAATCAAATAGAGTTAATCCAGTAGAGTTAATCGATTAGAGTTAATCAAATAGAGTTAATCCAATAGAGTTATTCGATTACAATTAATCACATAAAGTTAATCCAATAGAGTTAATTGATTAGAGTTAATCGAATAGAGTTAATTGAATAGAGTTAATCGAATATAGTTATTCGAAAGAGAGATTATCGAATATAGTTTATTCGAAGGAAATAGTTATCGAATAGAGATTTTTCGAAAGAGAGTTACTTAAGGAAGTCTGTTAAAGATTTAAAAGGTAAACTTTTTCTATTTCGAGGTTAAAAATGTTGTTCAGTTAAGGTCTGAGAGGTAGTTATACCCCAACTTGATTGACTCCATTTTTAACGAAGGAATGGTCAAGGTTCGATAGTGTATGTTGGTTAAGCGAATTTAGTTAATGAAGGTAATGTTTTGAGTTGGTATAGCGATGTTTTATTTAAACATCTGTTTAAATCCAATGAAGGAGTTTTGGAAATGTTTTCCAAATAAGAATCAGAAATGTTTTCTAATATAAAAAAATAGAAATGAGAATAAATATGGAAAAAAATTCTAATGATTAATAACGTATATTTTCTAAATTTTGAAAATAAGAATTTATGGAAATGGGTAACTGAATAGATGAATGATAAATTAATTTAAAAAGATAAAAAATTGATTGATGATTGATCGGTAAGATTTCCATTTGGAAATACGACCGTTGTTGTATACATGTTTTTCTTTGATAGTTAAATCACCGACTATCGAAGTTTTTGACCATTTTCCGTTTTTAATACGGAGAGACCGGAATCAGTTATATTATCTGAAAACCACTCTGTATGGCATTAGCGTTGTGAATAAAATATGATGAAGCTAATTGAAGATGGTGTTATGAAAGGGTTGTCCTATTTGTAGAGTAGTGCCTTCGATTTGTCCAGTCCCAGGACAACCAGTATGGAAGAATGTCTGACGGAGTAAATTTAATAAGTCGCGTAAGTTGATCTCTTCAAACATATTTACGTTTGGTGGCAGAGGAATTCATTTCTCTTAGCTGTATACCCATGGTATTTTTGGAGAAATCAAATTGGTGATTTGGCTGGTATGACGATGTGACATTGAAAGTAAATAAAGGTGTAGTCTTTACGTTATGACCTCTAGCCTCACAACCAGGAGATGGTATAAAATTGGGTAGGTCGCATGGCTAAGTGGTTGGCTGCCAATTAGGGTGTATTGTCACCTAATCTAGAGTTTCATTTACTTCTTTAACTATTTTGATGCTGTCCCTTATGGGAAACGGTTTCTGATCCCAACCGTTGGTGATAATACATTCGGTACACTCAAGCAAAATGAGTGACCAGTCATGTTTAGCCTGGGTTGCAAGATGTTCTTGTTGAACCCAGTGTATTCTTCTCTAGAGATACACTGTCGGAAGGTGGTCCTATACCTTGCCAGTTGGAATTCATTAACCAATAAGCGTCCGCGGTTTTTGATTATATATTATATATGTAGAACGTGAGATGAAAGCGTTTTGCTAGATGATTATTATATTGTGGTTGATAGACACTATTATAATATGAAGAGTTTTGATATAAAGATTATCATTTGTTTCAAAATGATTTTAATTGTTGAATCAAGTGTTTTGGATTCTCATAAGGGAAAAGCCCGTTCTGTGTTATACGGCGTGGTCTTATGGGATGTCGTTTGTTTTCTCAAACTGTTTTAAATTGTTTACTCATAGCAGTCCCATGACTGACCCAGAGTTTATTTTGTTTTGTTTTCCTTAAACTCCCTAAATTTGTACGGGCAGTCAAGTAGTCAGGATTTTACATATATACTGAGAGCTTGGAGAAGGAGGCTTCAGGATTATATAGCTAATGTTATTTCCGATGTGTTGTAAGTGTTATACTCTGGTAATGTTATTGTATACGTATACTGATTTTATTTCAAAGATATATATCTATTATATATTGTTCGTTCCGCTGTGAGATTCATGTTTACTCAGATGTTGTATGTTCTTCTTCTTCTTCTATTCTAAGTTTCTATCTTATATATTCTCACTCTCTATTTTCTTTCATTAACTATCTGGTATTTCTGATGCTTGAAAGTCGACATTGGGTTATATGTCGATTACTCAGGATCGCGAAATGCCCGGGTCATTATAGTGGTATCGGTGCTGAAGGTTAAGTAATTACCTTGGCTTTGTGGCGTGACTCGGTGAATATAGGATTAGTAATATCCTAGATTGAGTTGAGTGTGTATATACGAGTGAACATATTTGTTATTTGATATAAAATGATTTTATATTGTGGAGATTTATTGATTGAGTTGTTTATGAGTTCTGGTCGATCAGTTTGATCCATTGTATTGATAGGAGTTAATAAACACTTGAATACGATGAACCGACATGGTATGTTTTGAAAAGAGGGTAAATGAAATAATTTTACCTGAAATATATTTTGTTATAAAAGGAATCTATATATATGAATTATTATAATATATAGGATGTGTTGGTCATTATTATAATCGAATGAGATTATAAATTGAAATGGTTATGTAAATGGCCAATCAGAATTCATATGAATGTAATATATGAAATTAGATGAATTAAATCTGAATTTAAATCAAAATTGGAATTAAAATTCTGAAAACATGGAAAGTGTTGTAAATGGAATTGAATTAAGTATAAGAGAATTTTAAAATCCTGGGAGATTTTAGAAACGTTTTCCAAGCATTGGGAATAGTATTTGAAATAGATTTCAAAATGGAAGTATTTAGAAATGGTTTTAAAAGTGATATAGTATTGAACTCACTTCGATAACTGGGAAATAACCCTAATGATGAATCATGACATCATCGGTGTTCATTTTCAAGTTGTAAGTGATGGATTACTACCAAAATTTTTGTTCTTGAATTGTTTTGAGAAAACAAGTTGTTTTGATATTCCAAAATGAATATTTTGATTTTTTGGAAAAGGCTAAGCTGTTTAAAAATTCCCAGAAACAGATTGTTTGAATTAAAAAAATTAAATTAGAATTTTTAAAAGCAAATAGAAATAGAAATTGAATTGAAACCAGTTAAGTGGAAAATGAACTGAGATGGAAAATATTGAATTAGATTGGATTAGAGACAATCCGAAGTGGAATTGGACTGGTAAGTTAAGAGTTGAAATTAAAAATGGAATCTGAGTTAAGAACAGAATTCGGCTTGGGTATAACCGAATAAATGGGGATGACATTGTTATATGCAGAATTGGTAACACATGGAAAGGATATATTGATAGGCCCGACAAAAAGGTACCAGTTTATATTATATATGGGTTTGAGATTTTGATGAGCCGAATTGGCAAGCCGCTTGGTTGTTTGATTTTCTTTTCGGTTGAAGAAGGCCCAGAGAGGCGAGTTGGAGTTTGAGCTATTGACCAATACAAAGGAGGTGCTGGCGAAATTTTTCAGAAATTTCGGGTGTTAGAAAATTTTCAGAGTTTATGAAAATTTTCATTAGTAGGAATAAATTAATATTTTAATTAAAATTAATTGGTATAGTGAAACTGGAATTTAAAATTAAACAAATAATTTTACTTACTTAATAGGGTTTGTTTTCTACCTTAGCAATTTCGAGGACGAAATTATTTTAAGGGGGGAAGAATGTAACGTCCCGTATTTTTTATCGATATAATAATTTATTTATTTAATTATTTAAATAGGTATTTAGAGAATTAAATGGCTGTTTAATTAAATAATATTGAATATTTAATTAATATAAATAATAGAATAATATACTTAATTCCGAAATAGTCGGAAATAGTGAATTCACAATATTGTGTAAATTGGATATATATAATATATAATTCAGTTTAGAGTTGTATTATATTAACGAACATATTATATAAATGAAGTTTGAACGTATAATTATATTATAATTATAATCGAGCTCGAAATGGCGGTATAGTTCGTAATTTGGCGATTCAAACTTCAATTGAATATACAGATTCCGTTTTAAATCGGATTTCGGTGAAACAAGAAACGTTCGGAGCTGGTGAAGTATATTTTTCTAATGGAAGAGAGAAAATCGAGATTTCGACGTGTAGATTGTGAGTTATGTCCAAATAAATTTTCAAAAAGTCGCTATGGAATTCCTTTATAATTTATAACGATATATTTATATTATAAATGGATTTTCAATATAAATTAAACACTGATTTAATCTGGATTTGAAATGTCGTGTTATAAATCCAGCTATGTATATTCTTGAGCGGTATGATATTATATGTGAATATATATGATAATATTTATTTATAAATATATAATTTAATTATTTTTAAATATATTAATATTTAAATGGGTTTATTTAGAGCTTTAAAAGTAGCCATTTTTACAAGCGACCTCCGTTTTCGACGAAACCAATTTTGTTGGATCCGGAATATTAAATTATTGTTAGATTTCAATTTTTCGTGACTTTTGAAGTCAGTATGTGACCGTACGGATTCGGAATTCGACGAAACCAGTTTCGTTGGGTCCGTAATTGTAATGACCCGCATTTTTAGCTGTTGAATAATTAATTAATTTAATTATTTATTATCGATGTGGCGATATCGATGACCTGAATTAAATAAAAATGAATATTTAATTAATAATTATAATAAAATATATTATAAGCCGGAATGGTCAAAATAGTGAAATTCACAAAATACTGTGAATTGGATGGTATCAGGGGATTGGTTGAGTTTATATTCGAAATATAATAACGAATATATTCAGTCGACGACAGTTGAACGTATAATTTATAATATAATTATAATCGAGCTCGAAATGGCGCGGCAGTTCGCTATTTGGCGATTCGAACTTCAACTGAATATACAGAAGCCGTTTTAAATCGGATTTCGATGAAACAAGAAACGTGTGGAGCTGGTGGAGTATATCTTTCTAGTGGAAGAGAAAAATCGAGATTTCGTCGTGTAGATTTTGATTTACGTCCAAATCAAATTTCAGAAAAGTCGCTGTGGAATTCCTTTATAATTCGTAACGTTTTATATACGTTATTAAAGGGATTTTCAATGTAAATTGAATATCGAATCAATCTGGACTCAGAATAGCCAGTATATAAATATACTGGAGTTGTATGATATTCCTCGGTGAATATATACGAGAATATATATTTATTTATATTTAATTTAATTTTTATTTAAATATATTTATATATTTAAATGGGTCATTCAGAGCGTTAAAAATAGCCAGTTTTGCAAACAAAGTCGGATTTCGATGAAACTAATTTTGTTGGATCCGCAATGTCAAATTATTGCTAGATGTCAGTTTCCGTGATTTTTAGAGTCACTGTGTGGTCGTACGGATTTTTAGAGTGAGAAACAGTCAGTATTTTGACGGTCAAAAATACGCTGTGTGAGCATACAAAGTCAGAATTCGACGAAACCAGTTTCGTTGGGACCGTAATGTCGAACTCTAGCTACATGTCCAGTTTGGTGATTTTTAGGTATCGTATGTAATCATGGTGATTTTTACAAAGCAAATGATCGAAGAAAATAAATAAAATAACAAGGAAAAAAATATCCTAAAAGTTTTGCCTATAAATAACACACCAACTATCACTCCTTATGACCTAATCTGAAACCCAGTTTTCCGCCGTCAAAATTCTCCAGCAAAACAAAAGCCAAATCCTTCTTCATTAATCAAAATAAAACCGTAGAAAAATCTATAAATCATGATAGATACATATTTGAGTCCCTGGTGTGTTCCTCTTCACTCAGTATGAGTTTCATTTGGATCGATCATCATTTGTGGTTGCCGTGTAAAAGCAGCGTCGGTGAAAATCGACCTAGGGTTAGCAATTTCTAGAAGTGGGTGTGTTGGTTCTCGAATCCAAGTGTATATTCGAATTTGTTGTAGATAGGAGCATCATGTCTGGATTTTTGATGAGGTTCGGTGGTCATTTGGGGTAGCCGATGTGTACGGGGTACGCGAGATACCTGGGGTCGCATTTCTGGAAATGGCAGCGAGGAGGTTAATTCGTATATGAAGTTGGAGAGATTCAAGTGTTGAGTTCGATGGAGTGATTGGTTTTTGAAATTAGTTGAAGAGGAGAGGAGCGGTGAGAGGATTTATTTCGGTAATGGCTGTTTGGTTGTGAGCGGTTTACTGGAAGTGGAGGAAGAAGATGGATGCGGGTCTCACGTGAATGGACTGGTAATAGGAGTGTAAGGCCCAACATTTTATTTAAATTAATCTAAGTCTTTAATTAAAATAAATAATGTACTATATTTGCAGACCTTATAACTTTATCATACGTGGTCAGAATTGAACGAAACAAGATCCGACAGGATCGTATGGACGGGAGCAACACAATGAGATTGACCGGGAGTGAATTCGAGCTCGTTACAATTTATTGCAAAATAAATTGTCCGTCTGTATCAAAGACAGTTAATCATTTTTAACGATAACAGTCCAATGTGAGTAAAACTCACTAACTCTCCTCAATTTATATTTTAATATAAATTGTACTTTATTTATTGACTGCTGTATATTGATTGTTAAACTGGACTGTTAAATAGATTTGATTGAAAACGTAGTTATAGTTAATCTATGTACTGTTAATCAAATATGGTTCTGTACAGCAGGATATTTCATTTCAAAATGAAATATGATATATATTATACTGTGTAACATCTGTGGATGCAGGGAGACAGGTTGGAGGAATCCGACTGGATTCCTCAACAATTATTTTACTGTTTTCATATATTGTGTTATATGATGTGTTATATAATCTGTTCTGGATTATGTGTGTTAGGATGATATTAATCATTGTTATTCGATATTTTATATATCATAAGAAACCCTGAGTTGTGAAATGGAATATTTCAATGTATATTGAAATAAAGGAATTTTATAAAATCACAGGATTTTATAAAAGGAAATTTTTTATAAAACGAACACGGTTTTATAAAAGGAAGTATTTATAAAACAAATAGAGTTTTATAAAAGGGATATTTATTTAGAAAACAAATAGAATTGAAAAGGGAAATATTTATTTAGAAAATAAATAGAATAAAGGAATATTTATTTAGAAGATAAATAAGAAGTTATAAATAGGAAATATTTGTAACGGTAAATAGAAATTATAAATAGGAAATATTTGTAACGGTAATTAGAAGTTATAAAAAAGGGAATAGTTGTAACGGAAAATAAACGTTATAAAAAGGAAATCTGACGAGATATAAAAGAGATAATCGAATAGAGTTAAATCGAATTTAGTATTCGAAGGAGCTAATCGAATTTAGTTATTTGAAAAGAGTTAATTGAATATTAGTTATTCAATTAGAGAAAATCAAATAAAGTTAATCGATTTAAGATAATCAAATAAAAGTTAATCGAATTAGTCGAAGTAAGTTAATCGACTATTAGTTAGTCGAATGTTAGTTAAGCAAATAAGAATTTATCGACTATTAGTTAGTCGAAGATTAGTTAATCGAATATGGTATTCGATGTTAGTAAATCGAATATGGTATTCGAAGGAGTTAATCGAATATGGTATTCGATGTTAGTTAATCGAATATGGTATTCGAAGTTAGTAAATCGAATATGGTATTTGAAGTTAGTAAATCAAATATGGTATTCGAAGTTAGTTAATCGAATATGTTATTCGAAAAGGGGTTAGTCGAGTCGAGTTAGTCAAATAGAGTTAATCAATTTGAGTTAACTAGTTAGAGTAATCAGTTAGGGTTAACCAATTAGAATAAATCAGTTAGAGTTAAACCAATAGAGTTAATCAGTTAGAGTTAATCCTAATAATATGCCATTTAGCACGACTGCTAGCGTAATTCGCAGGGCTGCAGATAGCCTAAGGCGGTCGGATGTTTCCTGAGGGAATCAGGCGTAACCATTGTGATCGCTGAAATCTAGAGTCAAGCGAATGGAGTTAATCGAATATTAGTTATTCGATAGGAGTTAAGTTATCGAGTTAAGATAATGGAGTTAAGATAATCGAGTTAAGTTATCGAGTTGAGTTAATTAAGTTAAGTTAGTCAAGATGAGTTAATCCAAAGGAGTTAGTCGAACATTAGTTATTTGAATAGAGTTGAACGGAGTTAAATAGAGTTATCGAATATTAGTTATTCGAATAGAGATAAACGGAGTTAAAATATAGTTAGTCGAATATAGTTTATTCGAATAGAGTTAAAGGAAAGGAGTTCTCGATTATAGTTTAATCGAAGGGAGTTATCGATTTTAGTTTAATCGAAAGGAGTTATCGATTATAGTTTAATCGAAAGGAGTTATCGATTTTAGTTTAATCGAAAGGAGTTATCGATTATAGTTTAATCAAAAGGAGTTATCGATTAGTTAATCGAAGGAGATTATCGAATATAGCATATTCGAAAGAAAGAGACCGAATATAGTTTATTCGAAAAAGAGAGATTTCGAATATAAGCTATTCGAAGAGAGAGATAATCGAATATAGGATATTCGAAGAAGAGCTAATCAAATAGAGATTTACTCGAAAGAGAATTATACGTCGAATTCAATTATATCGAATTCGGGAAAGTAATATTTACTTTTCGGTTTTTAAATCAAAAGTATACACTAATAAATTAGGGTTAGGTTTAATTATTCGATTTAAAGAATAAAGGTTAAAATTGAAGTTAGATATATCGAAAGTAAGGATTATAACGTTATCATTATAATGAATCTTTTCAATAAAGAAGTGGATTCGTAAATTGAATCTGAGAGTTACGTAAAGAAGTTGTTAAAGGTTTAAAAGATAAACGGTTACTATTTCGAAGTTATAACGTTGTTCAGTTAAGGTCTGAGAGGTAATTATACCCCAACTTGATTGACTTCCTTCTTAACTAAGGAATGGTAAGGTTTGATAGTGAATGATGGTTAAGTGAATTCAGTAAATAGTTTGAGTTGGCATAGCGATGTTTTATTTAAACATCTGTTTAAATCCAATGAAGGAACTTTGGAAATGTTTTCCAAATAAGAAATCAGAAATGTTTTCTAATATAGAAAACAAGGAAATGGAAATGTTTTCCATTGTTAATAAAGTATATTTTCTAAAATTAGAAAATAAGAAATTTAGAATATAGGGAAACAGGAGATAAGTAAATTAATGAACTAAAGAGATAAATGTTAAATGATGATTGGTTGATATAATTTCCGTTTGGAAATAATATCGTTGTTTGCACATGAGTTTTTCTTTGATAGTTAAATCACAGACTATCAATGTTTTGACCATTTTAACGTTGTTAATATGGAGAGACCGGTTGGATTATTATCCAAAGAACCACTCTGTATTGGCATAAGCGTTGCGAATCATATATGCCAAAGGAAATTGAAGACGGAGTTATGCAAGGGCTATCCTGTTTACAGAATAGTGCCTTCGGTTTCGTTCAGTCCCAGAACGAACGTAAATGGACGAATGTCTGACAAAGTATTTCCAATGATCGAATGGGTTGGTCTGTATAAATATATAGGGTTGCAACGGATTTATCCCTTAGCATAACATCCAGGGTATTTGTATAAACCAACTAATGATTTACGGATCTGATAATGTGGCATTCAAAGTGATTGTGTATTAAATGAATGGAAAGTAAGCGTAGCTTCTAGCCTCACATCCGGTAAATGACAAAAATCGGGCAGGCAGCATGGCTAAGTCGGTCGCACCGAAGTAGGGTGTATAATCACCTATCTAGAGAATATTCATTTGCTTCCTTTAATCTATCAATGTTGTCCCATATATATACGGGAAACGGTTGCTGATCCCAACCGTTGGTGATGTACATTCGATACACTCAAGCGAAATGAGTGGTCGGTCATGTGTGGCTGAGTTGCAAGATGTTCTTGTTGAACTCCAGTGTATCGTTCCTAGAGTACACTGATCGGAAGGTGGTTCCATACCTTGTCATAGTTGGAAATCCATTATCCAATACGTGCTTGCGATTTTGATTGTATACTATATATGTAGAACGTGAGATGAAAGCGTTTCTGCTAGTTGATATCTATTTGTATATAGACATTATTATAATATCAAAAGGTTTTTGATATAAAGATATTTTGGATTCTCATAAGGGAAAAACCCGTTCCGTTCTGCGGCGTGGTCTTATGAGACATCGTTTACTTGTTCATATACCTGTTTAAACTGTTTTACTCATACCAGTCCCATGACTGACCCGGAGTTTACTTTGTTGTTTTCCCTAAACTCTTGGGTGCCTAAATTTGTACGGGCAGTCAAGTAGTCGGGATTTGCAGATACATTGAAGAGCTGGAGCAGGAGGCTTCAGGATTCTATAGCTATTATTATTTCCGCTGTTGTTGTAAGTGTTGTATTCTGATAAGTGCTATTTTATATATAACTGTTTGTATTTCAAAAGTTATGTTATATTTTATTCGTTCCGCTGTGGGATTCGTGTTTACTCTGATGATGATGTTCTTCTTCTTCTTCTATTCTACTAGTTCTATCTTATCTATCCTCACCCTCTATCTTCTTTCTATTAGTTTCTCGAATTTCAAGTGCAATTTGGGGTTGGACTTGTGTTATTTAGTCAGCTCAAATTGGACCGGATTTTCGGGTCACTACAGTTGGTATCAGAGCTTAAGGTTAAGTATTACCTTGGCTCTGTGGCGTAACTCAGTAGAGATGGGATTAGTAATATCCTAGATTGAGTTGAGTGTATATATACGAGAGAGCGTATTTGTTATTGATATAAAAATTTGTTTTATATTGTGGAGCTTTATTGGTTGAGTGGCTTATGAATTCTGGTCGATAGTGGGGCACCACAATATCGATAGGGGTTTCTAAATACTCGAATACAATGACCCAACATGATATGTTTTGAAATTAACATAGTATAATTGGTTGTGTTGGTTGTTAATATAATCGAGTAAGATTATAAAAGTGAAATGGTTATAAATAACTAATCAGAATTCATTTAAGTAAAGTATATGAAATAAGATGAATAAAATCTGAATTTAAATCAGAATTGGAATCAAAATAAGGGAATTTTAAGTTCCTGGGAGATTTTGAAAACGTTTTCAAACTGAAAGTGATATAGTATTGAACTCACTTCGATCGCTGGGAAATAAATTCCGATGGTGCATCATCGGTGTTCATTTTCGAGCTCTAAGTGACGGATTACTACCAAAGGTTTTGTTTTGAATTGTTTTGAGAAAACAAGTTGTTCAGGAAATTCAAAGGTTTTGAATTGGTACTATGATTTCGAATTAATTTGAAATGAACCCAGGGATTTGAAATTTGAAATTTAAATTTAACTTGTGAAGTTAAATGGATTAAAATGGTAAGAATGAATATATAAAATTTAACTTGAACCGAGTTAAATAAAAATCGAATTGGATTAGAGAATAATCTGTTATGGAATTGGGTTGATAAGTCAATAAATTGGATTTTGATATTGGGGTTCAAATGAAATTCGATTTGGATTTGAGGATATGAACTGATTGGAATTTGATTGAGATAACACTGGTATATGCTGAGTTGATAGCATATGGAAGTGATAGAGTTGATATGCCCGACAAAAAGGTACAAGTTTATATTATATATGAGTCTAGAATTTATGAGCCGAATTGGCAAGCCGCTTGGCGTTTTGATTTTCTTTTGGATTGAAGAAGACCCAGAGAGGCGAGTGGGAGTTTGAGATATTGACCAGTACAAAGGAGGTGCTGGCGAAATTTTTCGAAAAGTTAAGGCATTAGAAAATTTTCCTGATTGTTTTTGAAAATTTAGTTAGTCGGAATAAATTAATATTTTAGTCGATATTAATAGGTTCAGTTGAAACCGGAGATAAGAGGTAAACAGAAAAATTTTACCCAGTAGATAGGGTCGTCCCCTAGCTTAGCAAATTTCGAGGACGAAATTTTATTAAGGGGGAAAGATTGTAATGACCCGCATTTTTAGCTGTTGAATAATTAATTAATTTAATTATTTATTATCGATGTGGCGATATCGATGACCTGAATTAAATAAAAATGAATATTTAATTAATAATTATAATAAAATATATTATAAGCCGGAATGGTCAAAATAGTGAAATTCACAAAATACTGTGAATTGGATGGTATCAGGGGATTGGTTGAGTTTATATTCGAAATATAATAACGAATATATTCAGTCGACGACAGTTGAACGTATAATTTATAATATAATTATAATCGAGCTCGAAATGGCGCGGCAGTTCGCTATTTGGCGATTCGAACTTCAACTGAATATACAGAAGCCGTTTTAAATCGGATTTCGATGAAACAAGAAACGTGTGGAGCTGGTGGAGTATATCTTTCTAGTGGAAGAGAAAAATCGAGATTTCGTCGTGTAGATTTTGATTTACGTCCAAATCAAATTTCAGAAAAGTCGCTGTGGAATTCCTTTATAATTCGTAACGTTTTATATACGTTATTAAAGGGATTTTCAATGTAAATTGAATATCGAATCAATCTGGACTCAGAATAGCCAGTATATAAATATACTGGAGTTGTATGATATTCCTCGGTGAATATATACGAGAATATATATTTATTTATATTTAATTTAATTTTTATTTAAATATATTTATATATTTAAATGGGTCATTCAGAGCGTTAAAAATAGCCAGTTTTGCAAACAAAGTCGGATTTCGATGAAACTAATTTTGTTGGATCCGCAATGTCAAATTATTGCTAGATGTCAGTTTCCGTGATTTTTAGAGTCACTGTGTGGTCGTACGGATTTTTAGAGTGAGAAACAGTCAGTATTTTGACGGTCAAAAATACGCTGTGTGAGCATACGAAGTCAGAATTCGACGAAACCAGTTTCGTTGGGACCGTAATGTCGAACTCTAGCTACATGTCCAGTTTGGTGATTTTTAGGTATCGTATGTAATCATGGTGATTTTTACAAAGCAAATGATCGAAGAAAATAAATAAAATAACAAGGAAAAAAATATCCTAAAAGTTTTGCCTATAAATAACACACCAACTATCACTCCTTATGACCTAATCTGAAACCCAGTTTTCCGCCGTCAAAATTCTCCAGCAAAACAAAAGCCAAATCCTTCTTCATTAATCAAAATAAAACCGTAGAAAAATCTATAAATCATGATAGATACATATTTGAGTCCCTGGTGTGTTCCTCTTCACTCAGTATGAGTTTCATTTGGATCGATCATCATTTGTGGTTGCCGTGTAAAAGCAGCGTCGGTGAAAATCGACCTAGGGTTAGCAATTTCTAGAAGTGGGTGTGTTGGTTCTCGAATCCAAGTGTATATTCGAATTTGTTGTAGATAGGAGCATCATGTCTGGATTTTTGATGAGGTTCGGTGGTCATTTGGGGTAGCCGATGTGTACGGGGTACGCGAGATACCTGGGGTCGCATTTCTGGAAATGGCAGCGAGGAGGTTAATTCGTATATGAAGTTGGAGAGATTCAAGTGTTGAGTTCGATGGAGTGATTGGTTTTTGAAATTAGTTGAAGAGGAGAGGAGCGGTGAGAGGATTTATTTCGGTAATGGCTGTTTGGTTGTGAGCGGTTTACTGGAAGTGGAGGAAGAAGATGGATGCGGATCTCACGTGAATGGACTGGTAATAGGAGTGTAAGGCCCAACATTTTATTTAAATTAATCTAAGTCTTTAATTAAAATAAATAATGTACTATATTTGCAGACCTTATAACTTTATCATACGTGGTCAGAATTGAACGAAACAAGATCCGACAGGATCGTATGGACGGGAGCAACACAATGAGATTGACCGGGAGTGAATTCGAGCTCGTTACAATTTATTGCAAAATAAATTGTCCGTCTGTATCAAAGACAGTTAATCATTTTTAACGATAACAGTCCAATGTGAGTAAAACTCACTAACTCTCCTCAATTTATATTTTAATATAAATTGTACTTTATTTATTGACTGCTGTATATTGATTGTTAAACTGGACTGTTAAATAGATTTGATTGAAAACGTAGTTATAGTTAATCTATGTACTGTTAATCAAATATGGTTCTGTACAGCAGGATATTTCATTTCAAAATGAAATATGATATATATTATACTGTGTAACATCTGTGGATGCAGGGAGACAGGTTGGAGGAATCCGACTGGATTCCTCAACAATTATTTTACTGTTTTCATATATTGTGTTATATGATGTGTTATATAATCTGTTCTGGATTATGTGTGTTAGGATGATATTAATCATTGTTATTCGATATTTTATATATCATAAGAAACCCTGAGTTGTGAAATGGAATATTTCAATGTATATTGAAATAAAGGAATTTTATAAAATCACAGGATTTTATAAAAGGAAATTTTTTATAAAACGAACACGGTTTTATAAAAGGAAGTATTTATAAAACAAATAGAGTTTTATAAAAGGGATATTTATTTAGAAAACAAATAGAATTGAAAAGGGAAATATTTATTTAGAAAATAAATAGAATAAAGGAATATTTATTTAGAAGATAAATAAGAAGTTATAAATAGGAAATATTTGTAACGGTAAATAGAAATTATAAATAGGAAATATTTGTAACGGTAATTAGAAGTTATAAAAAAGGGAATAGTTGTAACGGAAAATAAACGTTATAAAAAGGAAATCTGACGAGATATAAAAGAGATAATCGAATAGAGTTAAATCGAATTTAGTATTCGAAGGAGCTAATCGAATTTAGTTATTTGAAAAGAGTTAATTGAATATTAGTTATTCAATTAGAGAAAATCAAATAAAGTTAATCGATTTAAGATAATCAAATAAAAGTTAATCGAATTAGTCGAAGTAAGTTAATCGACTATTAGTTAGTCGAATGTTAGTTAAGCAAATAAGAATTTATCGACTATTAGTTAGTCGAAGATTAGTTAATCGAATATGGTATTCGATGTTAGTAAATCGAATATGGTATTCGAAGGAGTTAATCGAATATGGTATTCGATGTTAGTTAATCGAATATGGTATTCGAAGTTAGTAAATCGAATATGGTATTTGAAGTTAGTAAATCAAATATGGTATTCGAAGTTAGTTAATCGAATATGTTATTCGAAAAGGGGTTAGTCGAGTCGAGTTAGTCAAATAGAGTTAATCAATTTGAGTTAACTAGTTAGAGTAATCAGTTAGGGTTAACCAATTAGAATAAATCAGTTAGAGTTAAACCAATAGAGTTAATCAGTTAGAGTTAATCCTAATAATATGCCATTTAGCACGACTGCTAGCGTAATTCGCAGGGCTGCAGATAGCCTAAGGCGGTCGGATGTTTCCTGAGGGAATCAGGCGTAACCATTGTGATCGCTGAAATCTAGAGTCAAGCGAATGGAGTTAATCGAATATTAGTTATTCGATAGGAGTTAAGTTATCGAGTTAAGATAATGGAGTTAAGATAATCGAGTTAAGTTATCGAGTTGAGTTAATTAAGTTAAGTTAGTCAAGATGAGTTAATCCAAAGGAGTTAGTCGAACATTAGTTATTTGAATAGAGTTGAACGGAGTTAAATAGAGTTATCGAATATTAGTTATTCGAATAGAGATAAACGGAGTTAAAATATAGTTAGTCGAATATAGTTTATTCGAATAGAGTTAAAGGAAAGGAGTTCTCGATTATAGTTTAATCGAAGGGAGTTATCGATTTTAGTTTAATCGAAAGGAGTTATCGATTATAGTTTAATCGAAAGGAGTTATCGATTTTAGTTTAATCGAAAGGAGTTATCGATTATAGTTTAATCAAAAGGAGTTATCGATTAGTTAATCGAAGGAGATTATCGAATATAGCATATTCGAAAGAAAGAGACCGAATATAGTTTATTCGAAAAAGAGAGATTTCGAATATAAGCTATTCGAAGAGAGAGATAATCGAATATAGGATATTCGAAGAAGAGCTAATCAAATAGAGATTTACTCGAAAGAGAATTATACGTCGAATTCAATTATATCGAATTCGGGAAAGTAATATTTACTTTTCGGTTTTTAAATCAAAAGTATACACTAATAAATTAGGGTTAGGTTTAATTATTCGATTTAAAGAATAAAGGTTAAAATTGAAGTTAGATATATCGAAAGTAAGGATTATAACGTTATCATTATAATGAATCTTTTCAATAAAGAAGTGGATTCGTAAATTGAATCTGAGAGTTACGTAAAGAAGTTGTTAAAGGTTTAAAAGATAAACGGTTACTATTTCGAAGTTATAACGTTGTTCAGTTAAGGTCTGAGAGGTAATTATACCCCAACTTGATTGACTTCCTTCTTAACTAAGGAATGGTAAGGTTTGATAGTGAATGATGGTTAAGTGAATTCAGTAAATAGTTTGAGTTGGCATAGCGATGTTTTATTTAAACATCTGTTTAAATCCAATGAAGGAACTTTGGAAATGTTTTCCAAATAAGAAATCAGAAATGTTTTCTAATATAGAAAACAAGGAAATGGAAATGTTTTCCATTGTTAATAAAGTATATTTTCTAAAATTAGAAAATAAGAAATTTAGAATATAGGGAAACAGGAGATAAGTAAATTAATGAACTAAAGAGATAAATGTTAAATGATGATTGGTTGATATAATTTCCGTTTGGAAATAATATCGTTGTTTGCACATGAGTTTTTCTTTGATAGTTAAATCACAGACTATCAATGTTTTGACCATTTTAACGTTGTTAATATGGAGAGACCGGTTGGATTATTATCCAAAGAACCACTCTGTATTGGCATAAGCGTTGCGAATCATATATGCCAAAGGAAATTGAAGACGGAGTTATGCAAGGGCTATCCTGTTTACAGAATAGTGCCTTCGGTTTCGTTCAGTCCCAGAACGAACGTAAATGGACGAATGTCTGGCAAAGTATTTCCAATGATCGAATGGGTTGGTCTGTATAAATATATATGGTTGCAACGGATTTATCCCTTAGCATAACATCCAGGGTATTTGTATAAACCAACTAATGATTTACGGATCTGATAATGTGGCATTCAAAGTGATTGTGTATTAAATGAATGGAAAGTAAGCGTAGCTTCTAGCCTCACATCCGGTAAATGACAAAAATCGGGCAGGCAGCATGGCTAAGTCGGTCGCACCGAAGTAGGGTGTATAATCACCTATCTAGAGAATATTCATTTGCTTCCTTTAATCTATCAATGCTGTCCCATATATATACGGGAAACGGTTGCTGATCCCAACCGTTGGTGATGTACATTCGATACACTCAAGCGAAATGAGTGGTCGGTCATGTGTGGCTGAGTTGCAAGATGTTCTTGTTGAACTCCAGTGTATCGTTCCTAGAGTACACTGATCGGAAGGTGGTTCCATACCTTGTCATAGTTGGAAATCCATTATCCAATACGTGCTTGCGATTTTGATTGTATACTATATATGTAGAACGTGAGATGAAAGCGTTTCTGCTAGTTGATATCTATTTGTATATAGACATTATTATAATATCAAAAGGTTTTTGATATAAAGATATTTTGGATTCTCATAAGGGAAAAACCCGTTCCGTTCTGCGGCGTGGTCTTATGAGACATCGTTTACTTGTTCATATACCTGTTTAAACTGTTTTACTCATACCAGTCCCATGACTGACCCGGAGTTTACTTTGTTGTTTTCCCTAAACTCTTGGGTGCCTAAATTTGTACGGGCAGTCAAGTAGTCGGGATTTGCAGATACATTGAAGAGCTGGAGCAGGAGGCTTCAGGATTCTATAGCTATTATTATTTCCGCTGTTGTTGTAAGTGTTGTATTCTGATAAGTGCTATTTTATATATAACTGTTTGTATTTCAAAAGTTATGTTATATTTTATTCGTTCCGCTGTGGGATTCGTGTTTACTCTGATGATGATGTTCTTCTTCTTCTTCTATTCTACTAGTTCTATCTTATCTATCCTCACCCTCTATCTTCTTTCTATTAGTTTCTCGAATTTCAAGTGCAATTTGGGGTTGGACTTGTGTTATTTAGTCAGCTCAAATTGGACCGGATTTTCGGGTCACTACAGTAATGTCAAATTGTAGTTGCATGCCCATTTTCATGATTTTTGGATATCATGTATAATCATAGGAATTTTTAAAGGATAAATTGATTCAATAATCTAATATGAAATAAATACAATATGGTTGCTTACTTTCTAAGCTATCATATATCCTATAAGTACTCCCATCGAAACCTAATGAATTCATTTTCTGGTCAAAAACAATACGGCTGCCATCTCTTTCTTCCCAACGAGATAGAATTTCCACTTCAAAATCAAATTAAAAATCAACCACTCGATATAAAAATCCAATCTTGGATCCAATGTTTTTCTTTTCGAAAGGGCTTCCACCCTATATGCATATTGTAGGGTGCGTTTAAATTTCCTATAGCTCAAATTGGAGAGTAGTAAACCTAGGTCTAGGGTTAGTAGGAGATTGAAGTCGAGATTGAGGAAATGGAGTTTAGGAGTGTGTTTGTGGTAGGAAATAACATCCGTTCGCTAAGATTTGGAGTATTCGGTGGAAATCCATGTCGCATTGGTTACTGTAGGAACTCGAAATACTGGGGGATCGCATTCATATAGATGAGTGTGAGTACATGGTATTTGTGATGAAATTGAAAAGGAGATTTAGAGAAGGAGTTTGGATATTTTACTTTGGATTTTTGCTGAGAGGAGAGGGTGAACGAGGCTCGCGAGTTTCTGATAATGGCCATTGTTGTGCCGAGTTCGAACAGGGCAATTGAGGGAGAAGGGATGACGAGCTTCATGTTGAGGGGATGATTGTGAAGAGTAAGGGAAGAGAGGAATTATATAAATTTTTGTAGGATTTATATCAAAGTAAGAGAGGAGTTTAGTTTTCTTGGAAATCTGGTAATGGCGTTCGAACAATTCTAGGCAGTTTACAGGAGTTAGCAAGGGGGAAGGAGGGATTACTTGGAGCGGATTTAATTCTATTGGGTCGGGGTAAGATATAAGCCTATTTAAATAATTGTTGTTAACATTTGTTTTAAAATTCAAATAGCGTGAAACTTATAAAATGAATATCTTATTCAAACCGAATTCAGCAAAACTGGATCCGTTGGGATCGTATGGACGTGGGCTTCAAAATGGAACTAGTTTGGAATGATTCGGAGCTTGTTGGAAATTATGACGGAATAAAATGTCTGATCTGAATCAACAACCGTAAATCGTTATTTAACGATTAATGGACGTTGTGAGTAAATGTTGTTTAGTTACGGTCTAAGAGGTTAAAGATTCGATAGTTTAGTTAAGGTCTGAGAGGTAGTTATACCCCCAACTTGATTGACTCCATTTTTAACTAAGGAATGGTCAAGGTTCGATAGTTTATGTTGGTTAAGTGAATTTACTTAATGAAGGTAATGGTTTGAGTTGGCATAGCAATGTTTTAGTTAAACATCTGTTTAAATCCAATGAAGGAGTTTTGGAAATGTTTTCCAAATAAGAATCAGAAATGTTTTCTAATATAAAAAAAATAGAAATGAGAGTAAATATGGAAATGTTTTCCAATGATTAATAACGTATATTTTCTAAATTTAGAAAATAAGAATTTATGGAAATTCGGAAATGGGTAAATGAATAAATGAATTATAAATTAATTTAAAAAGATAAAAAGTTGATTGATGATTGATCGGTAAGATTTCCATTTGGAAATATGACCGTTGTTGTACACATGTTTTTCTTTGATAGTTAAATCACCGACTATCGAAGTTTTTGACCATTTTTCCGTTGTCAATATGGAGAGACCGGGATCAGTTATATTATCTAAAAACCACTCCGTATGGCATTAGCGTTGCGAATCAAATATGATGTAGATAATTGATGACGGAGTTATGCAAGGGTTGTCCTATTTACAGAATAGTGCCTTCGGTTTGTCCAGTCCCAGGACAACCAGTATGGAAGAATGTCTGACGTAGTATATTTAATAAATCGCGTAAGTTAATCTCTTCAAACGTATTTACGTTTGATGGCGGAGGAATTCGTTTCTCTTAGCTGTATACCCGTGGTATTTTTGGAGAAATCAAACTGGTGATTTGGCGGGTATGACGATGTGACATTCAAAGTAAATAAAGGTGTGGTCTATACGTTATGACTTCTAGCCTCACAACCAGGAGATGGTATAAAATCGGGTAGGTCGCATGGCAAAGTGGTTGGCTGCCAATTAGTGTGTATTGTCACCTGATTTAGAGTTTCATTTACTTCTTTAACCTATTTTGATGTTGTCCCTTTCGGGAAACGGTTGTTGGTCCCAACCGTTGGTGATAATACATTCGGTACACTCAAGCGAAATGAGTGACCGGTCATGTTTAGCCTGGGTTGCAAGATGTTCTTGTTGAACCCGGTGTATTCTTCTCTAGAGATACACTGTCGGAAGGTGGTCCTATACCCTGCCAATTGGAATTCATTAACCAATAAGCGCCCGCAGTTTTCGATTATATATTATATATGTAGAACGTGAGATGAAAGCGTTCTGCTAGATGATTATTATATTGTGGTTGATAGACATTATTATAATATGAAGAGTTTTGATATAAAGATTATCGTTTGTTTCAAAAGGATTTTAAATGTTGAATCAAGTGTTTTGAAATCTCATAAGGGAAAAACCCGTTCCGTGTTATACGGCGTGGTCTTAGGAGATATCTTTTGTTTTCTCAAACTGTTTTAAATTGTTTACTCATACCAGTCCCATGACTGACCCGGAGTTTATTTTGTTTTGTTTTCCCTAAATTCTTGGGTTTCCAAATTTGTATGGGCAGTCACGTAGTCAGGATTTTACAGATATACTGAGAGCTTGGAGCAGGAGGCTTCAGGATTATATAGCTATTGTTATTTCTGTTGTGTTGTAAGTGTTATACTCTGACAATGTTATTGTATACATATACTGATTTTATTTCAAAGATATGTTTCTATTATATATTGTTCGTTCCGCTATGAGATTCGTGTTTACTCAGATGTTGTATGTTCTTCTTCTTTTATTCTAAGTTTCTATCTTTTCTATTCTCACCCTCTATTTTCTTTCATTAACTATCTGATATTTCCGATGCTTGATAGTCGACATTGGGTTATATGTTGATTACTCAAGATCGCGAAATACCCAGGTCGTTACAATATATCACATCATATATCACAATATATGAAAACAAACAGTATCATAAATATTGAGGAATTCGGTTGGATCCCTCCAGCCTATTCCCCTACATCCACGGATGTTAAACAATATAATTAACATCAATTTCATTTCAATATGAAATATTCTAATAAACAAAATCAATATAAAATTAACGATTTATATATATAACTATATCTATATATTTCAACCAATCAATCGACAATTCAACAAAACAATAAACACGCACAAATCAACCAACATCTATCAGTTCTAAAAATACGTTATAAAAATATAACTGGGCAGAATTAGTGAGTTTTACTCACATTGGACGGCCATCGTTGAATAACGATAACTGTTAGTTGATTCAGATAGATAATTTATTTTGCTATAAATTGTAATGAGCTCTGATTCACTCCTAGTCAGTTCCATTGTGTAGCTGCCATCCATATGATCCCAACGGATCTTGTTTTACTGAATTTCGAACACGTACGGAAAAGATATGCAATTTACAAGGTCGTACACTTTGTTTGAATTAAAATTAGACTTTAATTTATTTTTAATTGGGCCTTATCATCTTCAAGCTTACACGCCCAGTTATCGAAGCCTACCCGCAACTCTTCTTCCACGATACGTTAAACACAGCAGCTCCGTTTCAACAGCCATTTTCGAATCCTTCTTCCACCATTATCCTCACTTCTACTTCATAATATTTCAAACCGAAACTTCCATTCAACTCCACACCTGAATCTCCATCTCTTCATCTCCTTTACAACAAACTCGCATCACCCATGGAAAGTCCGACATCGACTGTATCGCGTTAGCATGGTGACTGGTGCGTTACTTTTTGCTCTTGAAATCAATCAAAAACTCCACGCAAGACCGGAATAAACCCCTCAACCCAAATATCACCTTCAAATCGTCGATTGATGTCTATACTTCGTCCACAACTGAACCCAAGCTGTTGCGGTTAAAAAGGTTGTGCTTCAGAGATGGTGCAAGTTGCACAAAAAGTGTACCAGGCTGAAGAGAAACGATATAGGAATTCAATTACATATATATATTGTGATTTATTTGGTTTTGTATGAATTGTTCTTCATTTTTGGAAATGGATACTTTGCTGTGAGGAAGAAAATGTTACGGCGTGTTTTTTAGTTAACCACAGAGGAAATAAATTTAGGGTTAAGGGAGATAGAGGTGTATTTATAGGATAGTATAATATTTTTATACTCAATTTTATATTCATATTTAATCAGTCGTTGTTTGTTTTTATCGTTAAAAATTCCTATAATTACATACAATTTCCAAATTCGATGAAAATGGACACACAACTACAGTTCAACATTTTGGACCCAAATTGTTTCATAGAATTCTGAATCCGTTTACTCACACAACATATTTTTAATGTCACATTATCAACTATTTTTCACATTAAAATTCCGTACGGCCACATACTGACCCCAAAAATCACGGAAATTGAAATCTAACAATAATTTAATATTCTGTATCCAACAAAATTAGTTTTGTCGAAAACGGAGCTTGTTTGCAAAACTAGCTATTTTTAAAGCTCTAAATAAACCCATTTAAATATTTATATATTTAAAAATAATATTAATAAATTAATATTATCGTATATATTCCAACAGAATATTATACAGTTCCAAAATAAATATATCGGGATTTATAACTCAATATTTCAAAGTTCCCAGTTATATCAATATTTGATTTATATTAAAAATCCTTTTATAATATAAATAAATCGTTATAAATTATAAAGGAATTCCATAACGACTTTTCGAAAATTTGATTTGGACATAAATCAAAATCTACCTAATGAAATCTCGATTTTTCTCTTCCATTAGAAAAATATACTTCACTAGCCCCGAACGTTTCTTGTTTCAGAGAAATCCGGCTTAAAACGTATTTTGTATATTTGTTTAAAGTTTGTATCGCCAAATTACGAACTACCACGCCATTTCGAGCTCGATTATAATTATAATATAATTATATGTTCAACTGTCGTTTATACAATATTCAGTAATATAATTCAACTCTAAACTGAATTATATATTATAAATGATCCAATTCACACAATATTGTGAATTCCACTATTTCCGACTATTTCAAAAATTAAATATATTATTCTATTATTTATACTAATTAAATTTTCAATTGTTATTTTAATTTAGACCATTTAAATTACCAAACCATATTTTAAGTAATTAAATAAAATTAATTATTATACCGTATAAATACAGGTCGTTACAATATTGCTCAAGTCACGTCAATAAAGTTTGTGATGAGGATCAGGTTAACAATACAAGAAATGCATGTATATCATCTTAACAATTCAAGTGCAACAACATGAAAAACAAAGCAAAGTGAACAAGGATTTCATGTATAAATGACTAGATGATCGAGCCAGGAACAAGCAAGTGCAAGTATCAACACAAACAACAACAATAAGGGTGCACCATACAATACCGTTGAATGAGACATGCAACCAAGCTAGCAATTGTGATTCAGCAATAACTCTACACAGCAAACAAAGTATCCAGTTTGAAATGAATGAGCATGCTTCAAGGCAGAAAGACACATACACACAGAGGTTAAGCCAAATGATATACATGGTGTACACAACATGTACATGAATGGAGTGAGCTTATGTCAATGCATACACAACTAAGCATAAATGGACAAGGATGCAAAAAGGAGTCCGCAAATACATGGTAATCAATTCCAACATTTCTCAGATCAACCCAGAATAGGTAAATTTACTTTCAGATATACACAAGTGACAAGCTTTAATTTTGACAAATCAGGTTTACAATTTAAGCCTTTCCAGTTTTCTTTGAAGGATTTATTTTGGAAAGAAATGTTTCCAGAAATTATGCAAAAAATCTTTGCAAACTGTTTTGGACAGGAATAGGTTAAAAAGATGGCAAGAAATTGAAATCACATCTTTTGGAAATTCAGTTCTCCATACATATATGGCAAGGCAAGAAATCAATACTGATTTCCAGAAATTTAGCAAATGCATATCTGGCATCAATGTTTCATTATCAGAAATCAGGCTTCTTGATTTGTACAAGAATATTTTGGCAAGGTTTCAATGCACATATTTTTCTCTAGAAAATCAGAGAGATCATATCATTTTTGGTAAGTGTTAAAATATGGAAATTCGAATGCAATTCAAAGACATGGAAGCAGGATGATTAAAATCAATTTTGGCAAGGGGAAAATAAATTGTTCCTAGTAATACTAAGTTTTTTGGGGTAGAAAATCTCATCGCAAGGGGCCAAGAATTTCCAAAGATCACTCAGCATTCATGGCATGATTTTAATCAAGGGACGATAAGTTAATTCACAAGAGGCAACATTTTTTTATACAAGAAATCAATCAAAGCGTACACGATTAATCAGCCAAGCCATATAGATAAATCAGAGATGTTTAAGGATTTTAAATCCTA
Organism: Allium sativum; assembly: GCA_030737875.1. Taxonomy (NCBI): domain Eukaryota; kingdom Viridiplantae; phylum Streptophyta; class Magnoliopsida; order Asparagales; family Amaryllidaceae; genus Allium; species Allium sativum. The sequence continues at coordinate 315,914,321 of CM060915.1, forward strand.
TATGGACAACACCATTCCTCATAGGCTAAGGTATCGAAAACCACAAGCTAAAAACTGAAGAGAAAAAATCAAATCATTTTAAAAGAACTCACAGTTTTTCGATCGATCGAGAGCGAGAGAGAAATATCCCAAATCGAAGCATCACATAGCCACGAAAGCTTCAAGCATCAGAGAATCCAAGTTCCTTTTATCAAGAATGGAGATTCGATTTGAGATTCATAGAGAAACCCAAGAATATCATTCATTGCCACCGCCATATTTTTTCTCCACAAAGAAAGCAAAGTGATCGGGTGAAATAGAGAAGGGTGCAACACACATAAAAGTGGTCGGCCTACTTATTAAAAAGGGGATAACCTTTTTCTTTTAAATCCTAGGGTTTTTGGTTGGTTATTTTATATTGTTTTTTCCATCTGTAATCAGTCAAACAGTTTCTAGGTCTGTTAAATCTAGAGGAAACCAGTTAGGGTGTTAACTGGCAGTTTACTAGAGTCTGTAAAAACTAGGGTTATTGGTTACAAGTCGTAATCAGGGGAATCTGATCTAGGGGTTTAGATCAGTCTAGGGTTTTAAGTGTAGGGTTAGAATAGGAGCGAGGGTTCACGAGTTTACATGGTCTTGTAAGCGGGATCTATTCTATCACCTAGTAGAAACCTTAGGAATGCAGTAGTAGGCAGGGTTTTGCCAAAGCTGGGTATCTCTGTGTGTTATTTCCTTTCCGCTTTTTATTTCTACTGCATTCTGTGATTTGTTTAATATCTAATATCCCGTCAAATTTCTAATTCAGCGAAAAATTGTGATAAACCCTATTCACCCCCCTCTAGGGTTAATCTAGATCCAACAGGTGGTATCAGAGCCTGGTAATTTCATTAACTATAGAATCATGAATCCTAGTTGTCAGTCCTCTAAGAGTCATTCCGGTTGTATTCCATCTATTTTTAATGGTACATATTTTTTAAATTGGAAATTAGAAATGGAGTTATATCTAAAATATGTTGATATTAAATGTTGGGATACTGTTATTAATGGATATGATATGGTAGTAGAAATGATACTGGGTTTAACTCTCGTGCTATTCATACTTTATATTATTATATTGATGATGCCCAATATAGCCTTATCTTCCATTGTTTAACTGCGCAGGAAATCTGGGCAACTCTCAACATGGTGTACGGAAAAGAAGACAACCGCTCAAAATCTCAGAAAGTCAACCCAGTTTCAAATATGTGCTTAACAGGTTGTACAGATGGAAATTTAGATGGAGACTCAACAGGATATTTTTTTGTAAAGATTTAATTCATCGTTTAAATGGTTTAACGGAATCTGCTGAGAATCTAAAATCAAAAAATAAATTCTGAAATCTGAAAAACTGAGTTGATTTGCAAAAATAATCTTTTGGAATCAAAGCTTAAAAACATTAAGAAGTCTTCAAATCCTAATTGCAAAAATTGTTTAAATTTGAAAAATGATCTTTGTTCATCAAAATAAAAATATTCAAAAACTTGAGAATGAAATTCTCATTTTAAAAGGGAACAAGATAGAGCTTGAAATCACAAACAATTGTTGGTAAAATGAATTTGAAAATTTTAAGACTAACAAAAATTCCGAACATGAATTTGCTGGAAAAAAAAATTTGTTGAAAACAGATTTGATTTTAAAAGAGCTTGAAAATGAAATTAAAGATTTCAAGATTTTTGAGATTAAAAAACAAAAAAAGTTTAGTACTGAAATTTCTGAGTCTAAAACCAAAACTGAGAAGCTTCTAACTGAGAATGATCTTTTGAAATCTAAAATCTATAGTCTTGAGTTGAGTTTGAAATGTTTTTCTACTAGAGAAAAATCTTTTAATATGCTGTTGAAAATACAAGTTTCTTCTAATAATAGGAATGGTCTCGGTTTTGGGAAAACAGATGATTTTGAAAATTTGAATTCTTGTGATTTTAAAAATCCTTTAAATTGCTTCAAGAAGGGTCTTTCTGAAAATTTGAACTCTGGAAATTCCAGAAGGTTTTTAAATCACAACCGAGCCGTGAAGTTATTGTATAACGATCCATTTAGACAATCCTGGACCCCAAAAGGAAATAAAACAATTTTGGCTAAATTCAAACGGATTTGGATTCCTAAGGGCACAAAGGTAAATTCAGATGGGTTGTTGTATAAACAAATCTGGGTACCAAAATGTATAAATACAACTGTGAGTGGTTTCACTGATTTTGTTAGACCACTCGATCCCCTCAACTGTTAGGTACCAAAGATGGCTAAGGAACTTCTTTGCTAAAGAGAATTTGAAATCGAACTACCTCATCTCATTGAATCATTTGAAGTTTCTTGGCCAAGTCTATTGAGTTAGAGATTCTGATTTACATTGGATTCTGTTATGATCTCTAAACTCACCTTTGTAAATATTCTCTGTTTTTATTTTCTCCTTCTACCCCTTTCTGATTTTTTTTTGTTTTTGATTTGTCACTGCTATATTTTTCTTCTCTGAGCTTTCTTAACTTCCAATTACAGAACCATTGATTTTCTGGAAATTTTCTTCTTTTGAATAAAGCTCTGATGTTTTTTCCAGATCTTGAATTTAAATTTGAAAATATCTGCAATTTTTTTGAAGTTTATTTTCTATTTTCTGAATTCATAGCAGTGTTGATGTATTCTTGTCATATCTTGAACACTGTTGATTTGAATTCTAAATTTTTGAAGATCTAAAAGTTTAATGGAATTTCACACACCTCTGTTGTTTTGAGTTTCTTCTGATTCATTTTGGAAACGCTTGAACATTTGTACTTATTACACCACTCTGCTATTTATCAGTTGTGATAATTTCGTTGATTTTCAGATTGACTTGGATAATTTTGAATTGTCTTGAATCGCAGTGATACATCTTGAAATTCATTTTTATTCATGATCATTATGGTTGAAATTTGTTTGTTTGAAATCATCTGAAATTCTTGATATTTTGAATATCACACACCTCTCAAATTTGAAATTATCAATCTTGTGTGATTAATTCATTATATTTCAAAACTTGACATTGATTCAAGTGATTTCAAATAAATTATTTCTTAATTTTTGGATCATGCATATCTTTCAAACTTGATGTAAATGATCTGAAATTACTCTTGTACTTGTCAGAGATACTTATGAAAAATTCTTTGAAAATCTGGTCTTAAAACTCACTGTTATTTCATGATTATTTATTTTGAATATATGTTTGTTTCAAATCATTTGAAATTATTGATTTATTGAATCACACACATATCTTGGATCTAAAATTTATGATCTGGTGTGATTGATTCATTGAATCCTGATTTTTCACTTTTCCTCAAATTATTTAAAATAAACTTAATTTTACAATCTTGGATTGTAACGTCCCGGATTTTTAGCGATCATATAATTAACTTATTTTATTATTTAAATGGTGATTTAGAAATTTAAATGACTTGAATTCAATTATTTTGAATATTTAATTAATAAATAATGGAATAATATATTTAATTCCGAAATAATTGGAAATAAGTTAAGTTGCAATATTGAGTGAATTTGATAATTTAAGAGATTTTATTCGGTTTAGATTTGAATTATAATAACGAATTTAATTAAAACAAGTTATTGGCTATTAATAAGAAATATTTCATGTTAACCGATTGGAAGCTAATAAATATAATTTGAATATAAATTAATTCTTGCTTATACAGTGTTTTATAGGTAATATCCATATTTTAACTACATGCAGGTAATAATGATACCAAGGTTATCATATTATCTAATTCATTTGAATATCCGTACTTATGTATGTGTATATATATATATTCATAATACAGTAATTTGTTTAAGGGTTCACATTGGAATGTCAAATGACCCACAAGGACTTTGGTGGGAGTATTAAATATAGTATTAACTATGAAGCTTCCCACTGAAGCCAACCCATTCCTTCCAAATGAAGCCATCATGTGCCTTCCATTGAAAGCCACATTGGATCTTCTGCAAGAAGCCGTTCTCCGTATATAAGGCTTATCCATTCTCTGAAATTAGAAAACACACAAGAAAAAAATATCAAAAAAATATTCCCAATATTTTTTCTATCGATTCTTACTACCGAAGTCCATCCCTTTCAATAAACAAAACAAAATCTCGTTCACCTTAACATTCCGAAAAATCTCTAATTCCATCTTCAGTATGAAACCAGTCGCGGCTAAATCTGATTCCTTCATCACCAAACGAAAACCGCATATTCCAAAAATTCCCAAAGATTAAAGTACTTGATGAAATCAGTCAATTTCGAATCCATTGGGTTATTTTTCGAAATAGATTCAATATGGTATGGATTTCTCCTGGTTCAAACTCTACTGAGCAGTTCGATTTATTTTTCAGTTTGTTAGGGTTTCATTTATCTTGAAGACGAAGATGTATTTGGTGATTCCGAATATTGTTTTGAGTCTGGAGAGTGGGATAACACTTTGTGTAAAAAAAATAGATGAATTGGAGCATAAGAATTTCGCTACTTTCCCTGTAGCGAACCGCGACTGGCCTTGGATGGAAATCTCATGAACTATGGTGAGAGGAGGGATGTCATCAGAAGAGTTTAGGGGAAGGACGTTGTGCACTTGTGGATATTGTTGGTATGAAGAAGAATAAGTCAAGGGAGGTTTATGCCAAGATGAAGGAGAAATTATGGTGGGAAGGTGCGGTCATTGCAGCTGTGTTTGACAGGGAAGGAGAGGCTTAACTTTGAAGAAAGATGGGTCAGTTAAATGGTATGGTTTGATTTTTGGGGAAAAATCTGACGATGGGATATGCGTAGTTGACTTTGACGTTAGAAACATGGGATAAGGGTGGAGACAGTCATGCAAACTCGGTTGTGTTTAGTCTTCTACGCTGGAAGTATGGGATCAAAGATAACATGATAGTGGGGTTTGCGATGAGGGAAGGTAGAAAAGAAAACATATTATGGGTAATTAATCCTAATGGTAATTATATGAACTAAGTATATTATAGCTTATTAAATAATGGTGTAATGTCAAATTATGTTAGGATTTGAGGATCAGACATTCTGTTCATTTGAAGGAGAAGACACTATGGTTTATTTCCTTTGTCCTGGAAGAGACGATGTCTAGCTGAAGAGAGAAAACTAAGTCAGGCCAGCGAATTTTAAAGCCCAAAGTAATTAAGCTTAGTTAACTCTAAGTAGGAATTCAATGATTTAATTAAATTAGTATAAAGATTATAATATTTATAACCTGGCTATATGTAAACAGAATTAAATGCAACCAACCACATTGGAAATATAGCGACGAGGTCTTCGTTGTGGAACTGATGTGGCTGAAATAAGAGCTACTGGAATTTCATGATAAAATCAAACACCTGTTTGATTTTAAATCGAAACAAAGGCAGAATCATCAACTGTGAACAATGTGAGTAAACTTACCAACTCTCCCTCGTTTATATTTTATATAAATGAGTTTTAAATTTATTTATAGTAATTTTATTCTATGTGATAGTTGTTTGGATGAATGGTTGATAAAATTGGTTGAAATGACTGATATAGTTATAGCATTTATCGATTATTAGATTGATTACTATGACGTTTCATATTGATGTGGAATTAATATTATTGATGTTGATTAACATCAGTGGATGCAGGGAAACAGGTTGGAGGGATCCAACTGGATTCCTCAACATTTTATTTACTATTTTATTTATTGTGATATATGATGTGATATATGACCAGTAATTGATTATCTTATGGTTGAATCACACTGGCCCCATATTTTTGGTATATAAACACCGTAAAATATTTTAGAATGTAGAAAAGAAAATTGAGATATAAAAAAAACTCCAAAAATAGAAATTAGATTTCAAATGGATTTAAAATAGAAACTTGTTTACTAAATATATAAAGTAGTTAGATTTATAAATGATGTTTATAAATAAAGTGAAATATCTATTATTGGATAATGTAAAAATATAAATTCAAATTGAATTTATATAAGCAAAGTGGAAATCGGTGTTGACACCGATATTTGAAGTGGGATTTAAACAAAGTAGTTGTAAAAGAGATTTGAGTTGAGAAAAAGAGAATTCAAATGGAAATTTGAATAAGAAGAGAAAAAAATAAATCGGTTTCAAAGAGAATGATGAGTTTTATTCCAAATTTGGAATATAAAATAAATTGGGATAAATCCAATGGATTTATAAATAGGAATTTGGCTATGTCGAATTTTATACAAATGATTTATTTCCTGAAAGGATATTTAAATTTTATTTAACATGAACTATAATTTAATTTAGATACGTTAAGAGGTTAATATTTCAGTAAATTATATGTTTTGGAATAATACATATAAAGGGATTTATATAAATCAAATTAAGTTAATTTCGGAAGTTACAGAATGTATATCTTATAAATTCATTCAAAAGAAAACCTGAATTGTTTAAAATAAATGGAAATTGTTAATTCAGTAACAGTTCTATAAACTGAGTTTATAAATGAAACGGAATAGGATGTGGTTTTAAAAAGGTACTTGATAACTAGAAGTAGAGAAGTAATGATACTTATAAATAAAAATCAAGTTGATTTGAATAAACAGGTTTAGATTCCTATTAAGGAATGAAATTCATATTTCAAAATGAATAACAGTTTGAAAGCAAATGTTTATGAATGGAAATGGTTATAAAGGAATTTGGTAATGATTTTGAAAGGGTAAATTCAAAAGTGAATTTGGAAATTGTATTAACCTGAAATGGTAGACAAATTCTGAAGTCCAGAATATAAATCGAATATAGATTATTCGAGAGGGAGTTATTTATTGGAATTCGATTATATCAAATTTTAGTGAAGTAGTTATTTTTGCTTTCCATTTTGAATCAAATTTAATTATTTATTTACTTACTAATTGAAATTAAAAAGTACAAGTTATATTTTTAACTATCAAATATTTGGAAACAGCGATTGTAACACTACCGTTATAATAAATGTTTTATAAGCCTAAAACAGCGATTATAACGCTGTCGTTATAATAAATGTTTTGTAAATCTAAACAACGATTATAACGTTGCTGTATTGTAAATCTAAACAGCGATTATAACGTTGTTGTATTGTAAATCTAAATAGCGATTATAACGTTGTTGTTATAATAAATGTTTTGTAAATCTAAACAACGATTATAACGATGCCGTTATAATAAATGTTTTTCCGTAAAAGTAATGGATACTTAGATTGAATTTGGAAGTCGCGTAAGAGATGTTTTATTTGAAGTTGTGAGCTTTGACTATTACGAAGTTGAGAATGTTGTTCAATTAAGGTCTGAGAGGTAATTATACCCCAACTTGATTGACTTCATGATTGATGGAGTAATGGTTAAGGTTCGATAGTAAAGATTGGTTAGCAATATGGTTAGTTGATAAATGACTAATGGTTTGAGTTATAATAACGATGTTTTATAACATTGCATTAATTTAAAGAAATTTTGAAATGTTTCCCAACTAAAATGAGAGATATTTTCTAGGCATAGAAAATGAAATGAATTGGTCAACGATGAATTAAGAAAGGGAATATGGGAATATTTTTCGATATTAATAAGGTATATTTTCTGAATATATAAAATGAGGATTCGTGAATATTTAGAAATGTTTTCTAAATGGAATAAGAGATATTTTCTCGAATAAAGAAATTAGGATATTAGGAATGTTTTTCCAAGAATCGGGAGAGAAAATATAGCTTTGAAAGGATAAGAAAGATAGGGAAATAGGAATTGGAAATAATAATTTAATAAGAAATTAATTTAAAAGGGCCCAGTGTTGTTTGATGCTTGATTGATAGAATTTCCATTTGGAAATAGGATCGTTGGTTGTATGGATGTTCCTTTGATAGTTAAATCACCAACTATCAAAGATTTATTTTATACCTCCGTTGTCAATACGGAGAGACCGAGATCAGGTTTAATATCTGAAAACCACTCCGTATTGGCATAAGCGTTATGAATCAACTTATGCTGAAGATATATGAAGACAGAATAAAATGCAAGGGCTATTCTGTTAATCCTAGGTAGAAATTGCCCAAGATGGATTGATGGAATAGTGCCTTCAGTTTGTCCAGTCCCAGGACAACGTATATGGACGGATCTAATGATGTGGCATTCGAAGTAAATGGTGGCAAGATGTTCTTGAAAGATAAATCGTGACCTCAAGCCTCATCACCCGGGAAATGACAAAAATCGGGCAGGCAGCATGGCCATGTGGGTCATTCCCATTAGCGGTATCATCACATGATCTAGATAAAATTCATTGGCTTCTTATTCTATTTGTTGTTGTATGCTTTCAGTAATGGTTGTTGATCACAACCGTTGGTGATAATATGCTCGATACACTCAAGTTAAATGAGTGGTCAGCCATGTGTGGGCCGGGTTGCAAGACGTTCTTGTTGAACCCAGTGTATTCCCCTCTAGAGATACACTATCGGAAGGTGGTTCCATACCTTGTCATGTTGGAAATTCAATCCCCAATTAGCTCTGTAATGCCCCGCCTCTATACCCACTATTGTCCAGTTCATTTCAGAGAAATGTCGTAGACCACAACGGAGAATGAGTTTTGTGAAGAGCGGCCGATTTTATGATTACTCCATGTGAGGAATGCACATCGAATTCTGATACCGATTAAAATTTCGACATGACCATTCGGCACGACAAGCAACTACACAACGGCTATATGCAATCTGAAAAGCAGTATAAAATAGACAACAACAATAATATAAATATGGTATATCTCAAAGCCAGACACAGAATAATCATATCACAAAGGCGGAATAGATATGAATAAACCAAGAATGTGTACAACAAGCTAGTGGTCAACAAAGATCCACTAATACATGTACCATGATCTAAATAAAATAATATGTACACAACAATAGATAATGTCATAGGTACAAAAGTACATAAAGTTGCAGAGACATAGTAGCTAGCTGAAAGCGGAAGATCAATCCTGCGATGAGACCCAGAGGAGTACCTAAAATGACTCGGTCTGACCCGAGTATCATTTATAGGAATAAATAATAAACGAGTCAGTCTAGCTGTACTTATCAAATAAACTGAGATAACAAGAGATATAACAAAGGATGACATGACTATAGTAGTAATATCTAATCATAAACAAATATGAAACATGACGTGTCAACACAATCAGGAAATGACAACGAAATGTCAGCACACAAATATCTCTAAATAATCTCCTAACTAATGTAGAATGCAGCATTCAACAAATAGCCCACAACAGAAAATGACAGAGGAATGCCAAATAAACTAAACACATGAATGACAGCGGAATGCCAAATACAAATCAAATTGACGCGCATCGCATCAAAGTGATCATAAATCAAATTGATGCACATCGCATTAAATGAATCAAGGATCCAGAAATTACTAGAAATCCAGAAAACGTCATAAAAAGTACATAGCCTGGTCGTGACCCCGGAAGAGAGAAAACACATAAATCGTGAAATCTCTAGAAAACATCATAAATCATAGAAAGTTGGATCGAGGTCCCATAGGTGAAATCCAAGAATCGTAAATCCCACTCGGGCGATCAAGGACCACAAAACATAAGTAATAAAATGAACAGGAGGTATCGACAGATAGTGCGGAAACAATCTGACTGGAGTTCCCCTGATAGCGTGGAAACTATTAAATTGAACCACAGTCCCCCGGTGATATAGCCAGGAAGCTAAGTCCAAATCATAAAACGGATCACATCGATTCGGGTGAATAGAAATTACTCTGAGCTAGTTAATATAAGGAAATAGCGACATGTCCCATAACCACTTGTTATTCTCGAATATTTACGAACCCGTAATTGGTTTCTATTCAAAATAGAGAGAATCACTACACATGTTCGAACGCATGAGTCCAACAGTTATTCGGCGAAGTAAACATATAAGGGGTCATAGTCCGTAGTTTTACTAAGGTAAATAAACTAAATTTCTTGCTCGATCGAGTAAAGAGGATCCGTACACACTAATAGATTGGAATCCATAGAAGGATTCGCGGTCCATTAATAATATATAAACCCTCTTATAATTTGAAGTGACAATAAACAATAGTATGATTGTCGAGGCAAATCGATCAAGGGGATTTAAGTCAAAATGACGTAAATACAAATCATAAATCATCAAATGTAAATTCGATAAATCGAGTATACATATAGCTTGTAACAACCCGAAAATCTGGGCTAGTTTAAAATTTTTATTTTGGCAATTTTAGCGAATTTTGATTATTTAAAATGAATTATTTTAAATAATACCAACGAGAAATTTATTTGGAATAGAATTCGACGTATATATTATATACGTCGTCGTTAGAATATAAATATTTATATATAATTATATAATAGAATTGAAAATGGCGCGGTAGTTCGATAATTCGATTTCAAACTTCAATTGAATGTACCGGGTGCAAATTAATCCGGATTTTAGTGAAACCAAAAACATTGGGATCAATTTGTGAATATCTTTCCAACGAATCCGAAAAATCAAAATTTCATAGCGGGAATCAAAAGATATGTCCTGTTGAAAATTCTGAATAGTCGCTATGGAATTCAGGCCCTTAAAAATGAGAATTTTGCAAACGACCTCGGATTTCGACGAAACCACTTTTGTTGGGTCCGTGATGTAAAGTTATTGCTAGATTCCAAATTTCATACTTTTTCGAATCAATATGTGAGCGCGGCAAAGGAAAACGCGTTTGACCAGTTTCAGTTAATTTTAATCGACTGGAAAATGGCCATTTTTCCAACGGTCTCGGAATTCGACGAAACTAGTTTTGTTAGGACTGTATCGTCAATACGAAGCTAGAAAATATTTTTCGGGAATTTTCCTAGTTAGTATGTGGCCCCGGTAATTTGAAATGTACGTTTGAAATTCAATATAATGATTTAAATGTAAATTCAACGGAAACTGATCGAAACGACCGAATCATCCTGCGACACATATTCTATTGTGTTCGGAATGGGGGTAAAACGCTACGGACGACAGGCAGTGGGCCTCGTTTAGAGGTCGTATGTAAAAGTCAACTTTTTATAAATAAAATAATAAATAAAATAAAAAGAAACTTCCTTTCTCTCTCTTCCCCCCCTTAAACTCTTCTGCCCCTCCCCCCCCCCCCCCCCCCCGTTCATTCTTCTGCAAATAGATTTTAAATATATAAAAAAAAAACCTAAACCCCGTCGCCTCCTCCCCCCCCCCCCACCCCCGTCGCAGCCGCCATCTCCTCTCCCCCTCCCCCTAGCGCGCCGCCGCAAGCGCCCCCCCTTCCCTTCCGCCGCCTGCAGCCCCATCCGCCGCCACCGCTCCGTCCATCTCAACCAAATCCGACGAGTCCCCCCCCCCCTCCTCTTCCTTCCTCGACAGTGGACTCCATTTCGTTAAAATGGTGAGTTTTTATTTTTATATAATATATATGTTTAGTTGGTTAATTTGATAATTAAATAAAAACTGATTCTATTTCATGTTAAAAATGATTTTTATTTTTCTTTATGATTAAAGATACGATTTTTAAGGTGATAAAGATTTGATTTTTACTTAGGAAAAGATGCGGTTTTTAATTTATAAAACCTATTATTTTTAGAATATAAAAAGGTAATCTTTTATGCACATGTAGAAATATAATTTTTATGTGTGTCGATTAGAAGTAAAAATTCGATTTTTATATATTGAATAGCATAGTAAAAATTCGATTTTTATATATTGAATAGCATAGTAAAAATTCGATTTTTATATATTGAATAGCATAGTAAAAATTCGATTTTTATATATTGAATAGCATAGTAAAAATTCGATTTTTATATATTGAACAACGAAGTAAAAATTCGATTTTTACATATGTAGAGAATACGGGCAACGAAGATGACAAAAAGGCGAGAACGACGAAGATTTCTATAAATGAAGAGTCGTGGTATTGGATAGCTTTTGGTGAGAACTTCTCACTCTTCAATTTCTTTTTCTAGTTATATATATATACTAGGATGCAGACGATGTTTAGTAGCACCCGACACCCGTCATCCACAGACCATGGATGGCTTGTTTGTTAAATTGTTTGGTTGTGTAGTTGGTTAGATTATTTGGTTTGAATTGATTTGTTTGGTGAAATGAAACTGATTTGATTATTGTGTGGATGGCGTGGGCCTTCACTAGACCGGGGATAAGGCTAGGCCTTGTCCCGTTTCTACTATCGTGCCGTTATGCCGCCGAAATTTTCTAAAAATAAGTTAGAAAAATAAAGATAACATTTTATTTAATAAATGAACCGAATAGAATATTCATAGGTTGAATAAAATAGTTTGATTGTTAAAAATATAATTTTTAACGTGAATATGAATAAATAAATATTCATTTACAAACCGGATGGTTTGTTTATGTACACCTATTTGAAAGACATTGATTGGGACGATAAATTTTACACATCGCCCAACTGCACAAATAAAAATCTGTGTTTGATTGCTTGAAACCCCACACGGGTATTGGGATGATATTCGACGTACACTAATCCCGATTGTTTAGTTGTATGTCGATCGATTGATTGACAGGCTGTTATAAGCGTTGAATATTTATATTTGATGCTTATACAGTGTAGAATGCACTTTGGATGATGGTTGATTATTCATCGTTGTTGATATATTCATGTGTTGTAGAAAATCCATATAATTAACATTATATGGTAATTGATTGGGCCTCATTCCAGTTTTAAAATAGAAATATTTGAAAAAGAAATATTTGAAATAGAAATATTTTAAAAGGAAATATTTGAAATAGAATATTTGAAAATGGGAATATATGAAACCGTATTGATTAGATTGACGCAATTTTGACGTGAACGATATTTATATCGATTTTATTCATTTTATAATGAATATCGAAAGTGATTTCAAAATCTGTTATTTTGAAAAGAATTGAATATAAATGAATTCGAATTGAAATGGTATAGAAATGAATTCGAATTGAAATTGAATTGAATTGAAATCGAACTGAAATTGAATTAGAAATCAATTTGAATTGAAATCAATTTGAAATGAATCTAAAATGAATTTTAAACGAATTTATATTGGAATATTCAATTTTGATTTGAAATTGAATATGAAGTTGAAACCGTTTTGAAAATGAATTTAAAACGATTTATAAAACTCGTTTTGAATTGAAATCGACGAAGTATATATTATATATATAATATAATGGCCTGAATAGAACGCGCCGCGGCAGTTCGCGAATTTTGACCATTGAATTCGAACGGACATTGCGGGAGATCCGACCGTCGGATTCTCCTGAAACCGGAACCGTTGGGTTCGTATCGAAAAGAGCTTTCTAACGAATATTAGAAATTTGAAATCTAACGGTTGGATTTGGAATTATGTCCAAATCAAATTTGAAAAAGGTCGTTGTAAGTGCAGTTCGATGACCGTTGATGGAGATCGACTGTACGGGCCTTGATAAAATTATTAAAAATAGTAATAATTTGTGTAAAATCATAAGAAATGATTTAGAAAGGATTGGGATGGAAAAACCCATATTTGAAAAGATAAAAATAGATTTTTATCGAAATGAACTAGTTTTGAACTAGAATTATAATTCTATTTATTTTTAAATAAATAAATTGAATTTGAAAAAGGGTTTTAAAAATAACCAGAATTTCCAATGATTGCATTGGAGTGGATTCGAATCGAAATTGTCTTCGGAATATTTCGATGTTGGAATTCGGGATTATACAGATGTTGTTATGGAAATTTGAAAGATATATATATATATATATATATATTTATATCGTTATTTCATTTACGACATTTGTTAACCGTAGAATTTGATATTGAATATAAGCCGATATATTTTCTATTCAGAGCCTTGTATTGAATATCAAATGTGATTTGGGTTTGTCGTGAATGGTGTCTTCACTAACACTGTTCTTGAACCCAGCTGAGAAAAGATTAAATCTTTTTATTTAGATTTAATGAAGTATGCCAATTAAATGATATTTAATTGGAATTGAATTGATATTGATTTTTGGGTTTATCGTGGACAGTGTTTTAAGTAACACTCGTTCTTTAACCCGATAATTAATGGAATGTGATTTTGGGTTTATCGTGAACTGTGTTTTAAATGACACTGATTCTTTAACCCAGTTAGCGATTAAAACTAAGTGGAGTTTTAATGAATCTTTAATTAGATTGAAATGATCGAGAATGGAGTATCACCAGTTTTGCTCCAGGCGGTAGTTAAATCTTAAATTAGATTTGAACGTGAAATGGTAATTGAATTTACCGATAACACCGTGGGGTTAGATATGAAGTATAACCAGTTTTACTTCATGGGATGAATAGGTTGGGATTGGGAAATTAAAACAAAGGATTACTTCGGTAAGGTTCGTTAATCCCGACTAGTTAAATCGAAATTCAAAAGATGATTAAAGAATAAATTCAAGGAATTTACCTTGGATAAAATTAATGGGAACCTTTCCCTATGAATGTGAAATTTAGAAACTAACTGTCGGTTAGCCAAGCAGAAGGGTTTTCTGGATATTGATCTGATGTTGGTTTCGGCCTTCAGGGTTAACATTTGGGGAATTATTCTCTGGATTAATTTACGGTTAGTGACTGATGAATTGGAATGAGGCGTATGTTGTGTTTGTGTAACACTTGTTTATAATATACGCGAGTTATTCAGAAAGACCGGGTTTATCCCATTCTGAATAACTGATACGACGATAAGTCGAAGACGAAAACGATGGTCGAAGACCGAAGGTCTTCACGTCGTTTGGGTAATTACTGATGATCTTGATTGGGTTGTACACCCAAGAAGATGGAAACAGTTGGTGATCGTCCAAACGTACTTGGAGATCGATGGATATGCGGGGTACTAGGTGCCTCCGGTTTCGTTCAGACCCAGAACGAACTTGTAAATGGACTGTGTGTCTGACATTGGATTTTAGTCCGTGTGATTGATCTCTATTAAATATATATCTGTTTGACGGCGGAGAATTTATTCTCTTGCTTAACGCTCTTCTCTGAGACGTACGAGCTCAGAGGTTATATATTGATGGATATCAAACGCATGGAGTGAATTGCCTGTGTGGCATGCCTAAGTGGCAATTGATCGAGGCTTCTGTTGAAAAGCAAAGTCTTGTGGTGATGATCAAAGCACAGCCTGTGTGGCACAGCTTTGTGTAACGTGAATTCGCGAGCCTCACACCCCGGTTGTGAACCAAAAACGGGAGAAGGACCTCAGGGAGGGCATGCGTTTCTTTCTAGCTAGGGTGGTGTCAGTGACCTACCAGCCCTGACATTTATATACTTTTCACCTATGTGGTTGTTGCTGTTGCGAGGCGCCTCGGTTTGATCGGACGATCCGGGTCCGATGGAGTCATTCGTTGGCTCATTTACGCCCCAAAGGGCGGAGAAACGCAGTGTTCAGGATTTAAGTTTAATCCACATCGGTGGACCGGCCCTGTCGCTCCAAGGTCACTCGAGCTCTGACCTGAGACTCGGGCTAGACAGTCTCGAATCGGTAGAGGACGATCCCTAGCCTCGGTTCATAGACGGAAATCCAATTTCCAAATACGCTACTTTGCGATTTTGATTGTATAACCTATATATGGCGACATAGTGTTATGGGGCATTCATGCCGCCTATGATTGATACTTATGATTTGAAGTTGTTTTATACACTATGCACTTATAATAGTATCAAATGATTTGTTTTAAACGTATCAAGCATTCTTGGCTATTATAAGGTAAAAACCCTATCCCCCGGCTTGCGTTGCATTGTGTGATAGGACCTGGGTCTTATAATAGCTTCATCTTTCTTTATTTAGCATCGCGCTGTTTGTTTTATGCACTGGTATTCTTGGGAGGAAACCCGTTCCGTGTTATACGGCGTGGTCCCTTGATTTACCTAACTTTAAAAATAAAGATTAATAATTGTTTTAGTTCTCACACCAGTCCTATGACTGACCTGGAGTTTATTGTTTTAACCTAAACTCTGGGTGCCCTTATTTCGACACGGGCAGCTAGTAGTTTTGGTTTTGCAGATTTATATTCACAGGATCCTGGTTTACAGCTGGAATGATATCCGGAAAGCTTTGTATCCGTATATCTCTTCTAGTTGTGTATTGTATTATTTTCCGCTGCGATGTATTTAAATGTAATTTAAATCTCTGATATTTCTGTGTAATATTCATTTATACTCTGTATATTCTTGTAATCTGATGCATTGTTGTAATATACAACGAAATGTTCTTTTGTATGCATTCTGTTTGGTCGTGTTCTCAAAACAATCAGGCGTTTCGAACGGTCTAGATCGGTTTAGCGATTGATTCGGATCGAGCGAAATTCCTTTTCGTCATAGTTGGTATCGGAGCTTTGGTTTACAAAGCTCAGAGAACAAGGCACATTAGAACCATACGAAAGAATTCATCAGATATTGGATTAGTAATATCCAATGGGATGACTCGTTAGAGATGGGACCAGTAGTATCCTAGAACGAGTGTGAAGAGTATATTTTTCAAATGAAAACAATTCTGTTTTGAAATTTAAATCGTTTTACACGTATTTGAATAATTTATTTATATTGATTTTGGACAATTCAGTATATAAAGAATTTGCATATACGCCTTGCAAACGTATATTCAAAGTTTTAATATATTGGATAGATATAGCATCACACTCTAGTCGCCCGGAGATGATATTGATGATAGTGATCGCATCATCAACATTTATGTTCGAGTTTCGAAAGTGGACTTTCTATATATTTCCTATTGACTGGTGTGAGAACCAAAATTAGATAGGGCCTATTGTTGTGATTTGGCATCAAAAAATCTGATTTTTGACTATGTATCAAAATTATGAATTTGAAACTCTAATTCACTAATTGATTGATGTTTGTGTTGTTTGTTTAATTGTTTGATAATTTTGAACCATTACGCCTAATTGTATCAGATATTGAATTGTATTGAAAATTAGTCGCATTTGCTTGCATATACTTGTACTTACATTGAACAGGTCATAGCAAGGAGGCTAGAGCAGAGAATAAAATTTGTTTGCCCGACAAATAGGTACCTGTTTACTACATAATTTACTGTTTTGTTGGGTGATGATGATTTTATGAGCCTATTGGCTAGCCGCTTGACTTTTTCTTTTCCTTTTTGAAATCAGAAGGCCTATATGGCAATTTCGGGATTTTCCCGTGGCTCCCGGTGCAGGGGAGGTTATGGCGGAATTTTTCGAAAATTTAGGGTGTTAGCCAAATTTTTGAAGAATTTGAAAATTCTCATAAACTGAAAAGTTGGAGAATGGAAGCCAGATCGAACGTAGAGTTGATTAATCAAACCACTTTCGACTTTGTTCCTTTTCGGGGACGAAAAGTTTTAAGTGGGGGAGATTGTAACAACCCGAAAATCTGGGCCAGTTTAAAATTTTTATTTTGGCAATTTTAGCAAATTTTGATTATTTAAAATGAATTATTTTAAATAATATCAACGAGAAATTTATTTGGAATAGAATTCGACGTATATATTATATACGTCGTCGTTAGAATACAAATATTTATATATAATTATATAATAGAATTGAAAATGGTGCGGTAGTTCGATAATTCGATTTCAAACTTCAATTGAATGTACCGGGTGCAAATTAATCCGGATTTTAGTGTAACCAAAAACATTGGGATCTATTTGTGAATATCTTTCCAACGAATCCGAAAAATCAAAATTTCATAGCGGGAATCAAAAGATATGTCCAGTTGAAAATTCTGAATAGTCGCTATGGAATTCAGGCCCTTAAAAATGGGAATTTTGCAAACGACCTCGGATTTCGACGAAACCACTTTTGTTGGGTCCGTGATGTAAAGTTATTGCTAGATTCCAAATTTCATAATTTTTCGAATCAATATGTGACGCGGCAAAGGAAAACGCGTTTGACCAGTTTTAGTTAATTTTAATCGACTGGAAAATGGCCATTTTTCCAACGATCTCGGAATTCGACGAAACTAGTTTTGTTAGGACCGTATCGTCAATACGAAGCTAGAAAATATTTTTCGGGAATTTTCCTAGTTAGTATGTGGCCCCGGTAATTTGAAATGTACGTTTGAAATTCAATATAATGATTTAAATGTAAATTCAACGGAAACTGATCGAAACGACCGAATCAGCCTGCGACACATATTCCATTGTGTTCGGAATGGGGGTAAAACGCTATGGACGACAGGCGGTGGGCCTCGTTTAGAGGTCGTATGTAAAAGTCAATTTTTTATAAATAAAATAATAAATAAAATAAAAATAAACTTCCTTTCTCTCTCTTCCCCCCCCTTAAACTCTTCTGACCCCCCCATTCATTCTTCTGCAAATCGATTTTAAATAAATAAAAAAACCTAAACCCCGTCGCCCCCCCCCCTCCCACCCCCCCCCCCCCCCCCCCGTCGCAGCCGCCATCTCCTCTCCCCCTCCCCCTTGCGCGCCGCCGCAAGCGAAAGTCCCCCCCAGTCCAGAGCCAGACGCGGAAACCCCCCCCCCCCACCCCTACCTGCGCCAATCGCGAGCACACACACCCCCTCCTTCCCTTCCGCCGCCACCGCTCCGTCCATCTCAACCAAATCCGATGAGTCCCCCCCTCCTCTTCCTTCCTCGACAGTGGACTCCATTCCGTTAAAATAGTGAGTTTTTATTTTTATATAATATATATGTTTAGTTGGTTAATTTGATAATTAAATAAAAACTGATTCTATTTCATGTTAAAAATGATTTTTATTTTTCTTTATGATTAAAGATACGATTTTTAAGGTGATAAAGATTTGATTTTTACTTAGGAAAAGATGCGGTTTTTAATTTATAAAACCTATGATTTTTAGAATATAAAAAGGTAATCTTCTATGCACATGTAGAAATATAATTTTTATGTGTGTCGATTAGAAGTAAAAATTCGATTTTTATATATTGAATAGCATAGTAAAAATTTGATTTTTATATATTGAATAGCATAGTAAAAATTCGATTTTTATATATTGAATAGCATAGTAAAAATTCAATTTTTATATATTGAATAGCATAGTAAAAATTCGATTTTTATATATTGAACAACGAAGTAAAAATTCGATTTTTACATATGTAGAGAATACGGGCAACGAAGATGACAAAAAGGCGAGAACGACGAAGATTTCTATAAATGAAGAGTCGTGGTATTGGATAGCTTTTGGTGAGAACTTCTCACTCTTCAATTTCTTTTTCTAGTTATATATATATATACTAGGATGCAGACGGTGTTTAGTAGCACCCGACACCCGTCATCCACAGACCATGGATGGCTTGTTTGTTAAATTGTTTGGTTGTGTAGTTGGTTAGATTATTTGGTTTGAATTGATTTGTTTGGTGAAATGAAACTGATTTGATTGATGTGTGAATGGCGTGGGCCTTCACTAGACCGGGGATAAGGCTAGGCCTTGTCCCGTTTCTAGTATCGTGCCGTTATGCCGCCGAAATTTTCTAAAAATAAGTTAGAAAAATAAAGATAACATTTTATTTAATAAATGAACCGAATAGAATATTCATAGGTTGAATAAAATAGTTTGATTGTTAAAAATATAATTTTTAACGTGAATATGAATAAATAAATATTCATTTACAAACCGGATGGTTTGTTTATGTACACCTATTTGAAAGACATTGATTGGGACGATAAATTTTACCCATCGCCCAACTGCACAAATAAAAATCTATGTTTGATTGCTTGAAACCCCACACGGGTATTGGGATGATATTCGACGTACACTAATCCCGATTGTTTAGTTGTATGTCGATCGATTGATTGACAGGCTGTTATAAGCGTTGAATATTTATATTTGATGCTTATACAGTGTAGAATGCACTTTGGATGATGGTTGATTATTCATCGTTGTTGATATATTCATGTGTTGTAGAAAATCCATATAATTAACATTATATGGTAATTGATTGGGCCTCATTCCAGTTTTAAAATAGAAATATTTGAAAAAGAAATATTTGAAATAGAAATATTTGAAAAGGAAATAGTTGAAATAGAATATTTGAAAATGGGAATATATGAAGCCGTATTGATTAGATTGACGCCATTTTGACGTGAACGATATTTATATCGATTTTATTCATTTTATAATGAATATCGAAAGTGATTTCAAAATCTGTTATTTTGAAGAGAATTGAATATAAATGAATTCGAATTGAAATGGTAAAGAAATGAATTCGAATTGAAATTGAATTGAATTGAATTGAAATCGAACTGAAATTGAATAAGAAATAAATTTGAATTGAAATCAATTTGAAATGAATCTAAAATGAATTTAAAACTAATTTATATTGGAATATTCAATTTTGATTTGAAATTGAATATGAAGTTGAAACCGTTTTGAAAATGAATTTAAAACGATTTATAAAACTAGTTTTGAATTGAAATCGACGAAGTATATATTATGTATATTATATATATATATAATATAATGGCCTGAATAGAACGCGCCGCGCCGCGGCAGTTCGCGAATTACGACCATTGACTTCGAACGGACATTGCGGGAGATCCGACCGCGGATTCTCCTGAAACCGGAACCGTTGGGTTCGTATCGAAAAGAGCTTTCTAACAAATAGTAGAAATTTGAAATCTAACGGTTGGATTTGGAATTATGTCCAAATCAAATTTGAAAAAGGTCGCTGTAAGTGCAGTTCGATGACCGTTGATGGAGATCGACTGTACGGGCCTTGATAAAATTATTAAAAATAGTAATAATTTGTGTAAAACCATAAGAAATGATTTAGAAAGGATTGGGATGGAAAAACCCATATTTGAAAAGATAAAAATAGATGTTTATCGAAATGAACTAGTTTTGAACTAGAATTATAATTCTATTTATTTTTAAATAAATAAATTGAATTTGAAAAAGGGTTTTAAAAATAACCAGAATTTCCAATGATTGCATTAGAGTGGATTCGAATCGAAATTGTCTTCGGAATATTTCGATGTTGGAATTCGGGATTATACAGATGTTGTTATGGAAATTTGAAAGATATATATATTTATATCATTATTTCCAATACGACATTTGTTAATCGTAGAATTTGATATTGAATATAAGCCGATATATTTTCTATTCAGAACCTTGTATTGAATATCAAATGTGATTTGGGTTTGTCGTGAATGGTGTCTTCACTAACACTGTTCTTGAACCCAGCTGAGAAAAAATTAAATCTTTTTATTTAGATTTAATGAAGTATGCCAATTAAATGATATTTAATTGGAATTGAATTGATATTGATTTTTGGGTTTATCGTGGACAGTGTTTTAAGTAACACTCGTTCTTTAACCCGATAATTAATGGAATGTGATTTTGGGTTTATCGTGAACTGTGTTTTAAATGACACTGATTCTTTAACCCAGTTAGCGATTAAAACTAAGTGGAGTTTTAATGAATCTTTAATTAGATTGAAATGATCGAGAATGGAGTATCACCAGTTTTGCTCTAGGCGGTAGTTAAATCTTTAATTAGATTTGAACGTGAAATGGTAATTGAATTTACCGATAACACCGTGGGGTTAGATACGAAGTATAACCAGTTTTACTTCATGGGATGAATAGGTTGGGATTGGGAAATTAAAACAAAGGATTACTTCGGTAAGGTTCGTTAATCCCGACTAGTTAAATCGAAATTCAAAAGATGATTAAAGAATAAATTCAAGGAATTTACCTTGGATAAAATTAATGGGAACCTTTCCCTATGAATGTGAAATTTAGAAACTAACTGTCGGTTAGCCAAGCAGAAGGGTTTTCTGGATATTGATCTGATGTTGGTTTCGACCTTCAGGGTTAATATTTGGGGAATTATTCTCTGGATTAATTTACGGTTAGTGACTGATGAATTGGAATGAGGCGTATGTTGTGTTTGTGTAACACTTGTTTATAATATACGCGAGTTATTCAGAAAGACCGGGTTTATCCCATTCTGAATAACTGATACGACGATAAGTCGAAGACGAAAACGATGGTCGAAGACCGAAGGTCTTCACGTCGTTTGGGTAATTACTGATGATCTTGATTGGGTTGTACACCCAAGAAGATGGAAACAGTTGGTGATCGTCCAAACGTACTTGGAGATCGATGGATATGCGGGGTACTAGGTGCCTCCGGTTTCGTTCAGACCCAGAATGAACTTGTAAATGGACTGTGTGTCTGACATTGGATTTTAGTCCGTGTGATTGATCTCTATTAAATATATATCTGTTTGGCGGCGGAGAATTTATTCTCTTGCTTAACGCCCTTCTCTGAGACGTACGAGCTCAGAGGTTATATATTGATGGATATCAAACGCATGGAGTGAATTTCCTGTGTGGCATGCCTAAGTGGCAATTGATCGAGGCTTCTGTTGAAAAGCAAAGTCTTGTGGTGATGATCAAAGCACAGCCTGTGTGGCACAGCTTTGTGTAACGTGAATTCGCGAGCCTCACACCCCGGTTGTGAACCAAAAACGGGAGAAGGACCTCAGGGAGGGCATGCGTTTCTTTCTAGCTAGGGTGGTGTCAGTGACCTACCAGCCCTGACATTTATATACTTTTCACCTGTGTGGTTGTTGCTGTTGCGAGGCGCCTCGGTTTGATCGGACGATCCGGGTCCGATGGAGTCATTCGTTGGCTCATTTACGCCCCAAAGGGCGGAGAAACGCAGTGTTCAGGATTTAAGTTTAATCCACTTCGGTGGACCGGCCCTGTCGCTCCAAGGTCACTCGAGCTCTGACCTGAGACTCGGGCTAGACAGTCTCGAATCGGTAGAGGACGATCCCTAGCCTCGGTTCATAGACGGAAATCCAATTTCCAAATACGCGACTTTGCGATTTTGATTGTATAACCTATATATGGCGACATAGTGTTATGGGGCATTCATGCCGCCTATGATTGATACTTATGATTTGAAGTTGTTTTATACACTATGCACTTATAATAGTATCAAATGATTTGTTTTAAACGTATCAAGCATTCTTGGCTATTATAAGGTAAAAACCCTATCCCCCGGCTTGCGTTGCATTGTGTGATAGGACCTAGTTCTTATAATAGCTTCATCTTTCTTTATTTAGCATCACGCTGTTTGTTTTATGCACTGGTATTCTTGGGAGGAAACCCGTTCCGTGTTATACGGCGTGGTCCCTTGATTTACCTAACTTTAAAAATAAAGATTAATAACTGTTTTAGTTCTCACACCAGTCCCATGACTGACCTGGAGTTTATTGTTTTAACCTAAACTCTGGGTGCCCCTATTTCGACACGGGCAGCTAGTAGTTTTGGTTTTGCAGATTTATATTCACAGGATCCTGGTTTACAGCTGGAATGATATCCGGAAAGCTTTGTATCCGTATATCTCTTCTAGTTGTGTATTGTATTATTTTCCGCTGCGACGTATTTAAATGTAATTTAAATCTCTGATATTTCTGTGTAATATTCATTTATACTCTGTATATTCTTGTAATCTGATGCATTGTTGTAATATACAACGAAATGTTCTTTTGTATACATTCTGTTTTGTCGTGTTCTCAAAACGATCAGGCGTTTCGAACGGTCTAGATCGGTTTAGCGATTGATTCAGATCGAGCGAAATTCTTTTTCGTCACATAGCTCGTTAGTGAATCCAATGACGTTAAGAAACGATCAGAAATCACCCTGGAGCGACAGGAAACAAGACACAAAATTAGGTGCCACGGATCAGAGTATAATCACCAAGGTGATCGATAATGCAAAATTCACATTACAACAACATACAGGAAAACAAAGGGATAACGGTTGTAATTTCGATCAACGAACGAATCGAAATCCCAAACTAGCACCCCGAAGGTTTTAAACTATATAGGAATAGACTCGAAGGATATCAAGTCGATAATTCACGTTTTAGAGTCCTGAATCATATGAACAAGAGTATCGAATAAATTCGATATACAAAATAGAGTGCACGGGCTTTAGAATGATCACTTATTCAATTCACATCCTAAACAATGTGAATAAGCCAAAATAATCAACACTGGAAGAATCACTTGAGTATCAAAGACGATGAATCGAGCTGTTGCAATATGTGAATTCTTGAAGCTGAAGTTCACAAACGAAGTCCAAACGGCCCGAGCTCCGGCCGGGAAAGAGCCTGGATGCGGGTATACTGTGGACCAAGGTCCCCTTTGGTCCACAGCAAAAAAATAGATTCAGACATCTGAATCATTTAGGTCAGACATCTGAACTGGGATTTTCAGAAACCCGCAGGGTTTTAATTCATTTTGACCCCCTTTCAGACGGCTGAATTATTTTGTTCAGACGTCTGAATTTCAATTCAGACATCTGAATTAATATTTTCAGACTTCTGAATTTCTTTATTTGATTTCATAATTATTTGAAGCAGCTCATACGTCTAATCCAGAATATTCAGACGTCTGAACCTGCTCGTGAGCACAAATTTGACTAGAAAACATGTTCAAAACGATGTCGACAAATGCCCGAAGGCCTATAATGTTTCCTATGCAAAAGTGACGCATCCAAGGCTTGCCGAAGCAACTTATAAGACCCAATTTCACATGCACACTAAGAATCATAATAGAAATCATTGAAATGAAATCAAACTTCATAAATTGGAAATGTCAACACATAAATGAATTAACAAAACCAAATACACACTTCATAAGAAACAACACATGCCAAAGGCACCACTTATACAAGCATACAAGCTTGTGGCATAGATGTGAGTTCATAGGAACTCACCTTTGCTTGCTAGAAGCAAGAATTCAACACAAAGCTTTGCTAAATCAATCTCTCTTCAATCAATACACTAGAATCTCCAATCTAAACACACACAAAAATGAATTTACTAAGAGTTAGATCATAGGAGTTCTCAATATTAGAAGAGGAGATAAGCTAGAGATGATGGAGAAGATGAAGAGGAGGCTTACCAAAGCTTATATGCTTGATTTCCTCCAGAATTAGAGCTCCAATGATTAAGCTAGGTTTAGGAATTTTAATTTCCCATTCCTTTTCCCCATTTTCTATTTTCTTTGAATTGTTAGAGTGAATGGGAGAGAAGGGGCTAAGAGGGGTTATATGATGAGCTAGGCTAGCTCAACCAAGACCCAACCCAAAGTGCCAAATTTTCGAATCTTGGAACATATCGAAGCTTACACTTTTCAAACTCCTAAACGACATTTTGAACTTAATGGAAGTGGTTTCGAGTCAAAATTCGCCCATATACAAAAAGTGATATTTTGGTCATACATCAAATGAAAATGACCAAATTCGCCCAACTCGAAAGGTATCGATGCTTACAGTCAAAAAGGTAAATAACGATGATCCGAACTCAATGGAAGTGGTCCCGAATCCTAATTTTATCGTTTGTGAAAAACGACATTTTGAGTGACACATCGGACACGACGATATATTTAAATAAAATATTTAAATCTATCATCATCGAATGAGCGGTTTGTTACAGACTTCCCCCCTTAAAAGAATTGCATCCCCGCAATTCCTTAAGAATGAAGTAATAAGTAACAACCAAAAACAATACCACGGAGTGGTACTACAAGAACCGACACGAAAAGTAAAGATCACACCAACGGCTAGGTGAGATCCCAATTTCGTCTCGCAAGATCATAAAAGCTAGAGTTCAATCTCGAACTTTATTAGCCATGAAGGTAGTCATCCCAAACGGGTAAAATAATTCCAGAAAAATTCATAAGCGTTATGAATTCAAATAGACTCGCCTTTCTTAGTATTATTCTCAAGGGAATGAGAATCGATAGACGGCACAAAAACCATGCGAATTTAATTTGGAATTTCAAGAAACAATGGGACTGCGTCCTACAGACGCGAGATATCAATAGTAGATATTTCTCTTAGGATATGAAATGGGAATTTACGATGGTTGACTACTCCATCCCCAAACTCAATCACGACAATGTAGCGAACATCGAACCTGAGCGCTTTAGTCTTGCGACAAGGTGGCTAATACCGACAAAAACACAACACAGAGATTCCAACGAATTTAGCTAAGGAGAGCAATTCTCGAAGGAATAATCAATTTTTAATATCAATGATTCAAGGTTGGTAACGGAATACCAACCAGCTAGAAATCAATAAACAAATATTGGTAACGGAATACCCATGAACTACAAGTCAATAATCAAATATTGGTAACGGAATACCAATGAACTAGAAATCGATAACAAATACTGGTAACTGAATACCAATGAACTATTTGGGTAAATCGATTTCTAACCAGGTATTAAATCTCATTTAGCAACATAAAGACGAATCATTAGGAATTATACGAAATTCCCAATATTCAAAAACTTGAGTATCGATTTTAGAAAATCAAAAACATCGAGAAGATGATGGATAAGTAGTGCAATACTTACCATTTTGGAACAACATGATTTAAGATAATTTTCCACCAAAAATCTCAAGTCGCAAAAACATCAGCAATTAATCAAAGAAGCAATAGATAATTTCTATAACAAGATGAGATTAAACCAAAGAGGTCATAATCCCCAAAAATTTGATTGACAAGGGTTAAAAAACGTGCGGAGACAATTGTCGACCCAAATGATTCAAACAAATGTGCATACCAGTCTCATGACTTACCCAGAGTTTATTTTGTTTTATTTTCCCTAAACTCTTGGTTGCCCAAATTTGTACGGGCAATCAAGTTGTCGAGATTTTACAGATCCACTTGGAGGAGATTGAAGCAGGAGGCTTCAGCAATTAGCTATAGATTATCATATATTCCGCTGTGTACTATGTTGTATCTGGAAACAGGTATTTGTAACTGTTCCAGGAATAACTGTTGTGCTCTGATAATGGTATGTATATGCAGTTATTGATTTGTATTTTAAAAGTTATGTTATTTCATATATTTTATTCGTTCCGCTGTGATATTTGTGATCTTTGTTTTCTTCTATTCTAATTCTTCTTTCTTTCTATTTCGCATCCTCTAACTTCTTTCTATTAATGATTCGTATTTTTATGCAATTTGGGTTGGACGTGTGGTGATATCAGTCGACTCAAAGAGTACGAAAATTCAGGCCACTACTGTAACGTCCCAGGATTTTCTGCCATTAAATTAGAATATTTTATATGCGATTCAATAACGATCTCATTGAACAATAAAGAATTTAAACTAATAAAGTATGGAACGTCACAAGTCATTAATGGATAGATTGTTACGACAATACCATTAGAGAATATTTTTGAAAAAATAAAACGGAGTCTAAGATGTTGTAACTTGTTTCTTCAATTTCTTCTTTATTTATTGGTCATGCATCTTGAGGACTAAATGGGTCATACACCTTGTTTATTGGAATGTATTGGCTATAAATATTAAAACTTCAAAATCAAGTTATGTAGACTATGGTACTACATGAATATCAAATAATACAGCACCTTAGTAAATGATATACCAAGTAAAATACTCGATTTGGTAAATCCCAAGGTGCATGTCCCATTGGATTGCATTTTTATAAAGTAGCCACCATAACTTCTTTTATATATATATATATAAAGAAAAAAAAAGAGAAAAAAAAAAGAATTCAAGTACGACAGTCTTATTTCCCGTGAACATCAGAACACAAAAATCCTTCATTGAAACAGTGCAAACAACAATTAAATATTTATACATACACAGTCAGTTTCATATATACAGAGAAGTAATATACATATTGATTTATCAAATCAACCCATATACGTACAGGAAATTTCATATACAAATGAAAGAAAATTTATAACATAAAAAAAAAAAAATCTCCCCTGGACATGTCTTCCATCAGCAGAAGATAAACCTGAGCAGAAAGATGAAAACATAGCTATGAGTAGCTAGTAAAATAAGTAAATGTACGTATAAAGTGGAAGATTTCAAAGGAAGAAAAATGAAATAACCATACAGATCTCGGTGTATAAATCTGAACAAAAACCAGTACATAAATATGGCACCAAATATGTACAGCTATAAGACAGTCAATACATAATTTTGTTTCAATATCACAAGGCAGATCTGAAATCGATCTAACATAACAGAAGACAGGACCATGTGAACAAAACATAGATCATTCAAAAAGGGGATCAAGCAAGTGTACGACACAATCAACCAAATGTATATGTACATTTTTCTACATCAAATCTGTGATGTATATGCATATTTTATATATGAGTTTCAAATCAAATTTATAGATAAAAGGGGACAGGATATGAACAGCTAACTAAGTGTACAAATTGTATTTTATTTTTAAAATCAAATCTAAGGCAACCAAATCAAACAGTATACCTATACAGTACAGTTACATTTCGAAATCCACTGTCATCATATATTGGGAAAAACCGACATGAATTGACAATGCATTTCGAACAGAAAGAGAAAAAAAAAAGTGTATAAACCAATGTAGATATTAGCAATCTATATGGATTTCGAATTTAGCTAAAGGAGGGGTAGTGGACAGCTAAAGAACATGCTATAAAACAATACGACCTGGGAACAGCTAAGGCAACAAATCAAATAGCTGAACAGACTATATAAATTGACAACAAGGATAAACAATATCTTTAGAACAGACAACTCAATGCAAAACTCAGATCTGAACAGACAATACATGGCCTAACCTAAATTATATAGGGACACAGTTTGGTTGCGTAGATTTGAGCAGTATTGCACAAAGAAAATCTCACACCATTTGTACCATTTCAATGGAAAGCATCACGCACACAAACACAGTTCAATCACCAACAGTTCAATAGCATAGCTAGAACGAAAAGAGATAACACACAGGATCTAAGCACAAACAAGTACATGAAATCCGACATTAAGACATCATACGTTCACTATCAAACATCACAAACGCAGTTCGACAATTCATAGCAGAACCGCAGTA
Source organism: Allium sativum (assembly GCA_030737875.1). Classification (NCBI taxonomy): domain Eukaryota; kingdom Viridiplantae; phylum Streptophyta; class Magnoliopsida; order Asparagales; family Amaryllidaceae; genus Allium; species Allium sativum. The sequence goes on from CM060915.1 coordinate 315,943,235, forward strand.
CCTAGGGTTTTTTTTAAACACAGCCGAAATGGATGGGAAACAACACCTAGGGTTTAGAACAACTAAGTCTAACGCCTATGATTTGAAATCACAGTAAAACCGCAAGTATAAATACCAACCACAATCGTTTTTTTTTTTTTGTTTGTGAACACAACAAAGAATAGAAACCGAATTCAAAGAAGAAGTAAATCGGAAACTGAAATTAGAATTTAGTAAGAGTTACTTAGCTTTCGGGGAGGGAAGCCTCGGTCTTGATTGCGGTGGATGATTGAAGCTTCGATGGTCCTTTGAGGGTGGCGAGGCAACTGAGGTTGAGGCCGAGGCAACAACATGGCGTCACGGTGGTCGGAGATGGAGGCGATGCGGGGTTTTTCACGATGAAGGGTTTCGTTCCTTTTGATTTTTGGGTGGCGGCGGATTTCTTTTGGAAGAATGGATGAGGGGTTGAGTAATGAAAGAGGGGACGATGGGTTAGGGTTATAAGGGGATGCGGGCCGGTTATTTGGATATTGGGCTGAGCAAAGGTGAGAAGGCCCGGTTTGTTTTATTTTTAAGTTTCTTAGTTTTCAATGTTTTCAAAACTTCGAATAGTAATTCCGATCACTCACGTGGTCAGATTTCGATGAAACGAAAAACACCGGAACCCCGTCAACGAGCACTACGCGATGGTTGAGGTCTGAGTAGGGCAGGCAGCAGCTAGATTTTTCAGAAAAATGAAATGTCGTTCAATTCAACTGAAAACAGGATGATTCATCGAAATCAATTCAAAGGTGAGTTAATCTCACTCAGTTATTTCCCGCTTATATTTTATAAGTTGGGTTTTTATTTTTGTGTGCTATGATTGCTAGTGATTGACTGATTGATGATATATTCAGTTATGGTTAAACTGATGAAATTAAACGTCGTTTAATTTCAGTGAAATCCAAATCGTTATTTTTAACGATGGGTTCCAATTGAGGTAAGTTACCTCATTGGTCACGTTTATAAAATAAACGTGTTTTTAAATAAATGAATTGTTTGATTGGTTGTTGTGGTTGACATTGAATTGTCGTTATAAACTGTTATGAAACCATTATTGAATTGTTTTGATTTGATGGTCGAATATTGACCTGATGATTCATCATTGATTTGGTTTAAACCAATGAGTATTATTGGGTGAGTGGTTGGCAGTACATGGCCTGTGAAATTTAATATTTTATAAATATCGATCTACTCTCAGGTAAATCGACGAGTTAAGTTATAAAATATATTTTATAACTGGGGATAGATTTGTAAATCTATTATTTGAATTAAAGTTGTAAAAAGGAAATATTTATTATTTACAAATTGAGATATAAATGGGTTCTTAAATGATTTTATAAAGAAAAGTAATAATAATCTTATTTTTGATTTGGGGTCAAGTTAACTATATTTGATAAGGGTTAATGGTAAATCTAATTATCCTTTTATTTTAAATTAATTTAAAGAAGTGAATTTAATTTAAAGTCGAGTAAGAGATAATTAGTGGAGATAAATTCGATTTAAAGATTATGGAGTGTTTTATGACCCAAGTGATCGACAAACTTGATAAGTAAAGTTAGTAGACAAGTATAAAGATTTAAAAGAAAAGTTTTACTTAATGCCTCGATTTAAGTAGGGCGAATCCGAAATGGAATGATACTTGAAAGGGGTTAAGTGATGAGATGTTCGAACACAAGAGTTTCAAATATAAGAAAGGTTGAATAACCCAGATTTGAAATCAAGATTTGAAACAAGATTTAGTATCGACAGTTTATGCGATAAGCTAATATTATTCAGAGGTAAGAACGGGTCGATCAAGGTCTGAGAGGTAACTAAAATACCCCAACTTGGTTGGCCGCACTATTATCAAGGAACGGTATTAGCTTGATGTTGAGTGAAGGTGATGAATTGGTTTTATCTTATACAAGGAATACTGAACTCTAATGCAAGGATTTGGGAAAGTAAGGAATATTGCAATAGTGGTTTAAAAAGGAATAACAATATTGATTTCAGATTTATATCGAACAATTGTTATTTAATTGGAGTTGACCGAATATAGTAGAGTTAATCAAACGTAATTAGTCAGAAAGAGTTGCCATTGTATACGACTGCTAGCGAAATTCGCAGGGCTACAGATAGCCTACGGCGGTCGGATGTTTTCCTGAGGGAATCAGGCGTAACCATTGTGATCGCTGCGATCTAGAGTCAAGCGAATAGAGTTAAGTTGAATATTAGAATTGAGTAACAACTTTGTTAAAAATATTTTTAAAAGGCCAAATCATGCCAAGCACTGAATCAGGGATATCATTTTATTGACACATGTGTTATTTGATAGTTAAATCACCGACTATCAAAACCTGACCAATACGATTATTGGTATGGAAAGACCGGGATCGAATTTATATTCGAAAACCATTCCGACCAACAAATACGTGAAGATATTTGAAGATGGTCGAGGTGGAGCATTGAAGACCGTGGATCTTCATAAGCGGAAAGACTGCTAATAATCTTTGGTGAGCTCCTAGAGATAAACTGTGGTTCGGTCGTGGTTGGGAATCCACGGGTTGCAAGGACTACTCGCTACTGATCCATGGGGTGATTCCTATATGAGATGCAGTAGGAGAGTGCCTTCGGTTCATCCTGTTCCTGGATGACTTGTATGGACGGGTGTCTGACAAAGTATTTCCAAAGGAGATTACGTACGTTGATTTCTTCAAACGTACCATAGTTGATGGCGGAGAAATGGTTTTCTCTAGCTAAATAACTAGAGTATTTTTGTGGACGTCAATTAGTGATATCCAGAGGATCTGACGATGTGACATTCAAAGTGAATGGCGGCAGATGTTCGAGAAGAAATTCTGACTTCAAGCCTCATCAACCGGGAGATGACAAAAATCGGGCAGGCAGCATGGCTATGTGGGTCGCTCCCATTAGGGTGTATAATCACCTATCTAGAGAAATTCCTTTTGTTTCTTATTCTATCGATTCTGCCCATTCGGGAACGGTGGTTTGAGTCCAACCGTTGGTGATATACATTCGATACACTCAAGGGAAATGAGTGGTCGGTCATGTGAGGGCCGGGTTGCAAGACGTTCTTGTTGAACCCTGTGTATTCGCCTCTAGAGATACACGTGCGGAAGGTGGTCCCATACCTTGTCAAGTTGGAAATCCAATATCCAATAAGCGCCTGCGATTTTCGATTGTATATTATATACGGGGAGCGTGAGATGCAAGCGTTCCTCTAGATTTGTTAATTATTTGTATCTAGACATTATCATAATATAAGATTAAGATATTGATTTCGAAAACTGGTTTGGGTCATCGTAAGGTAAAAACCGTCCGTGTTTATGTGTGGATTGGTCTTACGATTATCTTTTCTTTCGAAAGGATTTTAACTTAAAAATCAATTTGTGTGATACTGTAAATTGCTGTGCGAGTTTATCTCACTCTGGTTCACCAGACTGACCCGGTGTTTTGTAAATGCTCGGGTTAGCCCGGATGTGCAGGTTCAGGTGATCAGGTACCGTGAAGTCCAGTGACGAGCTGAAGACGTTCAGACGAATGATATTCCGTTGTGTGATATATATATATATATATATATATATATATATATATATGAGGACAGATTACCAAAACTGTCCAGATGTGTGTTGTACTCTGATGATTGTAAGTTTAAAGCTCTCAATAAAGATTTATATTCTATATTATATTTTGTTTCCGCTGCGATGTGAGACTCTGTGTTGTGTTGTCCCTTCTTCTTCTACTATTCTGATATTTCTTTCTTTCTTATCTCACCTTCTAATTTCTTTCTAATACTATCCAGTGTTTTTCAGTGTTGGAAGGTCGGCATGAGTTACGGTAAAGGTATTTATGTCGATTTTCGAGGCCGAAAACCGCCGGGTCGTTACAGTGGTATCAGAGCTATTGGTTTAGTAATAACCTTGGCTCTGTGGCGTAACTCGATAGAGATGGGGTTAGAAACACCCTAGATTGAGTTTGAGTGTATATATATATATATATGAGAGCGTATTTATATACAAATGTTTTGTATTAATGTGTTGTTGATCGGTTCAAGTGTTGAAAAGCATTGAACTGGTAAGGAACACAATATTGTTTTGTGAAAAGGGTAAATGAAATAATTTTACCCGTGATTTATTTTTGTATAGAAATAAATAATTTTCCCAAATTATTGAGATATTGTGTGTTGAGTGATTTGAATGGAATTCAAAATATGGTTAAATTTTTGGATTAGAACTTAACTAGGTTAAGTGAAATCGAATTAAATAATTAATAATTATATTGGAATTAAATTAAGAAATAACCTTGTAAATAAATAAAGTTGATTGGAATTTGGAAATTTAATGATTAGTAATCAATTGAATATAAATTTATGGAAATTCAAATAGGTTAAATTAAATTAAATAGTAATATCGAAGGTGAATTTTGTTAATTTGATTGAATTGTTATGCCATGATTGATTGTTTGTCAGATTGGCTGAATATAGAATTCATCCATGGGTTGATAAAAAGTTAAAACAAACTGAAACTCAGAAGGAAAATTGAAGTGTTATTTAAAATATTTTTAAAATTAATGGGATTTACCACATTTTCTTACCTTAGCAATTTCGAGGACAAAATTATTTTAAGGGGGGAAGAATGTAACGTCCCAGGATTTTCTGCCATTAAATTAGAATATTTTATATGCGATTCAATAACGATCTCATTGAACAATAAAGAATTTAAACTAATAAAGTATGGAACGTCACAAGTCATTAATGGATAGATTGTTACGACAATACCATTAGAGAATATTTTTGAAAAAATAAAACGGAGTCTAAGATGTTGTAACTTGTTTCTTCAATTTCTTCTTTATTTATTGGTCATGCATCTTGAGGACTAAATGGGTCATACACCTTGTTTATTGGAATGTATTGGCTATAAATATTAAAACTTCAAAATCAAGTTATGTAGACTATGGTACTACATGAATATCAAATAATACAGCACCTTAGTAAATGATATACCAAGTAAAATACTCGATTTGGTAAATCCCAAGGTGCATGTCCCATTGGATTGCATTTTTATAAAGTAGCCACCGTAACTTCTTTTATATATATATATATATAAAGAAAAAAAAAAGAGAAAAAAAAAGAATTCAAGTACGACAGTCTTATTTCCCGTGAACATCAGAACACAAAAATCCTTCATTGAAACAGTGCAAACAACAATTAAATATTTATACATACACAGTCAGTTTCATATATACAGAGAAGTAATATACATATTGATTTATCAAATCAACCCATATACGTACAGGAAATTTCATATACAAATGAAAGAAAATTTATAACATAAAAAAAAAAATCTCCCCTGGACATGTCTTCCATCAGCAGAAGATAAACCTGAGCAGAAAGATGAAAACATAGCTATGAGTAGCTAGTAAAATAAGTAAATGTACGTATAAAGTGGAAGATTTCAAAGGAAGAAAAATGAAATAACCATACAGATCTCGGTGTATAAATCTGAACAAAAACCAGTACATAAATATGGCACCAAATATGTACAGCTATAAGACAGTCAATACATAATTTTGTTTCAATATCACAAGGCAGATCTGAAATCGATCTAACATAACAGAAGACAGGACCATGTGAACAAAACATAGATCATTCAAAAAGGGGATCAAGCAAGTGTACGACACAATCAACCAAATGTATATGTACATTTTTCTACATCAAATCTGTGATGTATATGCATATTTTATATATGAGTTTCAAATCAAATTTATAGATAAAAGGGGACAGGATATGAACAGCTAACTAAGTGTACAAATTGTATTTTATTTTTAAAATCAAATCTAAGGCAACCAAATCAAACAGTATACCTATACAGTACAGTTACATTTCGAAATCCACTGTCATCATATATTGGGAAAAACCGACATGAATTGACAATGCATTTCGAACAGAAAGAGAAAAAAAAAGTGTATAAACCAATGTAGATATTAGCAATCTATATGGATTTCGAATTTAGCTAAAGGAGGGGTAGTGGACAGCTAAAGAACATGCTATAAAACAATACGACCTGGGAACAGCTAAGGCAACAAATCAAATAGCTGAACAGACTATATAAATTGACAACAAGGATAAACAATATCTTTAGAACAGACAACTCAATGCAAAACTCAGATCTGAACAGACAATACATGGCCTAACCTAAATTATATAGGGACACCGTTTGGTTGCGTAGATTTGAGCAGTATTGCACAAAGAAAATCTCACACCATTTGTACCATTTCAATGGAAAGCATCACGCACACAAACACAGTTCAATCATCAACAGTTCAATAGCATAGCTAGAACGAAAAGAGATAACACACAGGATCTAAGCACAAACAAGTACATGAAATCCGACATTAAGACATCATACGTTCACTATCAAACATCACAAACGCAGTTCGACAATTCATAGCAGAACCGCAGTACCTAGGGTTTTTTTTAAACACAGCCGAAATGGATGGGAAACAACACCTAGGGTTTAGAACAACTAAGTCTAACGCCTATGATTTGAAATCACAGTAAAACCGCAAGTATAAATACCAACCACAATCGTTTTTTTTTTTTGTTTGTGAACACAACAAAGAATAGAAACCGAATTCAAAGAAGAAGTAAATCGGAAACTGAAATTAGAATTTAGTAAGAGTTACTTAGCTTTCGGGGAGGGAAGCCTCGGTCTTGATTGCGGTGGATGATTGAAGCTTCGATGGTCCTTTGAGGGTGGCGAGGCAACTGAGGTTGAGGCCGAGGCAACAACATGGCGTCACGGTGGTCGGAGATGGAGGCGATGCGGGGTTTTTCACGATGAAGGGTTTCGTTCCTTTTGATTTTTGGGTGGCGGCGGATTTCTTTTGGAAGAATGGATGAAGGGTTGAGTAATGAAAGAGGGGACGATGGGTTAGGGTTATAAGGGGATGCGGGCCGGTTATTTGGATATTGGGCTGAGCAAAGGTGAGAAGGCCCGGTTTGTTTTATTTTTAAGTTTCTTAGTTTTCAATGTTTTCAAAACTTCGAATAGTAATTCCGATCATTCACGTGGTCAGATTTCGATGAAACGAAAAACACCGGAACCCCGTCAACGAGCACTACGCGATGGTTGAGGTCTGAGTAGGGCAGGCAGCAGCTAGATTTTTCAGAAAAATGAAATGTCGTTCAATTCAACTGAAAACAGGATGATTCATCGAAATCAATTCAAAGGTGAGTTAATCTCACTCAGTTATTTCCCGCTTATATTTTATAAGTTGGGTTTTTATTTTTGTGTGCTATGATTGCTAGTGATTGACTGATTGATGATATATTCAGTTATGGTTAAACTGATGAAATTAAACGTCGTTTAATTTCAGTGAAATCCAAATCGTTATTTTTAACGATGGGTTCCAATTGAGGTAAGTTACCTCATTGGTCACGTTTATAAAATAAACGTGTTTTTAAATAAATGAATTGTTTGATTGGTTGTTGTGGTTGACATTGAATTGTCGTTATAAACTGTTATGAAACCATTATTGAATTGTTTTGATTTGATGGTCGAATATTGACCTGATGATTCATCATTGATTTGGTTTAAACCAATGAGTATTATTGGGTGAGTGGTTGGCAGTACATGGCCTGTGAAATTTAATATTTTATAAATATCGATCTACTCTCAGGTAAATCGATGAGTTAAGTTATAAAATATATTTTATAACTGGGGATAGAATTGTAAATCTATTATTTGAATTAAAGTTGTAAAAAGGAAATATTTATTATTTACAAATTGAGATATAAATGGGTTCTTAAATGATTTTATAAAGAAAAGTAATAATAATCTTATTTTTGATTTGGGGTCAAGTTAACTATATTTGATAAGGGTTAATGGTAAATCTAATTATCCTTTTATTTTAAATTAATTTAAAGAAGTGAATTTAATTTAAAGTCGAGTAAGAGATAATTAGTGGAGATAAATTCGATTTAAAGATTATGGAGTGTTTTATGACCCAAGTGATCGACAAACTTGATAAGTAAAGTTAGTAGACAAGTATAAAGATTTAAAAGAAAAGTTTTACTTAATGCCTCGATTTAAGTAGGGCGAATCCGAAATGGAATGATACTTGAAAGGGGTTAAGTGATGAGATGTTCGAACACAAGAGTTTCAAATATAAGAAAGGTTGAATAACCCATATTTGAAATCAAGATTTGAAACGAGATTTAGTATCGACAGTTTATGCGATAAGCTAATATTATTCAGAGGTAAGAACGGGTCGATCAAGGTCTGAGAGGTAACTAAAATACCCCAACTTGGTTGGCCGCACTATTATCAAGGAACGGTATTAGCTTGATGTTGAGTGAAGGTGATGAATTGGTTTTATCTTATACAAGGAATACTGAACTCTAATGCAAGGATTTGGGAAAGTAAGGAATATTGCAATAGTGGTTTAAAAAGGAATAACAATATTGATTTCAGATTTATATCGAACAATTGTTATTTAATTGGAGTTGACCGAATATAGTAGAGTTAATCAAATGTAATTAGTCAGAAAGAGTTGCCATTGTATACGACTGCTAGCGAAATTCGCAGGGCTACAGATAGCCTACGGCGGTCGGATGTTTTCCTGAGGGAATCAGGCGTAACCATTGTGATCGCTGCGATCTAGAGTCAAGCGAATAGAGTTAAGTTGAATATTAGAATTGAGTAACAACTTTGTTAAAAATATTTTTAAAAGGCCAAATCATGCCAAGCACTGAATCAGGGATATCATTTTATTGACACATGTGTTATTTGATAGTTAAATCACCGACTATCAAAACCTGACCAATACGATTATTGGTATGGAAAGACCGGGATCGAATTTATATTCGAAAACCATTCCGACCAACAAATACGTGAAGATATTTGAAGATGGTCGAGGTGGAGCATTGAAGACCGTGGATCTTCATAAGCGGAAAGACTGCTAATAATCTTTGGTGAGCTCCTAGAGATAAACTGTGGTTCGGTCGTGGTTGGGAATCCACGGGTTGCAAGGACTACTCGCTACTGATCCATGGGGTGATTCCTATATGAGATGCAGTAGGAGAGTGCCTTCGGTTCATCCTGTTCCTGGATGACTTGTATGGACGGGTGTCTGACAAAGTATTTCCAAAGGAGATTACGTACGTTGATTTCTTCAAACGTACCATAGTTGATGGCGGAGAAATGGTTTTCTCTAGCTAAATAACTAGAGTATTTTTGTGGACGTCAATTAGTGATATCCAGAGGATCTGACGATGTGACATTCAAAGTGAATGGCGGCAGATGTTCGAGAAGAAATTCTGACTTCAAGCCTCATCAACCGGGAGATGACAAAAATCGGGCAGGCAGCATGGCTATGTGGGTCGCTCCCATTAGGGTGTATAATCACCTATCTAGAGAAATTCCTTTTGTTTCTTATTCTATCGATTCTGCCCATTCGGGAACGGTGGTTTGAGTCCAACCGTTGGTGATATACATTCGATACACTCAAGGGAAATGAGTGGTCGGTCATGTGAGGGCCGGGTTGCAAGACGTTCTTGTTGAACCCTGTGTATTCGCCTCTAGAGATACACGTGCGGAAGGTGGTCCCATACCTTGTCAAGTTGGAAATCCAATATCCAATAAGCGCCTGCGATTTTCGATTGTATATTATATACGGGGAGCGTGAGATGCAAGCGTTCCTCTAGATTTGTTAATTATTTGTATCTAGACATTATCATAATATCAGATTAAGATATTGATTTCGAAAACTGGTTTGGGTCATCGTAAGGTAAAAACCGTCCGTGTTTATGTGTGGATTGGTCTTACGATTATCTTTTCTTTCGAAAGGATTTTAACTTAAAAATCAATTTGTGTGATACTGTAAATTGCTGTGCGAGTTTATCTCACTCTGGTTCACCAGACTGACCCGGTGTTTTGTAAATGCTCGGGTTAGCCCGGATGTGCAGGTCAGGTGATCAGGTACCGTGAAGTCCAGTGACGAGCTGAAGACGTTCAGACGAATGATATTCCGCTGTGTGATATATATATATATGAGGACAGATTACCAAAACTGTCCAGATGTGTGTTGTACTCTGATGATTGTAAGTTTAAAGCTCTCAATAAAGATTTATATTCTATATTATATTTTGTTTCCGATGCGATGTGAGACTCTGTGTTGTGTTGTCCCTTCTTCTTCTACTATTCTGATATTTCTTTCTTTCTTATCTCACCTTCTAATTTCTTTCTAATACTATCCAGTGTTTTTCAGTGTTGGAAGTACGGCATGAGTTACGGTAAAGGTATTTATGTCGATTTTCGAGGCCGAAAACCGCCGGGTCGTTACAACTACATTTGGTATCAGAGCTGAAAGTTGAGTAGTAACCTTGGCTCTGTGGCGTGATTCAATAGAGATAGGGTTAGATATACCCTAGGTTGAATTTGTGGGTATATATATGAGCACGTATTTGTATATTTGATATAAAATTGTTTTATATTGTGTTGACTGGTTTGTTGAGTGGTTTATGAATTCTGATCGATACAGAATGTACAACTGTATCGATAGGTGTTTCTAAACTCTCGAACAAAGCAATTCGATATAGTATTATTTTAAAATGGGTAAATGAAATAATTTTGCCCAAAAATTTATTTTGCTATAAAAGGAATAATTTTTGAATTATTATATATGAATGGGTTGATTGTTATTGCAATCAAACGGAATTATGAAATATTGAAATGGTTATATAATTTGTATACAGATAATGTATACAAATCAGATAAACCAAGATTAAGTTCAAACCACAATTGGAATTTAAATTCCGGGTGTTTAGAAAATATTTTCTGAAATATTATAGAGTAATATAACATTACTATAAAGTATTTTTGAGTAAGATGGTTTATATGGATTTTTAAAGGGATTAAGCACAGAAATCACTTCAGTGGCAAGAAAATAATTCTGATAATGGATTGCGATACTATCAGTATTCATTTTCAAGTTTCTGAGTGATGGATTGCTACCATAGTAATTTGGGAATTAAAAAAAATGTTGGGAAGGACAAGATGTTTTAGAAATTCAAATGTTTTGAATTGAGTTGATTATAAATATATGTACATAAATATATATGAATTGAGATGACTAATACTGGGCTCATGTCTTATTACCTTGGCATTGAAGTAAAACAAGAAGATGAAGGCATTTTAATCACTCAAGAAGGCTATGCTAAGGAAATATTGAGAAAGTTCAAGATGGATGACTCTAATCCAGTTTGCACCACTACAAGAAAAATACCCTATTGCAACTGGTTGTTTGCAACTGGCGACATATGACAGTTGCAATAAATGATATTTAGCAATTGGCATTTCTTAACATTTCCAATAAATGTGATTTAACAACAGACATTTTCAGCCAGTTGCGAAAACAGATTTTTAGCAACTGCGCTTCCATGTCAGTTGCAAAAAAACTAATTTTTAGCAACTGTGCTTCCATGCCTATTGCAAAAAAACATACTTTTAGCAACTGCCTTTGGTTATCTGTTGCAAAAAATATGTTTAGCAACTATGTCTTTTCGCCTATTGCGAATAAAATATTTTCCTCTTCAATTGCAATAAACTTATTTTTAACGAGTTTTAATAATTAAATCTAAATATGAAATAATTAACTAATTAATATTATTATTCATCAATAACATATACATAATGATTAACATTTAATATCTAATATTCAATTATAGTCATAAGGTAATAAATAACAAATAATTAGATAAAATTTAATAATTAATAATTACTAGTAAATAATAAATAATTTTTAATAAGTAGTATTTAAAATAAAATCTGATATTTTTAACAATTAATTGTTTATAATTATTTTAATAATTAGTATTGCATAAGTAAGTAATTGATAATTTCGAGTAATAAGGTATAAGTAATGGTGTATACTAGCTATATTATTTAATAATTTATTACAATCGGTTATTCATAACTAATGATTAACAATTTTAAATTATTTTAATATTATTATGATTTATAACTAATGTTTTTAATAATAAATAAGTAATATTTAAATAGTTTATAATTATTTTATAATTATTAAGTAATAATTTATAGTTATTTTTAATAATTTTTAATATTGTATAATTAATTATTAATACTTAATACTAAACTAATTTATTGATAGTTTCGTATAATAATGCATAAGTAATAATATATACTTAACTAATCATCATTTATACTTAATAATTATTATAATCGATAATTAGTATTTCGATAATTAGTATTGCTTCTGCTTATTAAATATTATTGATTAATGGATTATTAAAAGTAGATATTGATTAATGGTTCTTAAGAACTAAATAAATATCAAAAGCTAATTATTAAATTGTACTATCAAATATTAGCCATAATTAATTACAAATCGTTATATAATAAAAAGTTAGTATAAAACTGTTAATAATTATTTTTAAATCAAAATTGTTAATAATTACATTTTGGGTTTATGCGGATTTGACAGGCCGAAGTACAAGTGAATCCATATCACTTAATCACGCTTCCATTTTCCACAAATTTACCAATCCCGCTTCCATTTTTCGTTTCCCGCTTCCACCAATTTACCAATCCGCGTCACCTAATCTCTAGAAAGCCCCAAAATCAAATACCCGCTTCTTTTTCTCACGTAATCTCTAAAATGAAAACCCTAATCTCTAGAATCCCATCGCTTATCCCGCTTCAAGTTCTCACCTGATTTTATTAATCATCTCTAAAATGAAAGCGCTTCAGGTAACTTGTTTTGCTACTTAGCATTCTTTTCTTCCAATCGCTTCCAAGCGCTTCAGGTAAATTGTACTATCAAATATTGTATAGGACAATTTTTTGTTGTAATGAACTTGTTGTAAAGCACTTCAGGCTTTCGTTTGTTGTATTAGTGGATCTCCTTTGTTTTTTGTGCTATTCAGATCTCATCCATTGGTTTAAGTGGGCTTGGGTCTTCTAGCTTTGGGGTGGGGTTGTGCTTTCTTGTGGAGTATCATTGTCATACCAACGACTTGGTTACTATGTTGTTATGTGTGTGGTCTCCTTTTCTTGTACTCTTCCCCCTGCGTTTTGAGTCCCATGCTAGTTGCTTAGTCATTTGCTTGCCAGATTCCTATTGCTATGTCATATTCGGTAGCTTGGCAGCTTAGTGATTTCATTATGTCATTTCTAATAAGTCACAGGTGCTTTGTGATCTTGGTTTGGGGTTCTGCTGCATATTGTAGTAATGTGATGTTACCGTGTCTTATGGAGCCCTTACTGTTGTTGTTTTTGGGCGAATTTGGGTTTGTCAAAGTTTGAATTCATATTGGTACGTAATTTGAAGATTCTTTTTCAAAGTATAGTTATGCCTAGCTTGTTATGTTGCTCTGTTTTTTATTTTTGCAATGTCGAAGTAGCTTTGTTTTCTTGGGATGGACACTGCTTGCCTTGTCGTGTCACTGTTTTCTTTAGTGTTGGGCCATGCCTTGTGTACTATGTAATTGGTTATATAATTTGTTGTCCTGTACCTTTTGTGCAACACTTCAGTTTCGTTGTATAGAACAATATTTTAGCTTGACAGTTTAAAGTTTCAATTTAATGTCGTTTCAAGTTTAAAGTATTATATTATATTAATGAAAGATTAAACTGAAGATTCTCAATGCTATGCGGTCTTCTTCTATAGATATTATAGATATGCAAAACACTGCAGGAGGGATCAACATGACCCGAAAGGCACATGCATAATGTGGGCTAAGGAGGTTACTTGCTGCGCCTATCACTAGATGAGAAAATATACTTCCACACACTAATGCAACTCGTGTATGTATTCTCGCAAACATCATATGGTTACTATAATATCTCCTTTTTTGTGATATACTGCAGCTATAGTGGCTAAGTCTTTTATTTTTTAGCTTCCCAAAAAAAGCCTTCATGTACCTGTATTGCCAATATCAGCTTTTGTCAAGACAAGATTATCCCGAATTATTGAAATCATGGGAGCTGCGGCAAACATGAGTACAAAACATGTGAAGATTGATGGCTAGGAAAGATAGAAAGTTCTCACATGAGGATTGGAAAATGAGAAGAGTTTTAGAGCTTTCGCTTTATATCCAAAATCAACTGGAAAAGCAAACTTGGATGTATTGTGAAGACGAGGAGACTGCAGCTGAGGCATTGAAGCTTGATGATGAGTTTGAATTGTGAGGAGAGGAGGGTTGGAGGGGATTTTGAAAATAATTTGTAATCTTGAGCAGAAATGATGATCGACGGCTAACTTGGGGCATGAACTTTAGATTTGTTCTAGTGAACTGATGATATTTATTCTCTTGTTATAGTATATGTATGATGGAGTAGAAATATGATTAAAAAAACTCTATTCGAAAAAAATGTGTTGTGTAAGACATGAATGGTGTATGAAAATTGTAGAAATTTTTGTTACAATTGTTTGTACTATTAAAACTTTGTTAAAATAAAATTTTTATTTGTTTATTTCATTTTGTGACATACATTATTACTAAAACAAATACATTTAATATGTAGTATCTATAAGCTGTATTTTTTTATAGATTTATAAATCTATTGCAACAGGCATATACTATTGCAAAAGGATCTGTTGCAACAATAAAAGTCTGTTGCAAGAAACTATACCCCTAACATCATATTGCAATAGGTGGAAAATGTTGCGAACTTTTTGCAACTTCGGCTATACCAACAGGCGTGGGTCTGTTGCACTTGGTCTACTACAACAGATATTGCCTGTTGCGAAAAGTGTTTTTGTAGTGCACGCCAATTGAATGTGGAATCAAATTGCCAAAACATGTGAGATATAAATGAATCTGCTTGGAGTAATAAAACCAAGTTTATGTTGAAAATAAACTTGGTTTCAAAAGGAAACATAAATTATAGAATAGATTTAATTCTTGTATTTAGGGAAAGACAAAATATATGGTAATAAATATTAGAGTTATCTTATATGTAATAGAGTTATCTAGAGAATGGTTTGTTAAGGCAAGCCTAGAAATTAGAGGATAAAGAAGAGTCTAGAAAATTTGCTATGTTATAAATATAAGTGTACTCTCTCATTTGTTGTATCAAGCAGTATTAGGTTGTATTAAGCAAGAAATAAACATCAATAAAAGGATATTTTCAAATACAATTTTTCTTTCCTATATTCTCTCCCTCTTTCTCCTTAAAAAATTCAACAATTTTTACTTTCATATCCAAGCTAAAACTCTCCAATAGGCTTCAGAAATTTTGGTAGCCTCACATGAGATAGATCTTGTAACACCCCACACTTTTCTATGCCCAAATTTAGACAAAATCGAAACTTAAACACATCCAAGCATGGAGCGTGTAAATCTTGTACCTGCAATAAATGAGCAGGAGCATAATCAGAGTATGATAAGATAACTCACAGTGGAAACAAAATAAGATAAACTAGTATTAAATCAAGCAACTGCCTTTTTCAAAGTAAGTCACTTTGCGAACACCGAACATGAGATTGAACGAGAACCGAAAGCCAAACTTAGGGGGGTTAGAACAATAAGTTCTCGTGACTAAGAAATGTACAACACAGATTATAATACACAGATGTATCCCGTTTGGTTCAACCCAAGATGTATACCTATCAAGGTTAGTGATTCTAGCCTAACCTTGTAAATGTTTACGCACGACCATACTACTCTCCCCAAAGTAGTATTCCCAAAGTATAATACCGAGATAGGACATTTTACACATATATTTGTAAAGCCTTTATACCTGAGTATATCTGGTTATCTAATCGAGGTTAGACACCTAGTTATGGGGTTTCTATATATATATATATATATATATATATATATATATATATATATATACACACACAGACATTCATTCACTCTTGTTATTCCTCGAAGATTTATCTAACATTAACATAAACTAGAGGGCACTAGCTAATACCCGTGCCCCGCATAAGGTGAGAGAAGGTATTTTATCGCTCACTATACCTTTTAGCTGACCTTATTAGATAACCCCCTTGGTCGCTTATTACTTTCCATATGATAGATAGCAATATCTAACATTTTAGTTTCCAGGTTTGGGTAGGCCCACACACACACCTTCCATTTAAGACCCCTATACTGAAAGACTTATTCCCCTGTAGACTTTTCAACCGAAGTCGCTTAAGACCCAGGAAGCAGACTGTACGCGAAGGTTATTGGTTCATACCCCCATTAGCCTTTAATACCTTTCCCTGTTTGGGATAAGGTGGGCTATGTTATTAAGTCATTCGCGTTTAGTCTCTCTACACGGAAATGCTATAGGCACACGGTTCATTTTTGTCACGGGTTACTTTGGTTAATAATGTTTCACATTACTAACCTACCAAGTCCAATTCTAGCTTTTATTTAAAGGTTCTATATTAACTAGTTGTAAATAAGGAAAGTTATATCCTCTTTACTATAGGAACTTATTTAAATAGTTCCTTAATTGAACTTAGTATTTAAACGACAATTCAACGCCCATAAATCCCCTTTCTTCTTATCTATAGGTTTATTGCCATTTATGACCATAACGGTCATATTTTCCCTAAGGCAACCCTTAATTCTGAATATCCTTATTTTATCAGTCCCAAAGTGTCTACTTTTGTACCCCAACACACATTTACTTTTCTTATTTATTTATTTGTTAATTGTTATGTGTGTGTGTGTGTGTATATATATATATATCAGGCCTCTCACATTAAGTTGACCACTTGTGGATACTAGATTTGTCGGCCGGTTCTGGGCAGACTTCTACCACAAGTTGAACTTAACCTCGTGCCTTGGTACATTTATATTTACACATTAGACCCCTCACGTTAAGCTGACTACCTGTGATTGCTCGATTTGTCGGTCGGTTCCGAGCATGCTTATACCACAAGTTGAGCTTAACCTTGTGACTAAATGCGGTTATAATTCAAATTTCCTAATTGGCGTTTGCAACATTTATCCTAATTGAGTTTAGGAATTGTAACCATTATCCTATCACATTCATTTTCCCCCAATCAATATTGGTTATAATGATTATTTATTGATTTGGGGTCCTATTTATAGCAATTAACTATATTGACTGCTACAAATGGTCACCACAAATATATTAATTCAACATGGGTTACGTTTACATTTACATATAATTCCATAATTGAACATTATCCAAACATTCAACCAAAAATGTATGTTTTACCGTTTTATGCTGATTTGGACGGATAATATGTATATATTTATATTTTATGTTTTTGTGCAGTCAACGTAGTTATTATTTTATTATTAATATTTATTTTAAATTTAATGATTTGGTTTAATTAATAACCAAACATTCCTTTTTGCATTCAATCTTGCCAAAAGGTTTCAAATCTTACAAAAAGTTCGTTAGCTGTAACTATTGTAAATTATGCGTTGATTTGTAAAATAGACATACCTCAAATTCACAAGAAATATATATCTATTTTTTTTCGGAATAATAGATGCAAATTATGTAAAAATTTGTATATTTATATTTATACGTACGTTTGCACCACTTTTCCTTTTTAAATCCTTTTGGCATATCTCTTGTGAATTCAAAATTACATCTTTTTTTTCAAAAAGAGGAAAACAACATATTTACAACAATTAAGCCAAAACCCAACAATATTGAATACAAATAGGTATGATTCTTTTAGCATTTACAATCACATAATTTACCAATCGAATCTTTTTATCCAATTTAACAAAATTTATTATGCAACACTGAACTAAAGACCTGGAATATAACTATATCTAAATGGTATTTAATGGGACTGATTTCTAGATCTACAGTGTTATTAAACAACCACAACATGTTTTACAACATAACTGTAGGAACATGTGTAAACAAGTTTAAGAATCCTATAATTAATATTATGCATATCCACAATTTGCAATTCACAAGTTTTAACAATTCTTATAATCATATCTGATAGGTGTTAATTCCATTACAACAATATTATAAGCAGATCTGATGAAAATAGGCATATAAACTTAAGATTTAATACAAACGAGACAGATACATTATTATAAATGTATTCGTAAATTTCCCACTCACCTTATAGCATCCAAATCTAAAGTTTGAACCCTTTAGGCCTACAATTCACAAACTCTTATAAATCTACAATTTCTTTTGAAAGGGGAAAATCCAGATATGTAGAGATCTAAGAGAATAGGAAGAAAGGGGAGAATCTGATTTGGAGAATCAATTTGCATTCTTTTCCATTAGATCTGATAATCCTCTCAATTTCATATGAATTGGATTTAATTTGTTGTGTATGAATATATTTTAAATTGAGAATTTAGGTTTAGAGAAGGAGTAAAATGGCAGAGCTCCGCTGCCACTACAGATTTATGTGGAAAAGGATGAGGCCTTACCCCTTTATTTATAAGAGTGGAATTGGCCTTGGACCGTCAGATCTATTTTTATTAACATCCGTCCATTCGTTTAATATATAATATAACCTAACCCTATTAAAAACTAGCCGTCATTGGGAAAACTTATGCCCAGAAGGTCGACCACCTGGGCAATCAGATTCCCAGGTCGGCTAGTTAAATAATGTATAATATATATATTCTAATTTATTTATTTTCCGTCCATTTTCGTATTTCGTCCGTAACTTTTTCGTACGGACTCCATTCGCGAAACTCCAAACATGAAAGTTGACTAGAATTCCGAGACGAACGTTTCGGTTAAAGTTTCGTAGCCAAATTCCATCATTTGCAAAAATTCTAATAAATAATTTATATTGCCAAAATTCCGGGTTGTTACATTGTTCCCTCTTAAAAGGAATTCCGTCCTGAAATTCTGACGCCTATAGTCCTATTCTACACAACCAATTTGTGTGCATCCACTTTGCAACCATGTGCATATGTGCATGGTGTACATACTGCAATTCAACCATAAAATATGCTTGCAAGGTGATTCTATATAGGATCCTCCTATACATATGCATTAAATTTTTGAAACACGTTTGAAAACATGATGCAAAACATCCTAAATATACTGGCAATTCTATATGAATGCAAATTTTGAAAATTCTTTTTCATCCATAACCCTCACACAACGATGAATAGAAGTGTGAAATAACCAATTTTGCATCCTGACCCTACCATCCATAACGTCATGCTATCTAATCGTTTCCTATTTAGTTTCTCCTAAACCGGAAAAAGGATATCAAAGCACTACAAGAAAAATGATTTTTATTGCAAAAATCAGTGGCGTTTATGTGCAAATGCAAGTAAAGGTAACACTAACAATATAAACGCGGCAAAAAATATTTCATATTCCCGCCTTTGTAAAAATAAGTCCCACATGGTCTAAAATAAACGTGACCAACTATTTCTCACCATTTCCCAAATCGGTTACTCCTTTTCTTGCTTTCTTCTTTATTTAGATCTGCTAGTACACCTTCCTTCTTCCCCCCACAAGCAAAGATCCATGCTCAAAACTACCTTTTATCTTCCATTTTTTTTTCAGATCAGCTACTCCTTTTCTCCTTCCGAACTGGACGAACCCTTTGTAACGACCCAGATTTTTCGTCGATTAATTTTAAATATTTAATATAGTTTTAAATATTGATTCAAAAATAAAAGGATTTTTATTATGGAAATTATCAGTTTAAAAAAATCATTATATGATTTAATATCGAATAGAACGATAATAATAGATTTTTATCGATGAATTTAATGTCTAAAATCAAGTTATATTTTAAATCGTATTTAATATAATTTGTTAATTTAAAATAGTTCTCTCTTCTATACAGTCGAAATAAAATTTCAAAACCAGACCCATTAAATTCAGAATAGCAGTATGACTTGAAGATGCCATTCGTTAAGTTAAAATAGGGGTTTGTGGTTGAGGTTGGGAACCGTAAAATATCTTGGAATAGAAAACTAATTAAAAATTCAAATCAAATTTAATTATTGTCTGTACTTAACCCCGCCTACGTTCTTCAGAGCCGACCTCTCCTCCTACAAGCAGACCTACTATTTTCTTGAGCACAAATTTGTGTCTCCTGCTTTCTATATCTAGGAAGACAGTGTTTTAATCGTCATGTACCCCCTGTCTGCTCTCTTCGGCTATAAAAGCCAACGCAACCCTCCCCTTCTTGTTCAATTCAAAGCAAACGCTTCTTTTTTCAAGTTCTTCGGCAAAATAAAAAGGGGAAGCAGTCGCATCCTCTTCGATTCAAACCGCGAATTTGAAATCATCTCGATTCGGTGATTAAAGGGATCGTCCCCTCCTCTCGCACGCTGACCTTGGAAGCTCGACACAGGTACTCGCGATTTGGGGGTTCTTCGATCTGACAGGCCACGAGTTCCAATTTGGTGCGGCGTCGAGTTTCGAAGGGGGTCAAAGATGAACATCGCGACGGGCATCGCAAGCATGGGGATCTCGACTTTGAGCTATGGGTGATCCTACGGTTTCATCTACTGTTGTTCGAAGCAGGGTAGATGGGTTCAACGTCGCAGTGGGGTTCGCAGGTGCGAGCTGCAGGCTCTAGTAAGGGGGGGTTTCGGTAGTGGTTATTTGCTGAAGGGAATAGTGATTTCGATGTTGAACTGTGGTGATTTTGGGGTTCGTCAGTCGAAGGTTGAAGGGGAATGGAAAGTCCCGATAGTTTTTCAAAAGGGTTTGAACGACCGTGAGTAGCCGAGGTAGGTTAAGGGAGGTGCTGTTTGTTGTGAGTTTTGAAGAGCAGTCCAGGTGTTCGATGGAAAGTCCAAGAGGGAAATTGAAATAGTTGGAGCTGTCGGGAAGTGATCGCATGGTCTGCAAAGTAAGATGTACGTTTCCTTTAGAAAATTGAAACCCTAGGGTAATTTATTTATTTTTGTTTATAGAATTTAATCGATAAATTAAAATACATAAACATAGGTACAAGATAATCAACTCGAGCAAATTCATAGCTATGATGATTTGGAATTTTGAGGGATGTTCAGCAACATAAAAATTCTGGTGAGTAAACCTCACTCACCTTTTATCTATAATTATTTTTATTTCGTTAAAAATAATTGTTGTTGCTTGTTTGGATTTTTCTGCTTGTTTATATATATATATATATATATATATATTAGTTATTTAGGCTATATATATATATTGGGTTGTTGATTGGTTGGATTCCCGCAGTCTCATTAGCGGATGCCCGCGGTACCATAGCGGATGATTACCCTATACGCCCCACGCTATGATTAGTGGATGACCTTCTATACCGCGATATTCTGCCACGAAGCAGAATTGGTGTTATTTATGTGCTAACATCTGTGGATGCAGGAAAACAGGTTGGAGGAATCCAACTGGATTCCTCAAAAATATATTATCTGTTTGTTTATTTGTTTGCATATATATTGTTATATATGACGTGTTAGAAAAATAAACAATTGGTTGCTTTGTGTGTTTTATCACTGGGCTTAAGTAATGATATTTAAAAATATCGTAGAAAGGATATTGGAGATTTTAAAAGAGAAATTCTATTTTTTAGAATTTGAATTTTAAATGGAAATAAAAATATAAACTTGTTTTTGAAAAATAAAACAAGTAGTTTCTTTATAAACGAAGTTTATAAATAGTTCTTTTATAACGAAGTTATAAGTAAAGTGAAAAGAAGTATCACTTGATAATTCAGAAATAGAAATACAAGTGTGAAATTAAATTTTGAAATGAAATTTCAAAATAGAACTTGAAATAGAATTTTTAAGTAGAAATTTAAATAGAATTTAAATATTAGAAAGAAGTTGAAATATTTGAAGTACAAATGAAATTTCAAAATAGGATTTGAAATGGAATTTTTAAATATATAACTCAAATGGAATTTGAGTATAACATTTGAATTTTAAAAGGAGTTTAAATATTTGAATTTTAAAAGGAGATTGAATATTAGAAATTCAAATAAGAAGTTCAAAAAGAACTTGAATAGATGAAATTAGAATGAAAAATAGAATTTGAATTCAAGAAATTAAAAGTAAAATTTGAATTCAAAGGAATTCGAATAAAGAAATTCAAATAGAGATTTGAATGTGGAATTTCAAAATAGAATTTGAATTATAGAATTTCAAAGAGGAATTGAATAGAATTTGAAATATAGTATTTCAAAGAAGAATTCAAATGTGAGATTTGAATGGAATTTAAATATGAAATTTGAATTGAGATTTGAAATAGAAATTCAAGTGTTGAATTTGAATATCAAATAGAAAAGGAATTGGAATTTGAATTTAGAATTCAAATAAAAGTGAGATTTGAATTTGAATCAAGCAGAGTTAAATGAAGTTGAATTCATTTTAAGAAGTTTAAAAGTTTATATATATAAATATAATTAAAACGAACTCGCCGCAGCGCTGCAGTTCGTAAATTGGCGATTCGAACTTCAATTGAATATACAGAACTCAATTGAAGTCGGAATTCTTTGAAACAAGAAACGTCAGGACCGGTTTGATAATAGTTTTCTAATGAAGGAGAAAAATCTGGATTTCGTCGTATAGATTTTGAGTTATGTCAAAATCAAATTTTCAGAAAAACAGCACCAGAACTATTTAAAAACCATAACGGTTTATTTCATTTTATAAAAGGGATTTTAAGCGAAAAATCCAAATTGACTATTTAGAAAGTTTCAGAGTTGAGTTGTAAAATATATGCGAATTCAAGTTGTGTAAATGAATATGATTTTTGAAACAGAAACCAGATTTTGATTTATTGAATGGAATTAACTAATTCGAATAGAAATTAGTTAATAAGATTTCGAATGAATATTGAACTTTAAATAAGAAAATTCGATTTGAGAATTTATATTCGAAATCAAAAAGGGAACTAGAATTGAAAGTGAAATTCAATTTGGTTATGAACGAGTTAAATATTTTATTTGAACATGTTATGTTCAAACAAAGAAGTGAAATAGGCAAATTGGCCGATTTAAAGAATAAATGGGCGGAACTGAATTCAAACGATTAGATAGTGTTGAATTGAATTGAAAACAGGTGAACAGGTGTTAGACAGGTATGGAATGAGATATATGAAGTTATAAATGAAATGCTCGACTTAAGGTACATGTTTAATTCATATATGAGATTTATGCGCCGTATCGGCAAGCCGCTTGGCTTTTTCTTTTTCTTTTCGATTAGAGAAGATACCGGGAAGCTATTTGAAATTTTCCGATGCTCCCGATACAGGGGAGGTTATGGCGAATTTTTCCGGGAATTTAAGGAGTTAGAATATTTTTAAAGAAATTTGACAATTGGAAATCTATATATCGATAATATATATAGACTTCGATAAGGAAACGAAATCAAAAATAGCGAAAAGGGCCAATATGATTATTGAAAATATTTGATTAACAAATATTGATAGAGGAAATGGAGAAGAGATTTAATTAATGAAATATTAATTAAAGAGCCCAGTGATTTGTTTGATATGTTTGGATGAACACTTGTTTTTATTCGATAGTTAAATCACAGACTATCGAAGTTTTTGACCATCGTTGTCAATATGGAGAGACCGGTTGGATTATTATCCGAAGAACCACTCCGTATCGGCATAAGCGTTGCGAACCAAGTATGCTGAATATATTGAAGACGGAGTAAAGTGCAAGGGCTTTTCTATTTATAGAAATGGTGCCTTCGGTGTCGTTCAATCCCAGAACGAACGTAATATGGACGAATGTCTGACAGAGTATTTCCAATGATCAAATGGGTTGGTCTGTATGAATATATATGGTTGCAACGGATTTATCCCTTAGCATAACATCCAGAATATTTGTGCAAACTCAACTAGTGATTAACGGATCTGACAATGTGGCATTCAAAGTGATTGTGCTACCAATGAATGGTAAGTATGCGTAGCCTCAGGCCTCAACAACCGGGAAAGGACAAAAATCGGGCAGGCAGCATGGCTATGTGGGTCGCTCCCATTAGGGTGTATAATCACCTATCTAGAGAAATTCCTTTTGTTCTAAATCTATCGATTCTGCCCATTCGGGAAACGGTGGTTTGAGTCCAACCGTTGGTGATATACATTCGATACACTCAAGCGAAATGAGTGGTCGGTCATGTGTGGGCCGGGTTGCAAGACGTTCTTGTTGAACCCAGGTGTATTAGCCTCTAGAGATACATCATCGGAAGGTGGTCCCATACCTTGTCATGTTGGAAATCCAATCTCCAATAAGCGCCATGCGGTTTTTGAGTTTATAATATATATGTGGAGCGTGAGATGCAAGCGTTCTGCTATTTGGTTATTTACTTGATGTAGACATTATTATAATATCACTGGATTTTTTTGATATCAAAGTGTTTTGGGTTGTAGTAAGGTAAAAACCGTCCGTGTTTATGTGTGGGCTGGTCTTACTATTATCTTTTCTTTCGAAAAAGATTCTGAAAGTTAAACAAGTGGTTGGAGTTTACTCACACCAGTCCCATGACTGACCCAGAGTTGATTTTGTTTTGTTTTCCCTAAACTCTTGGGTGCCCAAATTTGTACGGGCAGTCAAGTGTTTCAGGCTTTTACAGATACACTTGGAGGAGCTTGAAGCAGGAGGCTTCAACGTTAGTTATTTAGAGTTACTTCCGCTGGATCAAATGTTATGTGTACTCTGATGATGGTATGTATATATGTACAAAACAGATTGTATTTCAAAGCTTATGTTATATAATATATTTTATTCGTTCCGCTGTGAGTTTGTGATCTTTGTTTTCTTCTATTCTAATATTTCTTTCTTTCTATTTCTCATCCTCTAACCTCTTTCTAATAATGAGTCGTATTTCTGTGTTATTTGGGTTGGACGTGTGGTGTTTTTAGTCAACTCAGATAGCACGAATTTGCGGGTCGTTTCACCCTTACTCGGCCTACCCGACGAATTCAGAGGTAAAATCGGTTTTAATATTTTTTTTCCTTCCTATTACTCTACTTCGTTGTGTTGTCTCTTCAGATCTGCTATGAATTCTTCTTCATTTTTACTTAAAACCTATTTAATATCTAACCCAGATCCAACCCTTTCTCTATGCAAGCCGCCTCTTTCCCTTTATAATCTTTTTCCATTTCCTTCTTAGTTTCCACGATACTATGTTGCTAAAGTTGGATGGAATTGGAAATCGAGTTAGTTGGAGTTTCACTAATATTAATGAGTACCCTAAAAAAAATAAGTTACTCTGATATTATTTTTACTTAATGTGAGATAAAAACTATGAACTTGTGGCTATTCATGAAGTTTAACCAACCAGTGGCTTCTTTTGTTGATTACCGGGTCTCAGATTCCTGGAGATGCACAGAGTAGATGAGGAACTATAGGTGGCACACTCAGAAAGATTTTGTGTCAAACATGTGCAAGTTTCACATGGAGAAGAAAAGAGAAACAGGAGCTCTCAGGTTTACATTTACACTCAGAAAGATTTTGTGCCAAACCTGTGCAAGTTTCACATTGGATGTGTTTGCTAGAATGATACTAACAAAATTAAAATGAGAAGTATTGGTTAATTTATATCTCAAAGGACTACTAGTGTATGAAATGACCTATGAATACTAAAGAAGTGGAATATATTTTCTTTTCTTCTTTTGAATCATAAGAAATTTTGCGGTTATGTTCCCCTTAATGATTCAGAACATCAATTACACTATTAAATACAATGGGTAGAGTTGTTTCACTAGATTACCTGTTTACTAGAGTTCCATTATTTGGTCTGTCAAACTGTACAAATTCTTCATTAAAATGTTGCTCAAAACGTTTCAGCAATCATGTTTGCTTTCGGGTAATTATAGTTGATATTCACAGTCAGGAGTTATTGTTTGGCAGACTTGATAATAATCAGTTAACAAGCATATCATTAAATGAGATGCTTTTCTAAACAAGGACTGGGCTAGGTATTTATCATTTGCTAATTTTATTTTGATAAAATAGTTTTTTTATCATATGACTTAGATACACTCTTTACTCTACTGTGAAAATGAGATGGCATTGTTAATGAGACAACGTTCACCAAGGATGGGTTATGACTTTAATATCATATTGAGATCTTTTCAGAAACAATCAGTTCTTATATTTCTTGGTTCATTCTAATAGATGTGGTTAAGTTTGACATGGGATGGCAATTAAACCTGCTGGGTTGGATCCATGTCCAATTTGGTCGATCTCAAATTTAGTTAAGTCGACTTTGCTGGGTT
Source organism: Allium sativum (assembly GCA_030737875.1). NCBI lineage: Eukaryota > Viridiplantae > Streptophyta > Magnoliopsida > Asparagales > Amaryllidaceae > Allium > Allium sativum. The sequence continues at coordinate 315,969,427 of CM060915.1, forward strand.
CACAATATACGTTTTAAAACCTATACCATATCCGATTTGGGATTTGGTTCGCATCGATTCGTCTTTGGTTGTGTGATAACACTATATATTTATATGTTTTCTTTATTGGATCATTTTAGGTGAGTCGAATTATATTGGATCTTTACAGTATTTTACGTTGCTTAGACCTAACCTGAAACCCTTCGTGTTTGGGTCTCGTTGGATCGGTTTGAGTTTATGGGTCTCAAAATTAATTGGTTGTCCTATATTGTCTGCAGATGCACCATAATTTGATATTTGTATGCCCTCTTCTTTCAAAACAGAACAAGGCTTAAAACACCCTTCCTATTTCTGTAGTGTAAGAGAGATAATGTGGTTAATGATGAGATGATCTCTATTGTAAGGATGGGTTATGTTTTAACATCATATTAAGATCGTTCTAAAACAGAAGTTCATACGTTTTCTTGGTTTCTTAATGATGTGGTTTAAGTTTGATACACAACATGTGTTGTTTATGGATGCAGATTGGCACACATGAAAAATTCCATTCAGATAATTTAAATACACGGTTCTTTCCATAAAAATGTATCTTGGGGTTAACTGAAATACAAGTTATTCAACAATACAGGTTGTTCAACTACTCAATTTGTCATTTTTTCAATATAAAAGGTGGTTGCAGACAAAGCTTTGTTATGACATATGTCATATCCAGATTAGCTAAGCAATAAATATTCTACTATTTCTTGTCATATTGCAATTGACATCCTTTCTTTACCTGAATAAACAAGTTTGTAATACTTACTGCTTGAAGATACGACTCTCCAAAGAATCATATGGCTCATTCAAACAAAAATACGTGCTCGCACAAGTTAGGAAAATAGTTTGAACATTGATTGTGACATAGTAGATCTCATTGAGTTCACATTTGGAGTATGTGTTTGTGTGATATAACATTCTTTTCTACTATGCAAGATCATGCACATTTATTTAAGTGTACATGCTTGTGTGATATAACACAATTTTCTACCATGCAAAATCATGACCAACCTGCTTTAAATTGCTTGCTCTGCAATTGAGAGTTAAGGTGTTAAGATAGTATATCTTTAATGCAAACTATTTATGAAAAACGAATACATGATGGTTTCAAGAATTGATCGACAAACCTGGGTCACATATAACAATAGAGGACTATCATTTGGATCAACAGCAAAATCAGTGGTCTATGAAAAAAGTTACTTTTCTTGGACATATAAGGCTAAAAGATGAATCAATTATACATGTGTCAATGAGATGGAGTATGAAATTCTATTAAGATGTTCATGGACTGTTTGATTTAACTAGGTATACAAAATAGTCATAAAAAGTTAACTAAGACTGTAACGACCCGAACTTCCCCGTGAAGGAAAGCCCGGATTGAATTGAGAACTCGACAAATCAGAACATAAACAAAAGAACATTTCATTGCTTATTACAGCAATTTATATCAGAGTACAAGAATATACAGAGTATGAACAAATAATGTACATTTGATAAATATCAGAGATTTAAATACATTACATAGCAGCGGAAAATATTACAAAACACAACTGAAAAAAATTACACGGATATAGAGATTTCCGAATATCACTTCAGCTATAAACCAGGATCTTGTGAATATAATATCTGCAAAACCCAACTACTAGCTACCCGTGTGGAAAATACGGGCACCCAGAGTTTAGTTTAAAACAATAAACTCCAGGTCAGTCATGTGACTGGTGTGAGAACTAAAACAGTTATTTAAAACTTTTCTTTAAAATCATAAATATCAAGGGACCACGCCGTATAACACGGAACGGGTTTCCTCCCAAGAATACCAGTGCATATAACAAGACAGCGCAATGCTTTTTGGAAAAATGAAGCTATTATAAGACCCAGGTCCCATCACACAAAGCAACGCAAGCCGGAGGATGGGTTTTCCCTTATAATAGCCAAACATGCTTGGTACGTTTAAAAAATCATTTGATACTATTATAAGTGCATAGTGTTTAAAACAACTTCAAATATAAATGTATCTATCCTAGACGGCATGGGTATTATATATCATGTCGCCAATACTAGGCTCTACAATCAAAACCGAAATGTCACGTATTGGAATTTGGATTTCAATATGTGAACCAAGGCAAGGGATCGTCCTTCCCGCTTCGAGACAATCTAGCCTACCATGTCTCAGGCAAGTACTCAGTCAAGCCTTGGATCATCAGGGCCGGTCCACACGAAGTGGATTAAAATGCCTGAACAATACGTTTCCCCGCCTTATGGGGAGAAAACTGGTCATATATCAACCAAACCATCCATCGACTCCGCAGAGACCGATATAACCAAGGCGCCTCGCTATCCATCATCCACATAAGAAAAACGTCTGGGCATGCAAAACCCAGACGCCACTCCTAGCTAGAAGGAAACGCATGCCCTCCCTGAGGTCCTCTCCCGTTTCTGGTTCACACCGAGGTGCGAGGCTCGCGAATTAACGATATACACAAAGCTATGCTATATTAAAGTCGTGCTTTGATCATCAACCACAAGAATCTGCTTTTCAACACAAGCCTTGATCATTTGCATCTCAGCATGCCACACAGGCAATTCACGCTATGCAACCGATGTCTATCAATCACACAAAATGAAATCCGATGTCAGACACACATCCATTTACAAGTCCGTTCTGGGTTTGAATGAAACCGGAGGCACCTTATTCCTCGTCTCATATGTCCAATACAGGAGAGAGGTCCTCACATATCCGGTCGATCTCCAAGTACGTCTGGACGATCACCACTTATTACCTTGTCATGGGTGTACAGCCCAATCAAGACATCAGTAATCATCAAAACGATGTGAAGACCTCCGGTCTTCACCACCGTCTTCATCGTCGACTCATCGCCGATTCAGTTATTCAGAATGGGATAAAACCGGTCTTTCTGAATAACTCGCGTAAATAATAAACAAGTGCTATAAAAATACAACATACGCCTCATTCCAATTCTGAATATTCTTTTATTTAAATATTCATATCCTTTGGGAAAGGTTCCCATTAATTTTATCAAAGATAAATCTTTAAATTTATTCTTTAATCTTCCTTTGGATATTAATTCGAACCAAATTATGGTTTATCCAAACTAGTTGGGATTAGCAAACCTTACCGAAGTAATCATTTGCTTAATTTCCCAATCCCAACCTATTCATCCCATGAAGCAAAACTGGTAATACTTCATATCTAACACCACGGTGTTATTGGTAAAATTAATTACCATTTCACGTTCAAATCTAATTAAGGATTTAATTATCGCTTGGAGCAAAACTGGTGATACTCCATTCTCGATCATTTCTTGAATTTGATAATTTTAGTTATCAGATTCGCATTTCAATCTAATTAAAGATTCATTAAAACTCTAATTCAGTTTTAATCTCCAAAAATCATTAGTTAATGATTTTCTTCAAAGTTAAGAAATTAACCTTATCTTTAACTGGGTTAAAGAACTAATGTTATTTAAAACACGGCTCACAATAAACCCAAAATCTCATTCGATTAACAATGGAATTTTCATGGAAAACAGATCGATATATATAATCGATATAAACTTCCATATCCAACAGATAATATAAATGGAATAATGGCAAAGCCTTTTTAAATTCCATATATATTAACAGTCTTCCTTCACAGAAACCCACTTTGATTATTATCAAATCGGATTCCACTCCATTCCAATATATTAAATTGGAAAACTTTACTTTGGAAAATCTCCATTAAATCTTTAATAAAAAGATTTATAAGTTCCAAATCTCATTTCACTGTAAATCGTGTTAAAGAACGAATGTCGTTAAAAACATAGTACACAGTAAACCCAATTCACATTCCATTTCAAATCCAATTAAATGTTAATTAATTGGTAATTCTTCTCTCTATCTTAATTAAAAGATTTATTCTTTTCACACGGGGTTTAAGAACAGTGTTACTGAAGACCCTATCCCATCAGTCTCTAACCGTAAATTAGTAAGAGAACAATTCCCTAAGTATTAATCCCGAAGGCCGAAACCAACATCGGATCAATACCCAGGAAACCATTCAACTTATCTAATCTCCAGTTAGTTTCTAATTTTCTTAACTCCATTAGGTTTAAGAAAAGTATTAGTAAAGATACCATTCACGACAAACCCATTGTTAATCGGGTTAAGGAACAAGTATTAATTAAAACACCGTTCACGATAAATCCAAAAACTAACTTTAATTTAATTCCAATTAACTGTTAATTAATTGGTAAACTTCATTAAATCTTAATAAAAAGATTTATATCTTTTCTCAACTAGGTTTAAGAACAGTGCCATTTAAAACACAGTTCACGACAAACCCAAAATCCAATTCAATATTAAATACGAGGCTCTGAATAGAAATTATATCGTCTTATATTCAATATCAAATTCTGAAATCAACAAATATCGTATTGGGAATAACGATATATATATCTTCCAAATTCCTCCACAACATCTGTATAATTACGGAATCCAATATCGAAATATTCCAAAGATAATTTCGATTCAAATCCATTCTAATTCATATATTGGAAATTCTGGTTATTTTTAAAACCATTTCAAATCCAATTTATTTATTTAAAAATATTGGATTATAATTCTAGTTCATAACTAGTTCATTTCGATAAAAATATATTTTTATCTTTTCAATTATGAAATTTTTCATTCCAATCCTTTCCAAATCATTTATTATGATTTTACACAATATATTGATATTTTTAATAATTTTATCAAGGCCCGTACAGTCGATTTCCATAAACGGTCATCGAATTGCACTTACAACAACCTTGACATAATTCCAAATCCAACCGTTAGATTTCAAATCTCTTGTATTCATTGGAAAGCTCTTTTTGATACGAACCCAATGGTTCTGGTTTTAGGAAAATACGATGGTCGGATCTCTCGGAATGTCCATTCGAAGTCAATGGTCGAAATTCGCAAACTGCCGCGGCGTGGCGCGTTCTATTCAGGCCATTATATATATATATATATATATATATATATAATATATTATATATTATATATATTCCGTCGATTTCCATTTAAAATGTATTTTATAAATCGTTTTAAATTCGTTTTCAAAACGATTTCAGCTTCATATTCAATTTTAAATCAAAATTGAATAATCCATATCATTAATATATAAATGACAATATTTTCAAAACATTAGATTTTGAAATCACTTCCTTTTCCATATTCATTATAAAAATGAATAAAATCGATATAAACATCGTTCACGTCAAAATGGCGTTAATCTAATCAACATAGCTTCATATATTTAAATATTTTTGTGTCCACCCCAAATCGGACATCAAAATTAGATTTTGGCCTTTTACTGAATATTATTTTAAAATATTCATTATTTTAAAATATTCATTATTTTAAAATATTTATTTTTTCTGAACTAGAATCAGACACAGTCAATTACCATATAATGTTATTTATATGGATTTCATAAAACACATGTATACAACACTAATCAAAATCAATCAACCATCATCCAGAGTGCATCACACAACTACATAAGCGTTAAATATAAATAATTAACGCTTTCAATAGCCTGTTAACCAATCGATTGACATACAACTAACAACTAGGATTAGTGTGCGTCAAATATCATCCCAATACCCATGTGGGGTTTCAATCAACAAATAATGAATTTTATTTGTGCATCTGGGCGATGTGTAAAATTTATCGTCCCAATCAATATCAGTCAAATCAGTGTACATAAACAAATCGTCCGATTTGTAAATGAATATTTATTTTCATTCAGTAAATATTTTATTTCATTCATTTATACAATAAAAATGATATTTTTATTCTTCTAACACTTTATTCAACACATGAATATTTTATATTCCATTCCACATCACAAACAAATCCACACAAACAAATCAATCCAAACACATAACCAAACAAGTCGTCCATGGTCCGTGGACGACGGGGAGCAATTCATATATGCAGTTATAAAATAAATAACTGCACAAAGAATTCAGTGAGAGAGTTCTCACCTTTGGGATCCACTCCTCCATTTCATTTCTGAATTTCTGAATAGCTGGGATTTGCCTGAAATTCAACTCAGTCCTTTTCACGTTGTTCATAGTAAAAATCAGATTTTTATTATGATGATTATATATTTAAATAATTTTTTTATATCGCTACTCATATAAATTGTAACGACCCAGATTTTTAAACACATTATTTTAAATATTTAGTATGGTTTTAAATATTGAATGCATAATATAAATGGTATTTTATTGGGTTATCGATTAAATAATCGATATACAATCTAATTCGAATATATTGAATAGTTGTTATACGAAAACGTAATATAATTGAATTCAGAATTTAAAACTGAATCGAAACACTTCGGTCAATTAATATAAATTCTATGTTGAATTAAAACGATAATAATAATTTATTATCGATGAAATTAAATGTTGAAATCTATTTATATTTAAATCAAATTTAATTTAAACCGTTGATTTAATTTGTTTTTTTCTTCTATGCTGTCGAATTAAAATTCAGAATTTGGTTCTACTAATCTTGTAACGTCAATGGTTACGTTGAAATAACGGTTCAGGATTTTAAATTAGGAGACCAAGAGATACTTTGAAATATTATATTACAAAATCAAATCAATATATATATATATATAATCCATTACATCAGCCGACCTTAGTTTTCATTTCGCTGACCTATATTTTCTCGAGCACGAATTAGTGTCTCCCAGCTTCACAACAAGGAAGACAATGAATTCAATAGCGTGTACCTTCTGTTCTCGTTCGCATTCTATATAAACGAACCAAGCCTTCCTTCTAAAACCAAGTCTTTCTTCTCGTCTTTTTTCAAATCAATGACCGCTCCTATACTTTTTAAAACCGAACTTCTCAAAAATCAAATCGAGTCAGTCCCTTCGTTTTCCAATAAACCACAAAATCAAATTCGAAGAAATCAAAATCAAGGGCTTCTCGATTTGGAATCGCGATGAAGTGGAAGGGCTGTGGAGGTGCGAGCTGTTATCTGCGAGAGGAGCGATGTACGGGTGACTCGATTTAAGTTTGGGCTTTGACTTTCTGGGTTCGCAAGGATGAAGAAGTCGACGTCTTTGGTGCTGTCGAGGTTGCGTATACTGATTTGAGGGGTTCTGATGAGATTCAAGGTGCTGTCTTTGTTGTGGAGTTAGGGCCAACGTCATTTCCATCAGGTGCGAGCTGTTTTTGGGAAGCGGACAAGGGCGCTGCAAGGATGGAGGCGGAGTATCGATGTAAGAACTGGGAAGAAGGTAATGCAAAGGAGGTCGATTGTTTTGGGTATGCTGAAGCTCGATTTAAAGTATTGTCGCATTCATTTTTGGAAAAATAGGGTATCTCGATTTGGTCTATGATGGTTCAAATGTGACTGGAGCAAGCAATATTGATGGAGAATTTTGTGTTCGTAAATTTGAAAAGGGAGAGAAAATCTGCAGTGATAGTTTTAAACACTGAAGAAATGGATTAAGGTGCTACCTTGCGAGATAAATTCATTAGAGACGATTCATAGTCATGACAATGTTGAATTAAACAGGATATTCAGCAATGAGGGAAATCTCGGTGAGTAAATCTCACTCACCTTTAGAATTATTTTTATTTCATTAAAAATAATTGTTTGTTGCTTGTGTGAATGTTTTCTGGTTGTTTTATATATATTAGTTATTTAGGCTATTATATATATATATTGGGTTGATTGATTGGTTGGATTCCCGCAGTCTCATTAGCGGATGCCCGCAGTTTCATAGCGGATGATTACCCTATACGCCCCACGCTATGATAGTGGATGACCTTCTATACCGCGATATTCTGCCACGAGGCAGAATGGGTATTATTTATGTGCTAACATCTGTGGATGCAGGAAAACAGGTTGGAGGAATCCAACTGGATTCCTCAAAAATATATTATCTGTTTGTTTATTTGTTTGCATATATATTGTTATATATGATGTGTTAGAAAAATAAACAATTCGTTGCTTTGTGTGTTTAAATATCACTGGCTTAAGTAATGATATTTAAAAATATCGTGGGAGGATATTTGAGACTTAAAAAGGGGAAAAAATTCTATTTTTAAATAGAAATTTGAATTTTTAATGGAAATAAAAATATAAACTTGTTTTGAAAAAATTAAAACAAGTAGTTTCTTTATAAACGAAGTTTATAAATAGTTCTTTTATAACGAAGTTATAAATGAAGTAAAAAGAATTATCATTTGATAATGCAGAAATAGAAATACAAGCGTGAAATTGGGATTTGAAATGGAATTTCAAAATAAGATGTGAAAGTGAAATTTTAAATATATAACTCAAATGAAATTTGAGTATAACAATTGAATAGTAGAATTAGAAAAGGAGTTTAAATATTTGAATTTTTAAAAAGAGATTGAATATTAGAAATTCAAATAGAAGTCCAAATAGAATTTGAATAGACGAAATTAGAATGAAAAATAGAATTTGAATTCAAGGAATTAAAATATAATTTGAATTCGAAGGAATTCAAATAAAGAAATTCAAATAGAGATGTGGATATAGAATTCGAATGAAATTCAAATATAGAAATTTGAATATGGAAGTTCAAATGGAATTTTAAATATAGAGTTTGAATAAGTGATTCAAACAGCATTTGAATAAGAGAGTTCAAAAATGGAATTTGAATAAGAGAATTGAAATAGAATTTGAATAAAGAAATTCAAATAGGGATTTGAATACAGAATTTCAAAATAGAATTTGAAATAAACTTTGAAAATAGGACTTCAAAATAGAATAGGAAATCCAAATGGGTTGAAATGGAATTTGAATTCAAAGGAATTCAGATGGGTTTGAATAAAGAAATTCCAATGGGATTTAAATATGAGATTTCAAATAGAAATTTAAATGAAGTTTAAATATTTAAATTGAAATATGATTTTTCAAGTATAACCATTCAAAAGGGATTTGATTATAGAATTTAAAGTGGAATTTAATTCAAAGGAATAAATTAAGGTATTGGGATTCAAGAAAATTAAATGTGGAGTTTAACTAATGAATTTGAATTTAGAATTCAAATGGTATTTGTAAATGAATTCGAATTTAGAATTCAATGGTGTTTGAAAGAAAATTTGAATATTTTAATTCAAATAGAATTGGAAATAGATTTGAACATAGAAATTCAAATGGGGTTTGAATATTTGAATTTCAAAAGGGAATTCAAAATGGAGTTGAATATCTAAATTCAAGTATGAATTTCAAATATAGAAATTCAAAAAGGGGTTGAATTAAAGTGGAATTCGAATAAAGGATTTGAAATGGAATTCGAATAAATGATTTGAAATGGAATTCGAATAAAGGATTTCAAATGGGATTTGAATACAGGATTTAAAACTACGGAATTTGAAATGTAAAGATTCAAATGGAATTTGGAATATATATATATATATTAGAAGGGAGTTGAATTCATTTAACGAAGTTTAAAAGTTTATATATATAAATATAATTAAAACGAGCTCGCCGCAGCGCTGCAGTTCGTAAAATAGCGATTCGAACTTCAATTGAGTATACAGAACGCAATTGAAGTCGGAATTCTTCGAAACAAGAAACGTCCGGATCGATTTGATAATAGTTTTCTAATGGAGGAGAAAAATCTGGATTTCGTCGTATATATTTTGAGTTATATCAAAATCAAATTTCCAGAAAAAACAGCGCCAGAATCGTTTTAAAAACCACAATGGTTTATTTAATGTTATAAAAGGATTTTTAACAAATAAAAATCCGAAGTTTCTATTTAGAGAATTTCAGAGTTGAGTTGTAAAATATATGCGAATTCAAGTTGTGTAAATGAATATGATTTTTGAAACAGAAACCAGATTTTGATTTATTGAATAAAATTAACTAAATTGAATAGAAATTAGTTAATGAAATTTCGAATGAATATTGAGCTTTAAATAAGTAAATTCGATTTGAAAATTTATATTCGAAATAGAAAAGAGAACTGGAATTGAAATTTTGAAATTCAATTTGCTCGTGAGCAAGTTAAACATTTATTTGAACATGTTACGTTCAAACAAAGAAGTAAAATAGGCAAAATGGCCGATTTAAAGAATAAATGGGCGAAACTCAATTCAAACGATTAGATGGTATTGAATTGAATGGAAAACAGGTAAACATGTGTAAGCAGGGTTGATATGAGGTATATGAAGATTTAAATTTATGTGCTCGACAAAAAGGTACATGTTTAATTCATATATCAGATTTTATGCGCCGTATCGGCAAGCCGCTTGGCTTTTCCTTTTTCTTTTGATTGAGGAAGATACCGGGAAGCTATTTGAAATTTCCCGATGCTCCCGATACAGGGGAGGTTATGGCGAATTTTTCCGGGAATTTAAGGAGATAGAATATTTTTCAGATAATTTGATAGTTATAAATCAATGTATCGATAAATGTAGAATTCGATAAGGAAATGAAAACAAAATAGAGTATTGGAAACAAAAAGGGAAATCTATAAATTAGAAATAGAAAGCGAACTTTATACATGTTTTAAAAATGAATAATTGGATTATATAATGTGTTTATTCGAGGTAAGTGGTTTTGCAGTTTTGAAGTTGAGGATGTTTTCAGTTAAGGTCTGAGTGGTAATTTTACCCCAACTTGATTGATTTCATTTTAATGGATAAATAGCAAGATCCAGTCTCGAAGAGAAGTGCTTGAAAAAGAGTTAATTGAATAAAATATTTTGGGTTGTTGTAACGATGTTTTACACAACATTCGTTTTAACCCAAGTGATGTTATTTTGGAAATATAAATATTTCCTGAGGATAGTTAAAGTAGTCGAGAAGAGTTAAGTGATTGAAATTGTTTTCAATTTCAAATAAAATATATTTCCTAAGTATAGGAAATAAGAGAAGGCGATATATGGAAATGTTTTCCAAATAACGTAAGAAGTCAATATGGTTATTGAAATTATTTGGGTAACAAATATTGATAAGAGAATGGAGAAGTGATTTAATTAATGAAATATTAATTTAAGGGCCCAGTGATTTGTTTGATATGTTTGGATGAACACTTTTTTTATTCGATAGTTAAATCACAGACTATCGAAGTTTTTGACCATCGTTGTCAATATGGAGAGACCGGTTGGATTATTATCCGAAGAACCACTCCGTATCGGCATAAGCGTTGCGAACCAAGTATGCTGAATATATTGAAGACGGAGTAAAGTGCAAGGGCTTTTCTAGTAATAGAAATAGTGCCTTCGGTTTCGTTCAATCCCAGAACGAACATAAATGGACGAATGTCTGACAGAGTATTTCCAATGATCAAATGGGTTGGTCTGTATGAATATATATGGTTGCAACGGATTTATCCCTTAGCATAATATCCAGAATATTTGTGCAAACTCAACTAGTGATTAACGGATCTGACAATGTGGCATTCAAAGTGATTGTGCTATCAATGAATGGTAAGTATTCGTAGCCTCAGGCCTCAACAACCGGGAAAGGACAAAAATCGGGCAGGCAGCATGGCTATGTGGGTCGCACCCATTAGGGTGTATAATCACCTATCTAGAGAAATTCCTTTTGTTTCTAAATCTATCGATTCTGCCCATTCGGGAAACGGTGGTTTGAGTCCAACCGTTGGTGATATACATTTGATACACTCAAGCGAAATGAGTGGTCGGTCATGTGTGGGCCGGGTTGCAAGACGTTCTTGTTGAACCCAGGTGTATTCGCCTCTAGAGATACATCATCGGAAGGTGGTTCCATACCTTGTCATGTTGGAAATCCAATCTCCAATAAGCGCCATGCGGTTTCTGATTTTATAATATATATGTGGAGCGTGAGATGCAAGCGTTCTGCTATTTGGTTATTTACTTGATGTAGACATTATTATAATATCACTGGATTTTCGTATCAAAGTGTTTTGGGTTATAGTAAGGTAAAAACCGTCCGTGTTTATGTGTGGGCTGGTCTTACTATTACCTTTTCTTTTGAAAGGATTCTTAAAAGTTAAACAAGTGGTTGGAGTTTACTCACACCAGTCCCATGACTGACCCAGAGTTTATTTTGTTTTGTTTTTCCTAAACTCTTGGGTGCCCAAATTTGTACGGGCAGTCAAGTGTTTCAGGCTTTTACAGATACACTTGGAGGAGCTTGAAGAAGGAGGCTTCAACGTTAGTTATTTAGAGTTACTTCCGCTGAATCAAATGTTATGTGTACTCTGATGATGGTATGTATATATGTACAAAACAGATTGTATTTCAAAGCTTATGTTATATAATATATTTTATTCGTTCCGCTGTGAGTTGTGATCTTCGTTTTTCTCCTATTCTAATATTTCTTTCTTTCTACTCCTCATCCTCTAACTTCTTTCTAAAAATGATTCGTATTTCTGTGCAATTTGGATTGGACGTGTGGTATTATTAGTCAATTCAGATAGCTCGGATTTGCGGGTCGTTACAGTTGGTATCAGAGCTTAGGTTGAGCGAACACCTAGGCTTGTGTGGCATGTGCTCATTAGAGATAGGGTCAGTAGTACCCTAGAATGAGTTGAGTGTATATACGAGAGAGCGTATTTGTAATTTGATATAAAAGTTGTTTTATATTGTGTTGACTAGTCTGTTGAGTGGTTTATGAATTCTGGTCGAATCGTGGGACGCCACGAAGTCGATAGGAATTTCTAAACACTTGAACAGAGAAATTCGACACAGTATTGTTTTAAGTGGGTAAATGAAATAATTTTACCCAAAATTCCTATTTTTGATATAGAAAGAATAATTTTCTAGAATTATTATATGGATGTGTTGGATGTTGATTTTATAATCAAATGAGATTATAAAATTAGAATGGTTATCTATAACCAAATAAAATTTGTATAGGAATTAAATATACAAATGAAATGAATTAGAATTAAATTCAAACCAGAATTAAGAATTCAAAATCCTGGGAAGTTGAAAAATGTTTTTTTCAAAGTAATATTGTTTTATTTTGAAAGGGTTTTTGAATGAAAATCATTTTGAATTGATTTTTAAAATAAAGCACTGAACTCACTTCAGTCGCTGGGAAATAATTCTAATGATGACTGCAGCCTCATCAGTGTTCATTTTTAAGTTTCTAAGTGATGGATGGCTACCTTAGAAAATTTTTGATGGAAATTTGTTTGAAAGAAAACAAGTGGTTTGAAAATTCAAATGTTTTGAATTTGAAATGAAAATAAATATATGTATATATTTATGGGATCTCAAAGGAATTTGAAAAGAAAAACCCAGGGATTTAAATTCTGGAATTTAAATTTAACTTAAACAAGCTAAATGGGTCGAAGTGAATGAATTGATTAGAATCAATTTGAATAGGTTTATTGGAATATAGATTGGATATAAATGGATTGATCGTAGATCATTTGAATTAAATGTGTGAAGACCAAAAGTTTTGGTTGGAGTTAATTTGTTGAAATATGAGGAGTTGAGTTTCAACATAAGTGATTTTTTATAGATTTGTACCATTTTTCCTACCTTAGCAATTTCGAGGACGAAATTATTTTAAGGGGGGAAGAATGTAACGACCCAGATTTTTAAACACATTATTTTAAATATTTAGTATGGTTTTAAATATTGAATGCATAATATAAATGGTATTTTATTGGGTTATCGATTAAATAATCGATATACAATCTAATTCGAATATATTGAATAGTTGTTATACGAAAACGTAATATAATTGAATTCAGAATTTAAAACTGAATCGAAACACTTCGGTCAATTAATATAAATTCTATGTTGAATTAAAACGATAATAATAATTTATTATCGATGAAATTAAATGTTGAAATCTATTTATATTTAAATCAAATTTAATTTAAACCGTTGATTTAATTTGTTTTTTTCTTCTATGCTGTCGAATTAAAATTCAGAATTTGGTTCTACTAATCTTGTAACGTCAATGGTTGCGTTGAAATAACGGTTCAATATTTTAAATTAGGAGACCAAGAGATACTTTGAAATATTATATTACAAAATCAAATCAATATATATATAAAATCCATTAAATCAGCCCACCTTAGTTTTCATTTCGCAGACCTATATTTTCTCGAGCACGAATTAGTGTCTCCCAGCTTCACAACAAGGAAGACAACGAATTCAATGGCGTGTACCTTCTGTTCTCGTTCGCATTCTATATAAACGAACCAAGCCTTCCTTCTGAAACCAAGTCTTTCTTCTCGTCTTTTTTCAAATCAATGACCGCTACTATCCTTTTTAAAACCGAACTTCTCAAAAATCAAATCGAGTCAGTCCCTTCGTTTTCCAATAAACCACAAAATCAAATTCGAAGAAATCAAAATCAAGGGCTTCTCGATTTGGAATCGAGATGAAGTGGAAGGGCTGTGGAGGTGCGAGCTGTTATCTACGAGAGGAGCGATGTACGGGTGACTCGATTTAAGTTTGGGCTTTGACTTTCTGGGTTCGCAAGGATGAAGAAGTCAACGTCTTTGGTGCTGTCGAGGTTGCGTATACTGATTTGAGGGGTTCTGATGAGATTCAAGGCGCTGTCTTTGTTGTGGAGTTAGGGCCAACGTCATTTCCATCAGGTGCGAGCTGTTTTTGGGAAGCGGACAAGGGCGCTGCAAGGATGGAGGCGGAGTATCGATGTAAGAACTGGGAAGAAGGTAATGCAAAGGAGGTCGATTGTTTTGGGTATGCTGAAGCTCGATTTAAAGTATTGTCGCATTCATTTTTGGAAAAATAGGGTATCTCGATTTGGTCTATGATGGTTCAAATGTGACTGGAGCAAGCAATATTGATGGAGAATTTTGTGTTCGTAAATTTGAAAAGGGAGAGAAAATCTGCAGTGATAGTTTTAAACACTGAAGAAATGGATTAAGGTGCTACCTTGCGAGATAAATTCATTAGAGACGATTCATAGTCACGACAATGTTGAATTAAACAGGATATTCAGCAATGAGGGAAATCTCGGTGAGTAAATCTCACTCACCTTTAGAATTATTTTTATTTCATTAAAAATAATTGTTTGTTGCTTGTGTGAATGTTTTCTGGTTGTTTTATATATATTAGTTATTTAGGCTATTATATATATATTGGGTTGATTGATTGGTTGGATTCCCGCAGTCTCATTAGCGGATGCCCGCAGTTTCATAGCGGATGATTACCCTATACGCCCCACGCTATGATAGTGGATGACCTTCTATACCGCGATATTCTGCCACGAAGCAGAATGGGTATTATTTATGTGCTAACATCTGTGGATGCAGGAAAACAGGTTGGAGGAATCCAACTGGATTCCTCAAAAATATATTATCTGTTTGTTTATTTGTTTGCATATATATTGTTATATATGATGTGTTAGAAAAATAAACAATTCGTTGCTTTGTGTGTTTAAATATCACTGGCTTAAGTAATGATATTTAAAAATATCGTGGGAGGATATTTGAGATTTAAAAAGGGAAAAAAATTCTATTTTTAAATAGAAATTTGAATTTTTAATGGAAATAAAAATATAAACTTGTTTTGAAAAAATTAAAACAAGTAGTTTCTTTATAAATGAAGTTTATAAATAGTTCTTTTATAACGAAGTTATAAATGAAGTAAAAAGAATTATCATTTGATAATTCAGAAATAGAAATACAAGCGTGAAATTGGGATTTGAAATGGAATTTCAAAATAAGATGTGAAAATGAAATTTTAAATATATAACTCAAATGAAATTTGAGTATAACAATTGAATAGTAGAATTAGAAAAGGAGTTTAAATATTTGAATTTTTAAAAAGAGATTGAATATTAGAAATTCAAATAGAAGTTCAAATAGAATTTGAATAGACGAAATTAGAATGAAAAATAGAATTTGAATTCAAGGAATTAAAATATAATTTGAATTCGAAGGAATTCAAATAAAGAAATTCAAATAGAGATTTGGATATAGAATTCGAATGAAATTCAAATATAGAAATTTGAATATGGAAGTTCAAATGGAATTTTAAATATAGAGTTTGAATAAGAGATTCAAACAGCATTTGAATAAGAGAGTTCAAAAATGGAATTTGAATAAGAGAATTGAAATAGAATTTGAATAAAGAAATTCAAATAGGGATTTGAATATAGAATTTCAAAATAGAATTTGAAATAAACTTTGAAAATAGGACTTCAAAATAGAATAGGAAATCCAAATGGGTTGAAATGGAATTTGAATTCAAAGGAATTCAGATGGGTTTGAATAAAGAAATTCCAATGGGATTTAAATATGAGATTTCAAATAGAAATTTAAATGAAGTTAAAATATTTAAATTCAAATATGATTTTTCAAGTATAACCATTCAAAAGGGATTTGATTATAGAATTTAAAGTGGAATTTAATTCAAAGGAATAAATTAAGGTATTGGGATTCAAGAAAATTAAATGTGGAGTTTAACTAATGAATTTGAATTTAGAATTCAAATGGTATTTGTAAATGAATTCGAATTTAGAATTCAATGGTGTTTGAAAGAAAATTTGAATATTTTAATTCAAATAGAGTTGGAAATAGATTTGAACATAGAAATTCAAATGGGGTTTGAATATTTGAATTTCAAAAGGGAATTCAAAATGGAGTTGAATATCTAAATTCAAGTATGAATTTCAAATATAGAAATTCAAAAAGGGGTTGAATTAAAGTGGAATTCGAATAAAGGATTTGAAATGGAATTCGAATAAATGATTTGAAATGGAATTCGAATAAAGGATTTCAAATGGGATTTGAATACAGGATTTAAAACTACGGAATTTGAAATGTAAAGATTCAAATGGAATTTGGAATATATATATATATATATTAGAAGGGAGTTGAATTCATTTAACGAAGTTTAAATGTTTATATATATAAATATAATTAAAACGAGCTCGCCACAGCGCTGCAGTTCGTAAAATAGCGATTCGAACTTCAATTGAGTATACAGAACGCAATTGAAGTCGGAATTCTTCGAAACAAGAAACGTCCGGATCGATTTGATAATAGTTTTCTAATGGAGGAGAAAAATCTGGATTTCGTCGTATATATTTTGAGTTATATCAAAATCAAATTTCCAGAAAAACAGCGCCAGAATCGTTTTAAAAACCACAATGGTTTATTTAATGTTATAAAAGGATTTTTAACAAATAAAAATCCGAAGTTTCTATTTAGAGAATTTCAGAGTTGAGTTGTAAAATATATGCGAATTCAAGTTGTGTAAATGAATATGATTTTTGAAACAGAAACCAGATTTTGATTTATTGAATAAAATTAACTAAATTGAATAGAAATTAGTTAATGAAATTTCGAATGAATATTGAGCTTTAAATAAGTAAATTCGATTTGAAAATTTATATTCGAAATAGAAAAGAGAACTGGAATTGAAATTTTGAAATTCAATTTGGTCGTGAGCAAGTTAAACATTTATTTGAACATGTTACGTTCAAACAAAGAAGTAAACTAGGCAAAATGGCTGATTTAAAGAATAAATGGGCGAAACTCAATTCAAACGATTAGATGGTATTGAATTGAATGGAAAACAGGTAAACATGTGTAAGCAGGGTTGATATGAGGTATATGAAGATTTAAATTTATGTGCTCGACAAAAAGGTACATGTTTAATTCATATATCAGATTTTATGCGCCGTATCGGCAAGCCGCTTGGCTTTTCCTTTTTCTTTTGATTAAGGAAGATACCGGGAAGCTATTTGAAATTTCCCGATGCTCCCGATACAGGGGAGGTTATGGCGAATTTTTCCGGGAATTTAAGGAGATAGAATATTTTTCAGATAATTTGATAGTTATAAATCAATGTATCGATAAATGTAGAATTCGATAAGGAAATGAAAACAAAATAGAGTATTGGAAACAAAAAGGGAAATCTATAAATTAGAAATAGAAAGCGAACTTTATACATGTTTTAAAAATGAATAATTGGATTATATAATGTGTTTATTCGAGGTAAGTGGTTTTGCAGTTTTGAAGTTGAGGATGTTTTCAGTTAAGGTCTGAGAGGTAATTTTACCCCAACTTGATTGATTTCATTTTAATGGATAAATAGCAAGATCCAGTATCGAAGAGAAGTGTTTGAAAAAGAGTTAATTGAATAAAATATTTTGGGTTGTTGTAACGATGTTTTACACAACATTCGTTTTAACCCAAGTGATGTTATTTTGGAAATATAAATATTTCCTGAGGATAGTTAAAGTAGTCGAGAAGAGTTAAGTGATTGAAATTGTTTTCAATTTCAAATAAAATATATTTCCTAAGTACAGGAAATAAGAGAAGGCGATATATGGAAATGTTTTCCAAATAACGTAAGAAGTCAATATGGTTATTGAAATTATTTGGGTAACAAATATTGATAAGAGAATGGAGAAGTGATTTAATTAATGAAATATTAATTTAAGGGCCCAGTGATTTGTTTGATATGTTTGGATGAACACTTGTTTTATTCGATAGTTAAATCACAGACTATCGAAGTTTTTGACCATCGTTGTCAATATGGAGAGACCGGTTGGATTATTATCCGAAGAACCACTCCGTATCGGCATAAGCGTTGCGAACCAAGTATGCTGAATATATTGAAGACGGAGTAAAGTGCAAGGGCTTTTCTAGTAATAGAAATAGTGCCTTCGGTTTCGTTCAATCCCAGAACGAACATAAATGGACGAATGTCTGACAGAGTATTTCCAATGATCAAATGGGTTGGTCTGTATGAATATATATGGTTGCAACGGATTTATCCCTTAGCATAATATCCAGAATATTTGTGAAAACTCAACTAGTGATTAACGGATCTAACAATGTGGCATTCAAAGTGATTGTGCTATCAATGAATGGTAAGTATTCGTAGCCTCAGGCCTCAACAACCGGGAAAGGACAAAAATCGGGCAGGCAGCATGGCTATGTGGGTCGCACCCATTAGGGTGTATAATCACCTATCTAGAGAAATTCCTTTTGTTTCTAAATCTATCGATTCTGCCCATTCGGGAAACGGTGGTTTGAGTCCAACCGTTGGTGATATACATTCGATACACTCAAGCGAAATGAGTGGTCGGTCATGTGTGGGCCGGGTTGCAAGACGTTCTTGTTGAACCCAGGTGTATTCGCCTCTAGAGATACATCATCGGAAGGTGGTTCCATACCTTGTCATGTTGGAAATCCAATCTCCAATAAGCGCCATGCGGTTTCTGATTTTATAATATATATGTGGAGCGTGAGATGCAAGCGTTCTGCTATTTGGTTATTTACTTGATGTAGACATTATTATTATATCACTGGATTTTCGTATCAAAGTGTTTTGGGTTATAGTAAGGTAAAAACCGTCCGTGTTTATGTGTGGGCTGGTCTTACTATTACCTTTTCTTTTGAAAGGATTCTTAAAAGTTAAACAAGTGGTTGGAGTTTACTCACACCAGTCCCATGACTGACCCAGAGTTTATTTTGTTTTGTTTTTCCTAAACTCTTGGGTGCCCAAATTTGTACGGGCAGTCAAGTGTTTCAGGCTTTTACAGATACACTTGGAGGAGCTTGAAGAAGGAGGCTTCAACGTTAGTTATTTAGAGTTACTTCCGCTGAATCAAATGTTATGTGTACTCTGATGATGGTATGTATATATGTACAAAACAGATTGTATTTCAAAGCTTATGTTATATAATATATTTTATTCGTTCCGCTGTGAGTTGTGATCTTCGTTTTTCTCCTATTCTAATATTTCTTTCTTTCTATTCCTCATCCTCTAACTTCTTTCTAAAAATGATTCGTATTTCTGTGCAATTTGGATTGGACGTGTGGTATTATTAGTCAATTCAGATAGCTCGGATTTGCGGGTCGTTACATAAATAAAAATCCAGTTTTCATTTATAAACTGAAAATCATTATTTTTATACTCCTAAAAATATTTTCATGCCACACACTTGTTAAAAATCATATATTTTTTTCTTGCCAAAAATATTTTCTTCCTACGATAAAAATCATATTTTTATTATCACTATATGTATATTAAAAATCTTATTTTTATCTATGCTATGAATATATAAAAACCATATTTTTATATTGCTACTTATATAAAAGAAAAACAATGCTTTTTCTATAAAAAAATCACATTTAAAAAACAATGTTACTTATGTAAAAAAATTATTTTTAAAACAATGATATACATATAAAAATCCTATTTTTAATACAACGAGTGCGAACCCGTGCTACGCACACGGTGTAGAAAATAATAACTTTGAAAACACAATGATTTGTTACTTTTGAAACTAATTTGTAAATAATTTGCAAATAATAGTAGGTAGAAAAAATGTCATACCCAACTGATAATTGTTTGATAACAGCATGTCATACATAGCAACTGGTTCATTTAATTGTTTGATAATTGTTTATCTCCATCTCTGTTTCTTGTTCGTATTCTCCAGATGATACGACTTGGTTTTGTGCAAAATGTTAATCGCAAGATAACTCAGAATTATTAATTTCTTTGTGAAACTCAATCATGAAACACGTATAAGTATCCATGAATAAACTGCAGTGTTACAAAAATTTAGAATCGAACTGATGATGGAATATAAGATCTAAAAAGCCACAACAGCAAAATCAATTCAATCATTCAAATTTAAAATGATAAACCAAAAAGATGAAAATTCAAATAGCAAGTAAATAAAATAAGATATAGCAAAATATTAGAAATAACACAAATAGACATATATCAGGAATAATACAAATTGAATTCATGGGAGACCTTATAACTGATATTATTTATGTTTAATTTTGTATCGTCAAATTGTGTCTAAATAGACTTTATCTATAAACACATATACACTCTTTAATTCCTTCAACTTCTTTAATTCTCCAGTACAAACCCGTCGTACGCACATTATGGTTATATCAGACAGTTGTGGTGTATTGCTTATATTTTCAGTTATTTAAAAATGTAATCAATTTTCATATATGGTATACTTTTTGAATTTCAATATAAAGCATTTTTGCTATATTTTTCAAATCCAATTACTATTTGAATAACTATAAACATTTCACACATATCCTTCTTAAGTTCTTTTATCTATATCACCATCTTCCTAAAATAACCAAGAGGTGATGTATTCGTTTCTATCATTATCTTCTTAAAATACCAAGCGACCATGTACTCAACTATCAAAATTCTTATATTCTATTATGCACACAAAAGGGTATCTTCAAAGAATTTAGTCACGGTAGTCAGGAGTTTAACTAATTATTATTTTTCCCTTTCAAAATATGATTTGTCATTTTACTTTTAATTAACAGGTGTGAATTAAAAACCCATAACATAATTTATCGTACTAACAACTCAACTGAAGCTATGTATACAGCAAAACTCAAGTCATAATGAATTGCTAGCAGCGGAAGAAATAACAATCTACTGGCCAAACACAAACAACATAGAATAATGGCAACTAAATTGGTCTGATAAAAGCATGCGCTAGTTCAATGCAATAGTGGAGAAATAGTCGACCACCTAAGCATGATATAAAACACAGGAAGCAACATTGTTCATTTCACTTGAGCTTGTTATTTAATATTGACAGTACTAAACAACAAAAGAATATAAGAATAGTCAACCGTACAACAAAGCAAACAGCTAAACATTATGATATGTTACTTCTTGAGGTGGCTATTAGCAAGAAAATAGGAACACTTATAAAATAAACAATACAACATACAAATTGGGATTGAAACATTAAAAATAAAAAAGGCAAAGAAGCAATATATTAGTGTTAGATTTCTGCACCATGGCAACAACATAGCCTTCTTGAAGAGGCAGAAACATTCCTGTTAGGGCGCCCTGTTCGGCTCTTCCCAATCTGAAAAGATTAGAAAAGCATTAAAGACATCAAACAAATGTCATTGCATTCCTTTTTGTATGACCCACGATAATGGAATCGTTGTTTGTATAATGCTCAACATCAACTGAATCAGGACAAACTCCACCGAATCTGAATAAGATTGAAAAAAAAATCAAAAGAATAAAAAGTAACAACCTCATAAAAAAATATTACTCGAATTTAATAATAAATAGATAGATGATAAATTCCACGGTCCAGGTATAGTAAAAAAAAATTAGCTTAAGGTGACATTTATTGATTGGAACCATTTAAACAACCTTAAGTAAATAAGCTCCATCGGTTAAGTTGGTTCCAATTTGTTAGTTGGTTATTCCGATTTGGTTTTCATTTTTGATTTTTTTGTTATCGGGTTCGATTTTCATTATTTATAATCCTGAACCAACCAATTAAGTAAATACAGACTCAAAATTGACATTATGATTAATATTTATATTATTTTGTGTTATTATCTAAACAAATTATTGTTGTTTCAATTCAGGTTAATTTGTTCGGAAGGACAACGGTTAATATCAATATATCAATCAGTTATTTCGCCTTTGTGCTACATTGGGAATTACATAGCTTAAGGTATTTAGTCACAAAAACCAATCAAACAAATGGACAATAAACAACCATTTTCGATTCGCTGGTTTAGGTTTTATAAAAAAAAGATTTGGATTGGTTTGAGTTTTTTTATTGAATGTTTAATTTATTTTAATATTATTTATCGCTTTCAAACCTAGCCAACATTGTTTATCCCTATTTAATAAACAATCAAGTGTTAAAGACAATTTACTTTTATGGTTTATTTAACCAAACAGTAAAATTAAATGATGGTAGTATATCCATCCAAAAGAAAGAAAAGTAACTAATAGACCAAATCATATAACGGTGTCATATTGTATTTTTAATCTAATATGATTGTGTAAACCTATCAATCCCATGTTCATGTAGTCAATAGGTCATTTTCTTTGGTATACGTCAAGGCCATATGTGGATCGGTATGTCTGAGGTATATCACATGATCAAAATAATATAAGGATCATCATACCTCATGAACCTCTTCATCTCCATTTTCGACATACGGTATAGCATATGGTCAAATGGTTAAAAAAAAGATGAAATACTATTATTTAACCACACACTAAAATTAAATGATGGTAATATATCCATCCAAAAGAGAAGTAACTAATATATCAAATCATATGACATTGTCATACTGGATTTTTAATCAAATGGGATTGTGTAAACCTATCAACGCTATGTTCATGTAGCCAAAGTGTCATTTTCTTTGATATACATCAAGGCCATATGCGGATCACTATGTTTGAGGTATATAACATGATCAAAATAATAAAAGAACCATTATACTTCACGAACCTCTTCCTCTCCATTTTCGACACACGCTATAGCATGTGGTCAAATGGTTAAAAATAATAGAAGAAACTGTTAATTAAGAAATCATGCTAAGAAGGTTTAGCTATACAAAAACAATAAGGAATCACCGAATGCATACCCTGTGTAAACTCGTGTGATGCAAAGGGGTACGGTAAGAAATTCAATATCTACAGATTGGATATTTAGTACAATGGAGATCGATTATTTTGAAGTGATGAATAAACTCACGTGTAGAGGATCCTCGAGGAGGATTTAGTTTTCAGGAAAAGATGACGTAAACTGATCGCCACATCGCATACGAATGTAGAAAATGTTATTTCCTAATAAAATAGCTTGATGGAACTCTAGTATTCTCCTTTCAGCATTGGCACATCATGGCATTGTTTGAGAGATTTGGGTAAAATTTAGTCCCCAATTGACAATTGGTGGAGTATACTAAGCATGTTTTCTCCGAGATGTTATCTGACTCATTTTAAAATACTTCACTGTTAACATTGAATTATAATATAACAGCTTTCATTTAATTAAATTAATTGTGATTCACCAAACAAATACTGATCATTTGTCATATAAACACATGAATTCTATTGTAAGAAATATTTGTGACATAATAGCTTAACACATTACTAAATTTACTAACCTTTGCCGTATAAATAAAAAGCGACTTTAGCATGAGTAAGATGTAAATATGACAGCAAGCTTATTTCAAAATTTCAAATCAATATGAACTATCAAAAATATTTATGTTAGTAGTTGATTTGAATTTAATTTTACAAAGGGGCTAAGGTTCCAAAACAGTTCAAAATTTCATGGAGATAGTTTTGCTTATGATTATCAAACATGTACAAAAAATTCAATTTGATTTGGAAATTTTCAAGCAAAAAGGAGGAGGGATTTTAAAGAACGAATAATTTGGAATCCAGATCCCTCTCCAACACGTATGTTTATATATATTTGTGTATGTGTGAGTATGTATGTACGCAGGCATGTATAAGCATGTGTGTACACCATATAAAATATATATGTTGCTCTAAAATAACTATTTATTTGAAGCATGCAAACTAAGAAGCATTAATAACAGTATATAATACCTTTCATGCTCCAGGTCCATAGAAGAGCGAAAAAGAACTCCCAAACTTGTTTGAATTGATTTCAGTTTGAATTTGATTGGTTGGAGTAGGTACCGGATTGAAGTTGGTTTACTTTGAACTGAAGAAGATTAAAGAGTCGTAGCAAGACTTTTTTTAATATAATAAGAACATCTAGTTCCTATTTATACGATTTAACATCTAGTAAGGCTCCTTGCATAGATTAAAATGAAGTACATACCCATAAGCAAGTAAAGGTATAAGGTAGCATTAATATCATGTATTTACTGAAAAGTAAAATTTGTAAGCATTTCTATTTTCCTAGCAAAAAGAGTACACAACGCTAATTTTCAGGTTAATATGTTTGCATATTCTCAAAGATAAAAGAAAAGAAAATGGTAAGTGTTTAATGCATATACCTGTGATGGAAGATATGAAGTTTATGTTTAGATTTTTCACTCTTTTTCATTCATATGGGCTAACCATCACTGATACAAAGTAATCCCTAGAGACTTACTTGTTACCTTCTTGAGAAGGGAAGGATAAACAACACTGTGTAATCTTAAATTGCTTTTTTGGCACAATTACTTCTCTTTTGTAGAATCGTGGATAGTTCGCCAAATATAGCACGTAATATTTAATTATCTTATGTCCTATATCGAAGCGATAAATATTGCACAATTTTCCATCAAATCCTGTAGCTAACCATACATGAAGCCAAACTAATATGATTTCTTTACTAAACAATGCTATACTTAAAGTCACTGGTTTCTTTGTCAGAAAAACATTCAAAAGGTTTAACACAAACTAAGTTATTTGAGATCTATAAGACAAATTATGCGTGACTAATTATTGATTTACTATTTCTTTTCATGCCATTTCTGTTGAATTAGGTAGGCATCGATAAAAGTATCAGAAACTTTTTTGAAACCATTTAATCATTTGTCAATTTTTTGTTATCTAATTTGAGTTTTGTTTTATATTCTTTGTTATCTTTTAGTTTTTCTGCTGTTTTATGTATTTTTCCTAGCATTTAAATGCTACAGCAAAATGTCAAACCAGAACTGAAATTTAGATTGGATTTCATCTCGATTATGGTTTTAACCGAACGAAATTACCGGTATGTTCAAAAGTCCATGGTTTCCAACTAGCTGCAACAATCACCTTTATAATACTCAACAACAATTTTAATGCATGGTAAAATGCTTGGCATAAAATAGGGATCGGTAAAGATCAAAATGTTGACACCAAAAAGCCTTTATATGTTAACTTTCAAAAGAGCTGACAAACAATTATCTTATTAGCCATCAGAACTAAAGATATATCCTTGTAGAAGGAAACTAAATGTCGATGTCCAAGGTTCATACATGAGTAGTATGTATTTACAATATTGCCTTTTGTAATCTAAAATTGGATTCTGGTTTTCATACATGGTACGGAATGAAGTTAATGAATACGAAAAAATGATAACATAATTGTAATCTTCAATAAAAGTATCACTAGTAGAACTAAAAACAAAAGATGAATTTCAACAGTTGGAACGCTAAAGGGATACATTTTATGCTGAAAACCATGAAATTGCAGTTGCAACATTAACATGCCAACTTCAATAAAGATAAATGTTTAAAAGAAAATGACATATGAATTAATGATCATTATTATTGAAGCAGTTAAGACTTTTCAAAAGCTTGATAACCTGAAAACTTCTTCAAATTGCGTTTGTCAACCTGGCATCAACGTAACCACCGCCAGAAAAATAGGTCATATACGTTTACTCTACTTGTATATTTAATGTTAACGGTTAAAACAACATATTGTTGCAAGAAAACTTTTTGCTAAATCGGATAAATATTAAATGATCAAGGAAAGTTCAATAGATGACAAATAAGATGCTCACAGTAACCACATTTTTTAGGGCGACTTTTCTTGTTGCTCAACGTCAAAAAGTATAGATAAATCTATATTTATAGCCATACGTAGAAGTTTATGTTGGAGAACAAAGGCCTGTTATCATAACAAAGAAAACATACTTGCCAATAATGATCGTGCTTCATGAGAAATTAGCTGATTGCTTCAAGCAAGATAAATTGTGGGTGAATCACATACTTATATGCTCGATGGCATTGACACCGCTATTTAAGGTTATCCATATCCTATTTAAGGTTATCACATACTTATATACTCGATGGCATTGACACCGCTATTTAAGGTCATCCATATCCTAACGTTAATGGGAACCCATATGTATTTTATGTACTAGAATTATGAACTAATGATAATGTGTGCCCGTTCAGTAGCTTTCCTCACCCATTATGCATGTAGTTTTTTTTCAAATTCTAGTCCTGAATAGATTCTAAATATCTTCATTAATTATATCTTACATCTAATTTTATAATTTTATGGGAATAAAATTGTATCATGTTTAGTCCAAACCAAATATTACCCATTGTTAGTAATCATATATTTAGCAGTATCAGAATATAAGTTAGGCTATTTATAGATCGGAAAAGCTATAATAAAGCTTTCAAAATGATTTGGCTTATTTCAAATAGGTTTAATCCCATATCACCTTTCGAATTAAGCATGCTAAAATTACCATATTTAGGTTATTTTATAAAAAGACTACTGTAATAAAGGACTGCTGCAAAACAAACTGATATTAACAAATTTAGAATGAAGGTTAAGCATATGCATAGTGTTTCTCTATAATTTTACGGTTTTTCGGATAAAACACTTGTGATGCCGCTAGTAAGTTCTACTAACTAAGAGAAATTGAATCTATTTCTAACATAGAAAATGCATACTGTTTTGCTAAATTAAGAGAACTTACATCTCTCTTTCAACGGTATCTTAAGATTAATATTTTATGTTTTGAAGTTGCATAGGCATGTACACTAAGAAACAAATGTGCAGTCTTGCTTTAAATCAGAGAATGATCTATAAGAAGTAGTTTCATAACTAAACATTGAATATTTTCAGTTCTAAATCCACATCCAATCAACAAAAGAAATAAACAAAATCAAGTCTCACCCTTCTCATCATTGACAGCAACAGAAAGAACATTGTAAGGAGAAGGATACCACTATGACGTCCTTATACAATTCAGTTACATCCTCTGAATCCTTACCTATAACAAAAAAAACATACAGAGTTCAATATAAAAGCTGATTGAATATTTTCACTTGCCAAACTCAAATTATGGGAACTACTCTACAACTATAAATATAATTACTCTCTGAACCATTAACTTCTTTAATCCCCGCTCTATATCATACTAATCATTAGCAAGTAAATCCAATATATTGTCAAATTCAACCATGTGATATAAATGTAGCACCTGTCACTTTACTATAAATTTATATTATCAGACCACACAAAAAAATGACACATAAAATATATTAGGCATAAGATAAAATAGCAAGCAATATCATGTCAAAATTGAAACACACACACACACACTACTTTTACACGCCAAGCATATGACTCTTCCTAATATTAGTAGATGACATCTTGTATGAATAACTAAATAAAGGTTAATAATCGTTGGCTCCCTTTTCATTCGCCGATCTAGTTCTGCAATGGGTGAAACGCAATCAGCAAGTGAACTGACATACTCTCTGAACCATTAATTTCTTTAATCCCCGCTTTATATCGTACTATTCATTAGCAAGTAAATCCAATATGTTGTCAAATTCAACTATGCCATACATGTAAAAATATCCATGATTATTTTATTGTTAGGAAATGGAAATCTAACTATTAATAAAGGTTAATAATCGTTGGCTCCCTTTTCATTCGCCGATCTAGTTCTGCAATGGGTGAAACGCAATCAGCAAGTGAACTGACATACTCTCTGAACCATTAATTTCTTTAATCCCCACTTTATATCGTACTATTCATTAGCAAGTAAATCCAATATGTTGTCAAATTCAACTATGCCATACATGTAAAAATATCCATGATTATTTTATTGTTAGGAAATGGAAATCTAACTATTATTTATATGCAAAATCGAAAAATGTAGCACCAGTCACATTACTATAAATTTATATTATCAAACCACACAAAAAATGATACACAAATATATTAGGCATAAGATAAAATAGCAAGCAATATCATGTCCAAATCGAAACACACACACACACACTTCTTTTATATTCCAAGTATATGACTCTTCCTAGATTTAGTAGAAGACATCTTATATGAATAACCAAATAAAGGTTAATAATCGTTGGCTCCCTTTTCATTCGTCGATCTAGTTATGCAATGGGTGAAACGGAATCAGCAAGTGAACTGACATATAGAACTTCCAAAATTGCAACTACTTTGATATCCACGTGAAGCACAAAATCTTCCTAACTCGACATACAATTGAAAAGTAAAAACCAATTTCTCCATGTACAAAAAAACTTTAGTCGCGGATCTGAAATAGAAATTCACTTGATATCCTACATTCCATGAATATCAACAAATGGTTAGATCTCAAATTTCTGCTTCGTTTTTAGAGTAACTCGGCCTTAGATCTGGTAACATTAAACATGATTCTGCATGAACTCTCGAAGGGATATAGTGGAGATTTAATCTGTGATAACAGGAAGAGAGAACAGCTTCAGGCTTAACATAGTTTGGGATACGAAAGACCCCTTTACCGTAAATCGAGAATCGCTCGCTCTCTCCCCATGGGAGAGAAAGTTCTTTCCTATGGAAATTAACTACCTAATCTAATGAAAATAAAAGTAATGAAGGCAAAATACTGAAGCAAAAGCACCAGAGTTGATGCCCCAATGGAAATTAGTTACCTCGAGTATGGTTGATAGCTGGCCAGATGAAGGTTTAGCGGCAGCGGATAGCGAGCAACAAAACAACAGGCTCCCTATCAAAATATAACTGGGCAAGGGTAGGAAATCTGATGAAAAGAGAGGTAGGGTGTAGCCTAAGAAATGCCGAGATAGCCATAGGGACCAATAATTGAAGAAATCTAATCGGTACGATCAGTGGTGAACATCAAATATTGAAGTCTAACTTGGAGAAATTAATCACCGAGCTTGCCATTGAGAAACAACATGTCAATTTGATTTGAGCCCTAACGTGAAATTAGGGTTAAGCGAAGGAAAAAATGATCACGGTATAAATGGTTGAGTGCCAAGTAAAATCTTATTTGACAAATGTGAGAATGCATGAGAGCTCACCTTTTGCTACTCAGTAATCTATTAGGCAGATATTTTAGATGGATCAGGTCAACGTCATGAATTTTTGAGAAGACGATGAAAAAGGATATGAGAAGAGGGCGGCTGAAGGTATTTTGGTAGAAGGGACATGCGAATTCATTTAAAAGGGTATAAGTGGCACTGAAGAGTTGAACGGTTATTCTATTGGATGGCGGGGATTGAAACCCTATACACGTGTCTGTTTCTGAATTTTTTGGAGAATCTGGATTTGAAAGGTCTTCGGAGAAGGATTGTGCTTTCATATAATATAATAGATGCATATATATAGAAATTCTATTTTTAATGAATACTTTTTTTTCTATATAAAACTGAAAAGAAAACAATATTGTTTCTATATATTAAAAATCAGACTTTAATTCTATGTTATTTATAATTTTTTTTAAACAATGATATAGAAAAAAAAAAAGGTAAAGGAACCACCTTTCTTCCTCTGTAAAATGTACGACCGCGAGCTCGCCACTAATAATCGCCGTCGCACCGCCGTGGAGGCCGCCAGCACCGAATCGTACCCACCACGACAGGCGCCTACGCGAGGCGCATCCTTCGCCGGAGTACTGGCGAACTCCGAGGCTTCCTTGACGCGTGATTCGAGCTCGACGGTGAGCTCTTTAAGCTCTGATTTCTTGCTCCACACCTAACGATAAATCCCCCAACCACTTTAGATTGAAGGCCCTTGGAATTCTCTTCAGTTTTCTCTCTAGAAGTATGGATTAATTTCAATCGAACGGGGAGATTTTTCATTTTGAAATTTAGAGCAAAAGGACCGTCGGTTAAATGAGAGGCGGCTATCTGTTGGAACGAGGGAGGCCTAAGGGTTTTATACAAAATTTATATTATATTTTATTATTTTAAATCCAAAAATACCGTCATATTGATACGAACTCCAAATCGAACCCAACGACTGCTGCCCCTAGCTAAATACCCTCATTTCGAACACAATGGGATATGTTCAGTAAGTCGATTCTACTATTATGCTCAGTTTTCGTTAAATTTAGAATATAAATCATCTATACTATACTATTAAAGCTGAGTTGATTTTAGATGGTTCACAAGCCCCCTTAAATTTTTCAAAGGAGTGCATATGAGCATGACACCTGGAATGTTTACTCAATGATCTCTGCCATTTCCCGGATCTTTCTTACGCGTTGGCATCCACCTTTTCCCTCCCCCTGCGCCTTTCGCCTTCGTTTTGCCCTACAAATGGTTCGTTCCTGATGCCCTGATTTCATCTCTACAAACAGATTGCAATATGGAATACGTCTCCATTTTTCCTTCATCCTCCTCTTATTTTCTCTGACCGCAATGCTTTTGCCCTTCCCAAACCCTAAATTAAATTGGGGATATTCAATTCTGTGTCACAGGAGTTGGTTTGCAAACATGGCTATATCCTATCATTTCCCCCTTGATTTTACGTTCGCCTTTCCTTCATTGCAGGGGCCTCATGTGATCCGCGTTTGTCATCTGCTAGACCGTGTACGTTTGGTTTAAGGTAAGTACCCTAAATTTAGTACGTTCGTTCTTACTGATGCTTTTACAGTTTGCCTTACCATCTGATTTATCTATTCGTTTTTCATTTTTCTTTTGGTTTGTATTCTCCAATCAGAGCAATCTGATTACCGTCCTTTTATGTACTGTTGATGAGTTGCTGCACTTTACGTTCTCTTCTAGATCACGTTTTGGTGCTCTCCGTTCTTACCGCTGTTTGTTTACCGACTGACTTCATTTTTGGGTGGGATTTGTGTTCTTCCTATTTTCGCAGTGGTTGGTTTCCGATAAGGTATAATTTACTAATTGTTTCCATGTCAATTTTCAATCTACTATTTCATTGGATATTTTATTCTACCACGATGAATTTCTGAATCTTTGGTTTGACTTATAACATTAATTAAAAAATTATTCACCATTTTTATGCGAGGATCTAATTTCTAACTCTCTTCATTTCAGTTGGTATAATAAAATATTTGAATAAAAACAAATGTGCATTACATGGCCTCATAGAGTACAACAAGATTAAGACATGCCAACATTAACAAAGAGAGGATTACCGAAGAAAATTTGATGTTATTTTAAACCGATAGTACATCGATCACTTGACTAATTATATTTTACCAATTTATGCTACAACCTCTAACCTTACAGTTCATAGATAAATTGTACACATGATGTTATTGATGGAGATATACAAGGAAAATGTATGACACGTTTTTTAGTTGTTGAGCTTTTGTTTTTATTTATTCTACATAGGAGATTCCAAAAGCCTTTGATGGAAAATTTGCTGCTTCCTGGAATTAGTTATAAGGAAATGATATTTCCTTGCTGCTTATTTTATACTTCCAAATTTTGCAAAAGTTCTCCATATTTTTCGTTGGTTATTATTATTTTACTTGCATTGTAGCTAGAATTTTTAAAACTAACATGATGGTTTATCTTAATTTGTCAATGAGTATGTTAGCATCTAAGTGAACTTCAATTTTAACCATAATTCTTAACAGAAGCAACATAAGTAAGTGAACTTAATGTTTAGCCCAAAAGTTTATGTTCCATTATTTTTTCTTTATCTTCTATAAGATCAATTGGAATAGTTTATTTAACATTCGGTTATTCATTTCATCTCCCCGTTACAAGAAATATTTTCTAATCAAATCCTAAAGGTCAGTTACTTATTCTAAGTTTAGATTTGATGTTTTCTTGGGAGATGTATAACCTTACGTGTATGCATATGCTTAAGGTTTTATCCTCATTTTGGATGTCATTTTTTTAACTTTTCTAACATTTTAGGTAAAGATAATAATATGTTTATGGTTCTATGTTTTTTTTCTACTGTAGTTTTATTGATGCTTCTTCTTCACAGAGCACTTTTCTCTTTAGCCTCCTATTAATAAAAAATAATCAACGATCCACGCATTTAAACTACTTGCATAATCAACAATTCCATACCTCTTACGGCTCGATTTGATCATCGACTGCGTCACATAACCCTTACATCCTCCTCTTTGGTCGGAAAACATATATTTATAAGCGTTGCTTCAAATCTGACAATGCTCTTCTCCATTTGGTATGTTAAAATTTAATCTTTGATTTCTTTTATCCTACTATTCTGCAATTGTTAACCAAACAATTGATACTTTTGGTCGGTTCCAATATATTGGGCCCCTTTTTTCTATTGATTTGAGTTTACTTCATTTTTTTAGTTGGTTAAAGAACAAAATGTCATCTCGAATATAAAGATTTGTAAACATGCAGATTCGTTTTTAGCTTGTGGCAGTTACTTGAATCTGTTCTCTTCCCTTTAGATGCACTTTCCTATGTTCGTGTTGAATCAGTGGCTTTTAATCCATACAGGGTAGAAGTCAAAATTGCCAAAGGATGACCTCTCCTCTTTGCTACCTTCACATAAACTGCTTTTCTGAGTTATTGTTACAAAATATGTTCTTTCTACTTGGTTATTTAAATGTGTTAATTTTTATGGTGTTAGAGATTCAACCGAGGAAGTTGAAATCGGTTTAATAAGTGCTAACAAGGACTTGAATGAGCTTCGTACTACTCTTTTAAACTCGACTTTAAATAAATATAATTTAATTTGGTAATTTTATTGTGCAGGAAAACATATTCGGGATTCTTTTATGTCAAAAGCAAAGACAAAAGTTTGAACTTTATACCAACTATCGGTCAGGTTTTCTACCTTCCATGTAATACTTAATTATCGACTTTGTTTTAGAATAATCATGTTAAATTCACATGTGTAATATGGGTTTGATTGCTTCGTCTACTACATAATGATATCAATTCATATTTGGAAGGCATGCGCTTTTTTAATCTAATTGAAAAATATACTTCAAATATATTGTTCATCCCACAAAAACTGATGTTAAAGTCCTGGATACTGCCATTGCAATTTGCAACAACAATGATGTCATTATGTTAGCTTAAGGACTTTTCTTTGTATATCATTTTGGGGGAAAAATCTCCCTTGAGGTGGTGCTGCACGTCCTATTCTTTGAATATACTATCCTTTTTGCAAGTGAAATTACTACTCTCACTGTTCATATAGTCCTACTGTACAGTGGCACTGACTTCAATGTACAATATCATCATGTTTAATATCGGTGAAAAGAACACATTTTCAAAGCATTATTTTTAATTATTTTGTCATGCAATTCATATTGCAGTTTACTATATTTTATTTGTGAAATTTTACTTGCCACTCGGAGCTATAAGTAAATTTTGTACTTATGTAGAATCAATAATTCTTTATTTTAGATATATCATGCAAATTAGCATGCACATATGTTTCAAATTTGTAACATTCTGGTGTTTTATTGTCATAGTTTTTTATATAGTCATCGTATTGAATATACTACATCAATAACCTGAAAGAGCACTAGGAAGCTTGCATCATTTTTATAATTTATTGTTTCATTCAAGATAAGATTCACGCCTGTCTTTTTTTCCCACAATTATGGCTATTAGTTAAAAAACAAAGAGAGCATAAGTTGTCCTGCAGTAGAAAGGTACGGAGAATTATCATAGAAATACCCCAAAACTAATTATAAGTATAATTGTTTTTATATTATCTAAAGTCTCATGACTCTTCATACCATCTCCTTACCATTATCTTCCCTAAAATTCCTCTTATGTTACCACCAACAATAAGCCTTTGACTTGGGTATTATACGAGTGTATTTTTTGTGTTACGTAATTTTTTTTTTTTTTTTGGTATCACGTACGTTCTTATGTCTTTTTTCGCTATAAGATTGAACCTTAGTAGACATTATGAATAAAGGAATTGCAATCGGATATAAGTTTTCAGAAGCATATTTGTAGTCATTTTAACATGTAGTCTAAATCATTTGGATTTTTGGTGCATATGTAAAGCATACCCTAAACTTTCAACCCATAATAAATATGTATATTTCCTTTAAGTTTTTCCCCTTAATTTCATCCTTTAAATATATTTTTCCTACAATGAATAATTATATTATGACCAAGTACCCTGAATTTTATCGTACACATCCATTTTCAGTCTACATAATAATCATCACAATACAGTTAATAGTTGAAAATATAACATGATGTTTGGTATTAGGATGCTTAAAAATCACTTTTAGATAATATACAATACATAACTGCATTTTCAGTTGATGGTGCTCTAAGAAAAGAAGAGTGCCAAATAAATACAGTTCAATATAACTTTTAGTGATGAACAAATGGAAAAAAAACATAAGATAGTTAATTTATATACATGGTTTTATAGCCCAGTCGATTATTGATGTATTAAATGATTTGTTATAGTTTTTAGCACACTGCACATATGTACTATTGATGTTGAGGTCACACCCCCATTGGGCCATAATCTGCATTTCGTGATAATCTATTAAAGTTAATCATAATTCATGATGTTATCTATATTTTAATTAGTTTTCTTTCCTTTCACTACTGTTTCCAGTGTTTCACGTTCTCTTCTATCAATATTTTTCCATATTCTACCCATGTCATCTTTTCCTTGTTTTTTGCAGTTTCTGATTATGATTCATTAGAAATTTCTCAATGATAGGCTTGAATCAAACGAGATTCTTTCCATTAAAAACTAAAAAATCATAGAAGCAACCTAGCGTCAACTGCTTCCTCTAAAGATCAATGTTTAGTTGTGCCTTAAACCTATCATTTTTTTTTTGTTATACCTTCGATGCTGAATTTACATAAGCTTTTTTGCCATATTCCCCATTTCTAGGCCATTCACTACTGCTGCTTACTTTGGTTTTAGAAGCAAAAATCCATATTATTATAATTCTCATGCTATGCTCAGTTTTTTTTCTTTCCAAATTTGCAGGTTTTGGTTTCTAATTAAAGATCCAATCATGAATCTAACCTATGGTAAATGATTATTTAAATAAACGGAGGATAACAATCTGAATAATCAATGCTTTTGTAAACTGCAATAGTTTGTAATTATCGTTAAAATGCATTTGACACGATCTTCTAATGGACGTTTAAACCGTACATTTGAACTATGTGATATTTTATGAATTGGCTGTAAATTGTTTGTATATTTAAAGGGATGTGATCACCTCCAAGCTTATGAAATTATCTCAAGCTTATATGTTTAACCTTCGATTTTATACCAGAAATATGGAATGAGAACCATAGAACTGATGTATTTTTCTATAAGAGCATAACTATATGAAATTGATTTGTCAGTATGTTATTTAATAGGAATATCCTGTTTATTTATGTTTTACTTTTCTATAAGACACATTAGGGAGATTTTCAAAATGTCATCACCAAAATCCTGAAAAGCTTATATATTGACATGCACAGATTATGGAACCATACAAGAGCCATTATTTATGGTTGTGGATAACTAATATTGGGAGTACAAGTTTGCAAAGTAAGCTTACAGTTATTTCTGTGTTTCCATTTGTTTGAGTATGTTAAACATAAAATTTTCTATTTGCATGCCATGCTTACAATTTATTTACTCTCACTTAGATGGAACAATTTTGTTGGAACTGTTGCCAAAAACCAATAGTACAGAACATGAGAATGTACTCTCATATAAGTCAGTATGTTGCCAAAAACCAATAGTGCAGAACATGAGAATGTACCCTCATACAAGTTAGTACGTTGCCATCACTGCACCAGGAATGCAAATCCACTTATGTGACCAATTAAACTGCTTTTTGAATTATTTATATATTCATGAGTTTTGATATTCTTCCAAAGAAATACATAATGAGGATAGGTCACGTATTGTATTACATGTCTTAGATGCTAACTTTTATTAAGTTTATATGACAACTATTTCTCCAAGCAAAAAATACGTCTTCAAGTGCATTATAAAAAGATCTTCGATCATCAAAGAGAAAGGCACATCTACACGTTACTGTATCAGTTTTCATACTATGTGAGCAACCTGTGGAATTATTAATGAATATATAAAAAAGAGTGCTCAATGTTGTATTCATTTTTATCAGAAAATAGAGGAGGCACGTCCAAATCTTTTGGGGGTTTATTTCTGCGATTTTCATTCCATTTATTTTCCCCTAATATTATCTGTATTAAAATATGCTTGAATGTTACTGTTTTAGGGCTACAGAACATAGTCGTTAACATTATAGTCTTCCTTATGTTTAATTACTAAATGAATTTTGTGTTAACTAATAACTGTTTTGAAGTTATACAATGCTTCTTGGATCATTACATTTTGAAGCAATTTAAAGTTGATCTATACATCTTCTTAGTCGAAATATACAGAGTTAAAAGCACGAGAGTAAGATATACTTCAATGGTCTCCATTTATTCTTATGTACTTAACACTTAACCTTTATCTGTTACTGCTGTTAACAATGTTTGCATCCAACCTTAGAAATATTTAGAACTAAAAGGATCATATATTCTTCTTTGTTATTCCATAGTCATGACTTATCAATAAGCTGCATGCTTCAACTATAAATTAGTCGACCACCCTTCTTCCTTATTACACCACAACCATGATTATAAAACTAAACCACAAGCTTCTGAATCCTAATTGCAAATTTAGTTCCGGACTTTTGAAACTATCATCCACTATGCATATAATTAAACATATTCATACCTTTTAAAGAACACACGTAATTAAACTGTGGAATCGTATGTGCAGCACTGGTTTCCAATCCACAGTAGTGACAAATGTACTAGAGCTGTCAATTAGAAATTTAGAACTGAGAACGTAAGACAGAACCTTCTTTATCCTTTCAGATAGTTAATATTGATTCAGCGCTACCTTTTAATTGTAAATGTAAATATCAATGAAATTATGTTTTTTTTCCACGTCCGTGTACGAAGCATGGATGCACACTAACATATTTGTATGAATTGAGCTCATAAGAATTAGGTTCTCAGTTAGGATAAACTCATACTTATTTCCCTTTTAAGATTATTGTCTTCAATAAGAATGCATTTTAAGATTGATTATTCTTCTCTTTTATAGCTACAGAGGTGTTATGCTAATTCATTCATATATCATTATTCAATATAAGAAACTAAATGAAGTTCCACATTGACAAGGAATTGTTATCTTTGACCATGTATGTGATGTTCTAATTTAATTCTAAGAATACAATTATGTGTTATTCTTCATGGAGGTTTTGTGTGCATGACATAGGTTCACACTATTAATACTGAAATTACAGGGGGTCAAGTACGTGTAATTTCCACCGTGTTGAAACTGACATTTACTGAATTATATATTAAAACAAAACCACAATTGAGTAATCTGAGTTTTCTGGATTTATAACACGTTATATGTGATTTCTTATAATGTCAGGGTTCTCATTTAAATGTGGGAAATGGCTAATGGAAATTTCTGTAGATACGTAGTATCGAGTTATTTTCTATTTCATTTTGTGTTGAAAAACAAGTTTAGATGCATCAACAAATATGGGCCAATTAATAATGCATCTAATATTGCAGGGATTAAAAAATTCAACTAGACTGACATAAATATTGAATTATGGTGTTGTTATAGTCAATGTATTTCATATCGTTTAAATTCAGATAATAATCATTGCAGATTGAACACTGAGAATTGCAATTTTAAGCTTCAAAAATGCTAGGGACTGAGATTGTTCATCATTGAAATGGGTAAATTTTAGTTCATATTTTTTTTCCTATGCCTATTTGAATCTTTTATATATAGGAATCTTTATTTATTACAGGAACTTTGTCTCTACTACGATTATTATTATATTTCGATCATGCCAATATATTAATATGAATTGGAAATTTCAATTGATGTTTAGTAATAGCATTTTAAAGTGAGCATGCAAGCCGATTTTCCAAGCTACAATGTTCATTTTCATTTACTTCTTGACATCATTTTTTGAAATCATGTACTATATAATATAAAAAGTGACTTCAAATTCATATGGCCTTTCATTCCTGCTCTGTGAAAAAAAAAACTATAAAACATTATTTTTTGCATAAACTATTGAATTTTCTCATTTTTGTATTAATTCCTCTTGGTTGGGAGTTCGAAAGCTTTGTGTTTGCACCAAAAGACCATGTGATAAGCATAAAAATGTAGGCTTTGATCTTCTTTCGTAGAGATAATTTGATAGAATCGAAGTATCAAATGTTCTGTTTTCTGACTGAAATCCCTAATTGTCAAGAGCTCCAGAACAATGCTTACAGCTGCAGTAAGCATCACAATTTGGTTACCGCAACCTCTTGCGTAATAACTCATTTTCAACAAAATCCTCCTTCAGATTGGTATTGCTCATAAATGTGTTGTCTTACTTTAGTAGGGTTGTAAAGTGATTGAGTTTGGTGAATTATATTTGGAAGTTGGGATGTAGACTTATCAACTTTTAATGATTGGCAGATTCATATGTTATTGTGAGATATTGTCAAAATGAACTGATTCTGGATTTGTGTGCTTCGTATGTTCAATATGTATTGATGTGGATGGAATGGCCATTCTGTGTTTTGTAGTTTCTGAGTCAGGAGCTTTGTTGGGGTATATGGTGACTGAAAATCAACTAAGGTTAGATTATAACTGATTTAGGTTTTTTTATTTGAAAAAATAATTTTTGAAGACTCAAAATAAAGTTGTAGTCAGATTGTACAAACCAAGACATTATGTACAACAAATGCAATGCTAAATTACACCGTGCGATTGTTGGAAAAAATAACATTGGAGCCGGAGTCATGTAAAATCAATGTCACGAGTGCCTCAGCCTGCCATGTCCAGCATTAAACAAATGATGCTCTAGAGCGTAGCAAGTATGACAAAATACACAGCAAAAAAAAAAAATACCTCTAAAAAATTACAACCATATAGAATAAACCAAAGCAGTTGTAATTGATTTATTGATCATTTGAGTTTTGTCTATATTCTGTTATGTTTGATTTTAACTGTCCTTAGCATTTTCCTAATTTCATTGCCTGGAGGGGCTTTATGCTAGAACTTCAACGATAGAATGTCTAGCAAGCCATACAATGTTGTAAGGGCAATAAACACTTAAACGTTTCAGCTCCGATAATAAAAAGAAATGAGATATCTTCATAATTTTACCAGTAGTTTGTATTCTAAAGAAATTTAATGGTTGTCTATAATGGAAAAACATGTTGAATAAAAAACTCATTTAAGACGGTTCATAAATTTCTCAGTTTTGCAACATATGCATTGCAATGATATGTGCTTCCTTATTTCATTTTCCATCAATTCCATGCATGTTGAAATGGAGTTAAACGTGAAATCGGTTTTTGTATTGGTTGATTTGTTAAAGCATTATCATTATTTTATTTTCCATGCATGTTGAAATGGCGTTAAAAGTAAAATTATTTTCCATATTGGTGGATTAGTTGAAGCATTATCATTTCCAGTAATTTTCCACTAAATTTCTATGGTAAATTGGTAATATACAGTTCAAAATTCTATTATAGTGTTTCTTTATAATTTTATGTGAGAAATTATATAGTCTGCAATCATCTTCAATGTGTAGGATCTTTTAAGAAAATCACTTCCACAGAAGTTAGCCAACTTACTACAGCAGCAGCGAGAAGCAAGAAAAAAGCCGAATCATCATCAAGTTGAAGAAAATATTGTTGATGATAAAAAAGAACAAAGACTTGGACAGAAGTGCATCGGAGAAATAAACAAAAAAGAAAAGAAAAAACAAGCAGGCTTTGTAGCATTGTAGCTACTAAATTAATTAATTTATGTATTTGGCAAAGAAAGAGATTGGACGTAAAAGCTAGGTGGTTTGTCTTAGAATCTTTACGTTGAAGAGATTCCGGCTTCTTCATATCATTTGGACTGACTATAGAAGAAGGTTTTTTCTTTCTCTCAACAAAGGATGGTTTTCTATGATTTGATCTTTACATAATTGCGCTTCAAATGAACTATAATTGAATTGAAAATAATTTGCATTTGAGCATTACAAATTGGTTTCCTAAACGCAGCATTGCAAAACAATGACAAAATATTTTCTTTTGAATAAAAACAAAGTCAATTCTTTAGTTAATTTGTTCGCCCAGTTTTACCGTGATAATTATAATATTAAAAAATTAATCTT
This sequence comes from Allium sativum, assembly GCA_030737875.1. NCBI lineage: Eukaryota > Viridiplantae > Streptophyta > Magnoliopsida > Asparagales > Amaryllidaceae > Allium > Allium sativum. The sequence continues at coordinate 316,010,097 of CM060915.1, forward strand.
TGAATGAGCATCAAATTCAACTTTTTGATGCCTTTTGTTCACTAAATTATTATTTGAATATTTTTAGACAATTGGAATTCAAATAATTTTTTAAAATGAATGTAACCATATACCTTAGCTTATTCACCACTATAGTTATAATTCTACAAGAAAGCAAACAAATATTTATTATCAATAAAGAAACTAAAATAGAAACAACCCGTATGCGAAGCACGGGTTCACACTAGTTATATTTTAAATTCGAACGCACATTTCAATTTGCCGGGGCCACATACGGATTTCAGAAATTCCAGAAAAATAAATCTGGCTATGTTTTGACGATATGGTCCTAACAAAACTAATTTCGTCGAATTTGGAGACCGTTTGAAAAATGGTTATTTCCTGGTCGATCCAAATTAACTGAAACTGTCAAAACATGTTTTCTTTTGTCACGCTCATATATTAATTCCAAAAATTATGAAAATTGGAATCTAGCTATAATTCGACATTCCGGTTCCAACAAAAGTGGTTTCATCGAAAATGGAGGTCGTTTGCAAAATGGCTATTTTTAAGGGCTATATTTCCATAGCGACTATTCTGAATTTTCAACTGGACATAACTTTTTATTCCCGCTATGAAATTTCAATTTTTTGGATTCGTTGGAAAGATATTTTCAAACAGATTTAAATATTTCTGGTTTCACTAAAATCCGGTTTATTTTGAATTTTGTACATTCATTTGAAATTTGAAATCGAATTTTCGAACTACCGCGCCTTTTCCAATTCCTTTTATAATTAAAATAAATATTGATATTCTAACTTCGATTTATATAAATATATGCATTCTAATTCTGTTCAAGATAAATTTCTAGTCACATTATAAATATTCAGAATTAATTAAAATTGCCAAAATAAAAAATTTAAATTGGTTCTGATTTCCCGGGTTATTACAAAGACTCTTTTCTTCTTCTTAAATTTTGTACAGGTAGCATCACACTCAACGGAGAAAATGTGAATGAAAAACTATTAAAATCGATATCGGCTTATGTGATGCAAGAAGACTTACTGTACCCAATGCTAACAGTTGAAGAGACCTTAATGTTTTCAGCAGAGTTCAGGCTTCCTAGCACACTATCAAAGTCAAAAAAGAAAGCAAGAGTAGAAACTCTCATCGACCAACCTGGCCTTCGTTTCGCTTCAAAAACGATCATTGGAGATGAAGGTCATCGTGGAGTGTCGGGTAGAGAGAGAAGACGGGTTTCGGCTGGAACGGATTTAATCCATAACCCGATAGTGTTGTTTCTAGATGAACCTACTTCTGCTTAGATTCCTCTTCAACTTTTAAGGTGGTGAAAGTTCTGAAAAACATGGCACAAAGAGGTAGCATGGTGGTCATGTCTATCCATCAGCCGAGTTCGAGGATTGTTGCATTGCTTGATAGGGTTATGTTTTTGTCTAGGGGGCAGACTATGTATAGCGGGTCTCCGGAGAAGCTTTTGGGCTTTTTATCGGAATTCGGACATCCTATACCTGAAAGTGAGAATAAAGTTGAGTTTACACTCGATTTGATTCGGGAGGTGGAGGGTTCAGATGACGGTAGAGGCATAGAAGAACTAGTAAAATTGAACAGTTCATGGGCAGATAAAGCGCCTTCTTTTGAATTCCATGGTATGGTATGTTTGTTTCATCTTCTTTTTTTTCCACTGCTTTAATAAACATGAGATTGTCACGATCCCACACCACAAATATCATTCTAAAAGCATATTCAATGAAGGAGAGTATGAATTGCAATTGCTAAATTTTAAACCCCATATCCTCCCCAACAATAAAATGCAGAATACAATCACGCTTAATGTTAGTTGAATGGTTCAGAGTACTAAACTGTTACTGGACGACTGTTTGACAAGCTTCCAAAGCATTTGTTTAGTAGACTCCCCACTTTCAAGCACATGCTCACCTCTACTGTTCAGCAGAGAATCTTGCAAATTTTGGAATAGTTACAGTTTAGATACTTTTACACTGATGCAATATGAAATGGCATAAACTTAGTGAAAAATGGTCTTATTATATTATCAGTTTGAGAAAGGGTTCGTTTTTTGTAATTAATTTGATAAATCATCCAAATTGAGAAAAAAGAAAATCACTTGAAATAGTTAAGATGGAAATAAATCATTGTTTTTGTTGCTAGATAGTGCATTTCCAAAGAGGGTGCTGAGGGAGCCAAAGCAACCTTTATAGACTTTAACGTATTATTTAATTTACTTATTTTTATTTTTTATTTTTTAAGGGAGTTGTATGTATGTACATGCATACATGTATGTATATATATATCACAATTTAAGTATTTAAAAATATTGGGACACAATCTTTCTATTATATGCTTATATTAAGCTGTATTTTCTTTTATGCTAATTTGCCATGTCTAAATCAAATCAGGTTGTTGATTTAGATCCCTTGGCTGGAACAGACAAGGAGAATACAAATATATTGATGTACTACACAGGTGGCATTCGTTGCGATGTGTATTCTACCATTCTTAGGTAAGGAGTCTGTCTTCCTACTATCGAACATACTCATCCATGTGAAACTTTTCTTATACCAGCTTGTTTATATTGTTTATTTCGACTACCATTCTAAGGCAACATTGCTCATGCGGTTCATACTCGATGCAATGTGTATAAGTAAGATGATGGATCTATGAATCAGATCAATGATAACTTGACTGTCGACTTTGTAGCAAAGCAGCTGTTGCTGAAGCAACTGAAAGTGTTTCGGCACGGACGGGTAACACGGCAAATGGTGTAGATGCCGAGTTGGCTGCTGCTGCGGCATACACTGCTCAATGCAGTCTCAAAGGATTCAATTTTTGGAGGAGGACTTATGAGCAGTACACCATGTACACTGTAGATCAACTTCTGTAAGTTACATTTACTGAAAGGGATGAATAAAACTGACAGTTGATACTTTGAATTGGAAGTTTTATTTTTATGTTTCAAACTTATAGGGAATGCTCGAGGATGATGGTGTGATTTCACAGAAATGCAGGATCAGGGAAACTAACGGGGGTGTATAGAACAAAGAATTATGGGTAATCAAGCGTTATGTAAGTGCTAGTTAGGTACAACATTTTCTTTGTACTAGATGTGTAAATTTGTATATCGATGGTTCTTGTATGCGAGTTTGGTCATTTATTCAGAAAACTATTGTATTGAAATGGTTTTGCATATTCTATTTAATTATATGTGTTAGACCAAAAATTGCTTCTAACACCCAAATGAGCTATGAATTTAATGAAATAGAACTAAAAAGCAACGAAGAACACACGATTTATAGTGGTTCGGCGTTAAAGAACCTACGTCCACTTTATATTCTTTTAATTGATGATTCGAATGCAAATACAGCAATGATTCTCACTCAACTTCACAATTGCAAGGCATAAACCCACTCAAATCTCTCAAAAATAGACTTTAAGAGATGATTTTGATCTGAAAATGATTGTAGAATTCGGCTATGAGGGAAGTTAGAACTGAGAATTTGCCAAAAGATCCTTTCAAATGCCTCTAGATGGTGTATTTATAGGTGAAAAATCTTTTCAAATTGGCTCCGGTTCGGAATTGCGTGGCACCCATCCCATAAGAGTCGGGTTCGGAGGCCTCCAGATGGTGACAGCGCATCGACTTAGTGGGAGATCGTGGGAGGAAATAGTCATGCTTGGCCCGAGTCTTCAAGAGATGTGCGCAGCAACGGTCACAGGTTCAGAGGAAAAAGGGTTCGGATCGGCGCCTCCGATTCGATCCGATGAGGTCACTTGCTTTATGATGTTGCTGATGTACTCTTCCGATCCGAACCGGTACGGTATCTGCGTCCTCGATCTCTACTTACTTCTTGCGCTATCTTCCTCCGATCCGAACCGGTTGGTGGCTTTCTAGCTGTCTGCTCTTTGTGTAGCCTAGTTCACAAAGTAGGCTAACATTTTGTCCCCTCGAAGTACACTCTTGTTTAAGATAAAGTATGCTTCAAAGCAATTTACGAAACAACCTTTGAATTAGAACCATTGAATGATCGCTTCCATTAACTTGTAGTGTTGTGTCACTTCATAGAGTCGAGGCTTTTGCTGCTTATATATATCCACAATCCATATGAATCACTTTCTTCATTTTCAAACAACTCTGAGAGCTCCTTTTAATGTCCAGTGATTTTTCCAGGTGAGCTTTTTCTTTACTTTTCCTCAAATTCACCCTGCGTGTCAAATCAGTGTATATGGTCCCTTTCGGTTCGGATTCTGATCCGAATGAATTTCCTCCAGTGGCACACCCGGATGGGCCCTTCAGTATTGCTTCACCATGGACTAACAGGCCAGAGTGCCTTTATGGGCCTGAATCCCGGTCCGAACAGGGCAGAAAAGACTAGGAATACGAGTAGTCACCACAAACCCATATAAATCTTCCTCCCATCTTCTTCTTCCTCTTCTTCTTTTATTATTCTTGTCCAACAAACTTTGAACAAAAACCCTAGAATTTCAAAAACTCAGAAACTCTCTCGTTCTTCCTTAAATTAAACAATTAGGTAGGTTTAAAATCTCGAATTACTTTGTTGTAATCGATTTCAGAAATAATTTGTGGCCAATTTCGAACGGTTTGGCCATGGCCTTTGCCTGGCTTCAACGCCTGGGCCTCCTCCCTCCTCGTCGTCGTCGTTGGTGGTTCTATCGCCACCTCGAGGCATGGAGAGAGAATTAGGATTCTACAGTGTGCTTGAGCACGTAAGTGCTTGGTCTTAACCGGGCTTCGTGAGATAGAGTTGGGTTCGGTATCAGTTAAGCGAGATGGAGAATGAAGGAGATGAAGAAGAGGAGAGGAACTGGGATCGGTTCGGGTGAAGAAACGTTGGAGTGAAGGAAAGGGAGAAATGTTTACAAGATCAGATTGGGTCGGAGCAGAAAAAGGCAAAGAAAAGGGAAAACAAAACCTACCTGATCGGGTCGGATCGGAACAAAAGAAAAAGCAAAAGAAAGGGGAAACAAAGCCCACTTGTCTGGGTTGGATCGGAGTAAAAAACAAGGAGGAGAAGAGACATGATAATTCAAGTCAATCCGAACTGATCCGGTTGCCTACGTCCGAAGCAATCCGTTTTTACTCACTTGGTGTGAATATCTGCTTCAGATTGAAACACGACTTTAGCCTCCAATCCGATCCTACTGCGCATACCCGAACCGAACCGAAACAGTCCAATTCAACATGCGAGAATTTTTCCAACTAACTTGATCAATGTTCGGCATAACCTTCAACTTGATGAACATTTAGGATAGTGCGTTACGAACATAACAAACATCAAGAACTATTCTGAAACATTATTACTTCTTTGACTCTTCATATCACGCTCTTATGTGTTTACTTTGCATCTTTGTTACACGTAGCACACACTTTAGTTCATATACACACACGGGGGACACAGGCAACTTTACTCTAATCCTTGCCATTGTTTCTTCAATAGTCTAGTGATCATGGCTGAGAGACGTTCCTCTAGATTAGCAAAGAAGATGGAAGTTGCGGAAACTTCTGAGAAATATACTCTTGATGACATATCTTCTTCTTCAGACCCTAAATGGGACGATGAGGGCCCATATTATGAAGTAGGAGCGCATAACAACGAAACGCCTTCCGATAGTGAAGTTTCTCTAGGCGCTGAAGAGGAAGGAGGGATTGGAGATAATCGAGCTCCTAATGAATTTGAGTCCGCCATCATATTGGAATTACCTAAAGATTCTGTTGAATCGACGATTGATAATGAAAGACTTGTTTGAATATGTTTAAAGCACGAGATACTGAAAAGAGATACCCTGGTGCCATCGAAAGCTGATCGTCCTCACAATCCTCCGGAAGGATTTATGGTAGTTACTCGATTGATGTGTATGGTTGGGGCTATTCCACCGTTCCCGCCTTCGTCGTCGACTTTCTAAGACAGATGCGGATAGGCCCCATGCAGTTACACCCCAACTCTTATGCTTATTTATATACCTTATTTATAGCATACAGAGAGGTGTTAGGTATAGAGCTCACTTTCGATGATGTCCACTTTTTTTACAACTTCAAGCATCGGACTCGAGAAACTCCTTCCTTCTCCTACTTTGAATCAGTCCCAAAGAGGAAAATTATTTCAGCTCCATTTAGCAGCAAGGCCGGCGATTCTAAGCTCGAATGGTTTTATATCAGACAACAGCCGGGATGCGCCAGAAGGTGGACCAAATCAAGTAAAGAATCGATCTACTAGGTTTCAATTTTGAATGTTCATGTCAACACATTAACCTGCTTTTCTCTTTTATCCGTAGTTGATAACCCAAAACAAATATTGGGTCAAGTGTACTTTGATCGGATGCATCGGCTCCTCAATGGCGATTAAAAAATTCTAACCATCGATGAAGTTCTTAAGGATGAGTACCTCCATCATCACGGGTTATTATCCATTACCCGTAGCATAGGTCATGGGTCGGGCCCGTATGTGTACATACCCCCAGTAGACATTATTCATGAAACGGGCGAGGCCTCGAGAGATCCAGCGATACCTCTTCGGACTTCACCTTCCCCATCTTCAACTCAGGACGATGAATTGGCCAACATAGCCGAAAAGCACAGAGAAGGGTACGTCATCCCCGATGATGCTATCTCTCCTGTAAAGTCAACGTCTCCTAAAGAACTGCCAATAGACGCTTCTCAAGGAGATGTCCCCACTATCGATGATTCCACATTTCAAGGTTTAGGAGATCTCCCCCTACCTGAAACCATCTACACTTCAGAGGATTTTGGCACTAATCCTTTAGTTTTCACTTCTTCAGAGGAGACTACTCCCGTTAAGGCCAAAGAGCCCACTCGCGCTGGTCTAGCTTCGGACTCGGGTTTGTCGGGGGGAACACCACTTAGGATGCACTTAACACAACAACACCACGTTTCACAGCACTTACTTCTCATGAGAATACTGATTCTGAATTCCACTTACATTATTGCGCAGGTACAATGTCTCGCCCTTACTATGACATCAGGAAAATACATCACAGCATGACTAGACCCCCTTCCGAGGTCGAGCACAATCGCCGTGAAAGCTGGGGTAGAGAGGACAGAAGGCCTTATGATTCTTATCAGTCGCACACCTCGCGCTCCCGCTCCCCTGTCCGGTCGGATCCAGACGAATATAAAAGCTACCAGAGTCGTCGAGGAGAAGACACATTGCAGCCCAAAGACTGAACTTCTCCTCAAGACAAACACAGTCGGGAAAGGAGCCCACCGAAAGATACCGACTCACGAGGCAAACATAAGGTTTCTGATAAGCGGCCTAGGAAAGGCGATGCAGCCATCGTGCCCACTAAGCATAAGGATACTGAGCTAACATAATGCGAACCTCCACCACTGGATGCTGAATCTAAAGTTAAGCGGGCATATCTGGAGAAGCAGTTCCTCGACCACTATTTTGAAAATCTGACTTTCTTACCTGCTTTCGAGCCTATTTCCTCAAAGTGGGCGGATGAGGCCAAAGCGAAGATTGACGCGGTCGAGAAGCAATATTCGGAGATGTTCAAGTATTCATGTAACCTCTCCAGAATCATTCGAACTTTAATTACAGATGTTAATTTGATGAAAAAGACTGCAGATGCCGACGCAAAAGCCTTGAAAAATTTGGAGGACCTTGAGGACACACAGGCCCAACTTGTCATCGCTCAACGAGATGCTACCAACTTCAAACAGCAATTTGAAGAGTTACAGAAGCGTTATCATGACTTGCTAGAATCTCATAGTCAAGAGCGCTTGGAGTTGAAAAAACAAGCAGAAGATGCTAAGTCGGATAACGCCAAAATGCAACTAGCTTACGATACTCTTGAGCGAGAAAAAGCCGAGTTAGCGAGAAAGAATGCTGAATTGGAGAAGCGAAACGCTGACTTGGAATCCAAGTTGATGGAGGCCGAGAATAGGGCTGCCCTAGCGGAGGGGAATGTGGAAAATGTTATTAAGTCTGCCGAAGAGACCTGTAAACAGCTGTCAGAGGCTCAGGAAGAAGTGCACGGTTTTGGCGAACTACTAATTGAATTCTTTGCGCATATAATTCGTCGCTGAAACATCTCTTGGATTGAAGATTATCCGACTACCTTGGTTCACGTATGGAGTCAAATTATTGAATGGGAGAAAGAGGGGCTTAAGGTAGACACCATCGACGAAGATAAGCTTATGGAAAAATATCTAAGAGATGATGAGCCGGCACGTCTGGCCGAAGGGCGTTGCCTCATCGCCCCTACTATGGAGGAGGAGAAGCGGATGGCCAAACAAAAGAATATCCCTGAGGTTGGTTCTTCTTCTACTACCTCTGAAACTTCTGAGGTCGAGGGATATGATCCCGAGAAACCGGGGATCCTTCAGGCATCTCTTTTATCTCCCATACCCGAGTCAGCGTCAGAGACGGCAGTCACTCTAGCTGAGAAATCATCAAAAGGTATTTCTACCTTTTCACCTCAATTCGTCAAGGCCGTCTCCACTTTTCACCACATAATTGGGCAACCGACGGAGGATCCTTTATTTTCTCCTGAGTTGATAACTATTACTTCTCATTCTGTAGGTGTTGAACCGACTGAGAAGACTGGCGGGTCTCAAGGAACCACCACCGGAGCAAAATCCGTGGAAAAGACTCAAGGAGAAAAGGATAAGGCTGCCACTGTAGAGTCAGGAGGGGGAACTAAACTGTCTAAGGCCGACACTTCTCACGATGACGAGATGATTGATGCTTTAAAAGACGACGGTGGCGATGAAGGGCATGAAGAGGATCCTGACGTGGCTATAATTGGGGATTCAAAAAGCGCCGATGACGTCACTTTGGCTGACATGAAAGCCGCGCAAGACAAACGTATGCAGCTAAAAGTTGAAGACCTGGACCTCAAAGGCCTTAAGCCTCTTGCAGTGGTGGATGCTGGATCAAGGTTAGTTGTTAAGCTTTCAACTAGGTCTATTACAGAAGAGCTTGCTAAAAAGTCTTCTCTTGATTCCGGTGTTCCGACTCCTAGGAAAAAATCAACCGATTCTAGCACTTTGGTCGCAGGGAAGAAAAAGCCAAAGCGCATTTTGACTGATGCTGAAAAAGAGGCTAAGGATGCTCAGAAGGCTGCTAAAAAACCCAAGTCCACTCCAAATCCCAAATGATGAAGTGCTTTGTTTTATTTTGGCATTTAATTGGTCCGCAATTGTTGTAGCGAGCGCGGCCCTCACATCTTCTTTTTTTCTTGTTTTCCTTGTACAAACTCACATGTTTGTAAATAAAAATAGTTTATTTCCTGCAATGTCTGATAGTCGTTAGTCCAGCACTTAAGTGAAACTACAAAAGTATGTCATATTAAAGTTATATAATGAAGTCATTGTTGAGGGGGAATATGTATGCACATATATGCCCCCAGTTAATCTTGGATAACCAAGCAAGAATTATTCAAGATTGATTGAATTAAAAAATCCAACTACCCCCGATTCTCTGACAGGGCCATATTCCTTTTGTCGTTGATGCCCATTCTTTCTAGCATCTTTATACTCTCCTGTCTCATAACCAGGTTAGAGTTTCGTTGAGGCAGTCTCTCATTTGGGTGCACCTTCACGCCTCAGAGGACGTTGTCTTCCCATCCTTTATACTCTCTCTCGATTCTTGAGAGTTAGAGTTAAGAATGTCGTCTTCCCATTCTTCTGTGTTTTATCGTACAGACAGTCATTTTATTTGCTCCTGCACATAGGTCATCTCCAACTTTCCAAATTTAATTTAACATTTCGTGTTTCACAGTCATAATAGAATAATTATTGAAGATATAAATAATGCGAGAAAGTAAATGACACATGATATTTTTATAGTGGTTCAGCTAAGTTGTAGCCTACATCCACTTTATAACCCTTTGTTCACATAAACAGACTTTTTAAGGCAAGTCGTGCCTTTTTACATAGCTTATGAAAACAAAAGAGATGACATTTCACATTTAGCTCAGGTATCGTCGTAAGTGCTGAGCGTTCCAGGCTTTGGGAATCTCCTCACCGTCCACGGTTGTTAGCTTGAATGCTCCTGTATCAAGCTTCCGTTGGATGGTGTACGGCCCTTCCCATTGTGGACCCAATTGGGTTGGAGGCGGGAAGACTCGTTTCAGTACTAGGTCTCTTGGTTCAAAGGTTTTGAAGCGAACCTTCCGGTCATAACAACGTGCCACTTGATGTCGATGTCTCGAGGCACGCAAGTCGGCTTCATCTCTATTTTCTTCAATCATATCAAGAGATTCTGGGAGGAGTGCTTTATTTGTCATCGGGTCGTAGTATGCAACTCGATGAGAAGGGACTTCCAACTCTATTGGGATCACTGCTTCTGACCCAAAGGAAAGTGAATAAGGAGTATGGCCGGTAGCCATCTTAAAGGTCGTCCTGTAGGCCCATAAAGCTAATGGCAACTCATCTACCCATCTAGCTTTGGCTTGCTCCAACCGCTTCTTTAGAATTGATTTAATGACTTTATTTACGGCTTCGACCTAGCCATTTGACTGCGGGTGAGCTACTGCAGTGTATCGTTTATCAATCTTATATTTCTGGCAGAAGTTTTTGAACTCGATGCTGTCAAATTGCGTCCCATTATCAGTTATGATGGCCTTCGGAATCCCAAATCGGCAAATAATGTTTCTGACCACAAAACCGATCCCCTTCCTCGCCGTAATGGTTGTTAGGGGTTCAGCTTCCACCCATTTTGTGAAGTAGTCCACGACAACGATGGTGTACTTAGCTCTTCCTCTGGCAATAGGTAGCACTCCAATAATGTCAATTCCCTACATGGCAAATGGCCACGGACTTACCATCGACTTGAGCTGAGTCGGAGGCGCTCTGGGAACTTTGGCATATCTTTGACATCTATCGCAGCGTCGTGAATAATCAGCCGCGTCTTTATTCACGGTAGGCCAGAAATATCCATACTGTAATACTTTCTTTGCTAGGGTTTGGCCCCCAGTGTGATCTCTACACTCACCTTCATGCACTTCTTGCAGTACACGTTTAATGTCGTCGTGTGCGATACACCTAGCAGGGGCATTGAAAACCCTTGACGATAAAGGACGTCATCCTGTAAAACGTATCTTGCAGCCTTGCGCATTACAGCTTGTCTTTCGCTCTTTTTCAACGGGAGGATTCCATTCTTGAGGAAATTCTTAACTGATGTCATCCAGGATTCTCTTTCTGGTTCAACTTCCAAGGCTAGCTCTGCTTCCATTAGGTCGAAACTTGGTGAATCCAATACCTCTATCGGAACTATTTCGGTTTCTTTAGGATTACCAGAACTTGCTAGCTTCTCCAGTCGATCTGCTTTCTGATTTTCCGCTCTTGGGATATGTGTTATGCTATAATGCTCCAAACTTTCCAATAGCTCCTTTACCTTTTTGAGATAGGTGATGAGTCGAGGTCCTTTAGCAGCAAATTCTTCCCGAACTTGACATACAACTATCTTAGAATCGCAATATATATCTAGTGTCTTCACTCCCAAATCTTTGACGAGTTTCAACCCGGTAATCAGGGCTTCATACTCGGAATCGTTGTTAGTAGCAGCGAACTCTAACCGTAATGCATAGTAGATAGATCGTCCCTCAGGAGTTATCAAAATAACTCCAGCGCCGGACTTTCTATCATTCTTGGCCGTGTCCGTATATAATTTCCACGGACTGAGCTCTAACTCTCGATCCAAAGCAACTACCTTGTCACCCACCGTTCCTCTTCAGGAATTGTAAATTCAGCTATGAAGTCAGCCAAGGCCTGCCCCCTTATTGATCTTCGTGGCTGAAAATTCAAATCAAACTGGCTCAGCTCGATATTCCATTTAAGTAATCGCCCCTATGCTTCGGGTTTCTGCAACACTTGTCTAAAAGGTTGATCGGTATATACAACTATTGGGTGTGCCTGAAAATAATGGCGAAGTTTGCGGGAAGCAATCAGGTGGCTATAAGCAAGCTTCTCTATCTTCGGATAGTTACGTTCTGCAGCAGCCAGTTTTTTGCTTACGTAATACACAGGTTTCTAGATTTTATCCTCTTCACGTACTAATGCTGTGCTGACGGCGTGAGATGATATCGCCAAGTAGACGAACAAGTCCTCATGTTCCACAGGCTTTGATAATATTGGAGGCTTTTCTAAGAAGTCTAATAGATTCTGGAATGCCTCCACACAGTCGGGAGTCCATTCAAAATTTCGCTTTCCCCGTTTTATGAGATCGAAGAAAGGTACACTCTTGTCTGTTGCCTTGGAGATGAACCTGCCCAGTGCTGCAACCTTGCCAGCTAAGCTTTGAACATCCCTGATCTTCCGCGGCTCCTCTATGTTCCGGATTGCTGCTATTTGGTCCGGATTGATTTCAATTCCTATGGAACTCACGATAAAGCCAAGGAACTTGCCTGATGCCACGCCAAAAGAACACTTCAAGGGATTCAACTTCATCCCGTACCTTCGTAGTGTGCCGAACATTTCTGCCAAGTCCTTCGTATGATCGGGAGATTGCTTAGACTTCACGAGCATATCATCCACGTAAACTTCCAAGGTTTTCCCGATTTGATTGTAAAACATGCGGTTGACTAGGCGCTGGTATGTGGCTCCCGCATTTTTTAACCCAAATGGCATTACCACGTAACAATACAATCCCAAGTCTGTGATGAAGCTTGTGTGTTGTTGATCTGGTATGTGCATGGGAATTTGACTGTACTCGGAATAGGCGTCCATAGAGGATAAAAGTTCATGCCCGGCAGTTGAATCTACTAGTTGATCAATTCTGGGGAGAGGAAAGCTATCCTTCGGGCAAGCCTTGTTCAAATCAGAAAAGTTGATACACGTTCTCCACTTCCCATTTGACTTTTTGACCAGGACAGGATTCGATATCCAGTCGGGATATTTCGAATCCTTAATGAATCCATTACCTTTTAGTTTCTCTACTTCTTCTTTCAAAGCTGCTGACCGCTCTGGGCCTAACATCCATCTCTTCTGCTTGACTGGTGGGTGCTTTGGATTGATGCACAAAGAGTGGCTCATGATGGTAGGCGAAATCCCATACATGTTAGCATGAGTCCAGGCAAACACATCCAAATTTGCCTTTAAGAAATCAGCCAACTCCCTCGCTCTAACTGGATCCAGTTGCGAGCCAATCTTTAGTACTTTTGTTGGATTTGTTTCATCAATAGGTACGTCGATTGTTATTTCGTTGGGAGTTGCCTTCCTGTCTCCCGGTTCTCTATCCTCTCTGGGATCTATTTCCTCGAGCACGTCTGAGGGCGACTCTCTTGGGGTAGGACCCCTTAATTGCTATGCTGAGGCCACCTTTGGAGGGGTGGAATCATCCTTAGCATCTATATTCAACTCCTTCATTAACATCTTTAACTCTGCCACGTAACAAGCTCGTCCCGTAGCTTGGTCTCCCCTCATTGTTCCAACTCCTGAGTCAGTCGAGAATTTAAGCAACAAGCACTAAGGCGCAATACATGCCCTAAATTTGGCAAGGGCTGGTCGGCCTAGGAAGGCATTATAAGGCGACTCCAAATCCAAAACTACAAATGGCAGGATCCTTACTCTCTGGCGATCTCCCTGCCCTAGTGTGACTGGTAATTCCACAAAACCCATCGGAGTTGTAGATACTCCGTTAAAGCCACGTATCCATCCTTGACATGGCTTTAAGTCTTTTGCTTCGAGCCTCATTTGTTCGAAAGCTTTCTTGAAGAGGATATTGACCGAGCTTCCGTTGTCCACTAACACCTTATGGACTAAGGCAGGGCCAATTGTCGTGGTTATCACTAGTGGATCGTCGGTTGGAGATTGAACTCCAAAATCATCTCTATTGCGGAATACGACATCATTTGACATCGTTTTTTGTTGTTTTATTGGAGTGACGTCTTCAAGGCTACTGCATTCTCCTACTTCAAAATGCTTGGAGGCGTTGACGTACTGGCCATTGCTTTAAAACTACGACCAACTAAGTGAGGTCCGCCTATAATAGAGTTAATGACTATCCTCTTACCTTTTTGCTGAGCTGTGGGTTTTGAAGCAGGCTGGTCTTGGTTTAGGGCTTGTCCCCCTTGCCTCCTGCCCTTGGGGTGACCTTGTACTCATCCAACTTCCCTTCTCACAGCAACTTTTCGACGATATCCCTCAAATGATGGCACTCATTGGTGGAATGACCGTGTGTACCATGAAACAAGCAAAACTTTCCTGTTTCAATCTCTTTCTCAGTAGAATCTCTAGGTGGTGGTTTTTTGTACTGCAATATGCTGTACGTATCTAAATAAATGTTCTCCAACGTATCATTTAACGGCGTGTAATTTTCAAAAGTCTGGAATCTGGGTCTTTTATTAGAGCTATTCCCTCGGTTCATGTTCCTTCTATTGTTGTTCCCATTTCTGTTGCTATTACCACCACTCTAGTTGCCAACATTTACTTCCACCTTCCCTGAACTGTCACTAGATTGTTTCACAGCGACATTACTCTGGACACCTTCCTTCGAGGCCCCTTCGGACTTTCTCTTCCGATTTTCCATAGCTTCTTCTCGCCTTAAGCGGACATTAGCCTTTTCATAGAACAATTCTCTTGTAGGAGGTGGTTTTCCAGCCAAGTAATCCCCGAACTCTGTGTCAGGATCTACCCCTTCTATCAAGGCCATCAGGATAGTGAGCTCGTGGGGATCACTAACTTCAGTGACGGCCAGGTTGAAGCGATCCAAATATGACTTCAAAGATTCTCCTGGGCCCTGTTTAATCCGTGACAATTCTATGACGGTCTTGGACTTTTGGGCATGGAGTCGAAACTGATTCATGAAACGCTCACTCAATTCTGTGAAATTTGATACCGACCGAGGAGGGAGTCGGGTGAACCACATTAACGCTACATCTTCAAGATAGATTGGAAAAGCTTTGCATTTTATGGCATCCGGAGCTGCTGCCGCATTCATGAACCATGCATATCTCATCAGTTGCTGCCCTGGGTCTGTTCTTCCTGAATATCGATCCATCTGAGGCAAATTGAATCGTCGGTGGAACTGAAAATTCAGGATGTCATCTGTGAAGGGGGTATGACTTCGTTCAATGCCCCAATCTTCATTAGTATACTGCCGGCTTTCGGACATGATCTTGCACACCATTGCCCATACATCAGCGTTTGTTAATGTCTGTACAGGCTCCCTAGATCTGATGTTCGGATTACCCCTGGGTTCCTGATCAGGGGATAACCTCCTGTTTCTGGCGGCCATTGCTCTACGTCGCTCTCGGTGCTCCCGGTCGGTCTCAGGAGGTAGAGGTTGGAGAAGTTGTTGCTGTGTGGGGTTGGTAATATTAGGATCCATAGGTAAGACGTGGGATCCGCGCATAGGTAGCAACATAGGCTGTTGCAGACTCGGGTCATCAGGGCCCAATACACGAGCAGCATCTTCTCGGGATCCTAAAGATCCAAAAGTCAATTGATCGAGGTTCTGAGGTCGTTCAAGCGGCCTTCTCTCGCGAGGACGTTCCTCCTCCGAAGAAGATGAATCATTAGTATCAAGACGGCGTGTTGGGGAAGGAGACTTCTGCCTCCGGAGCTCCTGTAGTTCTCTACCCATAGTGATCATGTTTTCCTACATGCGAAGGTTGTCACGCCTTTGGGCTTCCAATGGTTCTTTGGTGCTCTGAAGCATGTCAAGAAAACGTGTAAAGTCTCCCTGAGCAATGGGTGCAGATGGATCAGGCTGAACATTAGTCATCGTGGCTTGAATCGGAGCATTGGAGGGAGCTCGAGTAGAAGTTCCAGCTTCATTCTGGTTCGGATCGGTTCACAGCAGCCTGGTCGAGGCGGTTCAGATGGAGAGAGTGGGTGCCCCCGACCTCATTAGATCGGATCGGATCGGTGCCTTCCACTCGGTTCGGATTGGCACCTCCGATCCGGTTCGGATCCTCCTGATCGGAGCGATCTGCTTCAGAGCTTTGAGCGCGTGACCTTGTTACCATAATAGCTTGCTGATCTTCTCTGGAATCATTTCCCCTAGTGCCTTGCATTTCTTTTCCTTTGGTCTTAGCCATAATCCTTGATTCTTCAACGGTTAGTCAACAGGTACTGAAAGATGTCAGAGAAAAGGGATTAACTTCTTTAAACTTGAAAGTCCAAATAGTAGAATGATAATCCCGAAAAGGCTGAGAATTCGAAAGTTTCTCAGTGAAAGCACCAAAATGTTAGACCAAAAATTGCTTCTAACACCCAAATGAGCTATGAATTTAATGAAATAGAACTCAAAAACAACGAAGAACACACAATTTATAGTGGTTCGGTGTTAAAGAGCCTACGTCCACTTTATATTCTTTTAATTGATGATTCGAATGCAAATACAACAATGATTCTCACTCAACTTCACAATTACAAGGCATAAACCCACTCAAATCTCCCAAAAATAGACTTTAAGAGATGATTTTGATCTGAAAATGATTGTAGAATTCGGCTACGAGGGAAGTTAGAATTGAGAATTTTCCAAAAGATCTTTTCAAATGCCTCTAGATGGTGTATTTATAGGTGAAAAATCTCTTCGAATTGGCTCCAGTTCGGAATTGCGTGGCACCCATCCCATAAGAGTCGGGTTCGGAGGTCTCCAGATGGTAACAGCGCATCGACTTAGTGGGAGATCGTGGGAGGAAATAGTCATGCTTGGCCCGAGTCTTCAGGAGATGTGCGCAGCAACGGTCACGGGTTCAGAGGAAAAAGGGTTCGGATCGGCGCCTCTGATCCGATCCGAAGAGGTCACTTGCTTTATGATGTTGCTGACGTACTCTTCCGATCCGAACCGGTACGGTATCTACGTCCTCGATCTCTACTTACTTCTTGCGCTATCTTCCTCGATCTGAACCGGTTGGTGGCTTTCTAGCTGTCTGCTCTTTGTGTAGCCTAGTTCACAAAGTAGGCTAATAATATGGTTAGTTGTTTTTTTTAATTGTTTGAACATGACGATTATGTGAATGATTATTAATTGATATTGTAGAAACAAAATAAATTATTAACAAGAAATAATTGCATGAAAAATACAACAAATTAATTAATAATTTTTAGTAGCGTTTTAAAAACGCTACAGAAAATACAAGTAGTGGCATTGTGTAAATGCAACCGTAAATCAGGGGTAAAATTGAGAATTTTATTAGTTTTATGGCGTTTTTAAAGCGCTACAGAAATTTTTATGGTGGCGTTTGGAAAACGTTACAATAAATGTATTTACGGTGGCATTTATTAAAAGTGCAACAAATATTTATTATTTTTAATGGCACGTTTTCTCGTAACGATTATCGAAACGCCACCATAAGTGATTTGTGGCGTTTTTTGGGCGCTACAAAAAAAATCATTTTTCTTGTAGTGAAGCGAAGAATTTTAACGTTTTCTCCGCTTACTAATATTCCATTTTCCGCCCTATAGTGGAAATTTTCACCTCAGCTACCCAAAATACTCCAAAAATTTCCATCTGTAGACTATGGAGGTTTAAAACAAGCTCTAAAACATAAAACGAGTTAATTAATAGTTCGCGCGCATCGTCGACAAGGTATGGAAACAGCGTCTCCAAGGCTAAAACAGCTTTTTCCTTGTTGCCGTTAATATTTTTATCGTATCATCGGTCGTATCGCACCGCTAAAACGCGCATACAAAGCCTCCAAAAATCTCCCTTACACCGTTCATGTGATCAAAAATCGAAATTTTTCATAAAAATAAATTTCCGCTCAAAAACTTGCCATGTTTATTTTGAAAATTTCATTTCAAAACCGCTTCACCTTCCTATTAAGACAAGAAAATGATTAAAAAAATTCAAACAACATTTTTCAAAAACTTTAAAAATGTATTTTGCGGAAATTTAAATGACACAAGTCGCATGTCGGTGAAGAAGGAAGTCAGTCGCGTAGAAATGCGAAAACTTAAATCACACAAAAGACCAAAGATAAATTTTGGTTTCAAAAAGGAGCGGTTATTTATTTGTTTATATACCCGTAACATGGAACCGGTCCTTTACTAAAATATATCCAACACAGAATTCTACTCTTTCCAGCTCTAGGACAAACGCTAGTTTATGAACGAGATTTCATTCAAATAAGTATGCGTACGTGAACGACAAACCACTTTTAAACACAAAAATCTCATTAATCAAAGTTGTGTGGTTTTTATTACTAGCAATTACAAACACAACAACTACAACAAAGATAAAGAAAAATGCTGGTAAAGGAAACACACGATACAAGATACAACATGCACCAGGCATGCACTAACAACAACAACGACTACCCACTGTAGGTTGGTCTACCTCTGCGACTGGAACCTGATTTATTACTATGTACGCGCCAGGAGCATAGTATGGCGGAGATGCAGTCAATCTCATGCGTCTGTCGGCGCTGCTCATCGCAAACCTCTTGGAGCTCGGCCTACATAGCGTGGATGGAGATGAGTTCTGGACTCTTGTAACCAGGCTGCTGGGGTTGCTGACCTGGAGCGGGTAGTGCGGGGATAGGAGCATCGGGCAGCTGAATTCCCATCTTCCGGAGAGTGGCGCGACTAATGGCGGTCGGCGCCTTCCTCACCGGTGTCTCCCCAGAAAGTCTCACTTGGAAGTGTCAGAAGACACGATTGAGAAGATGAACATAAGGAAACACTACAAGAAAATGAGGTCTTTACCTACCAATTGTAAGCGTAGATAAAACTAACATAATGGTAGATAATATATTTTAGCTACCAATATTGAATTGGTAGAAATTGGTAGGTAAAGCCTAGTAGAGAAAGAGTCTTTACCTACACTTATTGATATTGGTAGGTAAAATAATCAATGGACCACCAAGTTATGACTCAAATGATGAGTCATCAGCTGATGTGTTTGATGATATGTCATCCTACATGGCTGCTGATGTGTCATCCTACATGGCTACTGACATGGTTGTCGTAGTAGCATACACATGACATATATTAATGTCGACACTTGACATTTAATGGTTGGTTCATGTGTCAAATAATAATTTGTCCATGTGTCATCATTTGATTAGTGCATACGACATCATTTTTTAGGCCACGTGACATTATTTATTATAAATAAATATTTACAAGAATTGAATATTTACACAGAATTTATTTTTAAACAAGTAACAAATATTTATTCAAATATATATTTATTACACTTTCGAATAGTACACATATTTCTTCCTTACTATTACACAATGACTAAAAAGAACTAAAATGTTATGATCTATGAAATTGATATATATAACTACGAAAGGACCATATCAAAACAATTGTATTCATTATGTTATTCAATCAAATGTAGTATACATAAAATTCACACTTATATATGTACAAATAAATAATGTTTATGTACATTCATATTACAAAAAATAACTTGAAAAAAATTAAACAACTCTTCTACATAATGAACATGAAGCATGTCTGATGATCCAACAGTCAATACACTGCACGTGAGAAACATGTTTATATTGATAGACTCCTCTTGCTCTCTTCGACTTCAAAATCATGCAAAAAATGAATGTATTGTTACTCATCAATTAATAATCAAGCTAAACACATCAAGAAAATATTCTGTAATAGAATTCATACCTGAAGTCAAACTAAGCATCGATTGGATATTTCTATGATATCAACAAAAACTTAATTACAGGCAATATGAAATTTGCAGTATACTAATAAAAAAATAACGTTTTTTATTCAAGCAAACTTATAGATACTCAATGCAATTCTTTCCCATGTCTAACATCATTTGTTATACAGACTCACAATATCTGAATAGCCTATATTTGCACTGTAATTATCAGTAAAGCTCAGTAATTTCATTTTTTATTCACAAACTCTTTAATACCATACCAAAACTATTTTTTAATCCAAATGAGATGTATTTCTTTGCTTTTCTCGTTAGACATGCATATTAGTATGTCACTGCGTTCCTTCATTTCTGAGAATCGTGATTCTTTGATGAATCCATTTATGAAACTGCAGGTCTATTATGTCTTTGCAGGCCAGTGATTAAAAACGATAATATCATTTACTTGATCAGTCAAATGTCTGTAACCTTCTCCGTGTATTAGTAGAATGCAAGATCAACAAGTAATATCCACAATGTGCATCCAACTTTCTTAAAGTGAGTGAAGTTTAATGGTCATTCTTAGCTGCACAAATGCATGTCAGGAAATAAAAAATTAGTTAAATGAGAAAGCATTGTAATGAAAGTAATCTAGAGTGAAGAAAATACAAGATAAATGAAAGCTATATATTTGTTAAATTGCTAAATATTCATCCCCTAAAATAACTTGTTATTTCTTTATTATTTAACTATGAAATCAACTGAAAGCTCATGTAGAGCAATTACAATAAACTCTTTCGAACAATAATAGAGTGGAAGTAAGGGAAGATGATTCTTCCCATTTATTGAGATTATTATAAGAGTGGCTTTCCAAGATAATTCCAAAGCTCCATCAATCGAAAATTTTAATGGAACTATTAATCAAAGAGAGGCTTCCCCGTATATGAATACAATGAAAGTAATACCAGTAGTAAACTAAAATGAAAACATTTTATGATTAAAAACAATTCATGTCTCTTCCTTGGATAGCCACTGGTGTCCTACCAATCACGGCAGAATTAACTCCATGCTCTTTATAATAAAAAAATTCAGTAGGAGACTAATCAAAATTGAAAAGGCATCAGGTATTGCTCCATTCCCACCAAAATCATGGCATGATCCTCTACAGTTCAACTATAGTGAATATCCCCAAAGTCTTACAATTTAAAATTAGTTATATGTGCCTACTGTAAATTGGAAATGAAGTCGCTTGTTTTGCAGACGATTTGCTCAGGATAGGTTGGATATTAAACTGGAGCAGTGTTGTTGTCACCTTTTTATTTGTGAGATGAAGTTACAAATAATAAAAGAATTCAAACTAAAATTAAAGGAAACTAACCATAGAAAATTGTTTCTGTTACCAATGATATGAAAACAAATATGTATGAGTTCATCGGGCATTACTTACTTGAAACAAAATTGTCCATGTATGACGTCTAATGAAGTAAAGAGTTTGATCCGTAAATAAATCAGAGCATTTTTTGCAACCAGCAATGTTAGTTTAAAATTGAGTGATAAATAGAGCATGAGCTACACCCTCTGTAAAACGGATTCCAAGACCGTAAATAGGAAAGAAGCATATTATCTGAGATTTTGGAAAATTATGAATCACTCAGAAGCTGGGGCGGTTTGCTTTTTCTTTGCCAGCGTTAGTTGTAACATGTAAAATCTATCAAACTGTGCGAAACTAAAATTAGAAAAATGAAATGGACTAGTTGTTATTGTTCATATGTCAAGTCTCCATGATCAATACTTTTTCAAAAAAGCATAACTACAAACCCACTTTAAAATACGTTGACGACATTATACTAGAAATTGGGTTCAATTAAGCCTAAAAACCAAAAACCCTGATAGCTTGATCCTTATAGATCTAGCAAAACTGCGAGTTCCAATTTCTATTTACTACAGGATGGTTCTAGCCTTCTAGGGATCGAACGGGAGAATCATCAAGCGCCAGATCGAATGGGAGAATCATCATCTTACTATCGAATTGTTGAAGTAGTTCCAAATGCATGTCACCAAACTTAAAGATACCTTGTGACTCTCCAACATATACCAAGGCACTGGGGAAACTCTCAAGAGTTACCTCGAACGCTTCAACAATGCCTTGGTCGAAGTTAAAGACCTTAAACCTTGCACCGTCCTTATTCAGCTCGCCAAGGCGTACTACCTAATTCCGAATTCGAGGCTTGGATCGATATGAAGCAACTGAAGTCTCTCAAATCTTTCTATGAAATGGTAAATCAGTTCCTATGTCAGGAAGAAGCACGCAGGAACAGGGCTGCTTGAGCTGGTCACCCTAACAGCCCTCACCAGTCTTCCGCTTAAGACAGTGTCAAAGGAAAGCAAGTCGGAGAAGGCTCCGTTAAGGGCAAAGATATCGCTCAATTCAAGTCGAACAATGGCAAGTTTGGGATTCGCAACAACCTGGAAAAGGACTCTAAGAAGCGCGCCCACTTCCCGTTGTACAAGGTCTACATTCCATTCAACTCTGAGTTGGAGACAATCTACTTAGAGACATGTAACACCATGTAGTACAAGAAGCCGATATCACGAGAATTTACTGATAGGGAAAAGAACTTCGAAAAATATTACATATTCCATGATATGTTCAGCCACCATACGAACAACTACAGACATCTTAGGTACGCTACCAAGAAACTCATTCATGAGAAACGACTCGAGCAATACATCTAGAATCCTGCTTCAAAGAAGTAGTCACGGGTCCTTCAACGCCCGTACCTCCTCAGCTCCAAGAGGCACCTATGCCATCCAATCTGAGACCTCCTCAAAGGGGTATTGTGATTAACCCTGTTTGTGGTGGACCTCACCCTACGAAAAAAAGCATTTGGTGCATGCAAGGATACGCTAACTCCATCAAGCATGTTGATCAGGAAGCGCGTTCCACTACCGCAGATGAGTTAGCCCCGGCGAAATTGTAGAAGACTTTGAGGGATGACATAATCTTTTGAGAGAATGATGTTACGGAAATTGACATCCCACCATAGATCCACTTATCATCTCCATATACATAGGTCCGGCCTATGTCAAAAAAGTCCTCATCGACTTTGGAAGTTCTGTTAACATTATCTTCAAATCGGCCTATGATCAAATGAAGCTTGAGGCCAAAGATTTGAAGCCATGCAAAGCTACCGTTCACGGATTTAAAGGTGCTTCCAACTAGCCAGTCGGGCTTATAGAACTCCCGGTGCAACTTGAAGACGAGGATTGAAGCCAAGTCTAAATCCTCACCTTTGTCGTAATCGATGCCCCATCTCACAACAATGTCTTTCTCTGATGACCAAACTTTGCCGAGTTTTGAATATTCATGGCGCCTGGTTCCTCCTCATGAATTACCCGATGGATAATGGGATCAGACTTATCCAAGGTGACCAAGTCGCCGCAAGAGCCTTCTTCCTTGCTGAATGTAAAGACGTAATAACAAGGAGAAAGGCAAAGGTGTGGAAACGACACTCTACAACAAGACCCTCAGTACGTAGCAACCACTGAAGTCTGAGTCCTGGCTCAAATGCCATAGGCATCTCTTCCAGGATCTTGATCAGGACGAAGAGCCTGCATACGAGCGGTCTACTCCGGTGGAGCCAACCATCGATGTCGCGATCAACCCCGTCGACCCATCTCGAAACTTGAAAGTTGGATTGCATCTCACCCAGCAATAAGAGAAGAACTTGTGGACTTCTAATGGGACAACATGGATGTATTCGCTTGGACCCACTCCGATATGTGTGGCACCGACCCAGGAATCGCTTGTTACATGCTTGGCATCGACCCGAAGTATTTACCGATCAAAAAGAGACGCCGAATCTTATGATTCGAAAGATCGGCAACACTCAAAGAGAAGGTGGATAAGCTACTCGATAATGGCTTTATCCATGACGCCCTCTATCCAGAATGGATCTCCAACCCGGTCTTAGTCAAGAAGTCGAACGGGAAATGGCAGACATGCGTCGATTATTCTGACTTGAATAAATCATGACCGAAGGACAACTTCCCGCTTTAGAAAATCGGCTGACTTGTTCATTCAGTTGCAGTTCACCAGCTTCTCTCCTTCATGGATGCATACTCCGAATACAATCAACTTTCTATGTATATTCTTGAGCGAACTTCATTCATTACCCACTTCGGGCTGTATTGGTATGTAGTCATGCCCTTCGGTCTCAAGAATGCCGGAACCACCTGTCAATGATTCGTCAACCGAATGTTCAAAGACCAGATTGGAAGATCCATGAAGTTTACATGGACGACATGCTCGTGAAAACGCGGCTGTCGAATGACCACGTCAACGACTTCACAGAGATGTTCAACGTTCTCCCAATTATGTCATGAAACTAAATCCCTTGAAATGCTCTTTCGACATTACGTCAGGAAAATTCTTGGTTTTCATTGTCAATTCACGAGGAATCGAAGCTAATCCAGAGAAGATTGAAGCTATTCAGGGCATCGAAGCTCCAAATAACATTAAGGATGTTCAAAGCTTGAACAGAAATGTGGTTGCCCTAAGTCGATTCATTTAAAAAGCAGCTAACAAGTGCATTCCTTTCTTTGATTTGATTGAAAATGGGAAGCGCAACTTTACGTGGACATCAGAGTGCATCACCACATTCCAGGACCTCCTAAATCACTTAGAACGACCACTTATCCTGTCGAAACTTGTAGACCACGAGGACTTACATATCTATTTGGCTATTTCTACGTAAGCAATTAGCTCGACGCTTTTGCACATAGAAAATCATGTCCAAAGGTCAGTTTACTACATAACAAGAGATTGATAGGAGCAGAAAAGAACTATCCAAAGCTTGAAAAGCTCGCTTACTCCCCTTTGATCTCTTCTTGAAAGCTTCAACCCTATTTTCAGTCACATCCAGTCAAAGTCTATACTGACCAACCGCCACTACAGGTCCTTCAATGACTTGAGGCGTGTGAGTGACTTTTGAAGTGGAACATTGAGATAAGTCAATTCGAGCTTACCTTCATTCCTCAAAGAGCCATCCTTGGACAAGCCCTAGCAGATTTCATCGCATAATTCACTACCCACGAAGATCCACCGAAAGGTAACTAGTCTTCCAACATTCAATGGAAGCAGTACGTTGATGGTTCATCAAACAATCGATGTTCTAGCATCAGAGTTTTACTTATTACTACTAAGGAACATCAGATTTGTTACGCTTTGAAGCTCAACTTCCCTGCAATGCAGAATATGAAGCCCTGATTGTTGAACTCAAAATTGCAATCGAACTCAACATCAAGGCTCTCTAAATCTTTTCAGATTCACAGCTCATTGTCTGCCAAGTGCATAGGGAATATCAAGCAAAAGGAGCACGGATCGCTCCTTACTTAGCTCGGGTTCGCGAATTGCTTACCTACTTCGACCACTACATCATTACTTACTTCCCTCGGGAACAAAACAAGAAGACAGACTCGTTGGCCAAACTAGCAAGTTTTGGGAGCCGCAACTCTTGGGACTTGTCCCTGTCGAAGTGCTCGGCTCTATGAGTATCGATCAGATGGAGACTGATCTGATATCAACGGCGGAGATCGAGCCCGAATCCGAGTCATGGATGACTCCGATCAAAGGTTACTTGCAGCATGGAATCCTCCCAGAATCTCGAAACGTCGCTCCTTCGTAAAGCATCATGCTATATCATTCAAGAAGGAGTGCTCTACCGAAGAGGATTCTTTATTCCATTACTCTAGCATATGACCCACAAAGAGATGTTATGCTGCTATGGTAGTTTACTACTATAGGTATAGGAAGGTCCAAACTATTAATTTGAATTTCTCAAATATTCCACGTTTCGTTATGAGTTCGCGCGAGACGGTACTCAATTATCTGATAGAGTTGAATCTGAACCCTAATATTCAATTACCTGCTGATGTGTGGATATTAGCCACATGGCGTGTCGCCCACCTCCGCGGCTTCACTCAGCTCAATTTCCCGCCCAAGGTCAATGCGAGTGTCGCGTTAACCATAAAGGAGCAGATAGACAGGCGAGTTGAGGATCTTTTTTCTCAACGACCCAACCTGCCATCCACCCAGCGGCGATATCGCCAAATGTGGACTACAAGACGTGCACGAAGGCGAGTACGGTGAACAAACCGGGGGGGGGACTCTAGCAAAAAAGATACTTCGATATGACTATTTTTGGTCAACTCTCGAACGGGAAGCAACAAACTGCACCCACAAATGCGACAAATGCCGGAGATTATCTAGATTCCTAGAGCTCCGTATACAGAACTTACGCAATTGGTCAATCCATGGCCATTCACGATACGAGGAATCGACAACATCAAAACCGTTTTGATGGCGAAAGGTGATGCTCGATATGCTATCGTCACGTTGATTACTTCACCAAGTAGGCCGAAGCCGAGGCCCTTAAGAAAATCACTACCAAGAAAGTAATCAACTTCATCATTTGCAACATCATTTATCATTTTGGAGTTCTCAAGACTATCATTTCTGATAAAGGGACCCAATACTAGAGCTCTGAGTTCAAAGACTTCTACCGCCACTACCACATTGAGAAATGATTCTCGGCAGTAGCTCATGCTCAAGCCAATGGATAAGTCGAAGCTATCAACAAAGTCATCAAATACATCATCAAGAAGCATTTGGAAAAGGCTGGAGGCAAGTGGGTAGATGAACTCCCTCTAGCCCTTTGGGTTACTAGACTACACATAAGTCAATGACCGACCATACTCCATTAGCATTCTCGTATGTATCCGAGGCTGTAATTCCCATCGAGCTTGAATTGCAATCTCATCGAGTCACTTATTATGATCTAAAGACCAATAGAGACCTCTTTTTGGAGTCTCTTAACTTACTCGAAGAGAAAAGGGATGAATCCAAACTCAGAACAGCTGCACACCGCCAACGGGTCGCCCGATATTTCAACACCAAAGTCTGTCTAAAGCACTTTGACATTGGCGACCTCGTTCTAAAATGGATCTTTCTCATGACGACTGGTCTCGGTCCCCGTTGGGGAAATTCGTACGTCATTCAATGGGGCTTGTAGATGGTACTTTTAAGCTGATGACCGTTGATGGAGACGAACTACCGAGTTTATGGAACAACAAGCATTTTCGTTGCTACTTTACTTAGCTTACTGTATAGGATTATTGCTTTTCATAAATTTTTTGTTTTGAAGTTCAAGGCATTATAAAGGAAAAGACCGTTACAACCTATAGTTTACTAGTAAAGAAATTTCAGACCTCTGTGTTCTTGGCGTGTTTACTTTCCGCGTAGTATGTTTGAGCTGTGATAACAACCGACTTAGATACACAAACACACAACACTGGATCGACACCTCAGAGCTTGGAATCGATCCATAACCTCGAGTCTTTACTAAAATTCAAACCTTGTGGAGTGGTCCGCACTCCTCAAGTCAACTCGAGTCTCGAACCAACGACAAGGCTGAGTATAATTAACTTGCGACGCTTAATAATTTAAGTGTCCAACTTCGTCCCTTAGTCTCCGGACTTGGGGACCACCTACCAGCAGAGTAAGTGTGATATCGACTGCTTGCTTAGCTAACTCCTATCCCCAGGTTTTGAATCAGGGTACAAAGGACGAATCAACAACATCCATTCATGACTTCTCATGACTCGAAATCGACGACCATAAGGAGGTTCCATGGGTGGAGTTACCAAACTTAAACTTCGCACAACTCAAGACCAACGACCGAAAGGAGGTCTCAAGAACAAAGTTCATACACTTAGACTCCAAATGACTCGAAATCAACGATCGAAAGGAGATCTCGAGAATGGAGTCGACATACTCGAACTTCACATGACTTAAGTTACTCAAGAGCGAAGTTTCGAACAACTCGAATTTAAGTGTAACGACAAGTTAATTTACATAAGTATAGTATCGGAAAGTGTAAAGAATACTTGAATGCCTAAAACAACATGTGATGTAAGCAAAGGAAACTAACTTTCATTCACAAGATAAGATACATTTATGTTTCTTTCTAACGACACGATGTACATCAAAACTACATCGTGCCTCCAAAAGCAAGTGATGTACTTGCGTATCCTATCGGCCTACAACCAAAAGACTATTTATAACCATCACTTGCAAGAGCTACCTTTTTGCTTCTTCTGAGTCCAGATTCAGGTGGCTCCTCCTCATCCTCCTCCTTCTCCATCTGCCTCTTCCTCTTAGAGCTACCTCTGCCACTTATCGTTTGTCCCTTCGACGGATTTCGCTGAGTGCGAGGCCTGATCTCATACTCTGGTTCTCCTCTAAGCAGTAGTTCCTCATCGGAGTCGCTCGGGATCTATATGACGTGCGCTCCCACATCGGGGCCTAGCAGGACCTTCAAAGGTCTTGGCGAAGACTCCATGTGAAGCTCCAACGCCACAGTTTTATCCAACTCCACAAGGGCGGCCTTTTCAGGTTTTCTAGTTTCCATATCGAACCTTCCTCTATATTGCCTTCTCGGTCTTCTTTTAAGCCTCCGCCTCCGCTTTCATCTTAAACTCCCCCTCAGCCTTTAGCCTCGCAAACTCCTCCCCCACCTTCTTCCAAGTGGCTTCATCCTTAGGTTTATTTCGGGTTTCCTCTTGTGCCTTGGCCTGAGCATCCGCTTCAACTTTCTCCCAATCCTTTGTCTGGGCCTTAAACAGGGCTTCCTCATCGGCTTTCTTCTTCACCTCCATCTCCTCCGACTTTACAAGCATTTGGGCCTTTTGTCGTTCAACTAGCTCATACATACTCAGCCCGCCTGCCTGTGTTGGTCCGACCACCTAGGGGTTTGCTTCCTGCTTTCCCTTCACCTTCGGAAAGAGTTTGTCAAAGTCTTCTATTGCTATCTCTCCCAACTCTAAACCTGAGAACATCTCCGACTGACCGAACTGCTCGCCCAGTTTCTTTCTGAATGCCTCCAAGTCAAACACTGGAATGGCAGGCACTGTTGGGTCGTAGTTGGTTGTCACTCCTATTCCATAGGAACCTGTGCGACGAAGAAGAAGAAAAGTTAGTCTACTTAGACTTTGTGTTACCATCCTATTGAGTATCAATAAGGTAGTGGATATACCTTTCGTCGCTAACTGTGTGGCTTCTAGTGGCATCGTTCTCTTGGTTGTTGGCTGAAGGGAGCATCCGTGCTCCAACCTCGGAAAATCGGGATCATATTTTGTAATAGCGGGAGTTGTGATATGCATTCGGCACATTCATCAATTCCAAGATTCACTCTGAATTAACACTGTCCCTCGGAATCCGAGGGATACCTTCCACATGAAGTTTCGTGTTAGTTTAGAGCTTACGACTCAATTACCATGAAATACAACGTAAGTCTTAAAACACATATGGCCCACAAGCCATCTCCTAGCAAATCCTGGAGGGCATCGGATGAAGAACCAGTCATCCTTGAAATAGCTAAGCTTGTTCCATGCCCCCAGGATGACGCGACTATTAGCCTGAGCCTCTAGGAAGATAAAGGAAGGCATGATAATTCTTCTCTTCACAAAGTAAATGAAACGGATGTCTTTCCTGGTCGGCTCTACACCTAACCACTCGGTGAACATGATGTAAGTACCGAGCAAGAAGGCGTTTGTGTTCGGATGAAGCTGCGTTGACACTAAATGGAAGAAGTGCAGAATATCCCAGATATACGAGCACCACGAAGGCACGCATCCGACATAACACATGTGTCTATTCCAAGCAGTATAGCCCTCCGGGGATGCATACGCCCTATCATCCCTCCCGAGAACCAGAACATCGTCCTAGGATATTCCCTACTTTGCACAAATGCACCTCAGTGAAGCTTCATGGATTCGTGAGAAAATCGAATCTGACGAAGTCTGTAGAATAGCAGCATCCGCCATCATGTCTGGTCTGATGCTACGATATCACCTTCTTGTTCACTTCTAACTTTCTCTTTTTCGTGTAGCTCTGCTCTACCAGTTCTGCCTCTCCCTGGATGAGCGACTTGATATACACGTAAATGTGTATATTTTATCCGCTTATTTATCTTATTTTCCCTTTAAAATAATTGATACTTTGTATTTATAGCTGTATTTTCAGATTGTTGACAAGAAGCATGGTTTAGAGCATTTGATGGATAAAGTATGAAGAATTTGCTTAAAAAGAGTGAAGTTTAAAATTGTTAAAGCTTGAAGAGTCTAAAGCTTGAAGAACGGTTGCAATTATATTCCGGTTAAGAAGATTTGGCTCAATAAAGACTCAAACTGCATTCACATTAGCTCATTTGGAAGGCCTCTTACTCATGTTGCGTTCACACTAGCCTATTTGCTAAACCACTCACTCTAAAGCTGTGTTCACACTGGCTTATGTGTTATTTGGGTTATTTCTTTAGTCCCACATTATGTAATTAGCTAGCTAGCCTTTGTCATATCAGCTATAAATACCTTGTATCTCATTCATTGTAAAACACATTAGGTTTTATTCTGTAATTCTCTTCTTGGAATAAAATCATTCTCTCCCTTTCTTTTTACTTTTTGTTTATTTTATTTATGTTCATGTTATTTATTTTCTTTATCTCTTCTTCTTTAGCTATGTCTAGCTAATCCCCTTTGATTAGGGGGTAATGACGCTGATAGTATGATTCAATATGAATCACATAGCCAAAGGATGAGGAATTCATGTATATAGATCTAGATCTGAACCTAGGGTTAGATCCGAACCTTAATATCCTGTGTCGTTTAAGAGCTATGCTCCTTCACAGGGTATATTCGTGTTTGGTCTAACAATTATCAGATTTAGATCTAATTTTAGGGTTTTAGAAATTAATTAGTAAATCTGTCCTGATAGTCTATGGTTGTAGAGCTGAGCTCCTGCATAGGCTATGCTTGTCGTTATTTACATATTTGTTTCTAAAAACTTATTATCGTTGATTCATGTTTGTGACAGAAACATGTATTAGATCTAGTTAATCTTTTGGCTATTGATGATTATGAATCTGATCTATGTCATTATCCCCTAATTGCTTTCACTTATTGTTAAAACTCTCTTTTATTTAATTTCTGCTATTTTCTTTGTTTTCCACCAATCAAAAGTTAGGGATAACTTGATTGGATTTATTAATAAAATAATTTGGTCCCAGAGTTCGACACCCTCTACAACAATCCTTGTTGTTTAGGAAAGACGAACGAATTTTACAGTTATTTACAATTGTATAATTTGTTCGCAAACACGACTCATCTTCATGCTAGTCCAAATGTTGCGGTCCTTCCGGTTGCTCCTCTTGGTCATGCATGTTGTGAGGGATCATCTATTGGAAAGAAGTGGAATCCATGGAAGTCTCAAGCTTACTGCCTATAGGGGTGGAATGGTACGAAGACTTGGAAGAACCCGATGATGGTTCTGCGGTTTCAGCTTCCAAGCCTTGAAGTCATCTAGAGCCTCTTTGTGCCATTGCAAACTATACTCTAAAGATAGTTGCGTTGGTAACTACATGAAGACATGTACCCTCTATATTGGTGTAAACTAACGTGAATGTGCAGTGTCGTGCGTGCTAATGCAATTTAAGAAAACATGTCAAGATGCAGTGACAGTTTCTGGTTTCATAAACATAAACCATCGTCGTCGGTAACCGAAGTCGTCAAATTTAGGTCGAGTCGCTATTACGTCGCGATCAGGTTAAAAGTCGAGTTCAGGATTGGTGGTTCAATCAAATGTCCATAGTCTGAGTTTATGCTATAATCCTATGTGCATGTTCGAATTATCAGTCCAAATAGGTTTGTCTTTCATGCAATAACACGCTATGCAACGATATGTTTGTACAGTTCTCAACTCGACCACATGACATATCGAAACGATTCGAACTCGCGAAGTTGATTTTCAAAGTCGAAAATTTTCCTAGTTTTCGAGATACGAAATTACACTTTATATCCCCACATACTCGAGCAATTTCATATCCCTAAAAACCAACTCCGAAAAAACAGTCAAATAAGGGGATACGAAAAACGAATTCGTATCCCTAAGCTGTCCTATCTTCTCCAACACAGATCCCCGAGCTATCCTTTTTTGGTATCCCACTCCCCCTCTTTCGCCTTTTCGTATCCCTTCTAGGATACGAAATTTCTTCTAAGTCTACGGGATACGAAATTACCTTTCTTATCCCAAGACTTAGGAGAAATTGGCCAGTTAATCTTTTTTTATTTATACGCTAAAAATGCGCATAACTACGGATCTTACAAAGTGGGTTGAGTTAGACAGAGCCCTTGTATTAAGCGGGTTAAAAAAAATAAGTTGTGTCAAATTTACTTGACCCACATAGTTACACTACCTTATCCTTTTGACACTACTACTATTTTTATCCTTAGTAATAGTTGTAATACATTTCCACAAATTATATATATATATATAATTACATTTTTACATTGTAATAATGTACAATTAGTTTATATTTTTAAGTTGCAACATGTTTTTTGTTCAAGTTTTAATTTTTGTTTTTATTATTAGTTATAAGAAAGAGCTAATTTAGTTTAAGAAAATTTATTTTTTTAGATCCTATTTTTAAATGACATGATCTAATCTCTTGGTGTAAAGAGGTGTGGTTTGAATTGGATACAAAAAATTAAAACCCTACTTTTATGTTACATTAAAATTTATTTTGGTATTGTTTGTCGAAATGCATTATGAATTGTGTCGCATTCTAGTTTTAAGCGGCAATGGGATTTTAATAATATCTAAAGGGATATTTTTGGTAATTTATGTGTATACCAAAAAAGTGTGACACTAAGGTTTTACAACTTTTAAGAAAGAGCTAATTTAGTTTAAGAAAATTTATTTTTTAGATCCTACTGTCAAATGATATGATCTAATCTCTTAATGTAAAGAGTGTGATTTGAATTGGTAAATTTTCATACTTTTACGTTACAATAAAATTTATTTTGGTATTGTAAATGCATTATGAATTCTGTCGAATTCAATGGGATTTTAATAATATCTAAAGGGGTATTTTTAGTAGTTTATGTGTATACCAAAAAAGTGCGACACTAAAGGTATTACAACTACTAATAAAGATATATTAACAAATCAAAATATCACTTAAAAATAATATATAATATTTAGATTTTTTTTATAATTCTAAAATATCCTTGCATGCTTAAAGATAAGATATAATAACCGAACTAATTTATAAATTCAAAATACCTCAACATGCCAAAAATTAAAATCTAACAAATAAACAACCTTTAAACAAACACATTTGCTAATTTGTTAATTACTAATTTAAATAAAAATTAAGTTAGCGTAAAATTAGTTGTTTAACATAGAAATAAAATTTGTGTGGTGCTAAGGGCAACCCAATTCACTCTTCCTAGGGCACCCCAATTCACTCTTCCTATTACGCTACTAAAAAATACCACAAGAATTATCATTACACTCTTCTTAATACCATACATAAAAAATAGGGGCTACCACACCACCATTACCTTATTTCCGGATTCACTGCCATGGTTTTTGTTTCCAACAAATTCAACCATCTTTCTTCTCACAAAAATTCATGAGACTAAAAGAATGCAGCCTAAATATACAAAAGCCGTGAATAAGGTTTGAATTAAGCAAACTAGAAGTGGAAGTGAGAAATTAGGGCTTCAAACGGTAAGAATTTGAATTTTTCCCGCGGGAAAGATGAAGTAGAAAGCGATTACTCTTTATTGGAGTTTTCAAATTAGGGTGACTACGTGATTAGTTCGGCAAATACTGGTTGAGTGATAGACTAGAATGTAGAGGTAATGTGATATTAGGAAGCATACAAAATTTAATGAGTTTTATTTTTCTCATTGCGGTATTAGGAAGAGGATGTCGGGGTGCCCTTAGCACCACGCTAATTTTTTTTGATTAACTACACTCGATTTCAAGATAAAAATATGATCAAATATATGTGCGAAGTAATTTGTTTTGAATTGTTAATCGTATATAATTTGTATAAACAATTTACGTGCAAAACACAAGTCATTATCACGTTCGAAGCGCGTATCATTACGTTTGTTTTTATAATGAGAATGTTTTATATTAAAAACCAAAGTTCACGGTATAATTTTAAAAATAATCCACAAAGTTATTAAAATGAGTAATAATGTTATTATGGCCGAACAAGTTTCAGTCAAATCCCACAAAATAAGCAAATGAGCTGAATTCAAAGGGAAACGTTGTAATTTTCTTATGGATTCTCTTAATTAAACCAACCGTTAGGGAGGTTTGCTTACTGTGAGTTGCCTAAATCCAAATTCTCTAAAGCCAAAAAATAAGTCGCTTCCTTCGACGATTTATTCTCCGTGTTTCTGATTCTTCGTAATTCTTCTAAAATCCAATCTCTCCCCTAAAGTTCGATCTCTCCTAACGTTCGATCTCCCTATTTTCATTACCTCTCACCTAAAATTCGATCTCCCTATTTTCGTTCCACTATTCGTATTTTTACAGATAAAATTCACGGATCCATAACATCATTGAATATGGAACGAGAGGAAGACAGATAAAATTCACCGATCCATGGCACCATTAAATATGAAACAAAAGGAAGACTCCTGATTCACTATCTGTGCTTTTCAATCGCAAATCCAGGGAAGGTAGGGTATTTGTCTCTGCTTGTAATTATTCTTTCATATTTTATATAATTGCCGCAGAATTAGAAAAATACATTATAAGGAAATGGTATGAAGTTCGAGTTAACTATAAATGAGTGTGAGGTAGTTAGACAGGTAGTGGATGAGTTTTTGGTTGTGCTTAGTGAGAGATTGATGAAACCAGATGCAAATTTTTGGTATGGAGTTGTTGTTGGGGTAGATTGCGGATTATTGTATTGTGGTTGGTAATGGGTATTGTTGGTAAGTGGGATGTGTTGATTGGTTGTAAGTGAAATATGAAAGAAAGAAAGAGCTGTAAAAATGACCATGATTAAGATTTGGGTTAGTGAAAGTGTACATGTGTCTGATGCCGTAAAATGTATCATTAAGAATATGTTCTTAGAGATTTTGCTGTTGTAAAACAAATACATATGTTTCTATAGTACTTGTGATTGTACACCCAACACTGAAATCAAGCACAGGAAAGCAGCGGTGCATTGCAAAGGTTGGAGTGGACAACGAGGTTCTGCAGTCAAACATAGACTATGTATGCAGCACAAGCTTAGTCGACTGTAAGCAAATTCAGAATGGTGGCTCCTATTTCGTACGCGAGACTCTTTAGAGCCGTGCTACTTATGCAATGAATGTTTATAATCAAGCTTATGGATGTTATGACTGCGATTTTAAGAAAAATGGCATGCTCATTACTTCCAATCCCAGTGTGTTTTGTTCTTCTATATGTATACAGCTTTGGAAAATATGAAAATTGCAAGGTAAGTCTAGTAATATAATTAGAGTAGGACGTTAGTCAACCTTCTCCCAAATAATTCCCCTCTTCATTTATCTCAAATAAGTTTGTTTATGTTAGATTTTGATATATCTCTCATTCAATTTTTAGGTAACCTGTTTTTTATTTCAACAAAAATAAATTTTGATTTTGTTAACTTAATACTGATGCTAGAAGTAGTTGGGAGAAAAAGGTTATAATTTCACATGAAATTGACTGTGTATGTTATCTTTGTTTCTGTCTCATGCATCATATATAATTATATGGAATGCAAATGTTTTTTGTTGTCGTTGTTATTTGTGACATATCAATATTATGACCTTTAGACCATGGATGAGATTGGTTGTATAGTTTGCTTTTACTAACTTATATCTCATAATCTTATGAAATAATTAATATTTAAGCAAATGTTTAATCTTTAGTAATTTTGTGATCAATAATCCAACACGATCATCTTATAGCTAGTTGAACATATCAGCTTTATGTTTAGCTAGTGGCATTTATATCATGATTCCGAAGCAAAGACTATTAATCTGGCTATAACTAAGACACATGCATATACATTTAATAGGAATATTTGGATATCAATTCATTTGCTTCTGGTAAGTATATAATGTGGTATCCAACTTCATGGATGAATTTCGTAAAATCTGGAATACTTTTAAATTTCATAGTATTAGCCGATGCATGTTATCTAAATATTATATAATTCACAAGATTCATCCATACAAAATGTTATTTTCAAACAGATGTACATGAGAAAACACATGTTTTTGAATTGCCTCTTTTGTTACTGTAACATGTTCAGAGTTCATGTCTTAATTTATCATTTCTTATAGCGTTTAACAAGATTTTGTTAATCAGCGTTTGAATTTCTTTGGAGAAATTTCAATAGTAGATTGGACTCTTTGCATTTTCTGCTTTGACCAGTTACAAAATTATCTTGCATATATAAATTATTATATACACAGATGTACTGCATATTATATATCTTAATGTGTATTTATTTACATATGTTATAATTTGTTAGCTTTCATGATATGTTTTTTTTTTTTTTTTTTTTTTTTTGGCATATCATTATTGGTTGATATAATTAGACATAATATTGTTGTTTTATTTTGTTATTGCAGGCAAAAGATATAGGACTACAAATAAGAGATCTAGCCATAAAGTGAAGATGAACAAAATACTTCCAAGAATCATAGGGAAATCAGAGCAGCGTTTTCATATTCTGACAAGTTATATCATATTTCATAACATGATTAAGGAGTATGAAATATACATTATACGCAAACAAGGTCATGGTTTAGGTCTCTGTAATTATATTCCTTGAGCTTAATATAAAACTTGTCTACAGCTGGTGATTACTAAATTCTAGTATTACTTTTTTTACTTCCTTGCTGTATTTGGTAGATTGTATTAAATTTCACACACTCATAGACTAAATCAATTCTTTTAAAAGTGGCATTGACTGCTTTGTTTCTTGAAATTTTTGTTTATTTTTAGGAAATAGGAAAATAGTGTGAAGGACAAAAAAAAACAAAAAATTATGTCAAAAGGACAAAAGGCAAAAAAATTAGCCAAAAGGACAAAGTTTAGAGCAAACTATAAAATGATAGTGGGCCCCTGAATTCTACTATTTAGTGTAAAATTAGCCAAAAGGACAAAGTTTCATTTTATAGTTTATAGCAAACTATAAATTTCATATAATGTTAAAATAATATTTGGATAATTTTTTTTTTTTTACAAAATTTAGTTTCTTTCATTGGATGCTTTATCCAGAAATCTAAAAACAACTATTGCTTAGTATGATTAGTTTGAAAGAAAGATTTCACTTGTAAATTTAACATTATTTTGTTATAGGTGACATTTGCATGTAGAATCTCTTGATCTTTGATACAGATGCATATAATAATAACATATATTTGCTAAGCTGATCAATCTTCTGGTTCTTAATTCTAGCAATAAATACAGACATATCACAAACATCAGAATACTTCAACTTTTTTTCTCCAGAATTCAAGTGTTACAGCAAATTATGTTCACATTGCTTCTTCAGTTACATGGGAAATTGATCAAATATTGAAAGAATAAATGAGAAAATCAGGCATAGGGTGATTAAATAATGCATCACTAATAATACTTTGAACTTTAACATGACAACTAAATAAAAATATAAGCTTTCATTTAAGACATCTACTAATTATTGAAAAAATGGCAATTAATTAATATAAATTGATTGCACATAGATTAAACCAGACACGAATCATGACAATTTCATGAATCCATGGGATACAAAAGAATGAGAGCGAGTTTGTTCATCTCACCTTTAGTGAGGTGAACAAAACTCTATATCCTCATTGGTAGCATGTAGTGGGGACCCGATGGAATTCAGGGGGCCTCTATGACTACCACCCATGAAAATGAGAGTTTTGCACGCATTCCCCAAATAGTGTGTACAAACTCGTACTGCAAAAGAATACGGTTCGAGGAATGCAATATAATTGGATAATGTAACGTCGTTTCACTCAGAAATCGGGTTTCTTGATTACATATGTAAACATCAAACCGACATGATATTTAATCATCACTCATAATGTTTTTCTTCATTCTATTAAAAAACCATCCATAAAAGTAATAATTTGCAAATATCAACACTCAAAATATGACTAGATTCCTATTTAATGGTAATTGTTGCTGTCTTTTATAGTTGGGAAATTGGCCGATCATGTCACGTGGAGTCCTCATTATTGATGCAAAAACTGAAATTGTGATTAAATGTAGTCTTACTGGATGGGAAGGCGTGGAAGGTGACATTGACTTTCTATTGGAGATTTTTGGGTCACCGACCCTCTGTTACTATAATCCCCCTAGACTCGTTCCAACTTCTAATGCTGTAGGCACAAGAGAATATAATATTGAACATTGGATTTGGCATTGTTAAATATCCTTTAAGGCTTTTAAGTGAACTTCTTGTATTTAATGTGAAGTCAGCTGGGTGTTTCCGTTAACATTTTTTAAGGGCATTGTTATTGACACTCCAAATATTGTTAAGGGGGGACCAATTTTTTTTTTTTTTTTAAATTGTCAAGGGGAGTACCAACGAGGAAAGTAGTCCCTTAACAAATAAAAGTAATTTTACCTTATTACCCATTTAACCCCTTAACAAATAAAGATAGTTTTACCTTAACAAATACATAGTAAAAAAATTTTAATTCGCATATATCAGTTTTTTTAAACTCTAATGGATAAGCGTTTTCAAAGAAATAAAATCAAACAATTTTTTTTTGGTCGGCATAAATATGCCGAATTTTATAATTACGAAGGCAATGCACTGAAGTAATTATTAATTTTCGACATATCACCGTCGAATACATACATAATTGATTACGTGCTGCATTTGGTGCAGTGGTGACGAACTGCTTATTTTAATTTGGTTTTCCTTGTCGAATAAGTTTTTATTTAATCTAATTTGAAGGGGCATTTCGGGAATATTGAGTAGTGTGAAATAATATATTTGTGTAGTCCCTTAACAATTTTTCAAAAAGCGGAGTGTTATTAAAAAATGACCCTCACTTAACAATAGTTGGAGTGTCAATAACAATACCCTTTTTTAAATTTCCAACAATTTAAACATTGTGTGTGTATATAACTACTATATGATTGATCTGAGTTTATAGAAAAAAAAAATTGTTTTCAAAATAATAAAATCAACGGTCGGTTTTTCCACCGTTGTACGGTAATACTAGTAAACTAGTTTTTTTCACATGATTTGGCAAAATCAAAATTTAACGTAAGCCTACCGAAACTTGAACTTGAACTGTATTTTCTTTTTAGCTGTGAGGAAGGTTGCAATTCGCACCGATTCGAGCCCATTTAGTCGGGCCTTGTGGCAAGTACGCTTAAAACAAATTCCTTCTCCCACGTGCGAGGCGAAATCGATTATAAAAACGGCGGTCCATACTAATTATAGAATCAGTACCTAGGGTTTACTTTCTATCTTTCGTTAATTTTGCGCAGCCGCCTCTCGACGGTGAGTTTTTATCAAGACCTATCTTTTAGTTTACGGAATTTTGTTTCGATCAGTTCTTCGTTTATTTTCTCAATTGTTGGCTGAATCTAAGACGTGAATAGTTCCTTTCTCAACAATCGTAATAAAAACGTATCTCCGAACATAGTACTTGTTTTTACACCGTTCCTTCAATCGCTAATCGAAGCTAAGGCGTATGTTTCAGGAATTTTTTTAATTTAATTGTATATATATTGTGGAATGTCTCAGCTCTCTCTAAGAATCGATTGGCAATGTGTTGCTGACCTAAATTTGCGCCCCCCTTTTTTAAAGGTGGGGGGGGGGGGGGGCGGTGTGTATAATCTTGTTTAGTGATACTCCATGTCGTTTGAATTGTATTGCTGTGGTCACATGTACTAGTTTGGGAGTTTGCTATGGTTTTGCTTATTTAGAAGTCTATCAAAACAAAAACCCAGAAACTAGCTTTTTTTTTTTCCATTTTTTTATGGACATGTGATATTAATTTTCTTTACGTTCTTAGTTCAATAGACTGAATACTAAGGATCTCGTCATAGGCAACCCATTCTTTTAAGTTTGTTGAACTTTTAGTTCTAAATGGTTGTACAAACAAAATTGGTAATCAACTATAAGCTATATCCATGAATTTAACAACAATGCATTATAATTGTCAATAACTTCAAATTTTCCAATTATTCTTATTTTGACTTTATTAATATTAATTAATGATGCTTTTTGAATAGTAATCACTTGAAGATTATATTTCACTCGTTTTATATATTTTTTTAAAATCTTGTTCATATTTCAAATTTTTTTTGGTGAACCTTTGATGTACCTTGTATATATGTCAACTCAATTCAAATCTCTTAGCATTATAATAAAATATACATCAGTAGATTTTTTTGTTAACATAAATTTGTAATTTGACTTGTAAAATGTGAACTTTAACTTAACCTTACTTTGCTTTATTTTTACCATTAAAAATCAGCAAGCATCATTTGTATTAACAATAATTGTTACTGTAGCAGCCATATAACGTGTCACAGTCAAGAATATGGTTTAATAAGTAAAGATTGTTTTTTCTTATGGATAACCATAATCGTTATCATAGCAACCTTATTTTTTATAATTTCTTTTACGCCAAGATACTATATAAATATCAAATCTAATGATAAATTCCAAGTGGGGTTTGTGTAATGAACATGATATGAAATTGCAGTCTTATGATATTTTTTATTGTTTACAATAGTGCTCTTATTTTATGAGAAATATTTGATTTCATAATTGGCTTAATTGTTTTAGAAATTGTTATATTGATTTAAAAAGATTTAATTTAAGAAAACATTAATTGATATTGTAGTACAACCTTTTTTAATGTTTCTACCGATGATATTTGTTTCTGCAAGTATATTGTAAACAAACATTTATCTTGTTTGATTGCTATAATAAAAAAAGCTAGGTTTTACCCGAATAAACTCTTCAGTTTTCTCATTGTTTAAATAGTTTTGTATATTGTTTTATCTTTGTATTTATCAATACCATAGTGTAATGGAAGGTTCTAATCTTTAATGATAGTTGTAATATCTATGGTGTTACGTTTTATTATTTATGCATCAACTATCAAATAAAGATATGATCAAATCTCAACATCACTTGAAAATATGGTTTAATAAGTAATCTTTATTCACTTTTTCAAAATGCACTACAGGTATCACCAAAGCTTAATATCGCCGAAACTAAGATCTAACGGTAAACATTCTTTAAGAATTTGTTCTTTGTTATCTATCTAATTATATATAAGTTTAACCCAATAAAAAAAATAGATGTTGCAACTTAAAAATAAAAATTCAAACTAATTGCACATGGTTTCAATGTTAAAATGGCTAAATAACTGCAATTTTTGTTTTTGATTGTATTATATGTATACAATTTGTAGGAAAATTACTTAGATGTGAAGTTCGTGCTAGCACCACGCATGAAACACATATCGTAGCCAAAGTTTTAAATTGTGAAAGGCGTGGCATACATGAGGCGTTTTCAGGTATATGAAGCGAGTTGTAAGCTTTTCTGGTAAAAATAATACGTAAAACAAATAAAGAAATTCTTACACTTTAAATTAACCAGTGCAAAAAATGAAAAACAAACAATTTAAGATCCGACTTTTACCAAGTATGTATTTTTATTATAGATTAAAAATAAATAATTGAAACTCATATGATTCAAATTTTGATTTCTTAAAATAGTTTGAAGATTACATCAAACTCCAATTTTGATACGTTCTATCAATTCAAATCGATTTGCAAAATTTATTTCGAGAATTAACAAAGATTATTGAAAAACATTCTTTAATTAAATAACAATGAGAGAATTCATTACATTGCTCATGATCGTTATTTCATAAACAATCTTACTTGATCATGTTGATATTAAAATTAAAAATTAAAAAAACACTAATTTTTATTTTCTTAAATTGTCTTTTTTATTTTCATTAAATAATTAAAGTTTAATGATATTTATCTGTGTCAATATCTGCAATTAAAGATTAAAATGTTTTTAAGTCATATGCCTCAATTGTTTGAGACGTGCGAGGCGTACGCTTCATGCGTTTTGTATGCCTCAAGTTGTTGAGACGTAAGCTTTAGAGGTAAAAAGCCTTTTGGAATAAGCCTCAAGTTGTTTTATCTTCTATTTACTCTAGGTGTGCCTAGAGGCGAGTATCGAGGCGTTTTTTTTTAAAATAATGCGTGTGTATGTACACATATATTGTTAAATGTGAATATGTATCATGTTTGTTGAAATTAAAGGGATTTTTGATTTCGGATAGTTCATACTTAGTTTTATATATAATAATCATTGAACTAACATGTTCAACGGATCTACAACATCGATTTTTTTTAAGATTCGCCTTCACAAGAGAAGGTTAACATAGGACATGAGTTAGAGTATTTTGTAGGTCATATATGTTTTTTAATCTATTTTCTTAATACTTAAAAAGTTTAGGCCAGTAGGCAACATGTTTACTATTTAACGGAAGGACAATGCTAATTATATCTAGAATTGTCGCTATTCGCGCATGCCAACGTCTGCGTGTATGTTTTGTAGAAAAACGATAATCCAAATCCAAAGCATTGAAGTGCAGGGAGATCACAACTTTTTATAATGGTTCGACACTAATGCCTATGTTCATTTTATAGCAATCATTAACCATATAATAGCTTAGTACAAAACTTGTGTAAGTTCTGACAATGTTTGCGTACAAAGTTGTATTATAGAACATCAAAATGTTTGTTAATTCTAAATTTTTACCAAAATGCCTTTCTTCTCTTTCGTTGAGCAAAAATATGGAGCAATGCCCAAAAAGTAGCTTCAATGTCCAAGAAATTCCAAAGATTTCCAAATCAGTCCAAAAACAGTGTAAATGTCCAAGTATATGTCCAAATGTTATAGGCAAACGTTTGTACAATGCTTAGAAATCCGAAAGAAGTCCAAAATCCATGGGGAAGATGAAGGCAGCCATTAATGATGCTTAAGAGCTTTAATCCTGTATGCCAAAATGTAGGAAGAGTGTGAATGAGCCAACCCTTTTGAATGCCAAGCTAAAGGGTATTTATAAGTGTGTTTTGGGACCGTCAACCTGAATTTTGTATCCTTGGAGGATACGAAATTCGTATCTCAAAAACGGAGTCGAAAAACCAAGTCCAAGTCGAAAAATCTTGAGTTCTTGAAAACTGAATGAAAACTCGTGTTGATTAGCCCAAAACACCTGATCAACACGGTAAAAATGCATTTGCCAAAAATCCTGGCACTTTGCCACTTTCTATATTTTGAATCCTAGAAAAGCCGTGGTAAACGTGTGTTGATCACGTGAAATAGCCTGATCCACATGGTAATTTTCGTTTGCCAAAATCGTTTGGTATTTGCTAATTTCGTATCCGCTTGTCGGATTCGTGACTTCGACTCCCTCAAAATCTCGATACAGAGCTAGTGAGATTTCAAGTTTTATCGGTGTGCTCAACCATATTTCGAAATGCTAATTTTGTATCCCTTGCCTTGCCAAAATTTTGCATAAGAAACTTATGACACCGAGTCCTTCAAATTTTGATTCCCCTCGCGTCGATCCAGTATTTTCGATCTCCATGTTTCGAATCTTTTTGCCAAGTCGCTTTTCGAATCCCTGGCCGAACACGTGAAAAGCAGTGCCAAGGCTGTGTTGTGACATGAATTCGAAATATGGGGATTCGAAATCCCTGATTTGCCAAGCCATACTTTGGTGCGTGATCGGCCCGGCACGGAGTCGTGGTTTTCAACTGTTTTTCCATGCATATCACCTTATTTTTTCGTGCCAAATCCAATGATCGACCACTATGCCAGATGTGAACAGCCAAGCACGAACACGTGGAAACTGATGATTTTCACGTGCTGATCACCTGTTTTTGAACGTACCAAACCCAAATTATGCCAAGTGCTAGATTTTGATACTGCGAATCGCGCAAGTCATTTTTCGTGATCGTGCCATGTCGATCAGCTTTTTTGAGAGTGTGAAATGCGATTTCGTCGAAATCCATATATTTTTCCGGGATACGTTTTGCCACGTGATCGGACCGACACGCTCAAGCGTTTGAAGCTGATCGGATCAAGTCGATCACGTATTTTTACAATGTCAGTTTTTCTAAGTCCATCGACGATGATTTTACGAAACGACGTCATTTATAATTTTTTTCGAACGCGTCGCGACTTTGGTCGAATCGTTGTGTTTTCTGACGATATTCTCGAGACTTGTGCGCGTCGATAACAAAAAACTTAACGTATGACAACTTTGACAAAAAAACGTGTCAACACTTTGCCTCCCAAAACTTGTCTTGCTTGATTGAAGGAAGATGTGCTTTGCGAGAAGAACTGAAATCCAGAAACCAAAGCCAGGAGAAGTCCGAAGCAAACATTTATAACTAGAAAACAGAAGAGCCACGATCGTGCCAAATCGTATTAACTAGAAACAGGAAATCAAAAAGTATGAAATCCAATGAAAGCCGACGATCGCTACAGATCGTTTAGAGATAACCATAATACCCATAGCTAGGTTATTGGGAAAATCCGAAATTTGTAAGTCTAGAGTATACAATAGCAAGACGAGTTTGAGGTGGCCCAGCCAAAGCGAGAACAAAGAATAACAAGACTAGCCCAATGACCACCGAGGTTGTGTTTGAGCAGAAGATCGACGACCACTAAGGTCGTAATGAACTAGAACTCCGACGATCGGTGAT
Source organism: Allium sativum (assembly GCA_030737875.1). Lineage (NCBI taxonomy): Eukaryota > Viridiplantae > Streptophyta > Magnoliopsida > Asparagales > Amaryllidaceae > Allium > Allium sativum. The sequence continues at coordinate 316,054,323 of CM060915.1, forward strand.
CCAAAGCCCTATTTTATCCTGGACGGATCCAGCGGGGGGCCTGAGTCCAATGTTTGTACTGAACGGATCTATTGAGGGGCCTGAGCCCTATGTTTATACTGAACGGATCGAGTGAAGGGCCGGAGTCCTATGAACAATCTTTATTAAAATTACGGAAGTACAATGGTCGTTAGTCCAACCTATGGCACAATTGGAGACCACAAGCTGGTTCTGTGCGTGTGCAGGATGACATTGCCGCTTTGATTGCATACAAGGAAAGTTAAAAGGCTAGAAGTTGCCAACATCAAGAACCAACATAGTTGACAGATCAGAGTCCGAAAAAGCCATGAAGATCTGTAGGGTCAGATTAGGTGATGATAATGTCATGGGGGCGACCAGTTCTGCCCTTATCCTGAGATGTGGTTGGAGATTGAGCAGTAGGCACTGTTGCTGCAGGGTTCTTGACATACTGCGGTAGTTCGCCGCACTTGACGCGGTGTTAATGAGATCACGGAACTGCCTGCAATGGTCGGTGTCATGACCTGTCAGTTCATGAAAAATGCGGTATCTGTCAGATCTTGCTTGTTTCGGAGTTGGGTCCCTTTTGGGAGGCTTCTGGAAAGGTGCGATTTCATGGATGTCGAGATAATTCCTTTTGAAGCCTTGAGTTATTTCAGTGTAATATGAGAACTTTGGCTCGAAGCGAGGCTGTGAGTTCCTGTTGTTTCAAGATTTACCATTTCCTTTATCGAGCGTTGATGACCCTAGTCTGTTGCAGAGTTGGTTTGGTGTATGGGTTTTTCGTCGCGGGAGTCCTCCCAAAGATATCTTTCGGTCTCGAAGTAGAATTCAACGAGATCACTCAGCGGGTCTTGTCGCAATGAGACTTTGAAATCTGTCTTGTCAAGAATACCGAAAACAACGACCATCAGGACCATGGATGGATGCGATCTATCGACAGAGGTCACCGCCGTGTTTGCTCAAGAAATTTACGTAGAGTCTCACTTGATATTTGCCTGACGGATGTCAATCATGGCGTTCCTGGTTGGGCAATGTGAACTTTAAATAGGTTTTATTAATGGCGCACGGCGCAAAAAAGCGCAAACCCTCTTTGGAGTCTTGGCGCACGACACGTACCTTTTTAACTTTTTGCGCATGTTTAATTATATTAATAAATTTATTATTCTAACAAAATTTCTAAAAAAACTCAATATTTTTTGCTAAAACATATGCAACAAAGACTTTTATGCATTTACGAAAGAAAACAAAATTTCAAGCATAGTAGTTTTCAAATCAAAAATAATAATACACATTAATGATAAAAAAAACTCAATATTTTTTGCTGAAACATATGCAACAAAGACTTTTATGCGTTTACGGAAAAAACATAAAATTTCAAGCACAATAGTTTTCAAATCAAAAATAATAGTACACATTAATGATAAAGTAGAAATCTGAATCTTTCCACCTTGTTGCTCTAGCAGCAACACCCCAACTCGGGTCATCTTCATCGTCAAATACAAGCCCATCTTCAGCATTGAATGCATCATCCATATTTTTAGTTAACCATTCATTACAATCATCAATATCATTCAAAGATATTGGATCAACGGTGCCATAATATGATACCTTCTTTTTAATGCTCGATTGTATTTAACAAATATCAAATCATGAAATATTTTTATGTTACAGTCAAATCGTATAAAGATATTGGACATATATATGAGAAAAAGAAAATATCAAAGGGTATGTTTCAGAGCTGCTTGAATGTTTGTTTTTTGATAATGTTTTCTCTTTCTCCAAATCTGCTTCTCTTAATTTATCGTTCGTGGGTTCTCAGTCTCATTCATTGTTTTTGTATCTATGATAGGTAATATTTTATAATTTTTTATACATTACATTGTATACTTCTGACAATATTAAAAGGAATCTAAACTAAGTTGGATAATAAACCATATGTCAGTTCTAATTGTCGGCATGCTAAGATTAGCTAATTGCATAATTGTAAGGTTATTAACTCGCTAATGATAATCAAATAAAGAATAATAATGATGTAATTATGTTTTCATTTAACTGAAAAAAAAGATATTAACATAGTTACACATTTCATGTCATTATAATAATAATAGTAATAGTAGTGATGGTGGTTGTAGTGGTGGTAAGAGCATTTGTAGTAGTTATAGTAGTTTGAAATGCAAAAAAAAAAACATAAAATAAAGAAAAAGCACGTCATTTTGCGTTGTGTGCCATTTATGCGCCGCACACTATTTGCACCATTTGGTGCACCTTTCCATATGTGTCGCGCCGCAAGTAAAAAGGGCCAAACGTCGCACTGTGGCGTGCGCCATGGTGCGCCTTTCACAACTATGCTCTAAATTGCTCGATTAATTTTCCAACCAAGATCTTCCAATTGGTAATAGATTCTATTTACAACTATCAGAACCATTTAGCCATCACTTGGTCATCACGCCGTCTGGGGCTGAATGTACTTCCGTATGGTGCATGTAGCATATGAAATGAATTGTAGTATCTTTTCTACCATTGAAAGCTCTTCTAACACCAACAGTTTGAAGTTCGGTGGGTTTTGAGAGTTCTTGATATCTTCAGTGAAATGACTGCAAGTAACATAGTCCAAGCTGGCATGGGGAGCCACGCCACGCCTCAGGTGTAGCGTCGAATGACATCGGCGACTTGATTTTCATTGTCCATGCCGAGAAATTGATTCAAGTTATGTATATTGATGGCGGTGTCCCCGGCGTCAAGTCCAACATTAGCAAAAGGTCGAGCACCAAGTAGAATATTTGGTTCGATCCTGATCAGAGGTGCTTTGATGGGTACAAATCCGATATTCGGAACTACAAGAGTTCCTGTGTCTAAAGCTGCGCACATTGGCGTTTAATGCAATATTTTAAATACTGATTCTGAGATTTGATTGACGGCAACCCGAGTTAAACCTTGAATGGGATCGGGGTGTTGCCCATGAGCATAGCCGATCCTGTGGCTGTCTGTGGATTGGTGTCGACACGGGGTTATTTTTGGGGTATTGCCGCAAGTTCCGCGCTAATCCTTGCAGAACGTTAACACTTGTTCTGATCATGTTGCCTTGGCTTGATTGCCTCGTAAAATCTTCAAGTCGGGCGAGAAGAGTGGCCATGGTGGCCTCTTGGCAATGGAAATGCTCTTCCTGCTATTCTAAGCGAGAAGTAAGATCTTTAGTTAAATTCTTGATGACTCGGTCGATGTTGTCGCGAGTGACATAGTTTGATGGTGTTCGGTCGAGGAGAGTTCTTGCCGCTCCTCCACACTAGCTCCTTCCGAGCGAGCCAACTGTTTCCTTTTTTAACCATGGCGGAAGCGAGTGAGATTCGTTTCTTATAAAAAAAGATTAAGTTTGAATTCTAAAATCCAAAGATCAAAGTCGAGCGCTAAGGTCGAGAACTAAAGTTGAAAACTAAAGTCGGGAACTGAGACTGAAGCTATGCGCCCTCTAGCTGGCATGCTAAAGTGTTGACGTTGGGAATTGTCGTTGTTCGCTCACACCAACGCCTGTGTGTATGTTTTGTAGAAAAACGATAATCCAAATCCAAAGTAATGAAGTGCAGGGTGAACACAACCTTTTATAATGGTTCGGCCCTAATACCTACATCCACTTTATAGTAATCATTCATCATATACTAGTCGATTACAAAAGTTGTGCAAGTTCGGACAATGTTTGCGTACAAAGCTGTATTATAGAACAATACAAATGTCTGTTAATTCTAAACTGTAACCAAAATGCTCCTTCGTTGAGCAAAAATATGGAGTAATGTCCAAAAAGTATAAATATCCAAGAAATTCCAAAGATACCCAAATCAGTTCAAAAACAGTGTAAATATCCAAGTAGATGATCAAATGTTGTAGGCAAACGTTTGTACAACGTTTAGACGTCGAAAAGAGGTCCAAAATCCATGGGGAACATGAAGACAGCCATTAGTGGTACTTGAGAGCTTCAATCTCGTATGCCGAAGTGTATGAAGACTATAAATGGGCTAATCTCTTTAAATGCCAAGCTAGGGGTATTTATATGTGAGTTTTGAGACAATCAGCCCGAATTTAGTATCCTAAAAACGGAGCCAAAAAACCATGGCCAAGTCGAAAAATCTTGAATTCTTGAGCACTGTGAAAACTCGTGTCGATCAGCCCAAAACAGCTGATCAACCTGGTAAAAACACCAACGCCTGTGTGTATGTTTTGTAGAAAAACGATAATCCAAATCCAAAGTAATGAAGTGCAGGGTGAACACAACCTTTTATAATGGTTCGGCCCTAATACCTACATCCACTTTATAGTAATCATTCATCATATACTAGTCGATTACAAAAGTTGTGCAAGTTCGGACAATGTTTGCGTACAAAGCTGTATTATAGAACAATACAAATGTCTGTTAATTCTAAACTGTAACCAAAATGCTCCTTCGTTGAGCAAAAATATGGAGTAATGTCCAAAAAGTAGTTTAAATATCCAAGAAATTCCAAAGATACCCAAATCAGTTCAAAAACAGTGTAAATATCCAAGTAGATGATCAAATGTTGTAGGCAAACGTTTGTACAACGTTTAGACGTCGAAAAGAGGTCCAAAATCCATGGGGAACATGAAGACAGCCATTAGTGGTACTTGAGAGCTTCAATCTCGTATGCCGAAGTGTATGAAGACTATAAATGGGCTAATCTCTTTAAATGCCAAGCTAGGGGTATTTATATGTGAGTTTTGAGACAATCAGCCCGAATTTAGTATCCTAAAAACGGAGCCAAAAAACCATGGCCAAGTCGAAAAATCTTGAATTCTTGAGCACTGTGAAAACTCGTGTCGATCAGCCCAAAACAGCTGATCAACCTGGTAAAAACACGTTTGCCAGAAATCTTGGCACTTTGCCACTTTCTATATTTTGAATCCCAGAAAAGCCGTGTCAAACGTGTGTTGATCACGTGAAATAGCCTGATCTGCTTGGTAAATTTCGTTTGCCAAAATTGTTTGGCATTTCCCAATTTCGTATCCGCTTGCCAGATATGTGACTTCGAACCACTCAAAACCACGATACGGAGTTGATGAGGTGTAGAGTTTCATCAGTGTGCTCAACCATGTTTCGAATTGCCAATTTCGTATCCCCTGCCCTGCCAAAGTTTCGTATCAGAAACTCATGGCATGGAGCCGTGTAAAATTCAAATCCCCTCATGTCGATGCAGTATTTTCGAGCTCCATATTTCGAATCCCTTTGCCAAGCCGCTTCTCGAATCTCTGACTAAACACGTGAAAAGCAGTGCCGAGGCTGTGTTGTGACATGGAGATTTCGAATCTCTGATGGGATTCGAAATATTGGGATTCGAAATCCCTGATGAGATTCGAAATATAGGGATTCAAAATCCCTGATTTGCCAAGCCATACTTTGGTGCGTGATCGGCCCGACACACAACTGTGGTTTTCAATTGTCTTCCCATTCGATCACCCCATTTTTTCGTGTCAAATCCAATGATCTACCACTTTGCCAGATGTAATCAGCCAAGCACAAACACGTGGAAAATGATAATTTTCACGTGTCGATCACTAATTTTTGAACGTATCAACCAAAATTTTGTCAAATGGCAGATTTTGATGCCGCGAGTCGCGCAAACCATTTTTGTGATCATGTCATGCCGATTAATCATTTTTAAGTGTGTGAAACGCGATTTTGCCAAAATTCATATATTTTTCCGTGATGTGTTTTGCCACGTAATCGGACCGACACGCTCAAGCGTTTCGAGCTAATCGGACTGAGTCGATCACGCATCTTTACCATTCCAGTTTTTCCAAGTCCATCAACATGATTTTACGAATTAATGTCATTTTCAATCTTTTCCGAGCGCGTCACTACTTCGACCGAATCACTTTGTATTTTCTGACGACGTTTCCGAGACTTGCGTGTGTCGCTATCCAAAAATTTGACGTGTAACAGCTTTGACCAAAAAGCGTGTCAACAGATTCGCCTTCACAAGAGAAGATTAACATAGGGCATGACTTAGAATATTTTGTAGGTCGCATCTGTTTTTTAATCTATTTTTCTAATACTTAAAAAGTTTAGGCCGGAGGGCAACAAGTTTACTATTGAACGAAAGGACAATGCTAATTGTATCTAGAATTTGCATAGTGTAAAACTGTATATATTGCTAGTCATAACTAGCATTTTGTAGTGTAAAAATTGGATATAATGCTAATTATGTTCGTTATTTGTCCTTTTGTCCATAAATAAACTTGATGTTTTTCAGCTTATTTTTTATTTAAAGTTTGTCATTTTCCCTTATTTTGTTTTCTTTCTTGTTTATCCAGGAAACGTATTAATTATACTTTTGAATATACTATTTATTTATTTAATATGATGCATAAATGCTTATATATTTAATTCCTGATCAGTGACGGATGCCTTAAGATGTTTTTTGTATCACAACGGATAGCATCCATAATAAAAATCAGCATACAATTTATCAAATGGGATTATGTTAATATGTGTCCACTGAACAAATGTTCACAACCATAAAAACAAATTAATGATTTTGGACAAAACAATAATAGGTAAAAAGTCATATTATATTACACAAAGTCATATGGATTCCCATTTTAAAATATAATCTTAGTAAGTTTCTAGTGGGATTCTGTTAACATTTAGCTTTCAAAAATATGTAAGTTTATTTCAATGTTATGATGTAACAATGCAATTTAATCTCTGCTGATATTAGTCTCGATTCATATAACATCAATTGGATATTTGATTTTGTTCAAATGAATTGAAACATGAAGAAACTCCTTGAAGATTTTGTAACATTACCATTTCTAAACAGAACAAACTTATATTTTTGAATATACTATCTATTTATGTAATATAATAGATAAATGCTTATATATTTAATTCCTGATTTGTGACAGATGTCTTAAGAAGTTTGTTGTATCACAACGGCTAACATCCATAATAAATCAATATACAATTTATCAAATGGGTTTATGTTCATATGTGTCTATTGAACATATGTTAACAACAATAAAAACAAATTAATGATTAGAGACAAAACAATTTTAGATGAAAACTCATATGGAATATATTACACAAAATCATAAGGCTTCTCATTTTAATATATAATCTTAGTAAGTGCCTGGTGGGATTATGTTAACATTTAGCTTTAAAAATATATAAGTTGATTTCAGCAATGTTATGATGTAACAATGCAATTTAATGTTTGTTGATATTAATGTCGATCCATATAACATCAATTTGATATTTGATTAAATGAATTGAAACATGAAGAACCTCCTTAAAGATTTTGTAACATTACCATTTCTAAACAGAACAAACTATTAGTCACACGGTATCTTAAATAATAATTTTTTGTGAGTAGTTTTTTGGCACTAATCAAGTATCATATTTTTCTTCGGAAAGCTATCAGCACCAACCTAAATTTGTCTTTGTCTAAGTACATCAAGATTTTATTTGTGCTTTTGTAGCCCACATTGCTGCACTCATATTATTCCATATTGTTAATTTAAGCTACCATACTTGGTTGTTCGATTGAAGTATAGAATTGACCATTGTTTGTTCAGTTAAATATAGAATTAGGTATCATGCATGTTGCGGTTGAAGTTTTTAACTTTAAAACAAGGAGATTATTATTTTGTAGTTGACTTTTCTTTATAATATATGTTAATGCGGTACGTGTTATTTGCTTTTGCAGTCGACTTAATCTATATGCATTTTTTCTTTATGTATTAAGGATTTAAGCTGATATGAGCTTATTGATTGAAGTGTTGGCTTGGGTTGGTTTCTTCCAATGCATTAGAAACATGAAATATATTTCCATTTTCTCCCTCCCTCACACACAAATAATATTTGCCTTTTTTTTTATCATAATGCTTGTACACTTCTGGGACGTTGGTCTGATTTGTTTAAAGCAATGGATCAATTTTGGAGTAATTCTCTTTTGGAATTCTATGATAAAAGAAAGTACATAATACTCTCCATCCGTAATCAATTCACAAACGGACATGTATTTAATCGAACAAGACATCGAAAATGGTATATTTACGATTTCTTTGAAGATAACCTCATATGCGATTTAACTCTTGTTTTGTTTTAGAGAAACCGTGCTAGATCTATATTTTTATTTTCATATCCTTATTTTTGAAATGTCAGCTTTTTAAACGTGTGAATGTATATTGTGTTCATATTTTCAAATAATTTACTTAACAATAAGCCTTCAAGCGAGCATGAATACAACTTAAGGTAACTTTTGAAATCTTAGAATCATAGTTGTTAAGGCGTGCCTTGGGCTTAGGCGCAAACGCAAACTTTGGGCCTCGCCGGCCTTCGAGGCGCCTCGACTAACTGAGGCGCAAATATGGCGCCTTTGGCGCTTTTTCTCGAGTCCTAAGGTTCAAATAAGCGCGCCTCGAGAAATAATTGATTTTATGCCAAGTCCACTTTCGTTTGGATCCGATCCGGCTTTCAACTCTCAAATTCGAACGGTTTTGTTCAATTTTTAGGGTTTTCCCTCACGTTTTAGCGCATTCGGCACTCAAAAAATTTGCCTTCTCTACTGTTGCTGAAATCAGGTACAGGGACGAAGCCAGGAATTCATCAAGAGAGGCCAATTTTTTTTAGTGAAGTACCTGAAATATATCATAATAAAAAATAGCCGAAAAAAGTAAATTGATTAATCAACTAGCTAAGAATTTAAGTGCAACTCTACTTAAATCCGTCTAGAATAATTCATAGTGAAATGAACGGTCCAAAAAAAAAATCAAATCGACTAACTATGAATTTAAATACAATTATACCCATGTACAAATACATGATATCATCAACTTACCATTGTACAGTCAAAACAATAATCAAATAGGACCTTGAAATTACGTACTTGTTCAATTATATACAGCTTGAAGTGAATGAAAAATACACAATAATGCATTGTGATAACAGTGACAGTAGTACGTACTTTACAATACACTAACCAACAAATAATCTATTTCTTATTATTGGCTCTTAGCACACTTTTAGAAACCAAGAGGGGCACAGTCCGTACTTGCCCTCTAGTTTCGTCCTTGTATATGTATATACATGTATGTATACCATGTATATATGTATATTTTAAATATTAGCAGCAGTTTTTTATCTGTTTTTCATTTAAATTAATTAGTTTAATGGTTTAGACTTTAATCTAAACTACTTTTAGAAACCAGGCGGCACGGCCCTTACTTGCACTACCGTACTTTCGTCCCTGTATATGTATATACATGTACGTATGTATACCATGTATATATGTATATTTCAAATAGTGAATATTAGGCTCACGTCCCTATTTTGAAACTTAATTAGGCTCACATCCGGTCATAAACTTATTGTAAATTAGATCCCTGTTTTCAAAACTTATAAAATAATAATTAAAAAAAATCGTAAATTAGTAATAAAATATATTACGCATTATAAAAAAAATTCAGTTCAAAAAACAACAAAAATAATGTCAGAAAGAAGAAAACAGCAAAAAAACAGAAAAAACTGCAGTTAAATGCATAATATTATGCACCTTTTTGATTTTATTGCATGCATATATGCAATTATTGCAGTTCTTCCAGCGGATAGATTTAACATAAATTTTCAGTTCATTTTTATTTGCATCCAAATGTGCAAATTTCTCAAAAAAATGCACACATGTGTGCAACATTTTTATAGGATAAAAAGTAGGGACCTAATTTATAAAAAAAAAACAAAGTTCTGAAAATTTTTAAACCCGCCTCCTATTTTATTTTTTCCGCCTTTTTGTATTTTTTTTTTAAAAATGTGCGTACGTTCATAATTTTTTTCTTTCTAAAATATGGAAATAATGTCAGGAATTTACGGAAATCGAAAAAAAATAGTTGCATACATTTATGCAATTATTACTGATAATTGCATATATGTATGCAATTTTTCTGTAAGCTGTTTTCAGATTAAAATTTGAAAATAAACCTGCACAAATATATGCAAGTATTTGAAATTTTTGCGCACATGTATGCATTTATTTGCATGAATAAAAATCAACGAAGATGTATGTAGTGAAAAATATGCACGGATGTATGCAGGAAAGTGATATATGTGCATACTATTATGCATTTAACTGGAAATTTCATTTTTTTTTGTTTTTTGATTTTTGACGCCTTCGTTGATGGTTTTTTGTTCTGAATTTTTTAGTGTTTACATGTTTTATTTAAATACGAATTTACGTGATTTTTTTATATTTTTTTTATATTTTTTTGATGACTTTTCAGAAAATAGGGACCTAATTTACAATAAGTTTATGACCGGTTTTTTTTTTATATTTTGAAACTTAATAGGGACCTCTAAAAAACGCACCCTTTCAAATATTAGCAGCAGTTTTTAAACTATTTTTCATTTAAATTAGTTAGTTTAAAGGTTTAAACTTTAATCTAAACTCGTTAGATAATTTAGTGAATTATGTTTTAAATTCTAAACTAAAAAATATATATGTTTTAAAATTTATCGAGTTATGTTTTAATTTTAAAGTTTAAAGAGTTACGTTTTAAATAATTAGATTTATTGAATTTGTTATCGTTTTAGTTTCGAAATTGCATTTGTGACTTGTATCTACTAATCTATGTTTTTTATCATTAAATTTATCAGTTTTAGCAACATTTTGTAGTGCGGTTTTTTTCTAGCAAAAAGGCCCCTACTTGTATAAAGGTTGCACAAAAAACTCAAGGCTCAAGCCTTGCGCTTTAACTACTATGCTTAGAATCAAATTTTGTATAAACAACCAAAACCAACATTTTGGACAACCATCAATTACAAAGTTCCAATCCAAGCTAAACTTAGTATCCATCATGCACATAGACAAACACACATACACATGTACACTTAAGAGCTGAATGTTGGTTTGAATCACCATGGCAACATAGAATATACTCTTAATTCACCTGGATATTCATACATCCGCTAGGGTTGATCCCTTGGCTCATATATATATATATATATATATATATATATATATGCTTGCTCACACTTACACACATGTATACAGTACATTCACATTTGTTGTCATTTTTCTCTTTAAACATGCTTTATAATGGACTTATAATCAATGACGTAGCGATTATGATCTGTTTGACCTATTTGATTTGTTGTGCAGCGTCAGATAGTAGATTCACCATTGACGTAAGTGAACGAAAGTCTTTTTACAATCTATTGAAATTGGAGATTGCTATAGTCAACATGTCATGTCTTGATAGAAAATGCTTACTTTTACTAGAAGCCATAGATTTATATCATTTTCCAATGGAATTTCATCAGTCAGTCTCTAGTAGACGTTCTTCCCACGCAAAAGCTCATGTTGTAAGAGACTATCCTGAAGGATGTGGACGACACATTCATACCCAAAAGGATGCGGCGAATAATGAGAAAGCATATGACAATGTTGCATGTACAAAATTCAATTGCACAAAAGATGTTGTAAGAGACTATCATAAAGGATGTGGACGACAAATTTATACCCAAATGGATGTGGTCAACTATGAGAAAGCAAATGATAATGTTGCATATCGTTCTCCAGTGAAATTTCATCAGTTAATCTCAAGTAGACGTTCTTCCCATGCAAAAGCACATGTTGTAAGAGACTATCCTAAAGGATGTGGACGACAAATTCATACCCAAAAGGATGTGGTCAATAATGAGAAAGCAAATGATAATGTTGCATATACAAAATTCAATTGCGCAAAAGATGAAGATGAAATGCAATTGTCTAAAAGGAATTCAGAGCAAGCAAAGAACTTTTCATTTGAAAAGTGCATGTCAATAAGAATGAACAACGGTTTAACTTTCGACTTCAAGAAGAATAAAAATTCTTCCTCGTCACTTCTTTCCTTGAAGGTATTAACTTTTTATTTTACACTCCTTGAATAGATTTTGGTCATTTCACATGCCATATTAATTTAGAATTTCTTGAAGACACAGTAAATAGTTAAAATTTAATCTAAGTCTCTAGTTCTTGTTTTTTCCTTAAAATTGTTGGAACGTTCAATGTGGGACTAGAAACAAAAACAAAAGTGAATTGAGACAAAAATCAATTCAAATATTTCTATTCAAATGATTTACAGCCATTGAGATATTTTTTAAGTTTTCAAATTACATTCGACAGAGTTGGAATCTAATTTCGATTTATGATAAATGGCATTTTATTACATTAAAGATTGATATGTCAACAAAAATAATTAATAGAGAACGAAGCTACTTTGTCATAATACCTCTGAAGGTTATAGCTGAATATAGGTTAATGTGAAAACTTTAAACCTATGTCTATTTTTAAAATTGCATGTTATTAAAAGATATTGTTAAAAAGACTCCTAATTAAAATTTATTGGGTGCGAGGTGTTTTTTTTTTTTTTTTTTTTTTTTTTTGAAATTCTTATGGAGAGTGTCATCCCCCTCAGGCCAACTCAAAGAAAGTAAAAATGTAGCTGTCATCATTATTTTGGTGATCCTGGAGTATTTGTAGCTTTTTTTTCTATTAGACCTCACAACAAAGGCTTTTCAGTGAATCATTATCAATTTTCTTTTCTTTTTCGGTGGTCGTTGCCGATTTTTGCTTTGCACAAGGGTAAAAGCTAAATTGTTTAGTTTTATTTATCACGTCTTTTCACGATATTTTTTTTTCTTGATACAGTCCTCCCCAAGTAGGAGGTTTTTCTTTAATGTATTTAAAGATAATGTTAGGGGATGTATTGTTTAATCTAGCAGTGTACCAAGTAGTGTAGCAATTGATATTTTAATTTTTGTTCATTATAATAAAGTCTTTGCATTTTGATCAGGATCGTCATACAATCAAACAAAGAAAAGAGCATGAACCTAATGCGTCACTGTCGAACCAATTGGAAGATAACAAAAAGGTAATGAATGACTTTAAAGAAACAAACAATACAAATTCAATGGAGCTACACAATGAAGTACACTCAAAGGTTAGTTCGTCAAATGATATCGTGGCTTCTATATTGCAAAATAACACATATACCATAGAGGAAGTCACTAAGGCCGAACTTGAATTGCAAAAAACTAAGAAGGAAGCTAACGAACATACCTTGAGAAAGAAAAGAAAGATGGAAAGTCAATATGAGGTGGTTGTTGATCAAAAAAAGAGCAAGAATAATTCAATGGAGCTACACAAAGAAGTACACTCAAAGGTTAGTTCGTCAAATGATATTGCGGCTTCTATATTGCAAAAGAACACATATACCATAGATGAAGTCACTAAGGCTGAACATGAATTGCATAAAATTGAGAAGGAAGCTAAAGAACATACATTGAAAAAGAAAAGAAAGATGGAAAGTCAATATGAGATGGTTGTTGATCAAAAAAAGAGCAAGAATAATTCCTTGGTGGGTGATAGCAACATAGATGTTTCCATTAATTTTGAAAGTGACAATGACAAAGTATTGAATGCCTTGCAATTGTTTCGAGCAATATATAATAGGAAACTCAGCTATAACTTAGCATACAACGAATTTGTAGAAAAATATGGCAAATTCAATCAAGGGGTCATTGGAAAAATTCCTGGGGTAGAAATTGGAGATGAGTTTTATTTTAGAGCAGAGATGTACATTGTTGGTTTGCATTGTCAACTTGTAGCTGGCATTGATTATGTCAAACTACATGGTAAAAGAATTGCTACAAGCGTAGTATCATCTAATCGTCAATATTCTAATAAAAAATGCGGTGGTGATGTACTGATGTACTCAGGCATAGGAAGAGCATTGGAAAATGATGTGAAACTTGAGGGTAGAAATTTAGCATTGAAAAATAGTATTAGAGATAAAATCCCAATTCGTGTTATTCATGGACGAACGATTTTAGGTAAAAAAACCTATGTGTATGATGGGTTGTATATAGCTGAAAAATATACCATTGAGGGTTGTAAGTTGACCTTTCAACTGCGTAGAATTCCCGGTCAAGCTAAAATTAATATTAAAGGGTTAGAAATATCGCATAATCCGCCATTGTATGATGTTTCTAACGGTGAGGAGGACAAACCAATCAGAGTGGTGAACGATATTGACAATGAGAGGTTTCCCACGCCATTCACATACATTACCAAGTCAATATATCCTTCTTCATACATTGTGACCAAGCCAGTATGTTGTGATTGTGTGGATGGATGTTCCGACTTTGTTAAGTGTGCATGTGTTTTGAAAAATGGAGGGAGTCTTCCTTTTAATTCTGATGGAGCTCTCGTGGAATCCAGGCCTTTGGTTTACGAATGTGGTCCAAATTGTAAGTGTCCTTCATCTTGTGACAATAGGGTGAGCCAAAAGGGTATCAAATTCCCATTGGAAGTTTTCAAAACTAAAACACGTGGTTGGGGGGTAAGTTCTCAGTCTTTTATTCCTAGCGGTAGTTTCATATGTGAATATGTTGGAGAGATATTGGAAGAACAAGATGCGGAGAAGAGGACTAACGACGAGTACTTATTTGCAATTGGAAACAATTATCATAATAAATCTCATTGGGATGATGTTGTTAGTAATACACCTAGCTTGCAGAAAGATGCATGTCAAGGAGTCGATGAGTTGAGCTACTCCATTGATGCATTAAAGTACGGTAATGTGACAAGATTCATCAATCACAGTTGTAGCCCAAATCTTGTTGCACAAGAATTATTATATGACAATGATGATAGAAGGATTCCTCGCATTATGTTATTTGCGGGAGAAGATATTCAACCTAATCAGGAGTTGACATATGACTACAACTACAACGTCGATCAAGTTTATGACATAAATGGCAATCTAAAGAAAAAAGAATGCCATTGTGGATCTTCGGAGTGCATTGGTTGGTTGTACTGAAAATATTTCACCTTTAATTGCTCTAGGTTTTTTTTATTCATCCTTGAAATCAAAGCAAACTTTTTGTTAATGTTTAATGTTTTATATGTTCTTCAAGTCGACACGAATGTACATTTTCTTGGTGTTAATTTCACCTACTTGTATTAGAATGCCGTTTGTTGGATTGATTTCACTAGTTTTCAATATATTTCTTTTTATTTCATGTTCTCCTTTATCGTTTTCCCTAGTTAGTTAGGAAAAAGGTGGGAATAATGTTGATATCTTGGAATTTTGCAGACTTTGACTTTTGTAGATTTATATTTCTAGATAAAGAGTAGGGCTGTATATCGAACATGACGGTCTGTTGTCCGGCTCGGTCCGAAGCTATATGGTGTTTGGTCCGTACGATTCTTTTATAGGACGGGACTTGGACACACTAATATTGGTTTGATCCAAAATGTTCGGTGTTTTACTATTATCCAAGGCTACTTCAGACATGATGGTCCGTTGTCCGGCTCGGTCCATTGTCTGGTTCGGTCCGAGGCTATATGGTGTCCGGTCCGAATTCATTATAGGACAGGAGTAGGACACACCTTCGTCCGGTCCGGTCCGACCTGTTTGCACCCCTAATAAAGAGTGATACTTTATTCAGACAAATGACTCATTTTGATGTATTAAGGGTTTGAAACAGAAAATTCCAAAGCCTCTTTCAGAGTTAGTGATGGTGATCAAAGTTTTCAAAGTGAGATTTAAATCTTATATCATAAAGCCTAAATTTTAAATTGTAGATTTTAAATATTCACATATTAAGGTTTATTCACGTGTTGAGTTGATTTTGATGATTGCACTTCAACAATTAAACTTAAAACTTAATTTTTTCTTGGTTTCATTTTTTGTTTTGTTTTAGGAATATTATATTGCAAATTGTGAATCTAAATAAGTATATTGAGTATGTTAGCATGAGTTGAATGTGTGTTTGATTGTGGTTTTAACTATGTTTGAATTGAAATGTAAAGGAAGTTATTCGATCTGAGTCAATTTAAATTGTAAGATTTTTGGTAACAATGGTCATCGGCTTCATTATGTCACCGCCACCAAATCATCATCATCTTTACTGTTTTGACCCTTGAATATTTTATATATTTTTTAATTTATGTTTCATAATCATTTTTTTAAGAATCACTTTGTGTACCAATTAAATAGAGCACTAGTAGATACACATGTTATGGTGCATTCTCACTTTCCACTTCACATCTCTTCCGAAACCTTCATTGGATACGTTCAAACCTTGCGTGAGTGGTCATTGATCCTAGTTGTAAAGGGGTGAGCAATCCCTTGTAGCAGAAATTTTTAATTATAAGATCGTGGTATGGAGGATTAAAACAAACAAATTGATCAATTCTTCAATTAGATCACAAAAATAATAGTAATTAAATATAAAAGAGAAAATGAGACACCAGAGATTTACAATTATGATAGCGTGCTTGTGCTTTGGGAGAGATTACTTGAAATCACAAGAATAATAAAAATCCATAATTTGATCGATTAGGGATTAGTTTTTCTTTATCGACCTATATTATTTCCTTTTGAGTTGTGTGGATGACGAATTCCATGTGTATACCCCTTTGTTTACGGTTTTCTCCAATTCATGTGATCCATTAGGTGCGAGTGAATATATGAAAGTTTTAAGTAAAGTAAGGTTGGAATTAAGAAAAGTTTTCACAAATTTAAATTAGCAAAGTTTCTATATATTTCAAAATTGCAAATTAGGAAAGTTTCCATGTATTTTCAAATTTGCAATTTAGAAAATTTTCATATAACTGAGTCGCAATAAATAAATAAAGTAAAAGGAATCGGTGGCTGGTGAAATTGATGACTATAGAATGTTTACATGGTAAGTTTTCTGAGGTTGCGATATTTTCTTTTTTTGAAAGTCCCTTCACCGTAATGCGCTATTGGAACATGCACTCCAAATGTATCTATTTTTTAGAGTGGCAAGGTCGCTATTGGTAATATGGTTTGCTCTTATCTGTCATTTCATTTATTTACCTTTCTCTTCGCTGTTCTCTGGTTTGGTCACATTCTGTAAAATTATTACTGTGCGCGCGCTGCATAGACTGTATGTGAATATCCCATAGAACCCAATTCGGACTTAAAAAGAAAATGGTTTTGGTAGGCTGTTAGCTTACCTCCTTAAGCTGAATATATATAACCTAGCGATATAATTTAATTTATAAATTAACAACGTAGAAATACATAGTATACATAATACATGGGAAGGTAACTGTTTTGAATTACAATGTACTTACTCTGAAGTGTGTAACTGGGTCATAAAAGATTTATTCCAATATAAATGTTCCAAAATATTTTAACTATTTTGTGTAACAGTTAAGTTGTCTGAAATGCATCTTAAATGGTATATGTTACAAACATAATTGATAGCAATTGATTCTTATGTTTGGTTAATTCTTAATAAATTTTCCATATAAAATGGATAACAGAAACATCAATCATTGATTCAAGATTGTGCCATTGCAAAGAAAAATGCATCTGGTAAGGATGATTTCATCGTATAATGCTAGATATATATTTCTTTGAATGCTATGTTTTCTCATATTCGACTTAAAGTATTTATATTTATATGTTTTGCTCCTTGGCCAGTATTTTTCCTTTTATAATAAACTCCGTTAATGCAAACTGTTTGCACTTTGCAGCATTTAAATTTAATTGCATAGTTAAATATAGAAAAATTTACAAATTTAGGCAACTTTTGTAAATTTATTACAAATTTAGATCACTTTTCAAAATATTTACAGAAATAGACCAATTTTGGCTATGTATATTTTGCCGATAATTTTTAGTTGGTGAAATCGTTGACACAAATATTGAAAGTAGTTGGTGATTTTTCAAAAAATTGCCAACTAGTTTTCATTTTTTTCATGTTGACAATTTTTGAAGAATCGTTAGTTGACGACTTTTGAAAAATCGTCAATTAAAAAATCTCATTCAAACTGGCCTATATTTGTAGTTACTTTCAAAACAGATCTAAATTTGTAATGTGTTTACAAAAGTGGCCTAAGTTTGTAATAGGTCTAACATTTTTTTATGTGTTTGTATATAGTGGATTCTTCCGATGAATCTTTTTCCCTCTTCATCTCATGATAATCTATGATTTCTTTTTGTCAAAATTCATGCTGCTAAAGATATAGAAGAAAGAAGAGGCGACTTCTTTTTTGCGGCATGTCGTGTGTATATTTTACGGTTTTGCTTTGAATCTGAAATTGTTATAGAACAGCTAGTAGAAGGTTGCATATTTACTTGGATTATAGTTGCACTTTGGATTAAAGTCATGCGTGCATGCCATTTAATCTATCTCAGATGACACTTCTATGATTTTAATTTGATTGTGTCAAGCAGTTGACCTTCTACATATTTTCGTTAGTGCTTGCTGACTGGAAATAACCAAAAAAAAAAAAAAAAAAAAGCTGGAATATATTTGATGCAGTTTGTGCTGCCAGTGTGTGGTTTTCTGCATCAATCTAATATGAATAGAATGAAAAAGAATCCATGTAGTATTAGACTGATACAGTATGCGTATGTTTGTATGAATGTGTGTGTGTATATATAGAAATGTGTGTGCGCTTTGATTTCATTTGACATGAAAGGCAATATTGGAGAGAAGGAACATGAAGCTGCAACTGAGCTGATTTGGCCGAGCTAAAAATACTGAGCAGAAGCAAAGAATTTGGATTGTTACATAGGTGCTTCTTATATTCAGAAATGTTTATGTTTTGTTTACTAAACAGATGAGTGGATGGATGCATCATAACAAGACCAATTCTTCTGTTCTTCCATGTCCCTCCAATCAAATCTCTTCATTTCCGTTTTGTTACATTTAAGTCTCTCAACAATTGAGGGATTTAACTGCAAAAGGTAAAAATTAGGGTGCTGTGATTGGATGGAACACGGGAGGACATGGGAAATGAGGACAGAATAATTGGTGTGCATCATTAGTGCAAAGAATTTGGTTGTTGCACTACTTTTATTTTAAATTGTTTTGTTAGTGATATAAATGTTAAATGGTGAATGGTACATATTGATAATGAGATTTTATTTATTGATGTAGGTATTTCCAGAATTTTAAAAATACATTGTAGAAATCTGTGTTCTCTAAATTCAATGTTGACTGCAGAGATAAATTGGGGCAAGAATTTGTCTCTAAATGTCTGTTTTTTATCGAGGATAAAATCATTTCGTATGAGAAAAATTTCAAATCAGTTCATATCTCTTGAACCTGTGGACCTTTTTGGCAAAATGTATTGATCATGTGGCAATATATAATCGAAAAACTGAGTGGATTAAGACCAGCAGAATCTCCATCTTCATGAAAGCAGAAATATACTGTGCATTATTTTTTAGCATTTGATACAACTTGGGCGTGAAAATTCCAGTTTGTACTTGTAAGTTGTAACTGATGCCATACATAAATGGCACATTGCTCAAACGGTGGTGTAAATACATTGCTAATATGTTGCTTCAATAACAAACCAGTAAATGTTAATATAGCGATTCTTCGTTTCTACTTCATTGTTAATCCACATGGCACTGAACGGTTGGCTGAAACTGAGAAAGCAACATGGAGTATGGTAGACTCTATAAAGCCAAAAATAATTTTGCTTGGATTTAACCATGGGCGGACCCAGGAATTACCACAAGGGTGGGCTAAATTTAAAGCAACCGTTTTTTAAAATTATAATGTAATTTCAATTACTACTACAAAACAACGATCACAAGGAAAGATTCAAAATGATAAGAAGTAGATTCATATTTACTTTTAATACATAACATTTAACTTAATTGTGCACGACGGGTTTTCGTAGAGTCAAATTCCTTAACTACATAATCCAAATCAATCTTCAAAGCAAAATCACGCTCCAAATAAAGAGACATGCAATCAGCAAGAAATTCATCCCTCATAGCATTGCGGATCGCCGTTTTCACATATTTCATACCTGAAAATGCTCTTTCGGTAGTTGCGGTAGTGACAGGAAGTGTTAGCACAAGACAAATCAACTTATCAATCATATAATAGTTTTCAAACTTTCTCGTCATAAATAATGATTGACATAAACCAGCAAGTCTAGTTAGATTTTCAAATTGAGGATCACTTTTAACATCTAGCTCATAATGCATCAATTAACATTGCAAAGCATGAATGTCTTGTCCACTAAAATCGATGAAGTAAAATTTTTCGGCAAGCTTGCATATATTTTCTGCATTAAAAGACTTAAAGGCATCACTAGGATCTAGAGCTGAACTAAGAGTAAGAAGTTCAACCATCGCACCATTGAATCTATTTTCTAACTCCATTAGTTGGAAATCGATCGTAGAGTTAAAAATGTCATAATGATAATGATGTTCAACCGTGATGGCATCCCGTTGTTGACGGCTATGACTTGTACCCTCTTTATATGGAGAACTCATATTAGAAACTACAATGTCATGACGATAACAAAAAGTTAACAAAGTCTTTAAAAATGTATCTCATTGCTCCAATCTTAACTTTGGCAGAAGAATTTTTGTTGTTGAAACTAATTTCATCGCATTCAAAATATCTTGAGATTTGCGTTGTAATGGTAGGCAAAGTCCATCAATGATGCCCATTATTTTATCCATCAAGTGCAAAATAAATAGAAAATCAAAGCTTCTTAACGTTTTGAATATACCAAAAGTTTGACCTCTCATTGTTTGATGTCCACTCTTTTTAATACATTCAACAACCAAGCAAGCAGCATCATACATATTTATTAAATCTCTCACGGAATCATAATGTGAGCTCCAACGAGTATCTCCAAGACGGTATAAAGTACCAATTTGATTAGCCCCTGTATTTGTTTGTCGTTCTCCACTAAGCAACATTTTCTCAATCTCATTTTTCTGAGCAGTCTTTAACTCACAAAGACGTTTTGGAGATGCAACAACAAGATTAACAACATATGTTAAATGAGAATAAAATTGCCAAACATTAGGTTCGTCTTTTGCTGCTGCAACTAATGCTAGTTGTAATTGGTGAGCAAAGCAATGCACATAATAAGCAGACGAACAATCTTTAAGAATCAATGCTTGTAAACCTTTCCATTCTCCACGCATATTACTAGCACCGTCATAACCTTGCCTCCTCAAATTTTAAATTGTTAGATTAAATCTTCCAAGCATATTAGATATCTCAGTCTTAAGACATAATGCTGATGTACTCTGAACGCCAATAATATCTAGAAAACGTTCTGCCATTAAACCATCATATGTGACATATCTCAATACAAGAGCCATCTGTTCTCTTTTAGCTTCATCCTGAGATTCATCAACAAGAATACAAAACTTGTTATCCCCAATTTCATCACGGATCATGTTTCTTACTCGATTGGCCAAGATATGTAGAATCTCCTTGTGAATTCTAGGAGAAGTGTATTTAGCATTTTGAGGCGCATTATCCAATATATTTTTTGCAAGGCTATCATTTCCTTCTGCTTTGAACTTTAATAATTAAATGAAATTTCCTCGGTTTAATGAGCTTGGGCTTTCATCATGTCCCCTAAAACCAACGGCCTGAAGAGCAAGATAGCGAACAGCTTGAATGCTTGTTTTAAGCCGCATTTGGTTCTTAAAAATTTCCTCCCATGATTGAATTGAGAATTAATTACTCTATCGATATGTTGGAGAGTGTTTTTTTAATTTCTTATGCACTCCTCACATTTGCTATGTGACGAAGTGGTAAGACCAACATGTTGTAGAAATGCACATTTTGCTCCATCATTAACCCTCTTCCATGAGTTAAATCCATCTAAAGTTAGGGCGGATTGTACCCCAGTTGATCTACTTTTCTCTCCAAAAAGATAGCAAGGAAAACAATATGCTCTATCATTAGTAGAAGAATACTCCAACCAAGGAAATTGTTGGAACCACATAGCTTGAAATCGACGATGTTGCTTTCCAACAAGTAGTTTAGGGTATTCAGCCAATTTAGGCTGATATGGTCCTAAATTAATATAAGCTCGTCGAACCTCATCTCTTTTAGTAAGAGATCCGATTTCACAAATCGGCGATCGTAATGTTGGATCCCGTTCAAGTGTTGTTGAATTGGACCAAGGGATGGTGACTGAAGGAGGTTGAACATAAGATTGAGAGTTGAATTGAGGTGTATCAGCTTCCAATATTAAATGCTCATTTGATGGTCCATCATCATTGCTCTTTATAAAAAAAGATAGAAGAGTTTTGGGTTTCTTGCTTGGTTGTTTGTTTGACATTTTAATACAACCTAATGACATATTAAACGTTATATGAAGTAATTACAAAGTTTGACATTATCAGATCTAATAGAATAACAAACAAACTAAGGTACTAATATAATATTTTTATTTAAAGACAATTAGATAAATGAACTCAACAAGGTAATTGATTTTCCTCTTTGAATAGTATCAATCATTTATGTTGTTTTTTTAAACTACTTTAGACAAATCAAACTTTAGTGTTTTTTTAAACAAATCAAAGTACATTTGAACAACCGTGAATGACAAACTTAAATTGATTTAAACAAACTAAAGTTTGATTTGTTTAATCAATTTGAACAACCGTGAATGACAAATGAAATATAATTACGGACTGTTGAATTTAAACAAATCAAACTTAAATTGATTAATCAAACTTTAGTCCCATAAAAATCAAACTTAAATCAAAGTACATTCTAACGAATGAAACATAATTACGGACTGTCAATTCATTCTCGGTGTTTTATTTTAAACTACTTTAGACAAATCAAACTTTAGTCGGTTAGCCCCATAAAAATACAAACATAATTACGGACTAATTGGTTTAACAATCACAAACGAGAATGATTCAGTAATACCTGAATTGATTAATCTATCGAGCTGACTGCTGAAGTGCTGAGATGCAATTAGAAGAACAATTCAGTAATCCCTGAAATCACAAACAGGGAAAAATTTAGGGTTTTTCTTTTAACTAATCAATTTCTAATTTAATAATTTGAAAGAGAAAGAAAATCACCTGAATTGATTAATCTATCGGCAAGGAAGCTGCTCCATTGAAGATTTGAGAATCGCCCCAAAGCAGAGAACGAGCGTTGGAACTGGAAGCCTAGAGCGGAAGAAATAACACGTTAGTTGCTTCTGTTTTTGCCCTCCGCGTTTTTGCATTTTCACCTTTCTATTTTGGGTTGGGCTGATTTATTGAGTAGCATTTTTTTTTAATTTCAGGTTGCATTTTTGTAATGGGCTACAGCCCAGCTGAGCACAGTGCTCAGTCCACCCTTGGATTTAACTATTGGCTCATATAACAAAAAAAGTTCCCTACATGTCCTTTACAGTTAGAAAGGTAGGTGTCCTCTGGTTTAACGTTTTAGGTTTTGGATTTCCATCTATGTTAAAATGAGAACGGTGCACGAACGCAATGAAAATGACCGTTTTAAAATACAAAGTTAACACACAATTCTTAGCCATCAATGAATTCTTATAGTTTCTAATTAACTTTGAAAACTTAAAACATGAAACACAATATAAACCGAACGCAATTTTAGATTTTTGCTACAAGGAATCTTAAAACTTGGTTATTTATTACATCTCATTTATGGTAATTCAATTCTTTTGGTAAGTACTTTTGATATGGATTCAATATGCAAACTATTATATAAGTTTGAAAAATTAACGTGACAGTTATTAAGGTTGGAAAAATAAACATCTTTGAGTAGACATATTCTACTATATAACAAAACGAATTCATTTCTTCTGCCCTGTAAGTGTGGCTCATCTGGTATTCTAGTTTGTTTTTTCCCCTTTTCAAGAAATGATTTTTTTTTCTCCGGTAATTTCTGTTTATTATCATATATGTTGCCAATTTAGTAAATATTTGTCAATGATGTTCAAGGAAAAACTAATCAAAATGAATTATACACCTGCAATATATTTTCATCTTCAAATTACTACACATCAATGGCATTTTGCATTTTGCTTCTCAGTAAAAAGTATATAATCGCTGATTAACTTCATATTGTGCAAAAGTAGAAAGTATTTCTTTTTCCCTTGTGTTAATTGTATTTAGTATGAAGTTAATAGAGTTGAAACTACTGTTGAACGATTATCAAATATTTATGCATTTCGTTTGGATTATAAATGAAGGACTTATTGAATTTTCTCTAAGTCAATGGGTTTTTCTCAACCTGTTAATTAAAAAACTTTCACAAATTGTACACTTAATCAGCCAATAGTTTGCCCCCACTAGCGGCGTTTCACGATCACGAGTACATCAGAACGACCCCACTGGCGGCGTTTCACGATCACGAGTACATCAGAACGAACAACATTCATTCGTACATATGATAACCGGGTGTTTGTTCCAGCACCAGAGCATATCACCCATTATGTATTATGCTTTGTCCATTGTGTGCTAATATTTTATTTGGGCCATGTGTCCACCCACATATAGGGTTAGTTGTTTTTATTTTTAATAAAATCTTGTTTGGGTCTGTACATATGTAATAAGAACGAAAAAGAAAAATCAATTATAAATACAACATCGTTCAACTTCAATGGTCCAACGTAGCAGTTCACTCTGAATGCACAAGACACTTTTAATTGGCCTTTTGGCTTGGTTACCAAAAGTAATCCAGGTCCAAATGACTTGGTTCATCGCGTGGTTAAATAGCCCGAAACGTCGTCGAGGTGCTTAGAAACCATGCATGGATAAAATCGTGCAAGTGTGGTCGTCACAGCTTGTCGAAGATGCTCAAATATAGCTTAACATTCGAGATCGGTGCTAAGCATATCACACATTTCGTATCCTGAAGAGCACGTCTAGGATTTTGTATCCCACGACTTTGATACCTCCTCAAAAACCGCTTCATTGCAAATTTCATATCTCGAAGCTCCAAGCACATTTCGTATCCCAAGTCCAAACACTCCTAAAATCCAAGAAACTCTTTTTTTGTATCTTGGGCTCGACTTCGAGATTTCATACTCCGGCCCATTACCTCGTTTTTGTATCCCGCACTCTACATTCTCAAGCCATCAAAATTTGTATTCCATTTTTCATTTCCTACAAAAATCTCCATAAAACCACCAAGTCCTAGACTCGGTACAACGGGATACGAAAACACCAAATACGAAGGCATGAAGAGTTCAAGACTTCGAGGGAGGAGAACTTAAAGGAACTTGATACCTCGGGGTAGGTACCGATTTCGAAATCGGTACCGACCCTAGGTACGAAAATTGGGTTGTGGGCCCCACACATTACCTACTTCCACCTGCTGCACAACTGATAAGTACCTTTCGACCTACTTCGTGAAATGGGTTAGTCGTAATCATTGTAAATTATGCCTAAATTATGGAATTGACATATTTTCAAATCACAAGAAATATATGTAAATATAAAAATTGGAATAGTTGATGCAAATTACGTACAAATATGTATATGTTTATTTATATTTGTACGTACATTTGCTCAACTTTTCCCTTTTTGATCTTTTTATCATACCTGTTATGATTTCAAAATAATGCATTTTTATTCAGAAGGAGGAAAACGACATGTTTACAATAATTAAACCAAAACCTAACAATATTGAATACAACCAGACGTATTTCTTTTATTATTACAATCATATAATTTAACAATCATACCTTTTAACCAAATTCACATAATTTATTATTCAACACTGAACTAGAGATCTAGAATATAACTACATATAATTGGTGTTTACATGAGACTGATTTCCAAATCTACAGTTCTTTGCAACAATTACAATACATTTTACAGCATAACTGTAGGAAATAGGTGTATACAAATTTAAGAATCCTACAATTAATATTATCCATAACCACAACTTACAATTCACAAGTTTTGACATTTTTTATAGTCAGACTGACAGGTGCTAATTCAATTACAATCATATTACAAGCAGATCTGATGAAAATATGCATAAAAATTGAGATCTATTACAAAAGAAATATATACATTATTATAAATGTATATATAAATTTTCCACTCACCTTATAGCCTCCAAATCCAAAGTTCGAACCCTTTAGGCCTACAATCCCCAAATTCTTATAAATCTACAATTTATTTGGAAAGGGGTAAATTCTAGATCTGTAGAGATGTAAGAAAACATGAAGAGAGGGGAGAATCTTATTTGGAGCATCAACTTGCATTCTTTTCCATTAGATCTGTTAATCCTCTCAATTTCATATGAATTGGATTTGACTTGTTTGTATGAATATATTTTTATTTTAGAAATTAGGTTTGGAGAAGGAGGAAAATGGCAGAGCTCCGCTGCGACTGCAGATTTGTGTGGGAAAGAATGAGGTCTTATCCCTTTATTTATAGGAGTGGAAATGACCTAAGACCGTTAGATTTATTTTAATTAACATTCGTCCATTCGTATTATAAAATATAACGAAATTGCTCCTCAAAACATAGCCGTCATTGGGCACTATCAGCCGAAGCAGTCGACCGCTCCTAGAAGGGTGTCGACCGCCCAATGGACAGTTTGCCCAATGAGGGCTGGTCAAAGAGGGAAATATATATATATATATATATATATATATTAATTATTACGTTTATTTATTTTCATCTTTTTTCCGTATTTCGTCTTTAACTTTTTCATATGGGCTCCGTTTGCGAAACTCCAAACATGAAAGTTGACCAGAATTTCAAGACGAACGCATCGGTTAAAGTTTCGTGGTCAAATTCCATCGTTTGCAAAAATTCCTGTTTTTGAGATTCTAATTAAATAACTATTTATTGTCAAAATTCCGGGTTGTTACAATGCATGTGTTTATTTCAAGCATTTAAAGAATAATAACTGGGTGTATTTTCTTTTGTATGTGGCTGATATGTGGATTGCTTCCAAGGATAAAGCTGAAATTAATGAGTTGAAGTTGAAATTAAAAGCAGAATTTGATATGAAAATTTTTGGAGAAGCAAAGAAATTTTTGGGGATGGAAATCCAAAGAGATAGAAAGCTTGGACTTTTGAGACTTGCTCAAAAGGAACATATTCAATAGGTGTTTGCTCGGTTTAGCATGGATGTAGCAAAGACTATCTGTACACCCATGCCTTTGCATATACAACTTTCTAACTTGGGCCCTTCGATCTCAAAAAAGGACTAGGCCTACGTGAAAAATTGCTTTATGCGAGTGCAGTAGGTAGCTTGATGTATGTTAAAGTGTGCACTAGACCAGACATTGCTCAGGCTGTTAGATTAGTTAGTAGATATATGACAAATCCGAGAAAATCGCATTGGGAGACAGTGAAGTATATTTTTAGATATCTTAGAGGAACATCAGATTATGGGCTTGTTTTTTGCTGCAAAAATAAAGATTTCAACTTGGTCGGATTTTGTGATTCATGTTATGCCGGAGATAGAGATAGAAGGAAGTCAACCTCAGACTATGTGTTCACTCTTGGAGGAACAACTATTAGTTGGAGAGCGAGGTTGCAGACTATAGTTGCTTTGTCTACTACAGAGACAAAGTTGATAGTTGCAGTTGTGGCATCTAATGAGGCACTTTGTTTGAAGCTACAGTTGAGGCATCTAATGAGGTACTTTATTTGAAGAAGTTGTGTGATTTGGGCTTCATACAATATATTTGTTTGGTGAATTGTGACAGTCAAAATGCAATTCATTTAGCTGAAAATCTGGATTTCAGCTCTATAACAAAGATATAGAGGTAAAAGAGTCTATCCTTATCTCTATGAATGAGGAGAAGTTAGTTCGTCCTCAGAAGATTCACACAAATGAAAATGCAGCGGACATGTTTACAAAGGCATTACCTGCTACTAAGTTCGAGCATTGCTCGAACTTGATTCACTTGACGAAGTGTTAGGTGCCACATGGTGGCACTATGGGGAAGAGAGTGACTTGGTTGAAGTCAAGCGAAGATGTGATATTCTTTTTATATGAAGAGATAGGAGTTGGTTGTACGATGTCTATCTTATTTTTTTGAATGTTTCCAACGCTTTATTGGTGGGCGGTGGTCTTGCCGGAATTCATTAGCAAAGTGCAATGAGGGGTGACTTTTGCAGGAACTCATTGGGAAACATTCACATTGGAGTTTCTTGGTTGTAAGAGATATTGTATCAAGGCGGAGATAATTAGAATTTTTAGTGAAACAATATTTCCAAAATTAATTAGATTTTAGAGATATTCTTGGTAATTTGGTTACCCATTTTGTGCAAGAAAGAAATAGAAAGGAATATTAAGAAGATAGGGATATTGGAGATATTCGCCATATATTTTGTTGCCATATCTCATGAAAGCAGAAACAGAAAGAAATTAAATTGGGAAAGAATTGATTGATGGAGAAAAGTGAAAATTATCAATCAATTATATGACAATAAAATTAATGGGAATATTAGTCTTCCATGAATTGATTTATTTATTTACATAAATCAATTACTTCATCCCTAAGTAATTTTTTCATCTATATAAAGAGAGGTATAGAGAATGTTAACATCATCAGATAATCTGTATTTCTTTATTTCTTTGCTCTACTATAAAATTCTGTAATCTCTTGAATATTAATAAAATTTCTTTCCCATTGAAGTGGACGTACACTATCTCGCGATAGTGGAATCACTATAAATATTGTGTGTTCTCCTTTGTCTTTTTTTTTGGTGATCTGTGGTTGATAATCATTTCAATCTGTTTGTTCTATCACATCATTGCAAGATCCTATTGAGATTTTTCCCACTGAAAGAGATTGATCACCTCTTACATATAATACATGCAAACATTCCGCTATACGAATGTCCTCATTTCAAGTCATTTACGACCGTCTTCCTCCAATCATTTCTGATTATATTGGTGGCACATCAAAATCACATGACATAGAAGAATGGACACTCTCTAGAGACAGTATCTTATACACAATCAAAATTAATTTACAATGTGCACAACTCCGTATGAAAAACTAAACAGATAAACATCGCCTCGACAAAGAATTTTCAATCGGTTCATGAATGTTTATCAAGCTTCAACCATACAGTCAATCCTCTCTCCGTTCCCCTCAACGCAAACTCTCAAAAAAATACTTTGAACCCTTCCAAATTATTGAGAGAATTGCATCGACGGCTTATCGCTTATTATTACTGTAATAACCCGGAAATCCGAGCCAATTTAAAAATTTTATTTCGGCAATTTTAGTGAATTTTGAATATTTAAAATGAATTATTTTAAATAATGACGGCGAGAAATTTATTTTGAATCGAGTTAGAACGAATATATTTATTTGAATCGTCGTTGCATATAAATATTTTATTTTAATTATAAAAAGAATTGAAAATGGCGTGGTAGTTCGAAAATTCGATTTCAAAGTTCAAATGAACGTACAGGATTCAAAATAAACCGGATTTTAGCGAAATCAAAAATATTAGAATCTATTTGAGAATATCTTTCCAATGAATCAGAAAAATTGAAATTTCATAGCGGGGATAAAAAGTCATGCCCAAATGAAAATTCAGAATAGCCGCTATGGAATTTTGGCCCTTAAAAATGGAAATTTTGCAAATGACATATGTTTTCGACGAAACCACTTTTGTTGGATCAGGCACATCAAATTATTGCTAGGTTTCAAAATTCATAATTTTCTGAATTAATATGTGAGCATGGCGAAGTAAAACGTGTTTTGACAGTTTCAGTCAATTTTGATCGACCAGAAAATGGCCATTTTTCAAACAGTCTTCAAATTTGACGAAATTAGTTTTGTTAGAACCGTATCGTCAATATGAAGCAAGAAAATATTTTTCGGGAATTTTTAGAGTCAGTATGTGGCCCTTGGTTAATTGAAATGTACGTTTGAACTGAATATATATATATATATATATATATATATATATTTATATTATAATTTCAACGAAAACTGGTCGAAACGATAGAATTGGCTTACCGGATATATCCCATTGTGTTCGGAATGGGGGTATTACCCTAGGGGTGACAGTCGTTGGGTTTCGTTAGGGGTTAGAATGGAAAATCAACTCAAAAGAGAAATAAATAAAATAATATAATTAAATATAAATGTACTTTAAAACCCTATACCTAAACCAAATCTCATCCGCCCCTTTCTCTCAGAAAATCCCGATCCCTTCAAAAATCGTTGGCCCTCCTTCCCTCTTCAATCAGCCGCCGCGCCACCACCAGGCGTCGCAACCCCCGCGCCTCCGCTTAGCAAGCCGCCGCGACCCCCCTACATCTCCATCCCGTCGCTCTCTCTTCCCCCTCTCCTCACCGAAACCTTACCCCCTTAAACCCGCCAGAAATTCCACCGCCCACCACCGCAAGGCCCGCCGCCGGCCACCGAAGCCCTCAACGACCCTGACCACCTCCGTTCGACGCAGCCCGACAACCAGACCCCCTGCGCCCTTCCCCCTTCACCTGTAAGTCTTTTTGTTTCTACTTTGGTTTATTTAGGTTAATTTGATTATAAGACGTTGTTTTAAATTTATAAAACTAGTACGGTTGTAGCGATATAAAATTTAGATTTTTATAAGTGAAAAGGTTGAATTTTTATATGTTAAAAGGTTGAATCCTTATATGAAAGTGATTTAAAAATGTGATCTTTCTTTATATGAAGTGAAATATAAAAGATTTGATTTTGTTTATTTGGAAAGATAGGATTTTTATAATGAAGTAACGAATATAAAAATATAATTTTTATATATGTATGACAGTAAAGTTATGATTTTTATAGCGTGAAGTTAGGTTTTTTATAATAAAAAAGTTAGGATTTTAATAATCAAAAAGTTAGGATTTTTATAATAGAAAAGACAAGATTTTTAAAATAGAAAAGACGAGATTTTCAAAATAGAAAAGACGAGATTTTTAAAATAGAAAAGACGAGATTTTTTTCTAATCTAAAGTTTAGATTTTTATAACATAAAAGGATAAATTTATATTTATGAAAAGATAGGATTTTTATTTAGCTAAAGATATGAGATTTCTAGCTTCATAAGAACATGGTTTTTATTATGAAGATAACGAAATAAAAATGTGATTTTTATCATGAAGTAGCGTATAAAAAGATTTGATCTTTGAAACAAAAAGATTTGATTTTTGAAAATATAAAAGTTTTGTTTATATAAAGGGATATGATTTTGTTTATATAACAAAGAATATAAAAATATAATCTTTTTGATACGTGTAGCGTTATAAAAATATAATTTTTATACATATAGTAGTGATATTAAAAATGTGATTTTTACTATGAACAGCGTGGAAGAGATTGCGTTGACATTACGAGAAAATCCAAACGGCTTAGAATTTCAGAAATGAAATGTAGGAGTGGAACCCTCGGTGAGAACTTCTCACTTTAATTCTTGTTTTCTAGTTAAAATATATACTAGGATGCAGACGGTGCTTAGTAGCACCCGACATCCGTTGTCCATAGACCATGGACGACTTGTTTGATTGTGTTGTGTGATGAAAATTGATTGTGATGTGGAATGAATGGAAATATACTCATGTGTTGAAATAAATTATTTATCGTTAAAAATATAAATTTAACGTGAATGTGAATAAATATATATTCATTTACAAATCGAAGGATATGTTTATGTACACCCATTTGAAGGATATTGATTGGGACGATAAATTTTACACATCGCCCAACTGCACAAATAAAAATCTGTGTTTGTTGATTGGAAACCCCACACGGGTGTTGGGATGATATTTGGCGTTCACTAATCCCAATTATTTAGTTGTATGTCGATCAATTGGTTGACGGACTGTGTAAGCATTAATTATTTATATTTAATGCTTATGCAGTTGTGTGGTGCACTTTGGATGATGGTTGATTATTTATCATTGCTATTATATACATGTATTGTATAGAATCCATATAAATAACATTATATGGTAATTGAGTGGGTCTCATTCCAATCTTGAAAATAAATTATATTCATGTGTTGAATAAACAAAATAGTCATGTGTTGACAATACTCATGTGTTGAGAATATTCATGTATTGAAACCACTCATGTGTTGAAAATATTCATGTGTTGAATAAAATATATATTCATGTGTAGAAGAAAATATTCATTTGTTTAATAGAATAACGAAGTCATTGAAATATATAAAGCCGTGTTGATTAGATTTGCGCCATTTTGACGCGAACGATATTTATATCGATCATATTCGTTTTTATAATGAATATAGAAAAGAAAGTGATTTCAAAATATAACGTTTTGAAAATATTATCATTTATATATTAATGATATGGAATATTCAATTTTGATCTAAAATTGAATATGAAGTTGAAATTGTTTTTAAAACGAATTTAAAACGATTTATAAAATACGTTTAGAATTGAAATCGACGAAATATATGTAATATTATATATATATATATATAATGGCCTGAATTGAACGCGCCACGCCGCGGCAGTTCGCGAATTTCGACCATTGACTTCGAATTGACGTTACGGGAGATCCGACCGTCGGATTCTCCTGAAACCGGAACCGTTGGGTTCGTATCGAAAAGAGTTTTCCAATGAATATTAGAAATTAGAAATCTAGCGGTTGGATTTGGAATTATGTCCAAATCAAATTTGAAAAAGGTCGCTGTAAGTGCAGTTCGATGGCCGTTGATGGAAATCGACTGTACGGGCCTTGATAAAATTATTAAAAATATCAATTATTAGTGTAAAATCATAAGAAACGATTTGGAAAGAGTTGGGATGAAAAATCCCATATTTAAAAAGATAAAAATAAATTTTTATCGAAATGAACTAGTTTTGAACTAGAATTATAATCCATTTATTTTTAAAAATAAATAAATTGGATTTGAAATGGTTTTGAAAATAACCATAATTTCAAATATATAAAGTGGAAATGGATTTGAATCAGAATTGTCTTCGGAATATTTCGATGTTGGATTTCGTGATTATACAGATATTGTTATGGAAATTTGAAAGATATATTTATATCGTTATTTCCAACACGATATTTGTTGGTCGTAGAATTTGATATTGAATATAAGCCAATATATTTTCTATTCAGAGCTTTGTATTTAATATCAAATGGGATTTGGGTTTATCGTGAATGGTGTCTTCATTAACACTGTTCTTAAACCCAATTGAGAAAAAGGATTAAATCTTTTTATTTAGATTTAATGAAATGTAGCAATTAAATGATATTTAATTGGAATCGAATTGGAATTGATTTGTGGGTTTATCGTGAACTATGTTTTAAATAACAGTTGTTCTTTAACCCGATAATTTATGGAATGTGAATTAGGTTTGTTGTGAACTGTGTTTTAACGACATTTGTTCTTTAACCCGATTCACAGTGAAATGTGATTTGGAATTTATAAATCTTTTGTTAAGATTTAAAGGAGATTTTCCAAAGTAAAGTTTTCCAATTTAAATAAAATAAGTTGGAATGGAATGGAATTCGATTTGGTAATAATCGAAGTGAATTTATATGGATGAGGACTGCTAATATGTATGAAATTTAAAAGGCTTTGCCGTTATTCCATTTATATTGTTAGTCGGATATGGAAGTTTATATCGATTATATATATCGATTTGTTTTCCATGAAGATTCCATCGTTAATGGAATGGGATTTTGGGTTGTCGTGAATGGTATCTTTAATGATACTGTTCTTATATCCAACGGAGTTAAGAAAATCAGAAACTAACTGGAGTTTAGTTAAGTTGAATGGTTTCTTGGGTATTAATCTGATGTTGGTTTCGGCCTTCGGGGTTAATACTTAGGGAATTGTTCACTAGCTAATTTACGGTTAAAGACTGATGGAATGGAATGTGATTTTGGGTTTATAGTGAACCGTGTTTTAAATGACATTGGTTCTTTAACCTTGTTAAAGACAGGATACGATTTTCCAAGTTAAACAATCATTAATATTGATTTTTGGGAAGATTAAAACGTAGTGGAGTTTTAATGAATCTTTAATTAGATTCAAATGATCGAGAATGGAGTATCACCAGTTTTGCTCCAGGCGATAGATAAATCTTTAATTAGATTTGAACGTGAAATGGTAATTGAATTTACCGATAACACTGTGGTGTCAGATATGAAGTATTACCAGTTTTACTTCATGGGATGAATAGGTTGGGATTGGAAAATTTAAAACAAGTGATTACTCCGGTAAGGTTCGCTAATCCCGACTAGTTTGGATAAGCCATAATTTGGTTTGAATTGATATTCAAAAGAAGATTAAAGAATAAATTTAAAGAATTTATCTTTGATAAAATTTAATGAGAACCTTTCCCAAAGTGTAAGAATATTTGAATAAAAGAATATTCTGAATTGGAATGAGGCGTATGTTGTGTTTGTGTAATACTTGTTTATTATATACGCGAGTTATTCGGAAAGACCGGGTTTATCCCATTCTGAATAACTGATTCGATGTTGTGTCGAGGATGAAGACGGTGGTCGAAGATCAGAGGCCTTCACATCGTTTGGATAATTACTGATGATCTTGATTGGGCTGTACACCCAAGAGGAGGGAATCAGTTGGTGATCGTCCAGACGTACTTGGAGATCGATGGATATGCGAGGTACAGGGTGCCTCCGGTTTTGTTCAGACCCAGAACGGACTTGTAAATGGACTGTGTGTCTGACATTGGATATCATTTTGTGTGATTGATTGATATCGGTTGCATGGAGTGGTTTGCCTGTGTGGCATGCTATGATGCAAATGATCAAGCTTCTGTTGAAAAGCAGAGTCTTGTGGTTGATGATCAAAGCACGACCTTTGTGGCATAGCTTTGTGTAGCGTTAATTCGTGAGCCTCACAAACCGGTTGTGAACCAGAAACGGGAGAGGACATCAGGGAGGGCATGTGTTTCCTTCTAGCTAGGGTGGTGTCAGTGACCTACCAACCCTGACATTTATATTATTTTCACCTGTGTGGTTGTTGGATTGCGAGGCGCCTCGGATATATCAGTGACTATGTGGAGCCGATGGAGTCATTTGGCTCATTGACGCCCCAAAGGGCGGGGAAACGCAGTGTTAAGGCATTATAATCCACATCGAGTGGACCAGCCTTGACGATCCAAGGGGCAGTTGCGGTTGTTCCTGAGGGGAGGGCTAGAGCGTCTCGAAGCGGTGAGGACGATCCCTTGCCTCGGTTCACAGATGGAAATCCAACTTCCAATACGTGACTTTGCGGTTTTGATTGTAGAGCCTAGTATGGCGACATAGTGGTATGGGGCACTTATGCCGTCTGTGATTGATACTTATGATTGAAATTGTTTTGACACTATACACTTATAGTAATAATAAAAGATGAAATTTAGCGTATCAAGCATTCTTTGGCTATTATAAGGTAAAACTCTATCCTCCGGCTTGTGTTGCATTGTGTGATGGGACCTGGGTCTTATAATAGCTTCATTGTTCTTTATTTAGCATTGCGCTGTTGATTTATGCACTGGTATTCTTGGGAGGAAACCCGTTCCATGTTATACGGCGTGGTCCCTTGATTTACCTAACTTTAAAATAAAGATTAATAACTGTTTTAGTTCTCACACCAGTCACATGACTGACCTGGAGTTTATTGTTTTAACCTAAACTCTGGGTGCCCTTATTTTCCACACGGGCAGCTAGTAGTTTTGGTTTTGCAGATTTATATTCACAGGATCCTGGTTTACAACTGGAATGATACTCGGAAAGCTCTGTATCTGTGTATTACTTTCAGTTTTGTTTTGTATTATTTTTCCGCTGCTATGTAATGTATTGTAATATCTGATATTTATCAAATGTATATTATTTGTTTATACTCTGCATATTCTTGTAATCTGATGATATTGTTGTAATAAGCAATGAAATGTTCTTTTGTTTGTGTTCCGATGTGGCTTGTCCTCAAAGCAATTCGTACTTTCCTTCACGGGAAGGTTCAGGTCGTCTCAGTTGGTATCAGAGTTTTGGTTTACAGAGCTTGGAGAACAAGACACATTAGAACCAAACGAAAGAATTCATCAGAGATTGGATTAGTAATATCCAATGAGAATGACTCGTTAGAAATAGGATCAGTAGTATCCTAGAACGAGTGTGAAGAGTATATTTTTAAAATGAAAACGAATTTTGTTTTGAAAATTTAAACTTTATTCAACGTATTTGAATATTTATTTGTATTGAATTTGGGCAATCCAATATATAAAGATTTTGCATATACGTCTGATCCACGGGTATTCGAAGTTTTAATATATTGGGTAGATATAGAATCACACTCTAGTCGCCCGGAGATGATTCTGATGATGAGGCCTCATCATCAGTGTCTGTGTTCGAGTTTCGAAGGTGGGATATCTATATGATTCCAATTGACTGGTGTGAGAACCAAAACTAGATAGGGCTATTGTTGTGATTTGGCATCAAAAATCTGATTTTTGGACTATATATCAAAATTATGAATTTTAAACGTTAATCAACTAATTGATTTTGTGTTGTTTGATTATTGTTTTGATTAATTAGAATTTGAACCATATAACCAAATTGATCAAATATTGAGCTGTATTGGAAATTGTTTGGAATCGCATGCATGCATGTACATATACATGTGTATACATTGAACAGGTCATAGCAAGGAGGCTAGAGCAGAGGAATAAAATTGTTTGCCCGACAAATAGATACATGTTTATTGTATTTCTTAGGGGTTTTTGATGATTTTATGAGCCGATTGGCTAGCCGCTTGGCTGTTTCTTTTTCCTTTTGGATTGGAGAGGCCTATATGGCAATCTCGGGATTTTCCCGGTGCTCCTGTGCAGGGGAAGTTGTGGCGAAATTTTTCGAAATTTAGGGTGTTAGCCAAATTTTTGAAAAATTTGAAAAGTTTTTAGAAACTGAAAAGTTGAAGAACTTAAGCCATAATGAAAATAAAGAAAGTTGAGTTGATTAGTTAAACAACATTCAGCTTCGTTCCTTTTCGAGGATGAAAAGTTTTAAGTGGGGGAGATTGTAATAACCCGGAAATCCGAGCCAATTTAAAATTTTTATTTTGGCAATTTTAGTGAATTTTGAATATTTAAAATGAATTATTTTAAATAATGACGGCGAGAAATTTATTTTGAATTGAGTTAGAACGTATATATTTATTTGAATCGTCGTTGAATATAAATATTTTATTTTAATTGTAAAAGGAATTGAAAATGGCGCGGTAGTTCGAAAATTCGATTTCAAAATTCAAATGAACGTACATGATTCAAAATAAACCGGACTTTAGTGAAATCAAAAATATTAGAATCTATTTTGAGAATATCTTTCCAATGAATCCAAAAAATTGAAATTTCATAAGGGGGATAAAAAGTTATGCCCAGATGAAAATTCAGAATAGTCGCTCTGGAATTTTGGCCCTTCAAAATGGAAATTTTGCAAACGACCTCTGTTTTCGACGAAACCACTTTTGTTGGATCCGGGATGTCAAATTATTGCTAGTTTAAAAATTCATAATTTTCTGAATTAATATGTGAGCGTGGCGAAGTAAAACGTGTTTTGACAGTTTCAGTCAATTTTGATCGACCAGAAAATGACCATTTTTCAAACGGTCTTCAAATTTGACGAAATTAGTTTTGTTAGAACCGTATCGTCAATACGAAGCTAGAAAATATTTTTCGGGAATCTTTAGAGTCAGTATGTGGCCACGGTAAATTGAAATGTACGTTTGAATTGAATATATATAGATTTATATTATAATTTCAACGAAAACTGGTCGAAACGATAGAATTGGCTTGCCGGATATATCCCATTGTGTTCGGAATGGGGGTATTACCCTAGGGGTGACAGTCGTTGGGTCTCGTTAGGGGTTAGAATGGAAAATCAATTCAAAATAGAATAAATAAAATAATATAATTAAATATAAATACACTTTAAAACCCTATACCTAAACCAAATCTCAGCCGCCCGCTTTCTCTCAGAAAATCCCGATCCCTTCAAAAATCGTTGGCCCTCCTTCCCTCTTCAATCAGCCGCCGCGCCACCACCAGGCGTCGCAACCCCCGCGCCTCCGCTCAGCAAGCCGCCGCGACCCCCCCCCCTTCATCTCCATCCCGTCGCTCTCTCTTCCCCCTCTCCTCACCGAAACCTTACCCCCTTAAACCCACCAGAAATTCCACCGCCCACCACCGCAAGGCCCGCCGCCGGCCACCGAAGTCCTCACCGACCCTGACCACGTCCGTTCGACGCAGCCCGACCACCAGACCCCCTGCGCCCTTCCCCCTTCACCTATAAGTTTTTTTTTTATTTCTACTTTCGTTTATTTAGGTTAATTTGATTATAAGACGTTGTTTTAAATTTATAAAACTATTACGGTTGTAGCGATATAAAATTTAGATTTTTATAAGTGAAAAGATTGAATTTTTATATGTTAAAAGGTTGAATCCTTATATGAAAGTGATTTTAAAAATGTGATCTTTATTTATATGAAGTGAAATATAAAAGATTTGATTTTGTTTATTTGGAAAGATAGGATTTTTATAATGAAGTAACGAATATAAAAATATAATTTTTATATATGTATGATAGTAAAGTTATGATTTTTATAGCGTGAAGTTAGGATTTTTATAATAAAAAAGTTTGGATTTTTATAATCAAAAAGTTAGGATTTTTATAATCAAAAAGTTAGGATTTTTATAATAGAAAAGACAGGATTTTTAAAATAGAAAAGACGAGATTTTTAAAATAGAAAAGATGATATTTTTTTCTAATCTAAAGTTTAAATTTTTATAACATTAAAGAATAAATTTATATTTATGAAAAGATAGGATTTTTATTTAGCTAAAGATATGAGATTTCTAGCTTCATAAGAATATGGTTTATATTATGAAGATAACGAAATAAAAATGTGATTTTTATCATGAAGTAGCGTATAAAAAGATATGATCTTTGAAACAAAAAGATTTGATTTTTGAAAATATAAAAGTTTTGTTTATATAAAAGGAAATGATTTTGTTTATATAACAAAGAATATCAAAATATAATCTTTTCTATATGTGTAGCGTTGTAAAAATATAATTTTTATACATATAGTAGTGATATTAAAAATGTGATTTTTACTATGAACAACGTAGAAGAGATTGCGTTGACATTACGAGAAAATCCAAACGGCTCAGAATTTCAGAAATGAAATGGAGGAGTGGAACCCTCGGTGAGATCTTCTCACTTTAATACTTGTTTTCTAGTTAAAATATATACTAGGATGCAGACGGTGCTTAGCAGCACCCGACACCCATT
Source organism: Allium sativum (assembly GCA_030737875.1). Classification (NCBI taxonomy): domain Eukaryota; kingdom Viridiplantae; phylum Streptophyta; class Magnoliopsida; order Asparagales; family Amaryllidaceae; genus Allium; species Allium sativum. The sequence goes on from CM060915.1 coordinate 316,093,406, forward strand.
GTCCACAGACCATGGACGACTTGTTTGATTGTGTTGTGTGGTGAAAATTGATTGTGTTGTGGAATGAATGGAAATATACTCATGTGTTGAAATAAATTATTTATCGTTAAAAATATAAATTTAACGTGAATGCGAATAAATAAATATTCATTTACAAATCGAACGATTTGTTTATGTACACCCATTTGAAGGATATTGATTGGGACGATAAATTTTACACATCGCCCAACTGCACAAATAAAAATTTGTGTTTGTTGATTGGAAACCCCACGCGGGTGTTGGGATGATATTTGGCGTACACTAATCCCAATTATTTAGCTGTATGTCGATCGATTGGTTGACGGACTGTGTAAGCATTAATTATTTATATTTAATGCTTGTGCAGTTGTGTGGTGTACTTTGGATGATGGTTGATTATTTATCATTGCTATTATATACATGTGTTGTATAGAATCCATAAAAATAACATTATATGGTAATTGAGCGGGTCTCATTCCAATTTAGAAAATAAATTATATTCATGTGTTGAATAAACAAAATAGTCATGTGTTGACAATACTCATGTGTTGAGAATATTCATGTGTTGAAACCATTCATGTGTTGAAAATATTCATGTATTGAAAATACTCATGTGTTGAATAAAATATATATTCATGTGTTGAAGAAAATATTCATTTGTTGAATAGAATAACAAAGTTATTGAAATATATAAAGCTGTGTTGATTAGATTTGCGCCATTTTGACGCGAACGATATTTATATCGATTATATTCATTTTTATAATGAATATAGAAAAGAAAGTGATTTCAAAATATAACGTTTTGAAAATATTATCATTTATATATTAATGATATGGAATATTCAATTTTGATCTAGAATTGAATATGAAGTTGAAATTGTTTTTAAAACGAATTTGAAACGATTTATAAAATACATTTAGAATTTAAATCGATGAAATATATATAATATATATATTATATATATATAATGGCTTGAATAGAACGAGCCGCGCCGCGGCAGTTCGCGAATTTCGACCATTGACTTCGAATTGACGTTACGGGAGATCTGACCGTCGGATTCTCCTGAAACCGGAACCATTGGGTTCGTATCGAAAAGAGCTTTCCAATGAATATTAGAAATTAGAAATCTAACGATTGGATTTGGAATTATATCCAAATCAAATTTGGAAAAGGTCGCTGTAAGTGCAGTTCGATGGCCGTTGATGGAAATCGACTGTACGGTCCTTGATAAAATTATTAAAAATATCAATAATTAGTGTAAAATCATAAGAAACGATTTGGAAAGAGTTGGGATGAAAAATCCCATATTTGAAAAGATAAAAATAGATTTTTATCGAAATGAACTAGTTTTGAACTAGAATTATAATCCATTTATTTTTAAAAATAAATAAATTGGATTTAAAATGGTTTTGAAAATAACCAGAATTTCCAATATATAAAGTGGAAATGGATTTGAGTCGGAATTGTCTTTGGAATATTTCGATGTTGGATTTCGTGATTATATAGATATTGTTATGGAAATTTGAAAGATATATTTATATCGTTATTTCCAACACGATATTTGTTGGTCGTGGAATTTGATATTGAATATAAGCCGATATATTTTATATTCAGAGCTTTGTATTTAATATCAAATTTGATTTGGGTTTGTCGTGAATGGTGTCTTCATTAACACTGTTCTTAAACCCAATTGAGAAAAAAGATTAAATCTTTTTATTTAGATTTAATGAAATGTAGCAATTAAATGATATTTAATTGGAATCGAATTGGAATTGATTTGTGGGTTTATCGTGAACGGTGTCTTAAATAACATTTGTTCTTTAACCCGATAATTTATGGAATGTGAATTAGGTTTGTTGTGAATTGTGTTTTAACGACATTTGTTCTTTAACCCGATTCACAGTGAAATATGATTTGGAATTTATAAATCTTTTGTTAAGATTTAAAGGAGATTTTCCAAAGTAAAGTTTTCCAATTTAAATAAAATAAATTGGAATGGAATGGAATTCGATTTGGTAATAATCGAAGTGAATTTCTGTGGATGAGGACTGCTAATATGTATGGAATTTAAAAGGCTTTGCCGTTATTCCATTTATATTGTTAGTCGGATATGGAAGTTTATATTGATTATATATATCGATTTGTTTTCCATGAAGATTCCATCGTTAATGGAATGTGATTTTGGGTTGTCGTGAATGGTATCTTTAATGATACTGTTCTTAGACCCAACGGAGTTAAGAAAATCAGAAACTAACTGGAGAATAGTTAAATTGAATGGTTTCTTAGGTATTGATCTGATGTTGGTTTCGGCCTTCGGGGTTAATACTTAGGGAATTGTTCACTTGCTAATTTACGGTTAAAGACTGATGGAATGGAATGTGATTTTGGGTTTATAGTGAACCGTATTTTAAATGACATTGGTTCTTTAACCCAGTTAAAGACATGATATAATTTCCCAAGTTAAACAATCATTAATATTGATTTTTGGGAAGAATAAAACCAAGTGGAGTTTTAACAAATCTTTAATTAGATTGAAATGATCGAGAATGGAGTATCACCAGTTTTGCTCCAGGCGATAGATAAATCTTTAATTAGATTTGAACGTGAAATGGTAATTGAATTTACCGATAACACTGTGGTGTTAGATATGAAGTATTACCAGTTTTACTTCATGGGATGAATAGGTTGGGATTGGAAAATTTAAAACAAGTGATTACTCCGGTAAGGTTCGCTAATCCCGACTAGTTTGGATAAGCCATAATTTGGTTTGAATTGATATTCAAAAGAAGATTAAAGAATAAATTTAAAGAATTTATCTTTGATAAAATTTAATGGGAACCTTTCCCAAAGTGTAAGAATATTTGAATAAAAGAATATTCTAAATTGGAATGAGGCGTATGTTGTGTTTGTGTAACACTTGTTTATTATATACACGAGTTATTCGGAAAGACCGGGTTTATCCCATTCTGAATAACTGAATCGACGATGTGTCGAGGATGAAGACGGTGGTCGAAGATCGGAGGTCTTCACATCGTTTGGATAATTACTGATGATCTTGATTGGGCTGTACACCTAAGAGGAGGGAATCAGTTGGTGATTGTCCGGACGTACTTGGAGATCGATGGATATGCGAGGTACAAGGTGCCTCCGGTTTCGTTCAGACCCAGAACGGACTTGTAAATGGACTGTGTGTCTGACATTGGATATCATTATGTGTGATTGATTGATATCGGTTGCATGAAGTGGTTTGCCTGTGTGGCATGCTAAGATGCAAATGATCAAGCTTCTGTTGAAAAGCAGAGTCTTGTGGTTGATGATCAAAGCACGGCCTTTGTGGCATAGCTTTGTGTAGCGTTAATTCGTTAGCCTCACACCCCGGTTGTGAACCAGAAACGGGAGAGGACATCAGGGAGGGCATGCGTTTCCTTCTAGCTAGGGTGGTGTCAGTGACCTACCAGCCCTGACATTTATATTATTTTCAACTGTGTGGTTGTTGGATTGCGAGGCGCCTCGGAAATATCGGTGACTATGTGGAGACGATGGAGTCATTTGGCTCATTGACGCCCCAAAGGGCGGGAAAACGCAGTGTTCAGGCCTTATAATCCACATCGAGTGGACCGGCCTTAACGATCCAAGGGGCAGTTGCGGCTGTTCCTGAGGGGCGGGCTAGAGCGTCTCGAAGCGGTGAGGACGATCCCTTGCCTTGGTTCACAGATGGAAATCCATCTTCCAATACGTGACTTTGCGATTTTGATTGTAGAGCCTAGTATGGCGACATAGTGGTATGGGGCACTTATGTCGTCTATGATTGATACTTATGATTGAAATTGTTTTGACACTATACACTTTTTGTAATAATAAAAGATGAAATTTAGCGTATCAAGCATTCTTTGGCTATTATAAGGTAAAACTCTATCATTCGGCTTGTGTTGCATTGTGTGATGGGACCTGGGTCTTATAATAGCTTCGTTGTTCTTTATTTAGCATTGCGCTGTTGTTATATGCACTGGTATTCTTGGGAGGAAATCTATTCCGTGTTATACGGCGTGGTCCCTTGATTTACCTAACTTTAAAATAAAGATTAATAACTGTTTTAGTTCTCACACCAGTCACATAACTGACCTGGAGTTTATTGTTTTAACCTAAACTCTGGGTGCCCTTATTTTCCGCACGGGCAGCTAGTAGTCTTGGTTTTGCAGATTTATATTCACAGGATCTTGGTTTACAGCTGGAACGATACTCGGAAAGCTCTGTATCCGTGTATTACTTTCAGTTGTGTTTTTTATTATTTTTCCGCTTCTATGTAATGTATTGTAATCTCTGATATTTATCAGATGTATATTATTTGTTTATACTCTGTATATTCTTGTAATCTGATGATATTGTTGTAATAAGCAATGAAATATTCTTCTGTTTGTGTTCCGATGTTGCTTGTCCTCAAAGCAATTCGTGCTTTCCTTCACGGGGAGGTTCGGGTCGTCTCAATTACCACCTGAAGCTTGCATACACCATGTTTTTCACATTCCGGTCCTTGAACTTTGCCCAAACCCACAAGCCACAACTTCAGCACCCTTACCTACTAAAGTTACTGCATTCAAGGACCTTGAGGACAAGGTCCACTTTGAAGGAGGGGGTGATGATACAGTTGCAACATTATATAGCAGGCCTAGATGCAATGTAGTTCTTCATGCACATTTCAGAGACTAAAACAGGGTCATACAATATCCTTGCACAAGTAGAATGCACAAATACTTAGTTTAAGTTTTATTACTTTATCTGCTGAAAGTTTATTCCTTTAACCGCTAGAAATAGAAAATTAGTTAGAGCACTCCCAGCAGCGTTGAAATGAGATCGAAATGGTGAAGAATGGAAAAGCTTGCACTGCAGCAGTGCGAGGACGAGCATAGGTTGAAATTGCAAACGATGGCCATTGCCATTCAGAATTAAGAGCGGTGATCGTTATACGGTTTTGTAAAAACAGTATATAAGTTAAACGGTTTTCAGAAAACCGTTTAACGTATGAACGGTTTTCTGAAAACCATTTAGCATATATAAGACATTCACCAAACTGTTTTGTTATTCTTCAGTTTCTATTTATCCATAATGCTATAAATATTTACTTTCCTCCACCATTTCAACATTGTTGTAAATGCTCTGTGACATCTCATGTTATCACGATTCTATTTAATAAAATTACATCATGTAAATAATCTTTTCATATAGAATAAGTAATGTTTAAACACTTTGAAACAAAAAATTAATATACCGTAAGTTCGTTTCCGCTTTTGAAAATATGTTGAACTCCGTCTTGTAGACTGATGATCGACTGTAATGGAAATGTCGGGTCAATCATTGTCTCCTTCCTTACTCCATAACCACTTTCTGCGCCTTCAATCGTTTTTCGATTCTTACTCGAAGCTTTTCTCTTACGAATGCTACTAGCGGCGCTAGAGCCTTCAATATTTTCCTCTTCCATCCCAACAAATCCCACTAATATGATTACCCTAAAAATATGCAAATTGGGTATTTATATGTGGAAAATGAAGAAATTGATTGTGGTAAAGTGGTGAGATAGATAGGAAATTGATTGGTTTGTAATTTAACAACAATTTCTTGGATTTTCAATGGAATGATGGATTAGGGTTTTAAATTTATTTAGAGTTTCTGACGGAGGACATGGTCGAGCTATTGTTTACAGAGACGAATGCATCTGTAAACATTAGCTCATGACATTTTTTTTCCAGTTAAACGGCTTTCTAGCCTTTAAACGGTTTTCAGAAAACCATTTAGCTATTATTTTAAAAATAAAATAAATAAATACAAGTGTCAAGTAAATGCTTTTTTAACATTTTACCATTCATACCAGTAGCTTGTAACAACTCTTATATATAGAGTTGATGATGAAAATGAGGGTATCAAATGAATTAACAAATTTCTTCCTTCTCTGTCCCTTTTTTTTCCTTTCTTCCAAACACATTTTCTATTTTGCTTGTTGGTCTCTATTTCTGCACTCATTATTGAGTTGAGTGCTTGCAGTCAACTGTTGTTTTAATCTGAAACTTCCAAAGCTAGAAGTTGGATTCATCTAGTTAAACAGTGATGAGATGACTTTGAGACTTGATAAAGGTCCTGAGTAATTCTTGGGTGGTGCTCCTTTTGGAATCTAATGCTAGGTTATGTAACACCCCACGCCCGCTATGGTCACTCACTAAGGGAATGCCATAGCATCGGTGGAGTATTTTAGTGAATATAGAACAGAAAAATTACAACAAGACAGATATAAATAGTACTTGAAATTTTAAAACATCATCTCATAACAGCGGAAATAAACATGTCTGGTTACATCATAAAACCACGATAAAAGTCAAGTACAATATCCATCAAAATAAAGAAGTACATAATCCCACTCTCTCATAAATAGCCAGAAAAGATAATTGGATAACTGGAGCTTTACATCTACCCAAGCTCCTAAAGACTGGAACAGCAATCCGATCAAGCTCTACTACTGCTAGGATCCACCGTAGGACCTGAGGGTTGGGAAAAAGATAAAAACAACGGGGTCAGACATAAGTCTGAGTGAGTCCTATAACCCTAACAATACAACCATTAAAGTAATTAGGGTATGACATAAACAAGGTACGGTACCTCTGGGGATAATGACTACACTAAGTAGCCAACTAAACACAGGATATATTAAGACGACCGGAAAGACGCATTTATCCACCCAAGGATAATTACTAGATTGCACCACCCCAGATCTACCCAAGAGTAATTCCTACACTGCACCACACCAGTTCTACCCACCCAAGGGTAATTCCTACTTAAAGGTTGATCCCACTAAGTGTACTTAGTAATTTTACCCAGTAGTTTCGTGTACCCCTACCTAGGTGCCGTCTGCCCCTATCTTTACTAGGTGTACCCACTACTCCCAAGCGATCGGCTCCCTACCGTAGATACCCGTGTTGGTCCCACGATTGGGGTGTATCATTCCCCTAAAGTGGCTACCAGATAATATCAACAGTGCACGGCTTTATATCTACACGATGCAACAACGACTTACCAACCAGCCCGGGTCCACACACGCATATGAAACCCGTTGGTCCCGCGTTGCCACCGCTAACCCGGTTTGGCCTCTTATAGTCAAGCCCAATATGCGTGTCCCGTCACTCGACCTGGGTCGAGCCCACAAAGATACGTTTGGGATATTGGTTGAAATGGGCCCCCACAAGCTACTACTTAAGCTTGTCATTTTATCTAGTGAATCCCACTTAACCCGTTAACCATGTCCACCTACATGTTACAAATTTTTGGTTAAGTCTTTCAATCATATTTTAATTGCCATTTAAGGCCCCCACAAGCTACTACTTAAGCTTGTTATTATATTTAAATTGCCACTTAAGGCACCCACTAGATTTCCGCATGCCACCCACAGCACTTACTTAACCCTTCACCCATGTTTTAATTTACATGTTCCACTTTGGTTAAGTACTCTAATCGTATTTTCACATGCCACCCATGGCACTTACTTAACCCTTTAATCATGTTTAATTACATGTTTCACTTTGGTTAAGTATTCTAATCGTATTTTTCATTGCCACCCGAGGCAACCCACTAGTCTCCTCATGCCACCCAAGGCACCCACTTAACCCCTCATGTCCCACTACATGCTAATATGGTTAAGTGTTTCTTAATTCATTAATTAAGATCATGACCTCATAAAGACCTCTCACATTAGACCGTCTTTTATGACTGCTGGATATGCCGGTTGGTTCCGGGCAGACTTCTGTCATCAAAAGGGTCTAACCTCGTGTCTCTACTTTAATCATGTATTTACTTTATGACTAAGACCTCTCACATTGGGCCAATCGTTTGTAGCCGCTGGATGGCCGGTCGGTTCCGGGCAGACTTCCGCTACAAAAGGGTCCAACCTCGTGTCTTAGTTGATTAATTACACCTAATTAATCACCCCCATATTAATTATCCCTAATTAATATCAAGTTTTCATAACATGGGTAGACCTAACTCAATAGGTAAATTCCCATGGGGTAGACCTAACTCAATAGGTAAATTCCCACTTATGCTTAATCATTTTATGGTATGCTTAATCATTTTATGGTATGCTTAATCATAACCATTTCACACCATTCATTTACATGTCTATTAACCCCATCGTTTTCCCCACGCACTTATGCTAACACGACATATTTCCAAGAGAAGATTCTCTCACACTTAACATGGGTTTCACTTAGCACACAATAGCATTAACATGGGTTAAAAGGTGTCTACTTACATCATAATATTAACCCAACTAGCATTGCTAAATAACCCAACTTGCATGAACATACATATGTCATATCTAAAGGCAACTTGCATAAGTGTTCATAGGTTATACAAAGATGAACTTGCATGTGTCTTAAAGGTGTGAACTTGCACAACATGTTACATGTTAACTTGCATAACATCATACACATAACTTGCATGATATCATAAACATAACTTGCATATCAACATACACATAACTTACATAACATCATGCATATAACTTGCATAATCTCATACACCTAACTTGCATATGAACTTGCACAACAACATGCACATAACTTACATAACATCATACACATACTTGCATAACATGTTGATCTTGCATATAAGCATACACATAACTTGCTTAACATGTTGAACTTGCATATATGACTTGCATCTTAAAAGAGGGTAAACATGCATAGCATATAAAGATGTTATCTCACATATGTATGCATCACATTTAAGAGGGTAAACTTGCATGTCATGATTTATGCATAATACCAAACACTTAGCATGCATAAAACCACTTACTTAGCATGCATAGAACCAATTTCTTATTATGCATAAACATACCACTTAACTTGCATAAACCCAAACACTTAGCATGCATAAAACCCAATACTTAACATGCATACAATCAAATACTTAGCATGCACAAAATCAAATACTTAGCATGCATAACACCAAATACTTAGCATGCATAAAATCACATGCATAACTTGCATTTCATGTTACATATACTTGCATATGTTCTCACATATAGTTTGCATAACATGTTACATATGCATAAATGTTCAACATAATATTTTACATCATAAAACATGGCAATAAACTTGCATATGGCATAAAACTTGCAATTCACATATCATACAACTTGCATAAACTCACTTATCCACAAACATAACCATGTCTTATCACATCCTACCATAATCAATTTAACAATTGATTATTAAAGCTATAGGAACTCACCAAAACCAAGATTAGCAAACTTATGAAGTGGAATTAGTGGCTTTAATTGAAGGAGATGTTGATTAGCTTGCAACCCTTCATTGATTTGTGGAGGCCATGCTCAAATTCCATTTTTCCATAGTTTAGTTACAAGACCTAATTATGAATGAATTAGGGTAGGGTTGGGGTCTTATTTATAGGATTAGGTGAGTGTTTTAGGCCCTTAGATTAACCCTAGGTTAGATTAGGACCCTTAGATTTAGGAAATCTCTAGAACCAGCCCTCTAGGCCAGCACAAGGACCCAAACTGGTGCACCTAGTTTTACTGGGCGTCGCACCCCTGTCGACAGGCAAGTCGACAGGGCAGTCGACACCCCTGTCGACAGCCCTGTCGACAGCGCTGTCGACATGGCTAGGGCGGGAATTTTTCCCGTCTGGCCCCCACTGGCCCCAATTCAAAATCTGATTATTTAAATATTAAATTCTGTTTTTATCTTTGAATTTTCTGAAAACTTCTTTGGGCCATAACCGGGCCAAACGGACTCCGATTCTCGAAAACTCGGACTCTATTTCGCATATTTTTCCGAGACGAACGCAATGACGCAGCCCATTTCCCCCAATTCTCACGTCTGAGATTATTTATTCTGTAATTAGTGAAATTTTAGCATTAACCGAAATTCGGGGTGTTACATTCTCCCCTCCTTAAAGGATTTCGTCCCCGAAATCTCTAAGCTAAGGAGAATGCATATCCTACCATCCAAACAACCATCTACTCAATCCATCAAACACGGGTATCCATTGTCCTTAAAACAATTTCTAATGATGTATGAGCATATGCAAAGAGTGTGTGTATATGTTCCCTATCTAATGTATGAACATATGCAAACCATGATAGTGCCATGCATCCATTATGTATGCGAAAGAACCCTATCGACACATACAATATCTACATGAGTGCACAATCATTCACCAAAATGCATCATCCATATGATAACACAATCATTAGACATCCATAAATATAGCTTCCTACACACAATTTTATGCAATATGCAATATGAAGTGATTGAGCCGATCTAGTGCCTAGAGTGTGTGTATATGCATCCACGAGCAACCACTAGCAACCACTTGCATCCACATGCATCCATCAAACATAACATGTCTCAAACACATGTTTCAGCCATAGGTTTTTCCTATCTAAATGTCAAAGGTACTAACGAGAGGGCATACTAAGGATAAGATAAGCACAAGATATGCGATGAAGGAGAAGCAAAAGGACATACCCTCCGAAAGAAAAAGGGTACTTCGAACGCATCTTCGCTTCCGTCTCCTAGGTAGCGTCGCTCTCTTCATCTCCCCTTTGTACTTTGACTAGTTGAACCTCTCTGTTTCTCAACTTCCAAATCTCTGACCTAAGGATGCAAGCAGAAGCTCGTCGAATAATCGCATCACACTCTACTTCCACTTCTCTAAGCAAACTCGGCTCTACCACCTCTGCGGTCTCGTGTAGGCACTTCCTCCCATGGAATACATCCTGTACACTACTAAGTCTGTCGGGCAACTCCACCAATGGAAGATGCTCCTCCCATGTACCTCCAAAATCCAAGATATATAGCCCCACAAGGTCTTCTAAGATATGATTCACCCTCTTGGTCTGGCCGTCCGTCTGAGGATGGTATGTGGTATTCAAACACAACTGAGTCCCTATTGCCTCTTGCAAACTTTTCCAAAACTGTCTAGTGAAGATAGGATCTCGATCGCTCACCATACTGGACGGTACACCATGAAATCTTATAATCTCTCGAATATAAACTGAAGCTAGACATGGAATAGTCCTCTTGCTCTTCACGGGTATGAAATGGGCACACTTAGTAAGTCTATCTACTACAACCCAAATCCCCGTATTACCCTTCCTTGATTTTGGTAATCCTTCGAGACACTATCCCACTTCCTTAGCGGAACTTCCAATGGGTGAAGCAACTCACTTGGTCTCTTTTACTCCGCTTTCACCAAGCATCTAGCGACATACTCGGCCATGTCTTTCTTCATACCGGCCCAGAAGAAAACTTGCTTCGTGTTTTGGTACTTCTTATCCCCACAGAGATGTATGGTCATCCTCGAACGGTGTGCATCATCAAGAATAACCTTCCTCAAACCCTCGTCTTGTGGTACTCAAAGTCTACCGTCTCTACGCAAGCACCCCCTATTGTCTAGGGTGTACCTACTCAAATGGCTGGACGACTCCCCCTCTTATGTGCTTCTCTATCAACTCAACCAACTGTGGGTCGTCCCTTTGGGCTTCCCCAATCCGCCCCGGAAGAGTAGGTCTAACCTCCAAGGATGCTAGCAAACCGGGTATATAATCAATGGGAGGTCTAAAGTCAATCATAGAAATAAACTCCAAGCTCCGTCGTTCAACGAACCACAACTCGAGAACAACCTTTTTCTACTTAAGGCGTCCGCTACCATGTTACCCTTACCGTGGGTGCACGCTATCTCAAACTCATAGGACGCTAAGAATCCTATTCACTTTTGCCGTCTTAAGACTATGCGCCTGAAGAGTCTCCAATACTTCCCTAAGATGTAGGGCAGGTTCTTCTCCACTCCTAGAGAAAATCAGGATATTCTCCCATGCAAAATCATCACAACTATCCATCTCTCACGCAGACCACCTTAGTCGAACTCGACATCCCCCAAATGCAAGCCCCAAAGGCCTAAACCAATATCAGACAAACACCCAAGGGATACCTCCTTCGAATTCAGACGACCTACGTGAGATGATACTAGTAAAAACGGCTAAATAATTAAGCCCTTGCCCAACTCTGGATGTCCTCGCCAGTCTCACTCCCAAACCACCGTTTTCCCTTAACTGGCTTTGCTCATCCTATTGAGCACATACTAAAACTTATTTCACTCCTAGAAAAGACCAAGATGTCGTTTATAAAGACCATCACAAACTTATTCAGGTACTCCCTGAACACCCTTTTCATCATATGCGGGGGCGTTCGTCAAACCAAATGGCATCACCAGCCACTCATAAAAACCATCCGGAGTCCTAAAGGTAGTCTTCTCCATACTATCCTCAGTCACTCTTAACTGACGAAACCCTCATGGCTAAGTCCAACTGCGAAAATACTGAGGCGCTCACTCACTGATCAAAGAGATCATCAATCCTTAACAATGGGTGTCTATTCTTCTTTGTGATTTTATTTAGTTCTCTTTAACCTACACAAAGTCTGAGGGACCCATCCGCCTTCGTGGCAAAAACTACCGGAGCACCCCACTCCGATATACTTCGTCTTATGACCCCTTCTCAAGCAAATCGCCTACTCGCTTATGGAGTTCCCTCCCCTCACGAGGAGCCTTGTGGCACACTGGCCAAGATACTGGTTTGGCATCTTCTACCAGATATATTCGGAAGTCAATCTCCCGCTCCGGAGGTAAGCCCTTCACCTCCTCCAAACCCATCCGAGTATTCCCGGACCACTCTATAAATTGCAAACTCTCGACCGACGTGTCAAGCGATTCTAGATAACTTAGCATAACAGATTCTATGGGATTACAAGAGATCTCAAGAGTGTCACCCAAGCGGCCCATAAGCCTAACAACTCTCCCCTCAAAATCAAGAACGGCACCCCTACTGGATAACCAGTCCATGCCCACTAACCCATAGCCCGTGAAGCCCAACAAGCATCACATCTAAACCCAACGCTAAGTATAGAAACTTTCAAACCCAAACACATCATGGAGCCCAATTGGGTTTGAAACAACTAAGGGATCATCTACCAACTGGTGTCTCAGTGCAGTGACTCTACTAGTAATGATGAGATAAACGAACTCAATGCGTCAGAATCAAATAAAGTACGGACAGGATGATCGATCAGAAAAACTAGACTTTCAATAGAAGTAGTTCTACCTCTTTCCCGAATCGCGAGAGCCTGTACTTGCCCCCTAGCCTGACCTGGTGCCACATGAGCTTGCACCTGTCCTCCTGAGGTAGACCCCGTCCTTTGCTCCTTCTTTGGACAGTTTTTCATCAGATGCCCTGCTTCGCCACAGTGGAAGCAGCCAGTCTTAGTCTTCTTGCGACAATCTTTGTTTAGGTGGCCTAGTGTCCCACAATTGAAGCACCTCTTCTTTCCCTTGCCACCGTTGCCTTTCCCACCCTTGTTTTGCTATCGCTGTTGAGGTCTCTTCTGATCTCCTTTCTTCTCGTGTGCTTTACTAGCATTGGGACCTTTCTCTTCCTTATGCATATTTTCTTCCGCTTTTGAGAGAAACTTTGCCTCAAACCTATGCCTGAAATCCACCCAAGAGTCAATCGGGCGTTCTCCATTAGTGACCTCCCACCAGAACGAGGCCTCTCCTTCCATTAACCAAGCGGCCAACCTGACTTTCTTTCCCTCTTCTACTTCCAAGATTTCCATCAATTCTTCCGTCTCATTAAGCCAATCCCTAGCTCCCACAAAAGGTTTTCCTCCCATAGCCTTAAACTTCCTACAAGTCATAGCAAAAGTATCCGCGCGAGGAGAAACGAGTGCAACGGGTGGAGGGGGAACATTTGCTGGACCTGCAGCGGCGGCCCTAGCCTCTAACAACCTCCTATACCATACTGGTACTGCTACACTATCCGGAAGATAAAGATCTTCAGCCATGCTGAGACGAAAAAGGGAAAGATTCAAAACGGAGAATTCGAGAGATAAAGATATGGCTATCGGGGATTATGCTTTTCTTTCAAAAACTTTTCTCTTAAAAGACATGTTTTTGAAAATATTTCTTCCAAAAATGTTTTTAGAAAAATAGTTTTCTAAAACTTTTATCTGTTCTGGTAACCTTTGCTCTGATACCACGTGTAACACCCCACGCCCGCTATGGTCACTCACTAAGGGAATGCCATAGCATCGGTGGAGTATTTTAGTGAATATAGAACAGAAAAATTACAACAAGACAGATATAAATAGTACTTGAAATTTTAAAACATCATCTCATAACAGCGGAAATAAACATGTCTGGTTACATCATAAAACCACGATAAAAGTCAAGTACAATATCCATCAAAATAAAGAAGTACATAATCCCACTCTCTCATACAATAGCCAGAAAAGATAATTGGATAACTGGAGCTTTACATCTACCCAAGCTCCTAAAGACTGGAACAGCAATCCGATCAAGCTCTACTACTGCTAGGATCCACCGTAGGACCTGAGGGTTGGGAAAAAGATAAAAACAACGGGGTCAGACATAAGTCTGAGTGAGTCCTATAACCCTAACAATACAACCATTAAAGTAATTAGGGTATGACATAAACAAGGTACGGTACCTCTGGGGATAATGACTACACTAAGTAGCCAACTAAACACAGGATATATTAAGACGACCGGAAAGACGCATTTATCCACCCAAGGATAATTACTAGATTGCACCACCCCAGATCTACCCAAGAGTAATTCCTACACTGCACCACACCAGTTCTACCCACCCAAGGGTAATTCCTACTTAAAGGTTGATCCCACTAAGTGTACTTAGTAATTTTACCCAGTAGTTTCGTGTACCCCTACCTAGGTGCCGTCTGCCCCTATCTTTACTAGGTGTACCCACTACTCCCAAGCGATCGGCTCCCTACCGTAGATACCCGTGCTGGTCCCACGATTGGGGTGTATCATTCCCCTAAAGTGGCTACCAGATAATATCAACAGTGCACGGCTTTATATCTACACGATGCAACAACGACTTACCAACCAGCCCGGGTCCACACACGCATATGAAACCCGTTGGTCCCGCGTTGCCACCGCTAACCCGGTTTGGCCTCTTATAGTCAAGCCCAATATGCGTGTCCCGTCACTCGACCTGGGTCGAGCCCACAAAGATACGTTTGGGATATTGGTTGAAATGGGCCCCCACAAGCTACTACTTAAGCTTGTCATTTTATCTAGTGAATCCCACTTAACCCGTTAACCATGTCCACCTACATGTTACAAATTTTTGGTTAAGTCTTTCAATCATATTTTAATTGCCATTTAAGGCCCCCACAAGCTACTACTTAAGCTTGTTATTATATTTAAATTGCCACTTAAGGCACCCACTAGATTTCCGCATGCCACCCACAGCACTTACTTAACCCTTCACCCATGTTTTAATTTACATGTTCCACTTTGGTTAAGTACTCTAATCGTATTTTCACATGCCACCCATGGCACTTACTTAACCCTTTAATCATGTTTAATTACATGTTTCACTTTGGTTAAGTATTCTAATCGTATTTTTCATTGCCACCCGAGGCAACCCACTAGTCTCCTCATGCCACCCAAGGCACCCACTTAACCCCTCATGTCCCACTACATGCTAATATGGTTAAGTGTTTCTTAATTCATTAATTAAGATCATGACCTCATAAAGACCTCTCACATTAGACCGTCTTTTATGACTGCTGGATATGCCGGTTGGTTCCGGGCAGACTTCTGTCATCAAAAGGGTCTAACCTCGTGTCTCTACTTTAATCATGTATTTACTTTATGACTAAGACCTCTCACATTGGGCCAATCGTTTGTAGCCGCTGGATGGCCGGTCGGTTCCGGGCAGACTTCCGCTACAAAAGGGTCCAACCTCGTGTCTTAGTTGATTAATTGCACCTAATTAATCACCCCCATATTAATTATCCCTAATTAATATCAAGTTTTCATAACATGGGTAGACCTAACTCAATAGGTAAATTCCCATGGGGTAGACCTAACTCAATAGGTAAATTCCCACTTATGCTTAATCATTTTATGGTATGCTTAATCATTTTATGGTATGCTTAATCATAACCATTTCACACCATTCATTTACATGTCTATTAACCCCATCGTTTTCCCCACGCACTTATGCTAACACGACATATTTCCAAGAGAAGATTCTCTCACACTTAACATGGGTTTCACTTAGCACACAATAGCATTAACATGGGTTAAAAGGTGTCTACTTACATCATAATATTAACCCAACTAGCATTGCTAAATAACCCAACTTGCATGAACATACATATGTCATATCTAAAGGCAACTTGCATAAGTGTTCATAGGTTATACAAAGATGAACTTGCATGTGTCTTAAAGGTGTGAACTTGCACAACATGTTACATGTTAACTTGCATAACATCATACACATAACTTGCATGATATCATAAACATAACTTGCATATCAACATACACATAACTTACATAACATCATGCATATAACTTGCATAATCTCATACACCTAACTTGCATATGAACTTGCACAACAACATGCACATAACTTACATAACATCATACACATACTTGCATAACATGTTGATCTTGCATATAAGCATACACATAACTTGCTTAACATGTTGAACTTGCATATATGACTTGCATCTTAAAAGAGGGTAAACATGCATAGCATATAAAGATGTTATCTCACATATGTATGCATCACATTTAAGAGGGTAAACTTGCATGTCATGATTTATGCATAATACCAAACACTTAGCATGCATAAAACCACTTACTTAGCATGCATAGAACCAATTTCTTATTATGCATAAACATACCACTTAACTTGCATAAACCCAAACACTTAGCATGCATAAAACCCAATACTTAACATGCATACAATCAAATACTTAGCATGCACAAAATCAAATACTTAGCATGCATAACACCAAATACTTAGCATGCATAAAATCACATGCATAACTTGCATTTCATGTTACATATACTTGCATATGTTCTCACATATAGTTTGCATAACATGTTACATATGCATAAATGTTCAACATAATATTTTACATCATAAAACATGGCAATAAACTTGCATATGGCATAAAACTTGCAATTCACATATCATACAACTTGCATAAACTCACTTATCCACAAACATAACCATGTCTTATCACATCCTACCATAATCAATTTAACAATTGATTATTAAAGCTATAGGAACTCACCAAAACCAAGATTAGCAAACTTATGAAGTGGAATTAGTGGCTTTAATTGAAGGAGATGTTGATTAGCTTGCAACCCTTCATTGATTTGTGGAGGCCATGCTCAAATTCCATTTTGCCATAGTTTAGTTACAAGACCTAATTATGAATGAATTAGGGTAGGGTTGGGGTCTTATTTATAGGATTAGGTGAGTGTTTTAGGCCCTTAGATTAACCCTAGGTTAGATTAGGACCCTTAGATTTAGGAAATCTCTAGAACCAGCCCACTAGGCCAGCACAAGGACCCAAACTGGTGCATCTAGTTTTACTGGGCGTCGCACCCCTGTCGGCAGGCAAGTCGACAGGGCAGTCGACACCCCTGTCGATAGCCCTGTCGACAGCGCTGTCGACATGGCTAGGGCGGGAATTTTTCCCGCCTGGCCCCCACTGGCCCCAATTCAAAATCTGATTATTTAAATATTAAATTCTGTTTTTATCTTTGAATTTTCTGAAAACTTCTTTGGGCCATAACCGGGCCAAACGGACTCCGATTCTCGAAAACTCGGACTCTATTTCGCATATTTTTCCGAGACGAACGCAATGACGCAGCCCATTTCCCCCAATTCTCACGTCTGAGATTATTTATTCTGTAATTAGTGAAATTTTAGCATTAACCGAAATTCGGGGTGTTACAGGTTATCAGGCTGTGTTACTGGCATCTCCCTCTGCCATGACTTGGAAATGATACCAAGAAGAATTTTAATATAATAGAATTGTACAACCAGAGGATCTTGGATGATAATTCTCTGACGATAACTTTTAGAAGAGGAGCAACAGAGGCACAACAGGTTATGAGAAATCAAGAAACTGAATTCAAGAACAAGTATCATACTGATCCTTAATGAGAAAGCTGCTGAAACAATAGAACTCGATGAAGAGAATTTCTAATTCTCAAATGATTCCAATATGCAACCTGATCTCAGATGATTACTGGCATGATACTCTTGCTGTTAAGTAATTGGTTGCTCCGATAGCAAAATCAATTTTGAGAGAATAATTTAATTGAGAAAACTGTAAGTAGTTTTATACAATACGAAGATAGAATGCTTTTACAATAAGTTACATGTAAACTGATACATAGCAGCATTTATAAATAAAAGGGTTTGGCTATTCACACCCCATGATTTATTCTTCACCCCCCGATTAAAATTTTAGAATTTTATTTCTAGATTTACCGTTTAACATCTGATTATATAACTTGCCTAATGTTGACATGTTGTACAATAATTAAAAAAATATCAGCCATATACATATATGAATGTTTGAGGCTAAATTGTAAACAATAATTTAAAATTTTAAAATCAGCATAGTACATGATCATTTAAAAAAAAAGAAAAATTAAAGATAGAAGTTATAAATAATGATTAAAAAATTAAAACAATGATTAAAAAATTAAAAACAGTACGATTAGCGATGCGTATCATTATGTGTTTTGAGACCAAGACGTTAACAGTATACTGGAATTACAAAGACTTAAACAATAATTGGATAAATCATCACTATAAATGGTGTTGTTCAAATAAATCGATGTTCAGATGGAGCGTTGATCACCCTTAACCAATATTAGAGATGCACGTCGGTTTATTCCAACCAACGTTGTCGTTTACAAATTTTAATTAATTCAATCAAAATTTTAAAGGTGAGAGTAGTAGAAAAAAATTGTAAACTGGAAACTAAGAAAAAAAAGTATTGAAAATGAAAATGCAGTGAGAGCATTTTTGGATTAAGTAGGGCGGAAAGAGAAAATTATGGAGTGCTTATTTTATTTTTTAATTAACAGGGGGTGAAGAGCAAACACTGGGGTGTTAATAGACGCACCCTAAATAAAATTCAGTAAACTAGGCTTCAAGTCTATAAGCGATTCAGGCCCAATTCAATGAGAGATACTACTTCAGTTTGTATTCTTGATATTGTTGTAATATATATGTCTTTAAGGGTGAATACGCTTAATGCAAGGGACACTATTGTAATTGATGGGACATGTAAAGCCTATAAATAGAGAGCTTGTGTATGTTGTAATTACATCTAAAATGAATAAAAATGTCTGCTCTCTCATTTTCTTGTGTTCTTCTTTTATTTTGTAACACGTTATCAGCACGATTTATTATTTTATTTTGCTATCCTCTTTTGTCTAATACTTTAATTTTATTTTATGTATGAGCGGCTGTAGCTTGATATGCTATATGTGAATTTTGAAAATTGCGTAGATGGCTGCTTGAACCATGCATAGATATTAATTTTTTTTACTACCTATTCTATGTTTTGCTACCAGGCTATACACGGTTGGATTAGTCAAACTATTAAACTCCTACTTATCTATCATTTTGTTTAGAAATGGTATTTAGAGTATGATATTTTTACCATTTTTACTGATTCACCCTACTTTTACTCTTTCTACGGTGGGATACCTTCGCAAGCCTTATAAATAATTAGTCCATCATCATATCTCTACTTATTACTTTCTTATAGAAAAAGGCTGCGCATCATTTTTTTTATAGAAAAATAAAGCTATCTATTACTTTCTTCGCAGGACACAAGGTAAATGGAACTTACCAGATTGATAACTATAATGGTTAACATTTGGACTTGTTTTCTCCAGTACATATATTTGTGTTATTTGCTTATATTTAGTGTTCGCATCTGTCTTTATTTGCATGTATATTCCACTACATGTCTATATATGGTATTGAGCTTAAATGAAGACATTTCCTATGCAATATACACAGTACGCTATGGCTTTCTATTTTTGTATTTAGTATTACTTTGCGTCATTTATCTAATGCATGCTGTCATGTTGGTATGTGAGAACATATAAATGGCTTTTATGTTTTCTTTGATCCTTTGTAATAATAATTAATACAAACTGTGCCACTATATTATTATGCTGTTACTGTGCTTACAAATTGTATTCAATTTTTCAACATGGCTTGCCATGCAGTGTAATGATCTGTGTATATAAAAAGATATCTTTTATGTTGGTTGATTGTACATCAATCAGGAAGTGTTAAAACTGTGAATCGTTTTATTTTATTTTATTTATGTTCCTACTGCTTCGGTAATGTAAAGTAAATATTTTTATCTATGTGAGTTTGCTTCTACTTATCTTGTCATTTTTTTTAATATGTGTAGTTGGAAAAATGTCGAACATTGCTAAGCTTGAATTTAAAGCATTGGACATTTCTGGAGACAATTATTTATCATGGATCCTGGACGCCGAGATCCATTTGCAATCTCAGTGCTTAGAAAATGCCATTAAAAATGACAATAATATGTCCCAGCAGGACAGAACAAAGGCTCTGATATTTTTAAGACGCCACATCCACGATGATTTAAAATCAGAATATTTAACTGAAAAAGACCCTCTCCACTTATGGAACTCCCTGAAGGAGCGTTATGACCACTAGAAGACAGTCATACTTCCAAATACAAGGCAAGAATGGTTAAACTTGAGGTTTCAAGATTTTAAAACCGTAAGGGAATATAATTCCGCTATGTTTAGAATTACTTCTAAACTAAAATTATGTGGAGAAAAGGTAGATGATGCGCAAATGTTGGAAAAGACCTTCTCAACATTTCATGCTTCGAATGTGCTCCTGCAGCAGCAATATCGAGAGCGCCACTTTACAAAATATTCTGAACTCATAGAATGTCTATTGATTGCTGAACAAAACAATGAACTACTTCTTAAAAACCACTCCTCAAGACCAACTGGTTCAGTTGCATTACCTGAAGTTAATGCTAACTTTGCCCACTCCGGAAGAGGTCGTGGCAGAGGAAGAGGGCCTGGTCGTGGTCGTGGACGTGGACGTGGATACAACCCCAGCAGAGGTGGTTATAGTGGTTTTAGAGTCAACAAAACAACTGATTTTAAGCAGCAAATGAAAAATGAGCCTGGAAATAGCAATAATTCAGCTGCTGAAAATAAGAAGCATTATGAGGAAATTTACTACAGATGTGGGCGTACTGGTCACTGGTCACGGACATGTAGATCATCAAAGAAAACAATCGAAGAGTATCATAAATCGAAGAATATCGAGACAAATAACACTGAGGGATTGTCCGATAACACTGACCTGAAGTTAGATGATTTCTTCGAAGACTATGATGGGAATTTGTTCAGCGACGAAAATTTGAATGCAATATTCGAAGAGATGACCGAACCAACCAATAAGTAGCCTGAAGCTTATTATATGACTTTCAGTTTGTTTCTTTTCAGCATGTATTAGTTTGGAACTTTTGTTTATTTTTTTTCTTTTAGTATTTTCTTATGGAACTGCAGAAATAATGTGTAATGTTGGACATGATGACTAGTTTATTCTCGTGGATATTTATTTATATTTATAAGTTTTTTCAGTTATTGACTAGCTGTATTGTTTTTAATTCTTAAGGTATGGATCGACAATGTTTAAACGATGATATTTGTCTGGTTGATAGTGGAACTACTCATACGATATTGAAAAACCCGAAGTTTTTCTCTGAATTATCTGAAAATATTTCATATAAAGTTTCAACTATTGTTGGTTCAGCCAATATAATTGAAGGGTCCGGAAGAGCCCATATAGTATTACCAAATGGTACACATATATTCATTCAAAATGCACTATATTCAAGCAATTCTAAAAGAAATCTGCTTAGCTTCAAAGATATAAGAATGAATGGATATCATATTGAAACTATAAATGAAAACAACAAAGAATATCTTTGTGTTATTTCTAAAATTGAAAGCCAGAAGCTTATTTTAGAAAAATTTGGTACAATTTCAACTGGATTATACTTTACCAAAATTGGCATAGTTGAATCTCATTTTATAAACATGAGCCAGAAGCTCACAGATACAAAGAAATTGATTCTTTGGCATGATCGTTTAGGTCATCCTGGATCAACTATGATGCGTAAAATTGCTAAGAACTCAAATGGGCATGATTTACCAAATCAGTTGAATTTACCAAATGATTACATGTGTACATCATGTGCACAAGGAAAATTAATTACTCGACCTTCATACGGTAAGTTCACCTCTGAATCTCCAGCATTTTTGCAAAGAATTCAAGGTGATATATGTGGTCCGATTCATCCCGCTTGCGGGCCATTTAGATACTTTATGGTCTTAATTGATGCATCAACTCGTTGGTCACATGTATGTTTGCTCTCTACTAGAAACATGACATTTGCCAAATTACTTTCTCAAATAATTAAATCAAGAGCACACTTCCCCGATCATCAAATTAAATCAATACGATTAGATAATGTAGGAGAATTCACTTCTCAAGTATTTGATGATTATTGTTTATCACTGGGAATTGAAGTTGAACATCCAGTAGCTCATGTTCACACTTAAAATGGTCTGGCAGAATCATTAATTAAGCGTTTGCAACTTATTGCAAGACCGCTGCTTATGCAATCAAAGCTGCCTGTTACAGCTTGGAGACATGCAATTTTGCATGCATCCAAATTGATTAAAATTAGACCAACGACTTATCATCAATTTTCACCATCACAACTTTTAACTGGATCCCAACCAAATATTTCGCATCTACGAAAATTTGGTTGCGCTGTGCATGTACCTATTAGTCCCCCACTTCGTACTAAAATGGGTCCTCAAAGAAGGTTGGGAATTTACGTGGGATTTGATTCACCTTCGATAATTCGTTATCTTGAACCTCTTACGAGTGATGTATTTACTGCAAGATTTGCAGATTGCAAATTTGATGAGTCAAATTTTCCGCCGTTAGGGGGAGAAAAGAATGTTCCAGTAGAACGACGTGAAATTTCATGGAATAATCCCTCTATGTTTCATTTGGATCCACGTACCAAACAATGTCAATACGAGGTACAAAGAATTTTGCATATTCAGAATATTGCAAATCAAATGCCAGATGCATTTAATGATGCTGCAAAAATAACTAAATCTCACATTCCAGCAGCAAATACACCAGCTAGAATTGAAATCCCCGAAGGACCGATATCAGCAAATGAATCTAAAGCTAGACAAAAACGTGGAAGACCGATAGGTTCAAAAGACTTGGCGCCTAGAAAAAGAAAGTCTAATGAAAAATCATCAATTAGCAAACCTCCCGAAGAGGTTATGAATGATCCAAAGGATAACTCAAAAGAAAATCTCAATTCTCCTAAAATCAGTGAAGGAACTATTATCCCAGAAGAAATAATAGAAGCTTCCGAAAATAAAATGGTACCTAATAATAATGAGATCTCAATATTCTATACGAATTATGGAGAAATGTGGGATCGAAGTAAAATAACAATTGATGATGTATTCTCATTCGCAGTAGCTACTGAAATAACTGAAAGTCATGACTATAATGAGAATAATGATAATGAACCAACTAGCATATATGAATGTCGAAAAAGACAAGATTGGCCAAAATGGAAAGATGCTATTCAGGTTGAGTTAGATTCACTTCAAAAACATGGTGTATTTGGACCAATAGAGAAAACACCAGAAGGTGTTAAACCAGTCGGTTACAAATGGGTATTCGTTAGAAGACGAAATGATAAAAATGAAGTTGTGAGATACAAAGCAAGGCTTGTTGCACAAGGTTTCCTGCAGAGACCAGGTTTTGACTTCAAAGAAACATACTCTCCTGTTATGGATGTCATAACATTTCGATATTTAATAAGCCTTGTAGTTTCTGAGAAGCTTGACATAAGATTGACTGATGTTGTGACAGCTTATCTATACGGTGAATTAGATACCGATATTTACATGAAAATCCCAGACGGATATAAATTGCCTGAAGCAAAATCAAAGTCAATGTATTCATTAAAATTGAGAAGATCACTATACGGTTTGAAACAATCTGGAAGAATGTGGTATAACCGGCTTAGTGAATATTTAGTAAAAGCTGGATACAAAAACAACCTCATTTGTCCATGTGTCTTTATAAAGAAATCGGTAAAGGGATTTGTTATCTTAGCGGTATATGTTGATGATATAAATTTGATTGGAACTCCAGAAGAGATCAATGAAACAATAGATTACCTAAAACAAGAATTTGAAATGAAAGATCTTGGAAAAACCAAATACTGTCTTGGTCTACAGATTGAGCACAGTAAAAATGGCATATTAATCCATCAATCAAATTACATTGAGAAAATCCTGAAGCGTTTTCAAATGGATAAAGCATATCCACTTAGTACACCTATGGTTGTCAGATCACTAGATATTAAAAAGGACCCTTACCGACCAAAAGAAGATGATGAAAATATACTTGGTCCAGAAGTACCATATCTCAGTGCAATTGGTGCATTGTTATATTTAGCCCAATGCACGAGACCAGATATTGCATTTTCAGTCAATCTTCTAGCAAGATATAGTTCTGCACCAACTAAAAGACACTGGAATGGCATAAAACATATCATGAGATATCTGCGAGGAACCACAGATTTGGGCTTATTTTATTCTAACACAGGCAATAATCCGATTCTAGTTGGTTATGCTGATGCAGGTTACCTTTCTGATCCACATAAAGCAAGGTCACAAACTGGATATGTGTTTACTAACAGCAATGCAGCTATTTCATGGCGATCTACAAAGAAAACATTGGTAGCAACATCATCCAATCATTCTGAAATACTAGCACTACATGAAGCAAGTCGAGAATGTATTTGGTTAAGATCATTAATCGAACATATTCGAAACACATGTCAACTTCCCTCAACTACAGAAAGACCAACCATTATTTATGAAGACAATGCCGCATGCGTAGCTCAGATTCAAGCAGGATACATCAAGGGTGATAGGACAAAGCACATTTCTCCCAAATTCTTCTTCACACATGAACTTCAGAAAGACAATAAGATAGAAGTGAAGCAAATTTAGTCTCAAGAAAATCCAGCAGATTTATTCACCAAAGCACTTCCAAAGTCAACATTTCAGAAGATGATTTATAAAATTGGTATGCGTCGTTTACATCACCAAACTATTTGAATAATGCGTTACGAATCAGGGGGAGCATATATTATGCTGTAATGTACTCTTTTCCTTCACTAATATTTTTCCCATTGGGTTTTTGTTAGTAAGGTTTTTAACGAGGCATTATTTTGATCCAGAAGTATCAACCCTCATTGGAACATTGTCAATATGTTACCTAGAGATGAAAATTGTACTCTTTTCCTTGTTTATGATTTTTCCCATAGGGTTTTTCATAAAAAGGTTTTTAATGAGGCAATCAATCTTATCATCTTTGCATACGCATATTCAAGGGGGAGTGTTGTAATATATATGTCTTTAAGGGTGAATACGCTTAATGCAAGGGACACTATTGTAATTGATGGGACATGTAAAGCCTATAAATAGAGAGCTTGTGTATGTTGTAATTACATCTAAAATGAATAAAAATGTCTGCTCTCTCATTTTCTTGTGTTCTTCTTTTATTTTGTAACAGATATTGAGTTATATTCATATACGCATCATTTAATACGATATGTTGTGAACTATTCCCTTGTTGGTAATTAACTAATTTCCAAATGCTAACTGCTTCATCTCAATATGAGTTAAAATATGCATAGATTCTATGCCGCTAATAAACAATCCATAAAATTGCATATTTTCACATAATACAGTTGCATTCACTTGCAACGAATTCATCATTTCAATTTATCCCTATATGATAGTATTACTGAAATATGCAAATCACAATATTAAAGCAAACGTACTGCAAAACTATAGGATTTAAAACAAAATATGATGATTTACATGCGACAGTACGCAAATTCTATCGCGTGACTGCAATCCAATTCGAACGCAGATTGACGGCTTGGACTGTAATATTGAGTGGTGCATGAGTCACTGTCACTCGATTCAGCATGCACAGGCTCTGCATCATCATATTCACTCTCCTCTGACCATTCTGGATCAAATTCTTGTATCCTTCGCAGCCAGGCTAAGACCTTTTTCATTGTTGGTCTTTGGCTTCCCTTTTCCTTTAGGCAATTGTTCAAAAGCTCTGAAAAATCTGTTTTTTGTTCTTTAGTCATCACAGATTTGATTTCATCATCTAAAATTCCTTCGAGGCCTTCCTTTTTGAAAGTGTTTGCAAGGTTTCTATCTTCTCTTGACTCATCTTGATACACTGCCTTCATTCTAGTTAGCAGCTCTAGAAGGACAACTGCAAAACTGTAAACATCGCTTTTTTTAGTCAACCGGCGCTTTTCAACACTCTCCGGATCTAAGTAACCAAAAGTACCTTGTACACTTGTTTCATTTATTTCCTTGAACGGTAACACTGAAGCTCCAAAGTCTGATATTTTTGCAATATTATTTTCATCAAGAAGTATGTTTGAAGATTTAATATCTCCATGAATAATTTAAGGCAAAGAATCATAGTGTAAATAAGTCAGAGCGGAAGCACAATCGATGGCAATCTGAAGACGACAACCCAATGACATTCTCTGACACCTCGAATGAATACATTGGTGTAATGTCCCTCGAACGACGAACTCATAAACCAAGATGGGAACCTCAACTTCCAAGCAACATCCCATAATTTGGACTACGTTTTTATGGTTAACGAATGACAGTATATACATTTCTTTGGCAAATTCCTTCATCCTGTCTTCATTGAACATGGTGGCCTTCTTTATAGCTACATCTTTGCAGTCAATAGTTCCTTTATAAACTATACCCTGACCCCCGCGCCCTAAAACACTAGCTTTTGCAAAATTGTTCGTTGCTTTCTCAATTTCTTTTATCAAAAATATCCTAAACCGAATTGATTCATGTGCATTAATTTGTTCTTGCAGTAGCAATCCTCCATTTTGTTTGAAACATTTCTCTTTTGCCCTGTTTAGCTTTGTTTTTCCATGTATAAAATACAAGATAGCAGCGACAAGCAGAGAAGAGAGACTACCTGCATATGGGCATTAATGGTACTGTCAAAAACTAGTTAGCATAAAGTTTATAGATTTTATTACGTACACTGCAAGAAAAATAAAATAGTTTAATCGTATTCCCTTTCCTTCACTTGCTTGGAAAATTGGATATTGAGATAGTAATACACAAGTAATACAAATTTTATATAGTATATAACGTACTACATGACAAGTAGGTTTAAAGTGATATCTCGCACCATGTCGAAGTGCCTCAGCCGCTTGGGCTACGATGCTTCTCGTTAATCGTTTACTTTATCTCAGCTGTAAATATAGCTTTGGACAAATTTCTCTAACTCACTCATCGTTGGTATGATTTAGTCATCAATTTTGAATTTGAACTATTCAGTTAGATAACTAAATCTCTTACCATAGTTA
Source organism: Allium sativum (assembly GCA_030737875.1). Classification (NCBI taxonomy): domain Eukaryota; kingdom Viridiplantae; phylum Streptophyta; class Magnoliopsida; order Asparagales; family Amaryllidaceae; genus Allium; species Allium sativum. The sequence goes on from CM060915.1 coordinate 316,120,924, forward strand.
CGAACGATCAACAACAGAAATTTCATTTTATGAGTTCATCGAAAAGTAGTTTTGAATAACAACCTTAATGTTTGAACCTAGTGCTAATTAAAGGGATAGAAAAACTAAAAATTGCTTGAGTAAAATAGTTTGAAAATCAATTGGCAATAGGAACAATTTGTGTTCTGTTTAATTTCTCGATGTGAGACAATTCTAACACTCGCTGTCACAGATAGTAATAGTAATGTATTAGTTATCTTAACTAATTAATTACAGGTTGTTGCCAAGCATATATATGTTTTAACTTCTAAGATAGAATAAATGATGTAACTTTCGAAAAGAAATACAAGTCACCTGTAATTATAATGATAATTTCTGTAGTCGTGGGCTTCTTTGATGAACAATGATAGCCTCCTGGTATATTGTGGCAGGAGCCACGGGAGCATGGACCAGACGTCGAGGTAGTATTGCATTCATTGATATCTATCCATAATCAATGTAAATATTTATAGAATTCTAAGTCAGATAGATAATTAAACATGGCGATCAAGTGAAACTTCAAATAGCATCTTACTTTTACATTCACTAACATCTATAGTATGTTGGCAGATGCTTTTAACACATAGAGGTTTGTCGCAAATACATGATACATACCTTCGCATCCATCATGGATGTAAGAATTGCCTTCATAACCATGCTTACAATCGCAAAAATAACCAGGCCCGTTCTGAGAGTTGTTACAAACGCTGTTACAGCTAACACATGCATAGTTCCCTGTCTTGTTCAATTTAGCTTCTTCACAAGTTTCGTTTCCTACAACCCAATCTAGCACCACGGGAAATTGCTTATATCGGTTGACAAAATTGATATCTTCAATATCAGATTCATGAAAGTCATAGTGACCATCTTCTGCAAGAAATGAATAACTACAAGGACTGTAGTCCCAAATAGCTTCATTGTAGAATGAAGTATCAAATGTTGTGTTATAAAATGTAAGCCCCGCTGGTATGGCAGTTTGTTGGGAATATTTTTTAAAAGAAGAAGAAGGAATTTTTGAGAGGATTATTTTAATGGGGAGTAAATTTTCATTGCTTTCGTTTTGATTACAAATTTTTATTGCCTTCATACATCAACTTTATTGGCTTGCTTTTATATTGCATTGCATTCTCTAGAGTATTCTAGGAATGCCTTATCTAGAATATCTAAAATAGGAATTCTAGATTTTGCCTTTTATTCAATTCATTAATACAATTGCTAATTTAACAATACAATTATTTGTTTCCTGAAAAGCCAAGATTATTTCCAACATTCCCCCGTAAGCTTGGTTTTTGAACTCCAAGAAGATCTCGTAATCTTTTAAAATTATCAAGCTTTAATGCTTTTGTGAAAATATCAGCAACTTGATTATTTGTTTTGCAAAAATTCAGCTGCACCTCTTCATTTTCAATTGCTTCTCAAATGAAATGATGTTTGATGGCTATATGCTTTGTTCTTCCATGATGGACTGGATTCTTAGCTATAGCAATGGCTGATTTGTTGTCACAATGGATAGTCACAGTTTCTTGTTTCTCACCAAAATCATTTAGTATTTTCTTCAACCATATTGCTTGTTGGGTAGATAGGCCAGCTGAAATATATTCAGCTTCTACAGAAGATTGAGCAACTGTTTGTTGCTTCTTCGAACACCAAGAAAATGCTCCTGATCCAAGAGAAAACACATATCCAGAAGTGCTTTTCATGTCATCTATACTTCCTGCCCAGTCACTATCGCAAAACCCAATTAAATTAGTTTCAACATTATTTTCATATTTGATCCCATAGTCCAAAGTGCCTTGAATATATCTCAGCACCCTTTTTGTTGCACCTAGATGGATATGACTAGGATCATTCATGAAACGAGAAAGTAGGCTGGCTGCAAACATGATGTCAGGTCTTGTATTAGTAAGGTAAAATAAATTACCAACTAGACTTCTGTAGTAACTAGCATCAATCTTCCTTCCCCCATCTTCTTTCTTTAGCTTTTCATTCACAACTAGCGGTGTATCAACCGGATTACACCCAAGCATCCCAAACTTTCTCAATATTTTCTCAGCATATTTCTTTTGACAAATAAAAACTCCATCATCACCTTGAGAGATTTCTATTCCAAGAAAAAAATGCAGCAAGCCCAGATCATTCATTTCATATTTTTTCATCATTTCTTTTCTAAAATCTTCAATCAACTTTAAATTGTTTCTGGTATAAATTAAATCATCTACATAAAGTGCAATAATTAGAATACCGTCCATACCTTGTCGTTTGACATACAAAGTAACCTCATTTTTGCTCTTCTCAAAGCCTTTCTCCATGAAGTAGTTGTCAATATTGCTATACCATGCTCGTGGTGCTTGTTTTAGCCCATAAAGTGCTTTCTTTAGTTTGTAAACTTTTCCTTCTTGTCCTTTAATCTCAAATCCTTGAGGCTGCTCCACGTACACATCTTCTTTCAATTCTCCATTCAAGAATGCCGATTTTACATCTAGCTGATATAGCTTCCATCCTTTTTGGGCTGCAAGTGATATTAAAGCTCTAATGGTGTCAAGACGTGCCACTGGAGCGAAAGTCTCTTCGTAGTCAATACCGGGCTGTTGAGAATAGCCCTTTGCAACAAGTCTCGCTTTGTTCTTTTGAACTGAACCATCTGGATTATGCTTCACTTTGTAGATCCATTTTACTCCAATGGTTTCTTTGTCTTTTGGCTTATCAACCAACATCCATGTTTTGTTCCTTTCGAGTGCATCCATCTCTTCTTGCATTGCCTTCCTCCAAGCATCTTCTTTAACCGCTTCTTCGAAATTTTCTGGTTCCATTGCGCAATAGTTGCACTTAGCAAAAATATCATCCAAACTCCTCATTTTTATTGGGGTTGAGCTTGGAGATGATGAATTATGGCTTGTTGTGGATGAAGTGCTAGATGGAGAACTTGGTGTAAATGAATCACATTGGTTATTTGCAAGTGTAGTTGGATTTTGTTCTAAAATTACCGCTGGAACAATTTTATCCTCCACTTTCTCCTTTTGCCAATTCCAAGATGTCTTCTCATCAAATGCAACATCTCTACTGATGATTACTTTCTTTGTCTTCAAGTTGTAAAGTCTATAGCCCTTTGACACAACTATAGCCAATAAAAATGCATCTTTCACTTGCTTCTTGAAGCTTTGTCCTTTTTTCTTTAGGAATTTGAGCATAGCAAATACTCCCAAAGACTCTAAGATGATTCACTGAAGGCTTTCTTCCACTCCACGCTTCAAACAGCGTCATATTCCATACAGCTTTTGTTGGACATTTATTCAGCAAATACACAGTTGTATTTACAGCCTCGGACCAAAATTCTTTAGGCATGCCTTTCTCAAACAACATTGATTTAGCCATCTCCATCACTGTTTGATTCTTCCTTTTGGATACACCGTTTTGCTGAGGTGTATACCTAATGGTTAGTTGCCTCTCCACACCTTCTTCTTCACAAAATTTATCAAAATCATTGGAGTTATACTCCTTTCCCCTGTCACTTCTCAAAACTTTTATGGACCTGCCACTTTGTTTCTCAACAAAAGCTTTAAACTTCTTAAATATAACAAACACTTCAGATTTTTGTCTCATAAAATAAACCCATGTCATGCGGGTCAAATCATCAATGAATAAAATAAAGTACCTATTTTGAGCATGAGATAATGTGCTCATAGGACCACATACATCCGTGTGTACTAATTCCAACACTTCTTTGGCTCTCCTTGATCCTTCTTTTGGAAACGGTTGCCGATAATGTTTGTCAAGTACGCAGCCTTCACATACTCCATGTTCTTCTTTTTTTATTGTTGGCAACCCGTACACCATCTTCTTTTGTGAAAGCAATGTGAGACTATTGTAGTTTAAGTGCCCAAGTCTCTTATACCATAAACTAGTATCGTCTTCCTTTTTTTGCCATGAAGCTATGATTCTTCTCATAATTGAGATGAAGGGGAAAGCTTCTGTTTTGTGTCATTTTTATTACAGCAACAACTTTTCTTTTTGAATCAAAAATTTTACATTCTCGATTCTCAAATTGAAGAGAATAACCATGCTCTAAACGTTGTCCAATGCTCAACAAATTCTCATCTAATTTAGGAACATAAAAGGTATCATGAATAACTTTACCTCCTTGCTTTGTTGCAACTCCAATGCTGTCTTTGCCTTCAACTTCAACATACTCTCCATTGCCAAGTTTGACTTTCAAACCAAATGAAGAATCTATGTCAATGAATGCACTTTTGTCTCCTGTCATATGATTGCTACATCTGCTGTCCAGGTACCATATATTCTTATATTCTTCAGTTGCCTTTTGACAAGCAAAGAACAAGCTCCCTTCCATATCTTCCGCTCCGGAAAATGCTGTGTTATGTGGCTTACCAAGGCGACAGTCCTTTTGAATGTGCCCGAACCTCTTGCAATTATGACATTGTGGTTTTCCTTTGTTCCAGCAATCCTTTTCTTCATGAGAGCTTTTTTTGCAAATTCCACACCTTTTATTTGTTCCTTCATCACTTCCTCTTCCGCCATAGTTGCCTCGGCCTCTTCCGCGTGAATTTCTTCCTCTTCCTTTGCCAAATCTGCCACCTCTAGAAGACTCGCCATTATTTTGTTTTATTGTTTTGTCATTGTTGCATTGAGTGGTGAGTTTGGACTGAAATGCATTTTCAACCGTCTTTTCCATACGGCGTAACAACCTTTGCTCGTAGGATCTAAGTGAACCCATCAAGCCTTGAACGGTCATGTTTGACAAATCTTTGGTTTCTTCTATAACAGCCACCATAGGATCAAATTTTTCAGTTAAGCTTATCAAAATTTTATCAATGATTCTACGATCGTCAATTATATCTCCATGAGACTTCATTTGATTCACTAATTCGGACAGCCTATTAAAATACTCATTCAAACTTTTATTTTCTTTCATTTTTTCATTTTCAAAATCTCTCTTTAGAGATTGAAGTTTGACAGTTCTCACCTTTGAATCCCCTTCAAACTCTTGTTGCAAGATTTCTCATGCTTCCTTGGCTGTTTTTGCTCTCATAATTCTTGGGAATATGGTGTTTGACACTCCTCTTTGAATCATTCCAAGAACTCCAGCATCTGTGATTCTTTTCTTTTTTAATACTTCAGTTTGAGCTGCTGTACGTTCTGCCGCAGCTGTTGAGTCTTCATATCCTTGTTTGATGAACTCCAAGACATCCAAGGAGATGAACAAAGTCTCCATTTTTACTGCCCAAAAATCATAATTTTCTCCTTCAAATAAAGGAACTTGGACATTGCTATAGGTGGAGTTGATGTTTGCTGAAGTATTGCTTGGAGAAGCCATTACTTTGCACTTTTTTTTTAATTGCAAGGATCTAGGGCTCTGATACCACTGTTAGGAATATTTTTTAAGAGAAGAAGGAATTTTTGAGAGGATTATTTTAATGGTGAGTAAATTTTCATTGCTTTCGTTTTGATTACAAATTTTGATTGCCTCCATACATCAACTTTATTGGCTTGCTTTTATAATGCATTGCATTCTCTAGAGTATTCTAGGAATGCCTTATCTAGAATATCTAAAATAGGAATTCTAGATTTTGCCTTTTATTCAATTCATTAATACAGTTGCTAATTTAACAATACAATTATTTGTTTTCTGAAAAGCCAAGATTATTTCCAACACAGTTTGACAGCATCTTATCCCTGAACATGTTGAATTATTGATGAATTTGCTCTGGTTGGTGCATAAAGATAGACATCCAGTCGCATACAAACCATATCTAGAAGTCGTCTCAACATATGGATCAAATATGTAGGCAAGAGTTTGGCATCCTACTGCTGTGAATTTGTTCCGCTGGTTTGAAATTCTGTATGGTGATGACGAGGTATCCGGTAAACTTAGAAAACTGGCATACTTAACACTCGTAGAGTTCTCTTTGTTTCTTTTTGTGAAATTACAAGAAAAACTGTACATGTTATAGATGCGCATTTGAGCTTCCAAAAGCGATATACTGATGATTTCGTAACCGGTAATTGTACTTGCTTTGCCGGATGTTTCATTGCATGTGATTTGGAAACCATCACGGAAGCATCCAACTTTTATGCCAAATGGATAAGGTATGGTCGTGTTGCCACATTTTTCTGAGCAATTTTCTGAAGCTGCTGCAGCTTCACTTGAAACAACGTCTGAGAGCTGAATGAAAGTCAATAGTATAAATGCTAGTAGCGCCCTTGATTTGGGGAACGAGTCCATGTCTGATCAAAGCAGTGAAGTTAATTGTGTGTTATATACTATATTATCAGCACGTGTACACTGTGTGTGTGTATACGCAAAACGTATCTATACATGTATATGCGCATTTGAAGCCATGCGGTTGATCCAGCAATTGCTTCAGCTATGACAATACATTTCCACCACTTAAAACATTACAAAGTCAGCAGAATTAAATTTGGCATATTTATAACTGCTGAATCTTTTCAAAAAAAAAAAAAGTAATGGAAAATTTTACCTGTGTTTTCTTGCTTTCTCGGCCGCTGCTTAAAGCTTTAAACTCGTTTGTTATAACTGCCGTACAACCTTTATCTCTTTTTGGATTAGAAACTTTTCTTTTTAGCACTAAAGCAATGGCGACCGAAGGAGCGAACTGTGATTATAGATTTTTATTTTGTTTGAATACGGGATTAAGTAATCAGAGAATATATTTAGAAAAGCAGAATGGGATAAGACCGATGGGAGGGTGAGCCTGAAGAGTAGCACAAATAGACTGAATAATTAACAATGCTGCTAAGGACCGAGGAAGTTTCTATGGAGTTTCAATAATTGGGTATTTGAGCGGAGTATTTGAACATCGCACTGTTGTAAACGTGATTGCATTTTTTTTGCTACAAACTGGGTATTTGAATGTAATATTTGAACAAGATATTTAATTAATTATTTATTTGTTTTAATTAATTTATGCGTTTAATTATAATTTATGGTATGTGAATGACAACATTATAATATTAGTCCCACATCGCCAAAATATTAAAAGTAGCTTGCTATATATATATATATATATATATATATATATATATATATATATATATATATATATATATATATATAGAGGGAGCGGCTATAGGGACACAAAATTAGACACAAAAGTATGTACACAAAATCTGGACTACAAGAATTGTTTGTCTTTGTGCATGAGTTGTAATTTAGGAGGAGATCCAATGACTCAGATCCAATGATTAGGCTAAAGGGGTGTTCACTATTTGGGGTGTCATTGAACCTACCCCTACATGGGATAGGATCAGAGAGCCCCCCTGAATTTCAACCTTCCCATTAGCACCTCAATTTCAGCTACTCATTTATATTTAAAAAAATTGGTAGGCTAAAGGAGTGCTCACTATTTGGGGTGTCAATGAACCTGACCCTATATATATATATATATATATATATATATATATATATATATATGTTGGGAAACAATGGCTGAGTCGCGGACCAGGTCGTTTTCTTGAAGACGATTCGGCAATCTGCTTGATGGTGCAAAACCAGTTCGTACTTTCGCCGCCGCCTATAGGATAAAACAGCCTCTCTGAAATTAATAACTGATCTGCTTTGCACAAACAGATCAGTGCAGAATTGCACTTTCGGATTTAACTGCTCGAAAATTTCTGTAAGAATATTTTAATGGCGGTGGAAGAAAAAAGAGAAAAACATTTTTTATTTATTTATATATTAATCTCGTCTAATCTGAAGATAATAATATATAGACGAGGATTAGGTTATTCGAAAATACTGGTCAGTGGAGGAAAATAGGATCTGCGAAATACTTGGTCAAAAGTTTACCGTTTCAAATTAAATTTGGTTCAGAATGTAACACCCCACCTCCGCCAGGGTGACTCTTGCAAGCACTCTGACTTTGGAGGGGCGTTTGAATCAGGTAAACATGCATAATGATATATCAAGGCAGAACAAGAACATATGTATATATGAAAGTAGAGTAAATAACATAGATAAAACAGCGGAAGATTTTCAAACCATTTCAAAACAAGTCTGGTACAACACAATGTTAATTTTCCAAATACACAAGTCTAGATAAAAACAACATTACTGAAAAACTGAAATACATAAGTACTATCCCCAAAATAAGTGATAACCATAGCTAGCTTCATGTCAAGACCGTACATGAGCTAAAATCCCACAAGCAAGCGATCAGAAATCCAGCTAAGCTCCAATATTCCCTCCCTGAGAACCTGCGGGGGAAACGGAAGAAAAGAGGCGAAAGAAAACAGGTCAGTCAAAAAGACTGAGTAAGCCCTACTACAATCAATGTAAACTGATAAAGTTAACTGGCATGAGAAGCAGGTATGATCATAAGGATAACAACATACTAGCATGATGATTAGCCAACAAGGTAGATAAAGGTGTCATCGCATAATCAGGTTTAAGGTTTTGCACCACAGGTGTACTAGCAAACTAACATGACTTGAATAAACAAGTATTGATCCCTTGGCCCAAGCTTTGGCCCAATAACATGAAATGACCCTAATACAAGGTCCAACCAAACGGTCTAGTCGATCGGCTCCCTAAGCCTAACTCGTCACGTGTTGGTGTCAATACGGCCCAAACATAATTGTAGTCGAACTGTGCCGGGTCCACCCTTCGGGTGTATCAAGCCCTAGGGTGCCAACCCCTGGACACCATAAACATGAGTGCACAGTCTCGATCTACTGGTACCCATGGGTGACTTCTCCAAATACGGACTACATGCACGACCATAGTCCGTCCGGAACTACATCGGCGTACCACCCGGCCGTCGTTTATTTGGTCGCTTACCTCCAGCCCAGTAATCGTGCCCCCTCCCTAGCCTAGTCCCTAGGGCCTTAATGATACCAATTTTTGGGGACTACTGCGGAGTGGGCCCCCATTGCTAGGATTTTCTAGTGGGTTAAGTACGGTTTAACCCTCTTGCTAATCATGGATTAACTTGGTTAAGTGTAACGATGAGTTCACGACTTAACCCTGATTAATCTACCAAGCCCAAATTGGTTAAGTATTAAGTGGACCATGACTTAACCCTAATCACGAGGCATTAATTAATTTAATGCGCCTTAACCTCTCACATTAGACCTTGTTGTGGTTACTAGTTAAGCCGGGCGGGTCCGGGTAGCTTTACACCACAACTTGGTCTAACCTCGGGTTCAAGGTACAACATGGCCAACTTCTCACATTGGGTCCTATTGTTTGTAGCAACTAGTTAAGCCGGTCGGTTCCGGGTAGGTTTACGCTACAAACTCAACCCAACCTCGAGTTGGTCACACTTATCTTTTCTAAGTGTCATGTCCATCATGTTTCCAAAACATGTTACAAGTTTTCAAGCAATTGGGTAGACCTAACTTAATAGGTAAATTCCCAATGGGTAGACCTAACTTAATAGGTAAATTCCCAAGCTTATGTTTTTATGTCCTTTAAGTTTACCCAACCCCAAACGCAATCCCATCGCTTACATATCGCAATAGCGCATAAAGGATAGAAAGAGGGAACTTGGCATAATCATGACATAAAGGTGTTGAAGCCACAAGTTCAACATGGTGGCATATGAAATGTTCATGTGTTCATACACTTGCATATTACATTTTTAGGCCCCAACAGCATGCATAAAACCAAACTTGGCATATTGGTGATACATGGTGATAAATGACATGTAAAAATGGCCATAAGTTCGCATTTAGCCTCACATGCAAGTTATCATAAGGGATATGATAACTTACATGTTGCCAAAATGCAACCTTTAGCATAAAGCTTGAAGCTTTATGTTCATATACTCAAGATAAGCTTGCATAACATGATAATATGAGCAAAATGATAACCCCAAACTTGCATAATATACATGGCAAACTTGCATATCATAACATAGCAAACTTGCATAACATAACATGGCAAACTTGCATACAAACTTGCATATCATAACATGATAAACTTGCATATCATAACATGGCAAACTTGCATATAAACTTGCATATCATAACATGATAAACTTGCATATCATAACATGGCAAACTTGCATATAAACTTGCATATCATAACATGATAAACTTGCATATCATAACATTTAACTTTAGAGTTTAAGTATGAAAGTAGAATAGGGCTTACAATGCTTAGGAAGTCACAAAAATATGACAAAGCCCTTATGAAATCAATTAAACCCAAAATGCAAGCAAAACCCTTGAGCCAAAATGATCAAAACTCTTTCTTTATGATGCAAATATAGAAACTTGACTTGAATGCAAGTTAATGATGCTCATACAAGCTTGAAAACACTTGTATGCATGGAAAATCTCATAGAAATCTATTTAGGAATTTTATGAAGAGAGTGGAGGCCATGAGAGAATTGATTTTGCCATAGTTTAGTTGTATGATTGATTAATGATGATTTAGGGTTAGGTTAGGGCCTTATTTATAGAGATTAGGACTAGTTTCAACCCTAGGATTAAACCCTAGTTCCAATCTCAGCCCTCAAAACCGAATCTGGCCCCCAAGCTCAACACAATCCCAAAATGGTGCACCAGGCAGAATTGCCCGGCTGGACCAAGTCGACAGCCAAGTCGACAGGGCTGTCGACTTGGGTCCAACCAAGTCGACTCCCAAGTCGACAGGGCTGTCGACTTGGGTGCTCTGGCGGGAATTTTCCCGCCTGGCCCAAATTGGCCCAAATTTCCAAATTCAAACTTGAATTTGAAATCTGTTTTTACTTTGAAATTTTCTGAAAACTTCGTTGTGCCTTAATCGGGTCATACGGACTCCGATTTTCGAAAACTCAGACTCTATTTCGCGTATTTTTCCGAGACGAACGCAATGGCATAGCCCATTTCCCTTGATTCAGACTTTTGAATTAAATTCTGCCTCGATTTACGTTATTACAGGTTATTGAAAATACGGGTTGTTACATTCTCCCCTCCTTAAAGGATTTCGTCCCCAAAATCTTCAAGTTAGGAAGAACGTATCCTACCATCCAACATCCATCTACTCAAATCATCATTCACGAAAAATCATTGTCCTTACAAGATTCTAAATGTTGAATGAACATATGCAAAGGTGTGTGTATATGTACTTATCTAATGCAAATATCATCAATGCAAATTATGTTAGTGAAATGAATCCATATGTATGCAATTCCTAACATAATGTATAACATCTATATGTGTGCACATAACATACATCCATATGCAACATCCATGTGATAACACAAAAATTTCATCCATGAATAAGCGTAAACACTCATGCATATGCAATATGAGGAGTGTGTGAGCCGATCTAGTGCCTAATGTGTATAATGCATCCACGAGTAACCACTTGCAAACACTTGCAACCACTTGCAACCACCAATCATAACATGTTTCAAACACATGTTTCAACCAAAGGGTTTCTACCTAAGGTTCTCATGACAAGATTAACACGATATAGATAGCAAAAGAAAGATATGCTACAAAGAGATCGGGAAGATAAGCAGGATATACTCCTCTTTCGGATTACAAGAAATCCCTTCCTAACCCTGACATGTATTACTAGCCAATAAGTTCCTTGAGCTTAACTCCACTGTGCTTTGACCGTCTTTTACCTCATGATTTCTTAGCTTCTTAACTCTTATTTCCAAATATGAGTTGGAGCCCATTTCATTGTCGCCTCTCGTCTTCCTCTTTCACTTACTCTTCCATCATTCTTGGCTTAAACATAACTATGACCACATGGTTTCATGCAAGCTCTCCAAAATTCACTAGTGAATCCTGGATCTCGTTCACTTACTATAAAGTATTCCACGCAGCAGAACTTTTCTTGAAAATACCAATCCACGTTGCCAATTGCTCTTACTAACGTGATTTTCTATAACTCATGCTTGAACAAAATGAACCATCCGCCTGCGAATGATAGGCCGTACTTAGATTCAGTCGTTTGCCCATGACTTCCCGTAGACTATCCCAAAACTGGCTAGTGAAGATTGAGCCATGGTTACTAACTATACTTTAGGGAACCTCGTGCAACTGCTTTATTTCTTGAAAGTAAACCGTCGCTAGCTATGATGCAGTCCTTTTGCTCTTTATCGGAGTGAAATGAGCACTCTTCGTGAGTCTACCTACTATGACCCACATGCTCGTATTCCCTTTCCTTGATCTAGGCAGTCCATCCACGAAATCCTTCGTGACGCTTTTCCTTCTCCCATTGTGGGGACCTCCAATGGATATAATAGCCCACCGGGCTTCTATGACTCGGCCTTTAACCTGTTGGTACAACATGCACCTTAGGACAAACTCGGCCACCTCCTCGGGTGATGTGCATCTTCAAGAACCTTCTTTCTCTCATTGCGTCTTAGCCATCCCTTGTTATCTATAGCGAGGTGTCTTAACATCTCGCCTCGAATCAATTTGTCCATGATCTCGACTAACTGCGGGTCTTCTTTCTGTGAAGTCCCTACTTGATCCAGAAGGGTAGGTCTAAGCTCAAGGGACGCTAACTAACTAATTAAACTGAGAGAACTTCTTACTTCAATTGTCCTCGTCGGAGCTTTCCGGTCTTGAACCGCGACCACTTTAGCCGGATCCACCGCTAAGCCTTGCTTAGAAACTATGTGCCCAAGAAATCTAACTTCTTTTTCTCCAAAATGACATTTGGAGAACTTGGCCTTCAACTGATGCGCTCTACGCGTATCCCTCACCTCCTTGAGATGTCTTGCGTGCTCTTCCTCATCCTTTCAGAATATCACCTACAAAGACCACGACAAACTTGTTCAAGAACTCCCTGAACACCCTACTCATCAAGTCCACGAAGTAGGAGGGTGCATTAGTCAAACCGAACGGCATGACAAGCCATTCGAAGAATCCGTCTGGCGTTCTGAACGCAGTCTTGTCTATACTATCTTCAGCTACCCTGAGCTGATGGAATCCAGTAGCAAGATCAAGCTGAGAGAAAACAGAAGCACCGACAAGCTGGTCAAAGAGATCATCAATCCTCGGTAACGGGTGTCTGTTCTTCTTAGTCAGCTTATTCAACTCTCAATAGTCAACACAAAGTCGGAGAGAACCATCTGCCTTGGTAGCAAATACCACAGGCGCTCCCCATTCAGATATACTTCGTCTAATGAAGTTCTTCTCAAGCAACTCCTTCACTTTCTTACTTAGCTCCCGCCTTTCACGCGGAGCCATGTGCCGAACGGGCAAAGAAACCGGCTTTGCATTATCCACCAGATAAATGCGGAAATCAATCTCTCGCTTAGGGGGCAACCCCCTAACTTCATCGAAAACATCCGGATACTCTCGAACCACTCTCACAGACTGAAGAGTTTCCATTGACGAGTCGAGTGATTCAAGATAGCACAACATGACGGGACCTCTCGGATCACAAGAAATCTCTAGGGTGTTTCCGAGGCGAGTCACGAGCCTCACAACCCTATGCTCACAATCAAGGATGGCTCCATATCTGGACAGTCAATCCATGCCCAATATCAATCCGTATCCCCTGAAACCAAGAACATAAGCACTGCACAAGAACTCTACACTTAGTATAGAGATCCTCAAATCCCCACATATCACAGACAAATGGGCGGAACCCCCAATAGGATTTGAGACACAGACGGGATCATCTACCAAGCTAGTACTAAGGTGCAAACTATCTACAAGATCAGATGAGATAAAGCTATGCGATGCACCAGAATCAAACAAGGTACGAACTGGAAAATCAGAAATATATACAAGGCTCTCAACAGAAATACTACCTCGATCGGGAACTGGAGCGGTATTGAGAGCATGAACTTGCCCTCCTGAAGGTCCAGCACGCTGAGTCTGACCCTGGCCTTGCCCTTGCTTCTTCGGGCAATCCTTACTGAAATGTCCAGTCTTACCGCAGAAAAAGCATTCACCATTCTTCCTTTTCCTCTTCTTACAATCCTTAATAAGATGCCCAACTGAACCGCAATAATGGCACTTCTCCTTGTTGTTCTTGCCCTTGTTGTTGTTCCCCTTGTTGCCTTGACCCTTTTTCTTGTTCTGATTGCCTTGACTGCTTTGACCACTTGGATTACCCTGATTTCCTTTCCCCTGGGAATCAGTCTTCTTGACTTGAGTATCATTTATCTTGGTCTCTTTCTTGACATCTCCCTGAAGTAACGCCATATCAACCAAACTCTCAAATGTGGCCCCATGGGGAATATGTGACATAGCCAATCCCTGCAACGGCTCATTCAATCCTCTAGCAAAACGAAGAGCCTTCTTCTGAGGAGTATTCACCATATCCAAGCCAAAACGAGCTAATTGATTGAACTTATTCACATATTCTTTGACAGACATATCTCCTTGTTTCAACGTTATGAACCTCTCCATTTGCAGATTCTCCTCAGCAGAAGATAGAAACTTAAGCATGAACCTTGCCCTGAAATCGGCCCAAGTCTCAATAGGCCTAGTACCATTGGTGACTTCCCACCAATAAGCGGCTTCATCCTTCATAAGCCAAACTGCCAACAAGATCTTTCTCTGATCGTCTAACCCAAAGATAGCAAATAAATCCTCAGTCTCTTTCAACCAATTTATGGCCTCTACAAAAGTCTCAGTGCCTTGAAAGTTCTTGCCACCCATTGCTTTGAAATCTTTGCAAGTCTTTGCGAAGTCAGCTTGAGGATGCTGAGGGGGAGGAGGAAGAGGAACCTCAGCGACGGGTGGAGGAGGAACATTAACTACCAGAGGAGGAGGAGGGACATATGCGGGGCCGGCTTCGGTCGCCCTAGCCTCCAAAAGTCTCCTATACCAAACAGGTACGTGTACTCCCTCCGGAATAGGAAAGTTATCGGCCATACTGAAAACGAAGAAAAAGACAGATTCAGAATGGAGAAAAACGAAGGAATTTTGCTAATGGCCTTTTGGGGAATAGCCTTTTTAAAATAAACTAGACTTTCTTTGGAAAATACTTTATACTTTGTTTTGAAAATAGTTTTCCAAAAGTTTCCTAAAAACCTTTTTGTTCCTTCTCGTAAACCATATGCTCTGATACCAAATGTAACACCCCACCTCCGCCAGGGTGACTCTTGCAAGCACTCTGACTTTAGAGGGGCGTTTGAATCAGGTAAACATGCATAATGATATATCAAGGCAGAACAAGAACATATGTATATATGAAAGTAGAGTAAATAACATAGATAAAACAGCGGAAGATTTTCAAACCATTTCAAAACAAGTCTGGTACAACACAATGTTAACTTTCCAAATACACAAGTCTAGATAAAAACAACATTATTGAAAAACTGAAATTCATAAGTACTATCCCCAAAATAAGTGATAACCATAGCTAGCTTCATGTCAAGACCGTACATGTGCTAAAATCCCACAAGCAAGCGATCAGAAATCCAGCTAAGCTCCAATATTCCCTCCCTGCGAACCTGGGGGGGAAACGGAAGAAAAGAGGCGAAAGAAAACAGGTCAGTCAAAAAGACTGAGTAAGCCCTACTACAATCAATGTAAACTGATAAAGTTAACTGGCATGAGAAGCAGGTATGATCATAAGGATAACAACATACTAGCATGATGATTAGCCAACAAGGTAGATAAAGGTGTCATCGCATAATCAGGTTTAAGGTTTTGCACCACAGGTGTACTAGCAAACTAACATGACTTGAATAAACAAGTATTGATCCCTTGGCCCAAGCTTTGGCCCAATAACATGAAATGACCCTAATACAAGGTCCAACCAAACGGTCTAGTCGATCGGCTCCCTAAGCCTAACTCGTCACGTGTTGGTGTCAATACGGCCCAAACATAATTGTAGTCGAACTGTGCCGGGTCCACCCTTCGGGTGTATCAAGCCCTAGGGTGCCAACCCCTGGACACCATAAACATGAGTGCACAGTCTCGATCTACTGGTACCCATGGGTGACTTCTCCAAATACGGACTACGTGCACGACCATAGTCCGTCCGGAACTACATCGGCGTACCACCCGGCCGTCGTTTATTTGGTCGCTTACCTCCAGCCCAGTAATCGTGCCCCCTCCCTAGCCTAGTCCCTAGGGCCTTAATGATACCAATTTTTGGGGATTACTGCGGAGTGGGCCCCCATTGCTAGGATTTTCTAGTGGGTTAAGTACGGTTTAACCCTCTTGCTAATCATGGATTAACTTGGTTAAGTGTAACGATGAGTTCACGACTTAACCCTGATTAATCTACCAAGCCCAAATTGGTTAAGTATTAAGTGGACCATGACTTAACCCTAATCATGAGGCATTAATTAATTTAATGCGCCTTAACCTCTCACATTAGACCTTGTTGTGGTTACTAGTTAAGCCGGGCGGGTCCGGGTAGCTTTACACCACAACTTGGTCTAACCTCGGGTTCAAGGTACAACATGGCCAACTTCTCACATTGGGTCCTATTGTTTGTAGCAACTAGTTAAGCCGGTCGGTTCCGGGTAGGTTTACGCTACAAACTCAACCCAACCTCGAGTTGGTCACACTTATCTTTTCTAAGTGTCATGTCCATCATGTTTCCAAAACATGTTACAAGTTTTCAAGCAATTGGGTAGACCTAACTTAATAGGTAAATTCCCAATGGGTAGACCTAACTTAATAGGTAAATTCCCAAGCTTATGTTTTTATGTCCTTTAAGTTTACCCAACCCCAAACGCAATCCCATCGCTTACATATCGCAATAGCGCATAAAGGATAGAAAGAGGGAACTTGGCATAATCATGACATAAAGGTGTTGAAGCCACAAGTTCAACATGGTGGCATATGAAATGTTCATGTGTTCATACACTTGCATATTACATTTTTAGGCCCCAAAAGCATGCATAAAACCAAACTTGGCATATTGGTGATACATGGTGATAAATGACATGTAAAAATGGCCATAAGTTCGCATTTAGCCTCACATGCAAGTTATCATAAGGGATATGATAACTTACATGTTGCCAAAATGCAACCTTTAGCATAAAGCTTGAAGCTTTATGTTCATATACTCAAGATAAGCTTGCATAACATGATAATATGAGCAAAATGATCACCCCAAACTTGCATAATATACATGGCAAACTTGCATATCATAACATAGCAAACTTGCATAACATAACATGACAAACTTGCATACAAACTTGCATATCATAACATGATAAAGTTGCATATCATAACATGGCAAACTTGCATATAAACTTGCATATCATAACATGATAAACTTGCATATCATAACATGGCAAACTTGCATATAAACTTGCATATCAAAACATGATAAACTTGCATATCATAACATTTAACTTTAGAGTTTAAGTATGAAAGTAGAATAGGGCTTACAATGCTTAGGAAGTCACAAAAATATGACAAAGCCCTTATGAAATCAATTAAACCCAAAATGCAAGCAAAACCCTTGAGCCAAAATGATCAAAACTCTTTCTTTATGATGCAAATATAGAAACTTGACTTGAATGCAAGCTAATGATGCTCATACAAGCTTGAAAACACTTGTATGCATGGAAAATCTCATAGAAATCTATTTAGGAATTTTATGAAGAGAGTGGAGGCCATGAGAGGATTGATTTTGCCATAGTTTAGTTGTAGGATTGATTAATGATGATTTAGGGTTTGGTTAGGGCCTTATTTATAGAGATTAGGACTAGTTTCAACCCTAGGATTAAACCCTAGTTCCAATCTCAGCCCTCAAAACCGAATCTGGCCCCCAAGCTCAACACAATCCCAAAATGGTGCACCAGGCAGAACTGCCCGGCTGGACCAAGTCGACAGCCAAGTCGACAGGGCTGTCGACTTGGGTCCAACCAAGTCGACTCCCAAGTCGACAGGGCTGTCGACTTGGGTGCTCTGGCGGGAATTTTCCCGCCTGGCCCAAATTGGCCCAAATTTCCAAATTCAAACTTGAATTTGAAATCTGTTTTTACTTTGAAATTTTCTGAAAACTTCGTTGGGCCTTAATCGGGTCATACGGACTCCGATTTTCGAAAACTCGGACTCTATTTCGCGTATTTTTCCGAGACGAACGCAATGGCTTAGCCCGTTTCCCTTGATTCATATTTTTGAATTAAATTCTGCCTCGATTTACGTTATTACAGGTTATTGAAAATACGGGTTGTTACAAGAAATATTTTCTGTAATTAAAAAACGGTTCGAAAAAATCAAGTTTTTCTGGTCTAAAAATATAAGTGTCTACACCACATAGCCAAGGCCCAAAGCCCAAGCCCAATACCGAACCGAACCGAGCCGGGCCGGGTCGGGCCGAGTCGAGTCGGTCGGTCGCGCACGCATGTGTGGTGGTCATGATGCATGGGCTCCCTCCTCACAACAAAGCATGTATTGGGAGCCCCAAGGCCCCATCAAAGCTTCTTAGAAACAAGTATAAATACTTGCTTCTTTCATATAATTCCATGATGTGGGACTATTCACATTTGGGAGCCATCATACACTTATTTCTATATTTTAAACAATTCACATAAATTTCCAACAATCCCCCACTTGAATTTTTTAAAATATTATCGAGCAGTTTCTAAAAACATAAGACTGTGCATAAACAAAGGTGTCATCCGACTTGAACCTTTGCGTAGTGAATAAGATTCAGTTTTTACTAGAGTGACACGTAGTCTTGAACTCTATTCCTGACATCAAACCACACACAATCTTTTCTATAGTGCAATCAAATAAGCCCGTGCATTTATGGCCATGCACGTCTATCCCAGTTTAGTGAACGCTCTAGAAGTTTTGCCCAAAACTCCATAGGAAACAGCCTCATTTTCACATTCACATAGGTGAGTCTATCATGAGTACTCCTGAAGGTAGGTACACCACTCCAAATAGAGTATAGATCTCATTAAGAGTTTCTATTAACTCATCCTCTATCACTTCAGGAATATATGCTTCTTAATTTGTTAAATAGCATGTTCAACTTTTATCACTACACAACTTGTTTTTACCCATTGAACCTAGTTCTTGGGATCTCCAGTCATTTAGGTCGGGTTACCATTGTGCGTGATTCCACAATCTCAGGGCAATAGTCCAATTCTTTTAGAATTATTAATGACTTTCTTTCTGGTCAGTCCTTTCGTCAAAGGATCTGCCAAATTATCATCACTTTATATGTGATGCCCTCTAACAATACTGTGTATACGACTTTCATTTCTTACCATTGTAATATCGGTTCTGTTTTTCTTTCAATAGTCGTCAAATTTTTCATCACTATATATGTGATGTTCTTTTACATTATTGTGCTTACGACGTCGTTTTCTACCGTTGTTATAACGGTTCTATACTTTTTGTAATAGCCGCGGAACTATCACAATCGATTACACCACTGGTGTCTATTTTTCCTTTATAGGAATCTCAAATAGCAGATTTCTTTAGTTCTCTGCTTCTTAACTAGCTGTAGCTAGTGCTATTATCTCAGTCACTATAGTATACCGAGTCAAGATATTCTGTTTCTTAGATTTCCAAGAAACAGTTCTTCCAGCAATGCTAAATATATAGCCACTGGTCGCAATAGAATCATCAGATAAAATATTCCAGTCAGCATCGGAATATCTTTCGAGTACAGCTTGAAACTTTTCATAATGTAATCCAAGGTTCATGGTTCGTTTAAGGTATCTCATGACCCTTTCAATATCATGTCAATGCTTTACACTAGGTCTACTGGTAAACCTGCATAATGATCCCACGACATAGGCAATGTCGGGTCTAGTACATTCAGTGGCATACCGTAGGCTGCCAATGATGCTCGCAAAATCAGACTGTCTTACACCTTCATCAGTGTTCTTAAATAACTTTACACTGAGACCATATGGTGTACATGCAGGTTTACAGTCAAAATAATTGTATTTCTTTAGAGTATTCTCAATTTAATGAGATTGATCCAAAGAAAATCCTCTTTTTGACCCAGTAATCTTAATACCAAGGATTACACTTGCCTTACCTAGATCTTTCATATCAAAATTGGCACTTAATAAAGATTTGACTAAATTTATGGCATGAATGTTTGACCCAAAGATGAGTAGGTCATCTACATAAGGCGTATAATAGTACAAATGTCATTCTCAGATTTGTAATAAATGCATTTGTCACTTTCATTAACTTTAAAACCATGTGAAATGATTAAAGTTCTCAAACTTTTTTATGCCATTGTTAAAGTTCTTGTTTTAAACCATATAATGATTTATCTAATTTTCATACTTTATGTTCTTGACCATGTATTACAAATCATTCAGGCTGGTCCATATAAATTTCTTCGTCTAATTCACCGTTCAAAAAGACGGTTTTAACATCCATTTGGTGTATTCATAAATGGAAGCAAGTGAGATTAATACCCGAATGGATGTTATTCTAGTTACAGGTGAAAAAGTATCGAAGAAGTCTATATTTTCTTTTTGTCTAAAACCTTTAGCTACTAGTCTTGCTTTGTATTTATCTATAGTACCGTCAGGTTTTAGTTTCTTTTTAAGTACTCATTTACAGCCTATAGATTTACAACCAGGGGGCAAATCTGTCAAATGGCAAGTCTTATTGGATTCAAGAGAATCCATCTCATCATTTATAGCCTCTCGCCAGAAATCGGCATCTAGTGAAGATAAGGCCTCTTGGAGGTTTAAGGGATCCTCCTCTATAGTAAAAGCGCTAAAATCCGAACCAAAATCTTTTACGCTTCTTGCTCTTTTACTTCTTCTAGGTTCAACTTCAGAACTTTTATCAAGTTCTGTTCTAATAGGCGTACTTGATGTGCCTCCACTATTCCTTAATTTAAAAGGAAATTTAGTTTCATAAAAATCGGAATCATTTGATTCAATTATATTATGTGCATTTAGATCATAAAATCTGTATGCTTTGCTATTAATAGCATAGCCTATAAATGCACATTCATATGCTCTACTTGCCAATTTTATTCTCTTAGGGTCTGGAATGCGAACATATGCTAAACAACCCCAAGTTCTAAAGTATGAGACATTGGGTTTATGATTCTTTAAAATTTCATAAGGTGAAATTTTATTCTTAGATTTAGGGATTTTATTTAGAACATAACATACAGTCTATAAAATATCCCCCCACTAATGTTATGCTGCACCAAAATTTAATAAAATGACAGTTATTAATTCGGTAAAGGTCCTTTTTTTTCCAGCTTTACCGTTCATTTCAGGTGAATAGGGTGCAGTTCTCTTATGTACAATATATCACATAAAAAATCCAGAATAGAATTTGATTCGTATTCTGTTCCTCTATCACTACGTAGTCTCTTAATTTTCTTATAAACTTGATTCTCAATTTCAGTTTTGAATGTTTTAAACATGTCAAATGCATCTCATCTTTTAAGAATCATTGTCTTTCTAATTATAAGCTTTATTTCCACATTACCAATCTCTATAGCTTTAGTGGTGCGAGAATCTCACAACATACTTTCTGATCATCAACAACCATGTATATTGTGAATATATCACAATCATAGCAGACACGGCGAGAAACACCAATGTCTACCCACCAACCATCTAATCCACCAAAAAGTGAATCTCAGTAATCATAGCCGTTAGAGTCTTCTTATTCAGGTTTGTCTGCGGTGCAGGGCCTTACCTGTTCCTCAATTTCGTGTCATATGATCTGGTTTTTCACAGTTGTAACATAGAAACAACTGTCCAGAATCACTCTTTTGGGTTGCTTTCTGTTGTCCTTTATGGTTTCCTTGCGGATTCCCATTCTATTCTATGCTGACTGGTCGTGGAAGCTTATTAATGTTAAATATGTTCATATGTTTGAGAATTCATATTTTATCGTATAGAAAAATATACGTAAACTCAGAGACTAACGTAAGTGAATCTCATATTATTTTCTGCATTTTCGAAAAAATTCAGCATGTTCTTTTGGTTTGGCTCAAGGAGTCACAATTTACATGTTGTCCTCCATATTAGGCTACAATGCAGTCTAACTCATGTAGAAATATTGAATACATATGTATGCAACAAAGATGTTCTATATTCTATCTTTTCACTTGTATGCATATAAACTATGTCAATTTATTTGATGCAAAAAACCTATTCATTCAATTAATGTCAATTCTTAAGGACATTATCAAATAACATACACATTCTATTAATGTCAAAAAATTTAGTGACATTTCCAAATAATATATGTGTTCTATTAATGTTAATTTTAATGACATTTTCATATAATCATATGTATTTCAGTAATGCCAAAATTTTAATGACATTTTCAACATAATTATGCACTTAAATAATGTCAATTTATAATAAAAACATTTTCACTATTTGCATTCAAATAGTGCCTCCTCTAATGACACTTTCAAAATAAAACTCATTAAATCATATGATTTAGCTCAAAATAGATCTGAAATAATCAGCTGAAAAGAAAGGCGAAAACAGAACCTGAGCATGTAGATCCATGGTCCACAGTTCAGATTTTATCGCGTTCAATCGTTGCAAAGTGATTTCAGTCGTTCAATATGCCTGGCCGCGGCGATGATGCGGCATCCAGCAGCAGCGAGATCTGTTACAATGGCTGATGACGCGCCAATGATCATCATGACTGTTCCATCCAGATCATTGTAGTGTCCTCCCATTGATTAATTGTCTGTAGGGTAGCAATCGCCTCCATCTAGGACTGTAACGAAGCCATTGTTTCTTTTCGTCTTCAAATTGTTGGGAAACAATGGCTGAGTCGCGGACCAGGTCGCTTTCTTGAAGACGATTCGGCGATCTGGTCGATGGTGCAAAACCAGTTCGTACTTTCACCGCCGCCTCTAGGATAAAACAGCCTCTCTGAAATTAATAACTGATCTGCTTTGCATAAACAGATCAGTGCAGATTTGCACTTTCGGATTTAACTGCTCGAAAATTTCTGTAAGAATATTTTAATGGCGGTGGAAGAGAAAAGAGAAAAATATTTTATTTATTTATTTATATATTAATCTCGTCTAATCCGAAGATAATAATATATAGACGAGGATTAGGTTATTCGAAAATACTGGTCAGTGGAGGAAAATAGGATATGCGAAATACTTGGTCAAAAGTTTACCGTTCCAATTTAATTTCGGTTCAGAAATATTTTCTGTGATTAAAAAACGGTTCGAAAAAATCAAGTTTTTCTGGTCTAAAAATATAAGTGTCTACACCACATATCCAAGGCCCAAAGTCCAAGCCCAATACCGAACCGAACCGAGCCGAGCCGGGCCGGGCCGGGTCGGGTCGGGTCGGGTCGAGTCGGTCGATCGCGCGCGCGTGTGTGGTAGTCATGATGCATGGGCTCCCTCCTCACAACAAAGCATGTATTGGGAGCCCCAAGGCCCCATCAAAGCTTCTTAGAAACAAGTATAAATACTTGCTTCTTTCATATAATTCCATGATGTGGGACTATTCACATTTAGGAGCCATCATACACTTATTTCTATATTTTAAACAATTCACATAAATTTCCAACAATATATATATATATATATATATATATATTGCAAAGATATGCAAAAAAAGAGTTGCTCTAGGACTAGTGCATCATAATACCTTTCATAAACCACGGAGTAAACTTGTAGTTGGTAATATTATAATTTAAAAGGAGGTAAAGCCTGCAAACTGATTGAAAATTGCCATATATCAGTATCACATATGGTGTAGAAGTTTGTTGACCTCACTTTTAAGTGAGGTGAACAAAACAATATGCGTTGGTGGGGCCATCCAGATGTTCAAGTTTTTCTTTAGTGAGGTGAACAAAACAATATGCGTTGGTGGGGCCATCCAAATAGATGTTCAAGTTTTTCTTTCACCGTTAAAGAGTCACATGTCCCATACTTGTACGGACTACAAAGACCAATTACGTCTGTAGGTGTAATAACCCGGAAAATCTGGGCCAGTTTAAAATTTTTTATTTTGGCAATTTTAGCGAATTTTGGATATTTAAAATGAATTATTTTAAATAATATCGGCGAGAAAATTTATTTTGAATATAAATAGAACGTATATATTATATACGCCGTCGTTAGAATATAAATATTTATATATAATTATATATAGAATTGAAAATGGCGCGGTAGTTCGATAATTCAATTTCAAACTTCAATTGAACATACCGGGTGCAAAACAATCCGGATTTTAGTGAAACCAAAAACATTAGGATTTAATTGATGATATCTTTCCAGCGAATCCGGAAAATCAAGATTTCATAGCGGGAATCAAAAGATATGTCCAGTTGAAAATTCTGAATAGTCGCTATGGAATTCAGGCCCTTAAAAATGGAAATTTTGCAAATGACCTCGGATTTCGACGAAACCACTTTTGTTGGATCCGCAGTGTCAAGTTATTACTAGGTTTCAAATTTCATAATTTGTCGAATCAATATGTGAGCGTGGCAAAGAAAAACGCGTTTGACCAGTTTCAGTTGATTTTAATCGACTGGAAATTGGCCATTTTTCAAACGGTCTCAGAATTCGACGAAACTAGTTTTGTTAGGACCGTATCGTCAATACGAAGCTAGAAAACATTTTTCGAGAATTTTTAGAGTTAGTATGTGACCCCGATAATTTGAAATGTACGTTTAAAATTCAATATAGTGATTTAAATGTAAATTCAACGGAAACTAATCGAAGCGATCAAATCAACTTGCGATACATATCCCATTGTGTCCGGAATGGGGGTAAAACGCTATGGACGACAGGCGGTGGGTTTGATTTCGTCTTCGAAATAAAAAGTTACTTTTTTTAAAGAGGAATTAAAATAAAATATAAATAATTATATTTATATATACACCCCCCCTCGTTTCTTTAAAATTAGAAATCAGTTCAGAAAAAAAAAAAAGAGAAAAGGAGGGCGCGATGGCCGCCGCCGCCCCCTGGCGGAGCACCGCCGCAACCCCCCCCCATTCCCGCCGCCTCCTTTCTTCTCCTCCTCCTCCTTTCCTCTCTACCCTCGCTTCTCGTTTTCCGCTTCCTCCTTCTGAATCGCGACACCGAAGAACGCGACCCCCCCAGCCTCCTCGCTCCCCTCTCCTCTTCAATCGAGCCGCAAACCCCAAACCCGCACCCTCTCCGCCCTCTTCCTCACCCATTTCCGCCGCCTCCAGCGCCATCTCCGGCGTCCAAGCCCCGTCGCGCCCCGACAGTCCAGCACCACCCCCTCTTCGCTGAAAGAAACGTTGTGAGTATTTTATTTAAACTTAAAAACTTAGTTTTCTTTGTTTTATTTTTGATTAGTTAAAGTAATTAAGCATTGGAAGTAAAAATACGATTTTTGAAAGAGAAAAGGGCGGATTTTGATTAGGATAAAGTTTTGATTTTTAATAAAGTATTAAAAATATAATCTTTATTATATAGAAGAATTAAAATTATGATTTTTATATTTTTTTAAAGTATAAAAAATATAGTCTTTACTATATAGATGATATAAAAATATGATTTTTGTTTATGTAGAGAATTAAAAATATAATTTTTACATGATAGGAATATTAAAAATATCATCTTTATATAGGTAGAAAAATAAAAATGGGATTTTTATAGTGATGTTTGAAAAGGTAAAATCTTTAAAATAGAAAAGACGATATTTTGAGATGAGTAGTGAAGTAAAAATATGATTTTTACTTCGGGAAAAATATAGATTTTTGCAACAAGGAAGTTATGATTTTTATTATCCATAACGAGTTATAAAGATTTGATTTTGAAGGGAAAAAGAAGAAAGGCGAAATCTATATTTTTAAAATGGAATTTTTATCTATATGATAACGAAGAAAAAATTCGATTTTTATATATTGAACAACGAAGTAAAAATTCGATTTTTATATATTGAACAACGAAGTAAAAATTCGATTTTTATATATTGAACAACGAAGTAAAAATTCGATTTTTATATATGGAATAGCGAAGTAAAAATGTGATTTTTACATATGTAGTGAAAGCAGCAACGAAGATGACGAAGATGCGATAGCAATGAAGCTTTCTATCAATGAAGTGTCGTGGAGCTAGGATAGCTATCTGTGAGAATTTCTCACCTTTCAATTTCTTTTTCTAGTTATATATATATATACTAGGATGCAGACGGTGCTTAGTAGCACCCGACACAATTGTCCACAGACCATGGACTTGTTTGTTTGGTTGCATAAATTAGTTAGATGATTTGATTTGAATTTGGTTGTTTTGGTAAATTTGATTGATATGTGAATGGCGTGGGCCTTCACTAGTCCGGGGATAAGGCTAGGCCTTGTCCTGTTTCTAGTATCGTGCCGTTATGCCGCCGAAATTTTCTAAAATAACTTAGAAAAATAAAAAAATATCATTTTATTTAAAGAATGAACTGAATAGAAATTCATAAGTTAAAATAAAATGTTTTTATCGTTAAAAATAATTTTTTTTAACGTAAAGTGAATAAAATAAAATATTCATTTACAAACCGGACGGTTTGTTTATGTACACCTATTTGAATGACATTGATTGGGACGATAAATTTTACACATCGCCCAACTGCACAAATAAAATCTGTGTTTAATTGTTTGAAACCCCACACGGGTGTTGGGATGAAATTTGAAGTTCACTCATCCTGATTGATTAAATATGTCGATCGATTGATTGACAGGCTGTTATAAGCGTTAGATATCTATATTTGATGCTTATACAGTGTAGTGCACTTTGGTTGATGGTTGATTATTTTTCAATGCTATTATATACATGTGTTGTATGAAAATCCATATAATTAACATTATATGGTAATTGATTGGGCCTCATTCCAATTTAGAAATTAAAGAATATTATAAAACAAAGGTTCATGTGTTGACTGTACTCATCCATTGAGATTAGTCATGTGTTGAACGAAATATTTTTATAATAAAATTTACATCTTTACCAATATAAAACAAAGGTTCATGTGTTGACTGTACTCATCCATTGAGATTAGTCATGTGTTGAACGAAATATTTTTATAATAAAATTTACATCTTTATCAATATAAAACAAAGGTTCATGTGTTGACTGTACTCATCCATTGAGATTAGTCATGTGTTGAACGAAATATTTTTATAATAAAATTTACATCTTTATCAATATAAAACAAAGGTTCATGTGTTGACTGTACTCATCCGTTGAGATTAGTCATGTGTTGAACGATATATTTGAAATAGGAAATATTTGAAAAAGAAATATTTGAAATAGAATATTTGAAAATAGAATTATATGAAGCCGTGTTGATTAGATTAACGCCATTTTGACGTGAACTATATTTATATCGATTTTATTCATTTCGAAATGAATTGAATAGAAAGCGATTTCGAAATGAATTGAATATATAACGATTTCGAAATGAATTGAATATATAACGATTTCGAAATGAATTGAATATATAACGATTTCGAAATGAATTGAATATATAACGATTTCGAAATAAATTGAATATATAACGATTTCGATTTAAATTGAATATAAAACGATTTCGAATTGAATGGAATAGAAAACCAATTTGATTTCAATTGAATATATAATGAATTTGATTCAAATAGAAAACGAAACGAATTTGATTTGAATAGAAAATGATTTTGAATCGAATATAAAACCAATTTAAATTGAATTGAATTGAAAACGAATTCAAATTGAATTGATAGCGAATTGAAATGAATTCAAATTTAATTGAAATTTGAATTGAATAGAAATGAATTTTAAAACGAATTTATAAAGAAGAATTCAATTTTGATTTGAATTGAAATGGAAGTTGAAATTGCTTTTGAAACGAATTTAAAACTATTTATATAATTCGTTTTAAATAGAAATCGACGAGATATATATTATATATTATATATATATATATAATATAATGGCCTGAATAGAACGCGCCGCGCCGCGGCAGTTCGTGAATTTCGACCATTTATTTCAAACGGACATTACGGGAGATCCGACCGTCGGATTCTCCTAAAACCGGAACCGTTGGGTTCGTATCGAAAAGAGCTTTCTAGCGAATATTAGAAATTCAAAATCTAACAATTGGATTTGGAGTCACGTCCAAATCAAATTCGGAAAAGGTCGCTGTAAGTGCAGTTCGACGGCCGTTATTGGAAATCAACTGTACGGGCCTTGATAAAATTATTAAAAATATTAATAATTTGGGTAAAATCATAAGAAATGATTTGGGAAAATTTGGGATGAAAAACACCATATTGAAAAAGATAAAAATGGATTTTTATCGAAATGAACTAGTTTTGAACTAAATTTAAAACCCAATTATTTTTAAATAAATAAATTAGATTTAAAAGGGGTTTTAAAATGATCAGAATTTCTAATATATTTAAATGGATTTGAAATGGGTTTATCGTGAATGGTGTTTTAAATAACACTAGTTCTCTAACCCGATAATAAATAAAATGTGATTTTGGTTTGTCGTGAACTGTGTTTTAAATAACACCTAGTTCTTTAACCCAGTAAAAGGAGTTTTAATGAATCTGCAATTAGATTGAAATGTGAATTGATAATCTAAATTATCAAATTTAGAAATTGAGCGGGAATGGAGTATTACCAGTTTTGCTCCAAAGCGATAGTTAAATCTTTAATTTGATTTGAACGTGAAATGGTAATTAATTTTACCGATAACACCACGGTGTTAGATATGGAGTATTACCAGTTTTGCTTCATGGGATGAATAGGTTGGGATTGGGAAATAAAATAAATAATTACTTCGTTGTGGTTCGCTAATCTCGACTAGTTGGAAAAACCATAATTTGGTTTTAAATGACATCCAAAGGAAGATTACAGGATAAATTTTAAAGAATTTATCTTGGATAAAATTAATGGGAACTTTTCCCTAAGAATGTGGAATTTAGAAACTAGCTGTAGGTTGGCTAAGAAGAATGGTTTCCTGGGTATTGATCTGATGTTGGTTTCGGCCTTCGGGGTTAATGTTTGGGAAATTGTTCTCTTGCTAATCTGCGGTTAGTGACTAATGAATTGGAATGAGGCGTATGTTGTGTTTGTGTAACATTAGTTTTTAATATACGCGGGTTGTTCGGAAAGTCCGGGTTTACACCCATTCTGAATAACCGATTCGACGATATGTCGAAGATGAAGACGGTGGTCGAAGACCGGAAGTCTTCACATCGTTTGGATTATTACTGACGATCCTGATTGGGCAGTACACCCAAGAGGATGGAAACAGTTGGTGGTCGTCCAGACGTACTTGGAGATGAATGGATATGCGAGGAAAGTGCCTCCGGTTTCGTTCAGACCCAGAACGGACTTGTAATGGATTGTGTGTCTGACACTGGATTTTATTCTGTGTTGATTGATTTCTATTAAATATACATCTGTTTGGCGGCGGAGAATTTATTCTTTTGCTTAACGCCCTTCTCTGAGACGTACGAGCTCAGAGGTTGTATATCGATGGACATCAGTCGCATGGCATGAATTGCCTGTGTGGCACACTAAGATGCAATGATCAAGGCTTTTGTTGAAAAGCAGAGTCTTGTGGTTGATGATCAAAGCACGGCCTACGTGGCAGCTTTGTGTATAACGTGAATTCGCGAGCCTCACACCTCGGTATGAGTTAAAAACGGGATACGGACTGCAGGGAGAGCACGACGTTTCTTTCTAGCTTTGGTGGTGTCAGTGACTTACCAGCCCTGACATTTATATATTTTTCACCTTTGTGGTTGTTGGATGAGGCGCCTCGATTATAGGTCTGTAAGGACCGGGAAACGTGTGTTCAGGCATAATTAATCCTCTAACGTAAGTGAGGACCGACCCTGAAGATCCAGGATTACCCAGAGTGCGTAGTCCTGAGGCATTTGCTAGAGTGTCTCGAACGCGGAGAGGAGCTTGCCTCTTGCCTCGACTCATGACGGAAATCCAATTTCCAATACGTGCATTTCGGTTTTAATTGTAGAACTAGTATGGCGACATAGTAGATGGTAGCTATGCCGCCTATGATTGATATTTATGATTGAAATTGTTTTGACACTATACACTTATTATAGTATCAACTGATTTGTTTTAAACGTACCAAGCATGTTTGGCTGTTATAAGGTAAAACCCTATCCTCCGGCTTGCGTTGCATTGTGTGATGGGACCTGGGTCTTATAATAGCTTCATTTTTCGAAAAAGCATTTCGTTGTTTATTCTATGCACTGGTATTCTTGGGAGGAAACCCGTTCCGTGTTATACGGCGTGGTCCCTTGAATTACTTTCTTTTAAAATAAAGTTTTAATAACTGTTTTAGTTCTCACACCAGTCACATGACTGGCCTGGAGTTTATTGTTTTAACCTAAACTCTGGGTGCCCCTATTTTCCGCACGGGCATCTAGTAGTTTTGGTTTTGCAGATTTATATTCACAGGATCCTGGTTTACAGCTGGAATGGTATCCGGAAAGCTCTGTATCCGTATATCACCTTCAGTTGTGCTTTGTATTATTTTCCGCTGCTATGTAATTTATTGTAATCTCTGATATTTATCGAATGTAATTTATTCATTTATACTCTGTATATTCTTGTATTCTGGTGCATTGTTGTAATAACAATGAAATGTTCTTCTGTTTGTGTTCTGTTTTGTCCTGTTCTCAACGATCAGGGGTTTCGAACGGTCTAGATCGGTTTAACGACTGATTCAGATCGAGCGAAATTCCAGGCCGTCACATTTGGTATCAGAGCTTTGGTTTACAGAGCTCGATAACAAGAAACATTAGAACCATACGAAAGAATTCATCAGATATTGGATTAGTAATATTCAATTAGAATGACCCGTTAGAGATAGGATCAGTAGTATCCTAGAACGGGTGTGAAGAGTATATTTTTCAAATGAAAACAATTTTGTTTTGAAAATTTAAACCATTTTATACGTATTTGATTATTTATTTATTTTAAATATGGACAATCGAGTATATAAAGATTTTGCATATACGCGTCATGAACGTATATTCGAGGTTTTAATATACTAGATAGATATGGAATCATACTCTAGTGGCCCGAAGATGATTCTGATGATTGAGTACTCATCGTCAGAATTTATATTCGAGTAATGAAGGTGTGATATCTATATATTTCCATTAGACTGGTGTGAGAACCAAAACTAATATAGTTAGAACACTTTGTTGTGAATTGGCATCAAAAACATGGTTTTTGTATATATATCAAATTTATGGATTTGAAACTCTAATTCACTAATGGATTGATGTTTGTGTTGTTTGTCTATTTGTTTGCTAATTTTTAACCATTTTTGCCTAATTGAACCAAATATTGAATTGTATTGAAAATTGGTCGCATTTACTTGCATATACATATACTTACATTAAACAGGTCATAGCAAGGAGGCTAGAGCCGAAGAATAAAATTTGTTTGCCCGACAAATAGGTACATGTTTACTACATAATTTACTGTTTTGTTTGGGTGATGATGATTTTATGAGCCTATTGGCTAGCCGCTTGGCTTTTCCTTTTTCTTTTTGAGATCTGAAGGACCGGGGAAGCTATTTGAAATTCCCCGATGCTCCCGGTGCAGGGGAGGTTATGGCGAAATTTTTTGAAAATTTAGGGTGTTAGCCAAATTTTTGAAAATTTGAAATTTCTCAGAAACTGAAGAGTTGGAGAATGGAAGCCAGATCGAGCGTAGAGTAGATTGATCAAACCACTTTCGGCTTTGTTCCTTTTCGGGGACGAAAAGTTTTAAGTGGGGGAGATTGTAATAACCCGGAAAATCTGGGCCAGTTTAAAATTTTTTATTTTGGCAATTTTAGCGAATTTTGGATATTTAAAATGAATTATTTTAAATAATATCGGCGAGAAAATTTATTTTGAATATAAATAGAACGTATATATTATATACGCCGTCGTTAGAATATAAATATTTATATATAATTATATATAGAATTGAAAATGGCGCGGTAGTTCGATAATTCAATTTCAAACTTCAATTGAACATACCGGGTGCAAAACAATCCGGATTTTAGTGAAACCAAAAACATTAGGATTTAATTGATGATATCTTTCCAGCGAATCCGAAAAATCAAGATTTCATAGCGGGAATCAAAAGATATGTCCAGTTGAAAATTCTGAATAGTCGCTATGGAATTCAGGCCCTTAAAAATGGAAATTTTGCAAATGACCTCGGATTTCGACGAAACCACTTTTGTTGGATCCGCAGTGTCAAGTTATTACTAGGTTTCAAATTTCATAATTTTTCGAATCAATATGTGAGCGTGGCAAAGGAAAACGCGTTTGACCAGTTTCAGTTGATTTTAATCGACTGGAAATTGGCCATTTTTCAAACGGTCTCAGAATTCGACGAAACTAGTTTTGTTAGGACCGTATCGTCAATACGAAGCTAGAAAACATTTTTCGAGAATTTTTAGAGTTAGTATGTGACCCCGGTAATTTGAAATGTACGTTTAAAATTCAATATAGTGATTTAAATGTAAATTCAACGGAAACTAATCGAAGCGATCAAATCAACTTGCGATACATATCCCATTGTGTCCGGAATGGGGGTAAAACGCTATGGACGACAGGCGGTGGGTTTGATTTCGTCTTCGAAATAAAAAGTTACTTTTTTTAAAGAGGAATTAAAATAAAATATAAATAATTATATTTATATATACACCCCCCCTCGTTTCTTTAAAATCAGAAATCAGTTCAGAAAAAAAAAAAAAAGAGAAAAGGAGGGCGCGATGGTCGCCGCCGCCCCCTGGCGGAGCACCGCCGCAACCCCCCCCCCCCCATTCCCGCCGCCTCCTTTCTTCTCCTCCTCCTCCTTTCCTCTCTACCCTCGCTTCTCGTTTTCGCCTTCCTCCTTCTGAATCGCGACACCGAAGAACGCGACCCCCCAGCCTCCTCGCTCCCCTCTCCTCTTCAATCGAGCTGCAAACCCCAAACCCGCACCCTCTCCGCCCTCTTCCTCACCCATTTCCGCCGCCTCCAGCGCCATCTCCGGCGTCCAAGCCCCGTCGCGCCCCGACAGTCCAGCACCACCCCCTCTTCGCTGAAAGAAACGTTGTGAGTATTTTATTTAAACTTAAAAACTTAGTTTTCTTTGTTTTATTTTTGATTAGTTAAAGTAATTAAGCATTGGAAGTAAAAATACGATTTTTGAAAGAGAAAAGGGCGGATTTTGATTAGGATAAAGTTTTGATTTTTAATAAAGTATTAAAAATATAATCTTTATTATATAGAAGAATTAAAATTATGATTTTTATATTTTTTAAAGTATAAAAAATATAGTCTTTATTATATAGATGATATAAAAATATGATTTTTGTTTATGTAGAGAATTAAAAATATAATTTTTACATGATAGGAATATTAAAAATATCATCTTTATATAGGTAGCAAAATAAAAATGGGATTTTTATAGTGATGTTTGAAAAGGTAAAATCTTTAAAATAGAAAAGACGATATTTTGAGATGAGTAGTGAAGTAAAAATATGATTTTTACTTCGGGAAAAATATAGATTTTTGCAACAAGGAAGTTATGATTTTTATTATCCATAACGAGTTATAAAGATTTGATTTTGAAGGGAAAAAGAAGAAAGGCGAAATCTACATTTTTAAAATGGAATTTTTATCTATATGATAACGAAGAAAAAATTCGATTTTTATATATTGAACAACGAAGTAAAAATTCGATTTTTATATATTGAACAACGAAGTAAAAATTCGATTTTTATATATGGAATAGCGAAGTAAAAATGTGATTTTTACATATGTAGTGAAAGCAGCAACGAAGATGACGAAGATGCGTTAGCAATGAAGCTTTCTATCAATGAAGTGTCGTGGAGCTAGGATAGCTATCTGTGAGAATTTCTCACTTTTCAATTTCTTTTTCTAGTTATATATATATACTAGGATGCAGACGGTGCTTAGTAGCACCCGACACAATTGTCCACAGACCATGGACTTGTTTGTTTGGTTGCATAAATTAGTTAGATGATTTGATTTGAATTTGGTTGTTTTGGTAAATTTGATTGATATGTGAATGGCGTGGGCCTTCACTAGTCCGGGGATAAGGCTAGGCCTTGTCCTGTTTCTAGTATCGTGCCGTTATGCCGCCGAAATTTTCTAAAATAACTTAGAAAAATAAAAAAATATCATTTTATTTAAAGAATGAACTGAATAGAAATTCATAAGTTAAAATAAAATGTTTTTATCGTTAAAAATAAATTTTTTTAACGTAAAGTGAATAAAATAAAATATTCATTTACAAACCGGACGGTTTGTTTATGTACACCT
The DNA here is from genome assembly GCA_030737875.1 of Allium sativum. NCBI lineage: Eukaryota > Viridiplantae > Streptophyta > Magnoliopsida > Asparagales > Amaryllidaceae > Allium > Allium sativum. The sequence goes on from CM060915.1 coordinate 316,155,109, forward strand.
ATTTGAATGACATTGATTGGGACGTTAAATTTTACACATCGCCCAACTGCACAAATAAAATCTGTGTTTAATTGTTTGAAACCCCACACGGGTGTTGGGATGAAATTTGAAGTTCACTCATCCTGATTGATTAAATATGTCGATCGATTGATTGACAGGCTGTTATAAGCGTTAGATATCTATATTTGATGCTTATACAGTGTAGTGCACTTTGGTTGATGGTTGATTATTTTTCAATGCTATTATATACATGTGTTGTATGAAAATCCATATAATTAACATTATATGGTAATTGATTGGGCCTCATTCCAATTTAGAAATTAAAGAATATTATAAAACAAAGGTTCATGTGTTGACTGTACTCATCCATTGAGATTAGTCATGTGTTGAACGAAATATTTTTATAATAAAATTTACATCTTTACCAATATAAAACAAAGGTTCATGTGTTGACTGTACTCATCCATTGAGATTAGTCATGTGTTGAACGAAATATTTTTATAATAAAATTTACATCTTTATCAATATAAAACAAAGGTTCATGTGTTGACTGTACTCATCCATTGAGATTAGTCATGTGTTGAACGAAATATTTTTATAATAAAATTTACATCTTTATCAATATAAAACAAAGGTTCATGTGTTGACTGTACTCATCCGTTGAGATTAGTCATGTGTTGAACGATATATTTGAAATAGGAAATATTTGAAAAAGAAATATTTGAAATAGAATATTTGAAAATAGAATTATATGAAGCCGTGTTGATTAGATTAACGCCATTTTGACGTGAACGATATTTATATCGATTTTATTCATTTCGAAATGAATTGAATAGAAAGCGATTTCGAAATGAATTGAATATATAACGATTTCGAAATGAATTGAATATATAACGATTTCGAAATGAATTGAATATATAACGATTTCGAAATGAATTGAATATATAACGATTTCGAAATAAATTGAATATATAACGATTTCGATTTAAATTGAATATAAAACGATTTCGAATTGAATGGAATAGAAAACCAATTTGATTTCAATTGAATATATAATGAATTTGATTCAAATAGAAAACGAAACGAATTTGATTTGAATAGAAAATGAATTTGAATCGAATATAAAACCAATTTAAATCGAATTGAATTGAAAACGAATTCAAATTGAATTGAAAGCGAATTGAAATGAATTCAAATTTAATTGAAATTTGAATTGAATAGAAATGAATTTTAAAACGAATTTATAAAGAAGAATTCAATTTTGATTTGAATTGAAATGGAAGTTGAAATTGCTTTTGAAACGAATTTAAAACTATTTATATAATTCGTTTTAAATAGAAATCGACGAGATATATATTATATATTATATATATATATAATATAATGGCCTGAATAGAACGCGCCGCGCCGCGGCAGTTCGTGAATTTCGACCATTTATTTCAAACGGACATTACGGGAGATCCGACCGTCGGATTCTCCTAAAACCGGAACCGTTGGGTTCGTATCGAAAAGAGCTTTCTAGCGAATATTAGAAATTCAAAATCTAACAGTTGGATTTGGAGTCACGTCCAAATCAAATTCGGAAAAGGTCGCTGTAAGTGCAGTTCGATGGCCGTTATTGGAAATCAACTGTACGGGCCTTGATAAAATTATTAAAAATATTAATAATTTGGGTAAAATCATAAGAAATGATTTGGGAAAATTTGGGATGAAAAACTCCATATTGAAAAAGATAAAAATGGATTTTTATCGAAATGAACTAGTTTTGAACTAAATTTAAAACCCAATTATTTTTAAATAAATAAATTAGATTTAAAAAGGGGTTTTAAAATGATCAGAATTTCTAATATATTTAAATGGATTTGAAATGGGTTTATCGTGAATGGTGTTTTAAATAACACTAGTTCTTTAACCCGATAATAAATAAAATGTGATTTGGGTTTGTCGTGAACTGTGTTTTAAATAACACCTAGTTCTTTAACCCAGTAAAAGGAGTTTTAATGAATCTGCAATTAGATTGAAATGTGAATTGATAATCTAAATTATCAAATTTAGAAATTGAGCGGGAATGGAGTATTACCAGTTTTGCTCCAAAGCGATAGTTAAATCTTTAATTTGATTTGAACGTGAAATGGTAATTAATTTTACCGATAACACCACGGTGTTAGATATGGAGTATTACCAGTTTTGCTTCATGGGATGAATAGGTTGGGATTGGGAAATAAAATAAATAATTACTTCGTTGTGGTTCGCTAATCTCGACTAGTTGGAAAAACCATAATTTGGTTTTAAATGACATCCAAAGGAAGATTACAGGATAAATTTTAAAGAATTTATCTTGGATAAAATTAATGGGAACTTTTCCCTAAGAATGTGGAATTTAGAAACTAGCTGTAGGTTGGCTAAGAAGAATGGTTTCCTGGGTATTGATCTGATGTTGGTTTCGGCCTTCGGGGTTAATGTTTGGGAAATTGTTCTCTTGCTAATCTGCGGTTAGTGACTAATGAATTGGAATGAGGCGTATGTTGTGTTTGTGTAACATTAGTTTTTAATATACGCGGGTTGTTCGGAAAGTCCGGGTTTACACCCATTCTGAATAACCGATTCGACGATATGTCGAAGATGAAGACGGTGGTCGAAGACCGGAAGTCTTCACATCGTTTGGATTATTACTGACGATCCTGATTGGGCAGTACACCCAAGAGGATGGAAACAGTTGGTGGTCGTCCAGACGTACTTGGAGATGAATGGATATGCGAGGAAAGTGCCTCCGGTTTCGTTCAGACCCAGAACGGACTTGTAATGGATTGTGTGTTTGACACTGGATTTTATTCTGTGTTGATTGATTTCTATTAAATATACATCTGTTTGGCGGCGGAGAATTTATTATTTTGCTTAACGCCCTTCTCTGAGACGTACGAGCTCAGAGGTTGTATATCGATGGACATCAGTCGCATGGCATGAATTGCCTGTGTGGCACACTAAGATGCAATGATCAAGGCTTTTGTTGAAAAGCAGAGTCTTGTGGTTGATGATCAAAGCACGGCCTACGTGGCAGCTTTGTGTATAACGTGAATTCGCGAGCCTCACACCTCGGTATGAGTTAAAAACGGGATACGGACTGCAGGGAGAGCACGACGTTTCTTTCTAGCTTTGGTGGTGTCAGTGACTTACCAGCCCTGACATTTATATATTTTTCACCTTTGTGGTTGTTGGATGAGGCGCCTCGATTATAGGTCTGTAAGGACCGGGAAACGTGTGTTCAGGCATAATTAATCCTCTAACGTAAGTGAGGACCGACCCTGAAGATCCAGGATTACCCAGAGTGCGTAGTCCTGAGGCATTTGCTAGAGTGTCTCGAACGCGGAGAGGAGCTTGCCTCTTGCCTCGACTCATGACGGAAATCCAATTTCCAATACGTGCATTTCGGTTTTAATTGTAGAACTAGTATGGCGACATAGTAGATGGTAGCTATGCCGCCTATGATTGATATTTATGATTGAAATTGTTTTGACACTATACACTTATTATAGTATCAACTGATTTGTTTTAAACGTACCAAGCATGTTTGGCTGTTATAAGGTAAAACCCTATCCTCCGGCTTGCGTTGCATTGTGTGATGGGACCTGGGTCTTATAATAGCTTCATTTTTCGAAAAAGCATTTCGTTGTTTATTCTATGCACTGGTATTCTTGGGAGGAAACCCGTTCCGTGTTATACGGCGTGGTCCCTTGAATTGCTTTCTTTTAAAATAAAGTTTTAATAACTGTTTTAGTTCTCACACCAGTCACATGACTGACCTGGAGTTTATTGTTTTAACCTAAACTCTGGGTGCCCCTATTTTCCGCACGGGCAGCTAGTAGTTTTGGTTTTGCAGATTTATATTCACAGGATCCTGGTTTACAGCTGGAATGGTATCCGGAAAGCTCTGTATCCGTATATCACCTTCAGTTGTGCTTTGTATTATTTTCCGCTGCTATGTAATTTATTGTAATCTCTGATATTTATCGAATGTAATTTATTCATTTATACTCTGTATATTCTTGTATTCTGGTGCATTGTTGTAATAACAATGAAATGTTCTTCTGTTTGTGTTCTGTTTTGTCCTGTTCTCAACGATCAGGGGTTTCGAACGGTCTAGATCGGTTTAACGACTGATTCAGATCGAGCGAAATTCCCGGCCGTCACAGTAGGCTTCCTTAATATCTTTTAATTCACTCTACAAAATAAACGTGTGATTACCATAATAATTGTTAAACCATGCTTATTTAACAATATCCTGGAATTCTGAGTCAAGGACTGAAGGTTGATTTTTTTAAACCTTTCTCAACAATAATACGAGAGCAAATCACCTGTATCCAAATCCTGTCCCCTGTATCCAACCAATCAGAATATCTGATTTTCACCTTTTTGCAATTGAGTCCAATGGCTTAATTACAAAAAGGTGGAATTCAAGGGGTCTTTATTGGTTGGGTACAGAGGGACAGGGGATACTGGGTACAGGTGATTATTTCTACAATAATACTGTAGTAGCTCATGACAGATGGAAATTGTATATATTATTCTGTATACCACATGAACTTGTATATAAAGTACATAATTTCAGAAGAAGAAAAAAACACCCATAGCTTATGATCTGGAGGGAGTGGTCATATAAGGATGCAATTGGAAAGTAACTAAGTATGTTGGGCCAGGTATTAAGCCTAGTCTGATAGAGAAAGTTTGTAGAAAGTCACATAGTGTTCCTTTTATAATTGTTCTAGGATAATTGAGCTCCTAAAGTTTTAATTTCAATAAGAAAGGAGTATTTAATTGCATTATTAAAGGGCATGATTTCAGTTAGAGTCAAGACATTGCCACCATGCATGCCTATCAAAGAGTCGCAAGGAGCAGTTAAAATCGGGATCAATTCTTCTGTACCCAACTCCAGTGTTCCCGTATGCCCGACAAATCACCACCACACATCAACCACACATATTATTAATAATCTAATGAACGGATCCTACAATCCACTCAAAACCATTAGATTTTGTGCAAATCAATGGATAAAATTGATCCGGCACATGGGAACATCGGAGTTGGATACAGAAAAATTCATCCCGTTAAAATCTCCTATATCTAACCAAGGGTGATAATTTAATCTAAGAGAATGAAGGAGATCAAAGTGTGTTTTACTTGAGGAGAGAAAGTTATCAGGATAGATAATGGTTAAGTCAAAAAAGTTAAAGAAGGCCAGAATATGGTGTGACAATGAATAAGTTACACAGTTGTAAAGATAGGAGAGAGAGTGTAGACTTGGAGGTCATGAGTGACCATGATTCTATCATATGGAACGGGAACCTCAGAAAAGCAGTGAGATAGATGCCATTAGGGTCTTGTGTATTTGGCAGCTCTCAAGAGAAGGATTAAATTTTTTTCTTTCTCATAAATGGCTAGAAGTTTGAGATGATGGGATTGAAAAAGTTCCTTGCACCAATTAAGTTAATATCGAAATGTGCTCCACTAATATTCCATGCTCCTGGATGGGAAGAATTCTTCTGTACCCAACTCCGGTGTTCCCATGTGCCGGATCAATATTATTCATTGATTTGCACAAAATCTAATGATTTTGAGTGAATTGTAGGACCCATTCATTAGATTATTAATAATATGTGTGGTTGATGTGTGGTGGTGATTTGTCGGGCACACGGGAACACCGGAGTTGGGTACAGAAGAATTGATCCCGCTTGCGTGTCATTGACTAAACTGATGGTTGTTGAGTTTTCTGTATTTATCATTCTTAGTACTAGGACTATTGTACACAAAGGTTTCAAGTACAATGGAAGTAGATGGGGTGGAAAATTTTCAAATCATTTTTCAGAGACTAACCTCATCCGTGCCCTTGTAAGTAAGGATTATATGGATTTGAGATGCGGGAAATGGAAAGACCAAAGGTTAAGATAAGATGGGAAGGAGTTACAGAGTTAAAGGGGAGAGAGGAGAATCCTTCCAAGAAAGAGGAGTTATGATATGCTCATATATTATCTCAAAAATGTTGAAATAAATGGATGAAAAAATTTGCAGGTTTAGCAATTACTGACATCAGGAAGGATAGATTTTGTGGAACCGTTGGCATGCATGCATGTATCATTGGGTGGATGGTAAAAAACATTGTTAATGACACTTCATTTTGGATAAGGAGTAACGGTTTTTAAGGGCACATGACTAAAATTTTAATTGTTAAAGGAGTTTTTGTGGTAAAAAATTGTTTTACACACTTAGACATAATTAACCTGAAAGTATACGGTAAAACGCTAAAAAAACATTCTATCTAAAATATTTCTTCTCATTACAATAAAATACTTTTTCACAACTGTCAAAAACAGCTTTACTGGGTCAACTACAAGCGACATTCGTCGGTAGTTACATCCACGGTTGTAGTATATACCGTGGTTTTTACTACTGTTTTGACAGTCGCAAAAGACTTTTTTAACAATACTTCTAACAATTGTAAAATAATGCTTTAGGCCTCCATCAGCTTTAAAAAAAAAACATTTTTACATCTGCTTTCAGCAATTGTAAAAGATTTTTTTTACAATTGCTTTTAGTAATTTCCTATTGTAAAAGACTTTTTTTTACAATTTGTAGTTTAAAAAGACTTTTCTATAACTGCTGTGAGTACTTGTAATAGGAAAAATGCAAAATAAATAATATAAAAATTAAACACGGTTTGCTACTAAACCAAGTAGCGTAATACTGGAAAATACCCCAAAAGACAAAATGAAAAAAAATGATTCATAGACAAATGTTGGTTTGAAGGGAGAAATTATAACGAGCCCGGAACTCTGTAAGGGGTGATCAATCCCTTTCAGCAGAAAAGCCTCAATAGGATTTTGCAGTGATGTGATAGAACAAACAGCTTGAAATGAATATAAATCTCAGATCACAGAAAAAAATGCAACGGAGAACACACAAATTTATAGTGGTTCCACTATCGCGAGATAGTGTACGTCCACTTCAATGGGGAAGAGATTTTATTAATATATTCAAGAGATTACAGAGTTTTTTAATCTAGAGCAAAAGAAATGAAGAATACAATGATCTCTCACACCATAGCATCATCTATGTTTCTCATTAAATAGAGAAAGTGTTACTTAGGGATGAAACAATTGATTTATGTAAAATAAATCAATTTATGGAAAACTAATATCTCATTAATTAATTGTCATACGATTGATTGATAATTTCCCTTTTCTCCATCAATCAATACCTTCTCCAATTTTAATCTCTTTCCGTTTCTTTTCTTCATGAAACATGACAACTAATAAAATGACGAATATTTCCAATATCCCCTATTCATTAATATTCCTTCCATTTCTTTCCCTTCATTCCTTGCACAAAACAGATAACGAAATTACCATGCATATCTCCATAATTAATTAGAAATGGAAATATTGTATCCTTAAATTCCAATAATCTCCACCTTGATACAATATCTCATACAACCTAGAGATTCCAATGTGAGTGCTTCCCAATGAGTTCCTACAAAATCCACCCTTCATTGCACTTTGTCAGTGAACTCCGGCAATGCCACCGCCCACCAACAAAGTGTTGGAAGCATTAAAAAAAACAAGGTAGACATTGTGTAACCAACTCTATCTCTTCATACAAGAAGAATACCACATCTTCTCTTGACTTCAACCAAGTCACTCTCTTCCCTATTGTGCCACCATGTGGCACCTAGCACTTCATCAAGTGAATCAAGTTCGAGCAATGCTCGAACTTAGTAGCAGGTAATGCCTTCGTAAACATGTCTGCTGCATTTTCATTTGTGTGAATCTTCTGAAGACGAACTAACTTCTCCTCATTCATAGAGATAAGGAAAGACTCTCTTACCTCTATATCCTTTGTTCTAGAGCTGAAAGCCGGATTTTCAGCTAAATGAATTGCACTTTAACTGTCACAATTCACCAAACAAGGATCTTGCATGAAGCCCAAATCACACAATAACTTCTTCAAATAAAGCGCCTCCTTAGCTGCCTCAACTGCAGCTATCAACTTTGCCTCTGTAGTAGACAAAGCAAATATAGTCTGCAACCTTGCTCTCCAACTAATAGATGTTCCTCCAAGTGTGAACACACAGCTTGAGGTTGACTTCCTTCTATCTCTATCTCCGGCATAGTTTGAATCACAGAATCCAACCAAGTTGAAATCCTTATTTCTGCCGTAAAAAACAAGTCCATAATCTGATGTTCCTCTAAGATATCTAAAAATGTACTTCACTGCCTCCCAATGCGATTTTCCCGGATTTGCCGTGTATTTATTAACTAATCCAACAGCTTGAGAAATATCAGGTCTAGTGCACACCATAGCATACATCAAGCTACCTACTGCACTGGCTTAAGGCACCTTCTTCATATAGGTCTTGTCCTTTTCTGAGATCGAAGAGCCCTGATTAGAAAGCTGTATATGCAAATGCATGGGTGTACTGATAGCCTTTGCACCATCCATGCTAAACCGAGCAAGCACCTTTTGAATATATTCCTTTTGAGTAAGTCTCAAAAGTCCAAGATTTCTATCTCTTTGGATTTCCATCCCCAAAATTTTCTTTGCTTCTCCAAGGTCTTTCATATCGAATTCTGCTTTTAATTTCAATTTCAATGCATCAATTTCAGCTTTATCCTTGGAAGCAATCAACATATCATCCACATACAAAAGTAAATACACCCAATTATTGTTCTTTAATGCATAAAATAAACATATGCATCTTTAGTACTACGATTAAAACCATGTGAAAGCATAAAAGAATAAACCTTTTGTACCATTGTCTAGGCGACTGTTTTAGACCATAAAGAGATTTCTTCAACTTGCATACCCAATCTGACTTTCCATCTACAATAAGTCTTTCTGGCTGCTTCATGTAAATGGTTTCCTCCAAGTCACCATGCAAGAAAGAGGTCTTCACATCAAGTTGTTCTAACTTCAAATCATAAGCGGCAACTATTGCGAGTAGGATTCGAATTGTAGTTTGTCTAATAACTGGAGCAAATACTTCATCATACTCTAATCCCTTTCTTTGTGAAAACCCTTTGGCTACTAATCTTGCCTTGTATCTACCATCATCTTTTACCTTGAACACCCACTTGCAACCTATGGCTCGGCTTCCTTGAGGTAGTGGTACCAAATCCCAAGTCTTGTTCTTTTGCAAAGACTGTATCTCCTCTTCCATAGCGCAATTCCACTTCGAGTTGTCACTCGACTTCATGGCTTTCTTC